>CM053792.1:704436136-705666136 GCA_028749045.1 Cupressus sempervirens
ATATATATATATATATATATATATATATATATATATATGTATATGTATACATATACATATACATATACATATGTATATGTATATGTACATGTATATATATATATATGTCCACACACACACACATATAAATACACATATATATGTCCACACACACATACACACACACACACACACACACACACACACACACACACACACATACACACATATATATATGTCCAAATACACACACATATATATGTATCTATGTATATGTATATGAATATATGTATGTATGTATATGTATGTGTGTGTGTGTGTTTAATGTTAAATTTGAGGAAAGCTCAACCCAAAGCTCCTAAGAACCACTTACATGCAAACACATATCATAGAAAGAGAGAAACAAAGCTATGGAGGCTTGAATTTAGAGATCCACAAAAGATGCGATATTCTTGATGTGTAAAAGATAAACTATAGTTGTATTAAATGAAAGTTCAAATGTATTAATTATAAAGAGAGATCAATCCTTATCAAAGGTGATCAAAGCCCTAAAAGGTAATGTTTCCAAATTTTAAGTTCTTCCATTATCAAGTTTAAGTGAATTGTATTTAATGAGTTTCTATCTAAAGTGTATGTCTGAGTATCCTTTAGGTTACTTCTCATCATTCCTGAGTATCTCACTTTCTATATTTTTCAAATCTCCTTGCATTACCTTTAACCATCCTTCCATGTGGGTTTTATGTTTTTCTAATGCATTTGGGGTCTAGGTGATCTAGGTATGTTTGTGATGTGTTTGGGCATCTTCTTGATGAGAAGTAAGTTTTATGTATTTTAATGTTTGCTATATTTCCCCAGCATTCTATTTCCTACAAATTTTGAGAAATTAAGCTAGTTTTCCTCTTTGGTGAACTCCATCAAGTGTGTTCCTGAAGAGAAGAGCCATGGTAATGATTAACAAGTTGTGCAACTAATTCTGTCATGATGGAGAGACCCACAAAGTTGCAAATTGATGCAGGAGCATCCTGGGTTGGATTGCTATCCTACATGTTTTTAGTTTTCTTAGTTCCTACTAAGTTGCAATGTCTTGCATTGTCGAGTTCTTAGTTGTTGCTGAGTGTTATTGGATGTTGAGCTTCTTGGTTGAGGCCGAGTTCATAGTTGTGTTAGTTCATGATTTCCAGAGTTGTCATTTTTACTCATTATTTTTAGTTTACTCTTTTTTTCTCATTTTTAGTTTGAACCATTGGTTCTGTCAAATTGTCAAACTCAAAAATGAAGTTGTATTGACATTTTCATATCTATTCAATTTTGTCTTTCACCAACCTTCCCCTTCAAGCTAAATTGTTGACCAAGTCCTCCCTTACAGCCATGTTGAGCCGAAAGTGTTTTTATTTCAAAACATCATATTGTTGTGGTTCAGTAGGTGTCTTGGTATAATAGACAAGTTTCTTGTACTCCTTGAACCTTTTGTACCCTTTATACCAAGTTCGAAGAGTGCTAAGGTGAATTCAACCTCTTGTACCAAAGGAACTAGCTCACAAGTTCAATATTTTTGTGTTCCTCAAAGTAGCTTTCCTTAGAGGACCCACTTGACATGCCACACACACACGTGGCACATGAGACATGCAACAACTGGTTGCCTTGTCATGATTAACATGGTTGCAGGTGATGCCATGACCTAAAAGGTAAGTATAGGCAATTAATGACCTAGGTATATAATCTTATTCACACCAATAAACCTTAAGTGCAACTTAGTAAAAATGCAAAAATAGTATGGTTTTTAATAATGAGGTATGATGAGGCACTCATGATTAACATGGTTGTAGGTGATGCCATGACCTGAAAGGTAAGTATAGGCAATTAATGATCAAATAAAATTGCCATTAATAATCATGTCAGAGTTTTGATTTAAGGGTGCAAAAGAAAAGTTTTGGCACATGTAAAGAGAGGTAATCATTTAAAGTACTTGGCTCCTAATTTAATGTCGATACCCATTCCACCCTATCATCTTTCTTTTATGGCATGCCAAAAATCACTTTCGTCCTCTACGCAATTAATGATCATGCCCTCCTTTTCAAAATGCATTTAAAGGAAAGTTTTCTCATTTAAAAGAAAGATATTAAGTTTCTTTTTCTGCTCAAAACAAGTAGTCGCAAGAGAGAAATGAAGAAAACCAACTTTCTTTCATAGTTGAAATGGTCATCATCTTCTAGGCAATCCTTCCATCTTCTGATTGTTTCTTCCTCTCGCCCATGGTGTGAATCATATTTGTGGTTGTTTCCTTGCTTCTGCATTCAAAATAGAGCTCTTAAAATCATGAAGTCTACATTACACATATTTGGAAACACTTGTAGTCTACAATGTAGGTCCCGTATTATAGCTGATACAAACTTGCTAGGGGTTGATTTGGGAGGGGTTTCAGAAAGATTGTGTGAAAGACTAGCCCAACCTTTTTCCATTGAAGTGTTAGACACAAACTTGCTCATGGCTTCCACTTTCCCTCCAACTTATCCTTGCCCAGAGTTAATTTAGGAATGCATACATATGTACAATGTGTCTAAAGGCCATATATTGAAGAAAGATGGAAGTGTTTTGTTGGATGTCAATAGAGAGACCGTGTCTAGCTTGTTTCACCTAGAAGAGCAACAATTTGTTGATCTTATCCTGACCTTATCTACAACTAGGTTTTCTAAAAAGGCAAGTGAATATAAGAATGTCATAGCAAAAAGTTGGATAGAAGCTTCCTATAAATGTAGTTCGAGGTTACCTAAAACTTTGAAGAAAAACTTGATGATTGCTCAAGTTCAAGACATAATGGTTCTTTTACATAGAACTTGTGGTTCTCTTGATGTCTCTATTTTCAAAAATTGGATGTATTTCTATATTCAAATTGTGTTAGCAGGTTCACAATTTCTAGATTGGGTGGAACTAATTACCAGTTCTCTCAGAGATCAGTTGAAAGGTGCCTTAAATTTGAAGAAAGATTTCTTCATGTCATCTTAGTTAATGTACATGTTAGCTACCACTCAAGATTTGCAACATTTTCCACATGAAACCTAGACTAAGGATATCACCATATATAGTTATTGCCCTTTGTTACATAAAGATAAAGTCTTAGATGATTTTAGAAGGGTTCATGATGTTTTCTCTGGGAAATTGTGTTTTGAGATGAAAAGTTCTTTGCAACACAGAGTTTCACTTGAGTCTCAAAGACTTGTCCATTCTTTTAGTAGCCTACATATTCAATTCCCAAGGTTTACTTATTTGAGAATAGGAGGTTTTGATGAAGAACCTATGTGTCTTCCCAGATTTTCCTTTGGTTGTTTCATCTTGGTAATAGTAGCGCAACAATTAATTTATGTGATAAATAAATTCTCAGTTGAAGAAGCTTGTGATATCATTTTCCCACTTAAATTAGGCAAGCTAACATGCAGAAGCATGGAAGATGCAAAATGTATAAATTATGATTTGGTTAAGTTTGGTTTTGATACTTATCAAGCTAGACCAAACTTTGACAGTAAAGGCATCATCCATAGCTTGTTTAATAGTCAGGTTAAAATTACACATGTTCCCACTATGCAAGATTTTCGGGAAGATTGTACTAATGAATTATAAGTGAAAAGAAAAGGTTTATCCAGATTTACCATTTCCCAAATTATCCTTTTTCAATTGAAGTTGGGAATAGATATTGCAAATATAAAGGAGGATGGGACAGACATTCCAACTTCCCAGGAAATTGAACCTGTATACCTTGCCATAGATTGGGATTCTAAGGAGGAAGATAATATTCTTGAAAAAATAGCTAATGTGCTTAAAAATAAAAAGTTTTGGTTGAAATTGAAAAAGGACACCCGTGCTAATGTCAGGGTTGATTATGTTTCTAATATTGGTCTCCCCATTGCAGGTAGCAGAAGGTCGTCAAGAATTTCTAAGAAAAAGGTTCACAATCCTCCTCTTGTGCAAAAAACTCATTCCAATACGAAGACCAAAATGTTGACTCCAACAAGCCCTCACAAGTTATTCAAGTTGAAAATGAGCAAGACAAAGATAAAGGTGGATAACTCATTGATAATAGCTAGAGAGTTCAAATGACTATGGGTTCATCTCCTCTAAGGGTACAGACTGTAACTACTCTGGAAGGGGCTGCTAGATCACAACAGGATGTTGTCACTCCTAATTGGCTTGTAGCCTTGGTAAATAGGAAAAGGTTTGGTTCCAATTTCTTTTCCTATTGATGATATTGTGAGTAAATACACTAATAAGGCTCCCAAACCTAAGAGGACCAAAAAAACTACTAGGATAACTTTTGATAGTGCAACTAGAAGGAGCATTGCCAAAGTAGCTACTTATAACCATAAATAAGGAGCTGAAAAATTAGACTTGACCAACTTTGAGGTTACACACATAGATCTAGGGGTAATGAACCATGAGACAAAGGAGCACTGGGTAGAGGTGTCCACAAAACAAATTGTGTTGCAATCATAGAAAGATGAAATTGAGAAGAAAAGGTTGAAAGCTGAAAATAATGCAATGGATGAATACATAAACTCATTGAAGGAACACAGCTTAGTTCCTAGTAATCAGTCACAAACTACCTTTGATTCCAATTCCCCTAAAAATTAGCAACTGTTAGATGATTTAAAGAAAGGAAAAATGATGATGTTTGCAGTATCCAGTTGAATTAGCTTGGTAACAAGTCAAGTTGCCAAACTTATGCAAAATTTACATGAGATTATTTCCCTAGCAGGGGTTGCTCTGGATGAATCCCATGTTCAATCCAGGGCATGGAAAACAGAAGTTGAAAAACTATCAACCATGGTGTCTCAACTAGTGGAAGTAGAAGAGTTTAGACTAGAAAAGTTACTCCAAGAGAACCTGTTGCGCAGGTCTAATTCAAGTTCTGAGGAAAAACATTGCCTGGAGAGTGTCCAACTACACTTCTGCAATTTCACGAATGCAATCTTGTGAAAGGGATTTCAAGGCATTATTAGAGTAGGTAGGAAAGGATTTCCAGTCTGTTGATTCACCTTTTCCTAATCCTCTTAAAGGAGGAGGTTTTGATGTGGAGACAATGATCAAGCGAGATGGAGAACATATGAAATTTGTTAAAGACAAAATGGATCTCACATCATTCGACTTCTCCAAAGTGGCCAAAAGTGAAGCGATGGTAGGAATCTATACCTTGCAACGACCAAGTTACCTAGACACTATGAAAAAAATGAAGGTGGACAGAGACATTTGGAAAAATTACCTTCAAAGCATTAAGAATCTGAACACAACCACCATGACTGACTTCATGAATGCATTTAAGATGTAGAAGCTTGTGCATGGGCAAGGTGATGCTGAAGATTAGGAGGAGGAAACCACTTGACCAATTGATAATTATTTTATGTTTTCTATTAAATTTCTTGAAAAACCTTTTAGTTATGGTTTTTATTAGTTAAACTATGGGTCTGCATGCCCTATTTTAATGTTGGTTTTCATAACTACTTCTAATTATCTGAGAATTAGGTTTTTAGGGAGATTATCAGATAGCTTGCTATTTAAGTTTGAAACTCAGTAGTGCTAAGGGTTGGTAGTTTTTGATGGCTATCATGCTGTGAACGATTTACTCGAAACTTTATGTTTATGCAAATCTTCTAAGTTTTTCAAGCTTCATATATGAACAATATTGTTCTTTTGGAAGGAAATGGTTGAATGTTGAAAGATGTATGCTCTGAATTAGTTCATTATTTATTTAGTATTGAATAGTTGAATGATTCCTCTTGTGTTGGATATTTCTTTCCCCGTGGTGATTATCTTTCAAGTTTTTTTTTTTTTTGGAATGTGATTGTTAGAAAAACTATGTGTTATCTCCTTTGTGCATGTTTATTTTTATCATACGGTTATTAATTAGATTGTTCCCTCTATCCAAGAATACATGGGAAGCCTTATTAATTTTGAGTTAATAGTAATCTATTGTTGATAAGTGGTTTTGATTGAAAATCCAATAAGGAAGTTGAACCTTACTAAAATTTAGAGAAGAATTGTAAATGTAAAATTCCTCAACAATTGGGAAATTGTATTTGTCTTATGAACTTGGGCATAGAATCTTTTATTCTCTTTCTTTAATTTAAAAGACAAATCTATTCACCAACAAGTTTCTACCAAGTGTTCTTTGGTTACTGAGTGTTCTTGGGTTGCCGAGTCATCCTTTGAATGCCGAGTTTGTGTGTTTGCCGAGTTTGTTTGGTTATTAAGTACATGTGGTTGCCAAGTTCATTTGATACCGAGTGTCAGTTTTTTGTGAAGTCTTCATTTGCCAAGTTGTCTATGTATGGTTTCCTATTAAGGTCGACCTTTGCATTTAATTTAGTATTAAATATCTGTTGCAAGCTTACTTGTGGCTTAGCCTAGCATTTACTATAAGAGTTTATTTAGTTATATTTGCAATAGGTTGACTTGTGGTCATGCTTGTATTTAAGAGACCTTGGTTAGAGTATTAGGAGGCAACGAGAAGAGAGTAGAATGTGAAGTTTGATCATCATAGATTGTAATTGAATTTATATAGGTGAAGTTTGATCATCGTAGATTGTAATTGAATTTATATATGTGGTTGTAACCCAAAAGGTCTTATAGCTGGGCATATAATCGATGTTTGGATGAATTAAGGAATGAAGGTATTTACTTCCTCTATCTCCTGAGTTGTTTGTATTCATTGTTATTCTTGCTGTGTTGACTCTATGTTGGTGGTTTGAATAGCTAGATGAGCCTTTGGCCCTAGTTCTTCCATCCTCCCTGCATCACAAATCAAATCCAGGAAGCATTCCATTCAAGTTGTAGAGGTAAAGGTCTACTTTTATGAGGAAGAGTGGGTTTATGGGTTTTCAACTACTTACTAATGAAAGTGAAGGTATTTTGTCCTACTTCCAAAGCTAGTATCACTTATGTCAAAGCCAAGTCTTTATGTACAAATAATGTGAGCACAATGTTAAATGAACTATTTGAGCTCATAATCAATGATGCATGCTCAAGATCTAACCTTGTAGCCATCAAATTGAGATTAAAGGGTTAAATGTTGTAGAGTTTTCTTCACTTTAGAAAATATTGCTCAGAGAGGGGTTTTCCGTCCCCAAATAATATAAAAGGCCACTTCTTTGAAGGCTTTCAAAATAGAAATTCAAGTCACTTTAAAGTGTGAATATTCTTTGGAAATGCTCAAAAGATACTTCTAGAAAATTTGGTGGTGAAGATGTGACCCCAACATAAAGGGAAAGCAAGTGTTAAATGCTTAGGGCGAAAAGTGAAAGAATGAAGTGTGTAAGCTATTGAAGGATCATTCCCCATACCGCAATTCTGAATCAAAGGATATTGGACTTACATAAAATTTGAGTTTCTCTCTCCCCTACATATGTTAAGTCATTGAATCTATCTATATTTTGGATTCTAAAGGGAAACAAGGCACTTTCCATGAAACTAAAACATTTATTTTAGTAAGTGACCTTAAGTGATAAGACTTTACTTTAAGTGAAGTAACAGAGCTTTTAGGGTTGTGAGTTTTTATGTGCATAAAAATAGGAAGTTTAAATAGTCATTGGTTATGAAATTTAATGTAAATGCTACTATTATAATCGTTGGCTAAACTTAATTTCATTCGTGTGGCACCAATGTTCAGATTCCTATATCTATTTCATCATAATTGTCTAAAATTTATTTCCTCAAGTATTTAAAAAATGACTATTTATAGAGAATTGCATCTTGTGCAATGATAGAAAATGACAATCAGAGTTACGGGTTATGATAAGTTAATAGGGCTAGAGAGTGAATTGAAGGATTTAATAGATACATTATTCAAATTTTATGATTTGGGTAATCTCCATAGAAGACTCAACTCTCATCCTATTCACCTGATCACTCAAAAGCTAAAAGAGAGTGGATTGATAGAAGCAACTAGTTTTCCCATCATAGTACAAGCACCAAAGCTTGTAAGGGAATGTATTGAGAGATATGATCGAAAAACAAAGTAAATTTTATTTCCTGATCAATCCAACCTCCTCTCAATCAACACAACTTTAATGTAGTTTGCATTTGGCACCCTCGTGAAGGATGAGTACTATGATATTGACTTCAACTCTTCTACATCTATGTTCAACGAAAAGAAGACCCTACGAAGGGAGGATATGTAAAGGACATGAGTTCAAACACCTCGCTTGAAGAAGAGCAAGATGCCTAAGACCCTTTTCAACACTAATTTGAAAAGGGAAATCATAGATATCCTTGCCT
Organism: Cupressus sempervirens; assembly: GCA_028749045.1. Lineage (NCBI taxonomy): Eukaryota > Viridiplantae > Streptophyta > Pinopsida > Cupressales > Cupressaceae > Cupressus > Cupressus sempervirens. The sequence goes on from CM053792.1 coordinate 704,444,378, forward strand.
TGCTGCTAAGGCTAACAAGAAAAGAGGAGACTATGGAGTTTATTGAGCACCATTTCTTCTTGGTGCAAGCAATCTATGCTGAAGGTCTGCAAATCAGCTAAGCCCATATGAGCTGTAATGAGCTTGCCTCATGAATGACTTCAGCCAAGGGATTCAAATATTTCTACATGTACTCTTATCTAATCTATGCCTTGGCTATGCATCACCTATGGCCCATCATTCCCGACATTTAGAATCATGATGAATGTACAAAGGTGTATGAGTTCTACCCATACCTATAGTTGCAAAGGAGTTCCAATGAATATGTGACTATAAATGATGCCTTCACAATGAGGCTATGCAAGGAATTGCAAGGATGCCTTGAAAGGAGATTTTTGCTAGAGGCAATTTTGGCTATTAGTTAATTTGGATGCTCATTCATGCAACTTCTAAGCTTCTCATCCCTATAGATAGGTGCATTTGATGGTTTTCCTAGGAGACTTCCTAGGTACCTAAAGGATAAGGTAGTTCTTGTCAAATTATGTTGAAAAATTCTTGAAGTGAATACCTTGTGTTTAAATGTGAAGAAGATAGCTAGGATTTCCTTCCCCATAGTGGTTAGACCCTATTCTTGTGCTTCTAGATTTGATGCTCAAAATTTAGTGAAGTGTTTTGAGAGAAAAATCAAATTGGTAGATTATGAGGTACTGAGGCCTCAATATGATCTAGTGAACTTCATGAGGGACCATTTGAAGCCAGGATATGCTTACAAACATGTTCTAGATATTGAAGATTATTGGGTTGGATGTCTCAATGAATACTAGACTTGGGAGAAGTTTTGGTTCTGATTAACTATTGAGGAAATTAAGTTAAATAATGATTCTATTGATGTTTTTGACCTTGCAGATGATGGCACCTACCTGCATCCCTCATCTTATGAGAATATCAAAGACACTCCCATTGTGTCTACCCTACCTACAAGACCTATCATAGACACCATGGAGTTCCTCATGCATGGAATTATCAAAAGGACAGATAAGTGGGTAGAAAGGACCCGAGCAAGGAATAATATAATGGGGAGCACTAGTTCTATGGGTGGATTATCTTCTGGAGCTGCCCAATCAACTTAGGCATGACCAACTCAATCTATTGGACAAGGTGGAGACTAGCCTCCAGACAAAAATGTGCCAATCAATCCTACCCTCATGAGTGACTCTCTTCTAGATACCAAAAAGTTGGGGGAAAAGAAGGGGATAAGGATAAAGAAAAGGAGAAAGAACAAGATAAGTTAATTTCCAAGCCTTCCTGCCCTGTTCAATTCATCCACCTAGATAGTGACACAAACCCCATGGATGGACAAGACACATCTTAGCAAGGGGATACCTTGGCCCTCTTAGTGACTAAGGTCTCTACCTTTGCCGCTACTTCCTAGAGCAAGCAAACTCCCCTAGTACCAAGGAAGTTCTTTGATCCTACTGCCTTACAGTCTACAATTAATGTCCTTTCAACCAAGTCATGGTTGGAGAAAACCATTGATTGAAAGAAGCATAGGTATGAAGAAGCCACTCCATCAAAAAATTTAATCACACAAGCCACCTCTTCTCAGCCACCCTCTAAGAAGATGAAGAAGCAGAAATCAATTGCAACATTGGCCACTGATCCATCTACTGGCCACATGTTGGTAGATATTGTAGAGCCAAGAAAGGAGGGAAAATTCCATGAGCTTTCCACAGATGACTTCCAAATTAGAATGGTGGATCTTGAGATCCTTGTTCATGACTCCATGGTAAACATATGGAAGTCTACTAATGAGAAGATTTAGGACATGCTAGAAGAGTTGAGAGCAAAAAAAGAGGTCCTCAAGTCCTCAAATAAAGAATTGACAGAGTAATCAAGTCTGCACTTGGGAGTACCTCAATAAGCCAATTTGACCCAAATGTAGAGGAGAATAATAATTTACTTTTGAAGCTAAAGTAAGAAAGTCAATTCGGGAAAATTTCTTGAACATGGGTGGATCAAATGAAGGCTCAAGCTCCCCCATTAATTAAAATTTTGGGAAGTCTTATGTTGGATGCTGACAAGTTGAGGGAAGCTACTTCAAGCCATCAAATCACCATGTAGAAGGAAACATATAGCTTGATAGAGTAGATGGCCCTATTGTAAGAGGTCATCGACATGAAGACCAATGTTGCCATCTCTCATGGGATCCTTAAAATGGGCAAAGAGCCATTTTTTCATTAGAAAAATCTTTGGAATTCATACTTGAAAGCTTTGTGAGGTCTGTGAATGAGCTAAAGGACGTGCATGACCTGGTGCAGAGGGTCATTGAAAAGTTATTTTCAGATCTAAAAGTGCTACATACAAAGTCCTATGTGTTTGCTAATGAAAAAATTGTGAATATTGAGAGGATGAAGTCAAAGTTTCTAGCATTTTTTGATGAAGCTATTGATCTACTAAATTTCTAGATGTCAAAAATTTAAGAGCTCTCATCAGCATACTCGATCATAAGGAGGGCATCAAAGAAGTTTCAATCAAATTTTTCTAGAGTGGACAAGCTAACAGAAATGCACAACTACTGGATGATTCAAGCTGACAATATCATCATCCCAGGTGTCGAGGAGTTGGACAAAGTAACTGATGCAATGAAATCTTATAGAGCTAAGACAGTTACTCCAAAGAAGGTAGGATGCTTTGACATTCTTCTAGACATCGAGCACTTCCCTATCTCTCCTTCCTTTTGTAGCCATTTATGACATTCTATCAGTCTCTATAATGGATAATGATTCAATCATGTCTTGTCTTTAATCTATTTTGTTCACAAATGCTCTACGATGCAATATTCTAATGTAATTTGGTCATTTTGAGAAGGCCTATATATTTAACTTTTTGAGAAGTTAATAAGATCAACAAGATTACTTGTGGGAAAACCCCTGTAGCTAGGACTACTGTGTCTGACTTTGAGTCCATTTTTAATTTTGTTGTTCATTTAGTTTCAATATAGTATTTGGAATGAATGTTCTATCATTGAAAACTAAATGATTGTGAATGAACTTGGTTTTATTTCCTTCATTTAGTGGATTGTATGCTTCAATTTCTTCAACATATGCATTTTTACATTTTTTCTGCTATACGTCGTAGTTTGTGTGTGTATTTTAGTTCATTGTGTGAGAGGGCCAAAAATTGAATGATGGAGTAATAAAAAGATAGATAATCAGGGTATTGTCAAAATATTAGTTAACTTTGTAATCTAAGAATTACCCATTCTAACATCCTTCATACTCTCTTTTTGTCATAGTTATTCATACATGTTTCCAAATCTTGCACTTAAATTAGAGTAGATTGCGTTTCATGAGTTAGTCCCTATTTTCAATTGCCTAGGGTGTTTAAGGTATTGATCAATCCAGTATTTGCCTCTTCTTCTCTTTGGTTAAGAGCATAACCCCAAAACTCACAAAATAAATTCATTGCAAATATTGCATCTAAAAGGGAGTTGTACCTTTCAATTTAGGGATCTTTGATAGATTACTACACTAACCCATTCTGTTGTTAACTTCATTGTTCTCCATAAGCCATTGGGAAATTTAAGAGTCAAGGTACAAACCAAAAAGATAAGGGAGACAAACTGTTATGCAATAGGTAACTAACCTATGTTGCATTATAATAATTATATGCCTAAAGTTTAGCTTAAGTAAACTAGAGATAATATATGACTTAATAATTAAATCAAAATACTTTAATTAATAAGACAATACCTTATTACTATAACAACTCCCCTTAAGATAAACTTAGGGAGTAGCTAAAAATCTAGAAGCTTTTACTAAAAGTAAATTTGAGTCATGACAATAAGACCTTATGAGACACCCAATCACAACCAAATCTCTATAAAGTGGAGAGATAGAGAAAACCACGTGGGAAAAACCCTACTCCAAGAAAAGATGGAAAGAATGTTGGAAAACTAGTGAAGGACTACAAAAGCCTCCAAATTATAGAATGTCCTAGAAGATAGGAAATTAAAGATGATCATGCAGAACACCATTGAAGCATGAAGAAGTTGTGAAGCTCTATTGAAAAGTAATTGTTTATCTAAAAAACCTTTATTGAAATAGAACTTGACGAGGTAGAGAATACTATAATCTGCATGAGTGGCCTCACATGACACTACTTGAATTAGGAGGAAAACAACAAAAATCAAGGATACAAATGACATAAAACACCAAATCCTGAAGAGTCGATCAATCAAACATGAAAGGTTGCATCCAAAGTAGGAACAAAAAGAAAAGTTTCCATATGGTAAATGACCCATCTCACCAAAATGCATAGGTACCCAACCATGGTATCCGCCTAGTACATAGGAACAAATATTGAATACATAGCCCACTCCATTGAACCAAGAAAGCTTAAGAACCAATAGGAGAACCCCCCTAATACTAATAAGGGTGAGGGGGCAAAAAATTGAAAAAGTGGGCCAATAAGAGTTGCATGTCAAGGAACCATGATCAAGATGCACAAAAGAATACATAATACTGTTGTGATGCGATCAATCTTAGACCCATCATGAGGATAATGTTGCAGAAGGGAAACTCATTGGACAAAGGTAGATGGAAAAAAAAAAGGCAAACATCAACCTCCCTTGAAACTTAATCAAAGTAGTGCATGCAAAATATGGAAAAAAAAAAGCCAGAAAAAATCTTAGTTACTGGAACAAAATTATCTGCCATAAACATTGGGTTGGTGCCGAAAAAATTTCCTAGTGGCCAGAAAAGGTATGCCTAAAAATAAACACTTTAGAATCACATAAACCACTAAGCATATTAGAAAACTACTCATGCAAGTCACAAAACTACTTAGCACAGGGAATACTGTCAAAAATTGATGCACAAATCATTGTATAAAGGAAAATACCACCCTTTGGTACCAAACTACCTAAAAATGGTTGGAACCACCATTGAAATCTTGAGAAATTAAAAATCACCACAAAAAATGCATAATTATCAGTGAAAAAATGGTAAACTGCCCCAAGATGAGCAATCCCAACTTGGTGCATGCAACTCCATGGGTGGCACACTGACTTGGCTCAACAAGACTCTAGAGGTAGTGCGTTGATGAGGTACAACTTGGATAAGATAGGTCCTAGCACTAATGTTGTGTAAGGGCACACATAATGAAGGTGCACCAAAAAAGTAGTCTGGGGATCCAAAAAATATTGCTCGTCCCAAGAAAGTAAAGGCAACAACACCTAATGTCAACTATGGGGGCTATTAAACATTTTGTGTGGCCCAAAATGATATCTACATGCTAATAAGGTATGTGGGTAGGGTCTATCTACCTGAGCCAAGGTCTACATGTATGTGTGCCCTCCCTTTTTCCTTTGTAATAAAAAAACCATTAAAAAGTAAATGCTCCAAAAAAGATATGCATGCGGCCTTTAAAATATTTTTCCTGTACAAAAATTCTAAAGATATTATTTTTGAAATAAAAATATATATCATCATCTTAGGAAGCATGTTAGGCCATATAGCCTAGAGGCAAAAATTTTTTTTCCTCAAAATGTAACGTCATCCAAATTTGATGCATTTCATATTGAAAAAGGGGTTCTAGGCACTTTGAGCTCAATGGTAATGTATGTTTGGGCTCAAAATGACCTGAAATGAATCCCCCCCACCTTCAGATCTAATACAAAATCCTCTACAAAAAATACATATCTAGAAACCAACGCTAGACCTCTCATGAAGAGAACAGGGGCATGAAAGTTTGAAGCTCTAATACCATGTTGAAGTTGAGGAAAGCTCAACCCACAACTCCCAAGAATCACTTTCATTCAAACACCTATCATAGAAAGAAAGAAGCAAAGTTATGGAGGCTTGAATCCAAAGATCTTGAGAAGATGAGACATTCTTGATGTGCAAAAGATAAATTGTAATTGCATTGAATGAATATTTGAATGTATTAATTAGAAAGAGATCAATCCTTATAAAAGGTGATCAAAATCTTAATAGCTAGCTAACCTAGGTTGCATTATAATAATTACTAAAAGAATTAATTATTTAATGCCTAAAATTTAGCTTAAGTAAACTAGAAATAATAAGTGACATAATAATTAAATAAAAAATAATTTAATTAATATGACAATACCTTATTACTCTAACATATCTATACATACATATATAGATATATATGTCAATTTTCTAATATATAATTTTTCAATAATGTTTTTTTTGTAGAAAGCATTTCATTACAAATATAGCCAATGTCACTTATTGAACTAATTATTTATGAAATGGAGGCAAGAGCCTATAACAAGATGGTAACTTGTGAGCCTCTTATGTGGGAGGTCTTGGGTTTGAATTAGCTTAACACATAAATAAATAATTATAATAAATAATAATAATAATAAATCTAGGCTTCGGTCATTTACCAATAAAAAAATAAAAAATTATGAAATTGTAAATTATTTATTTAAAAATTATAACTATTATTTAAAATATTATTATTTATTAAATATTCCAATTTCATATTTATTTTAATATTACAGTTATTTTAAATATAATAAAAATTAACAATGCTTTCAATTAATATAAATATTTGAAAAGTTTATTTCTCATTCATATTTGACTATTCAATTAGTCAATTTCAATAATGTCCCACAACTTATTTTACATAATTTTTAAAAATATAAGTATATTAATGTTGGATTCCATGGAACAAAGGTCCTCTTGAATGTTTTTGGCTAGAGGATTATTTACAATCTTTTGTTAGTCCCTCCCTTATCTATAACACAATGAACTAATGTTCCTGGTGGTGTCCCTAATTAATTTTTATAACCAAAATCATTTAATTGCTAAAGTTCAAAAAATAATTTATTTTAAATTTTATTTCTAGACATTAATTCTTTATTTTTGATTGGTTGATTTGTATTTTCTTAGGGGTAAAATTAATTGATTGATAAAAAATAGTAGAAATTAAATTCCAGAAACTTAATCCGAATTTCTGAAATGTTGTTCAAAGTGCTTGTTTTTTTTGGAATGTTCCTCCAATATCTAGTATGTATTCTCTCCCAGATTTCTTCTACTATTTTTGGAGCCCACGAAGCAAATGAAGAAGTAGAAAGAAAACATTCAAACATTGATATAACTCTTCCAAAAAACCACTGCAAATTTAACTTGGATCATCACTTGCTTTGAGAATGAGGTTGTGCATCTATGTTTTTGAATTTGGTGGAAGAGGGCTTTCTATCTAAGAAAGTTAAGGGCACTTCATTCCTATAAAAATAAAGTGCAGAGACAACATGACCTCCTCAGGACAAGGGTTTATAACAAAGAAAATGGTTAGTCTATTGGGGGGTAACACCAATAGAAAATCCCATTGCATCTTTTTCAAGGAGAAACTCTCATTATTCCCATCCTTATCTACCAATTCCATCATCCTTAATGCCTTTCGCTTCACAAATTCTCTCAGGTGTCACCATTATTTTCCTATCTGCTACCTTTGTAAAGCTCCCTATGAAGGATCGATTCTTATACCTCTCTAAACCCACCTTTAAATCCTTTCCGTGCAACATCTCCATCCTCGATTGTAGGGACCTATGTTAGGATTAACGAGACAAAAAATAACAATTACATGCAAATAAACCAATATTAGAAAATAATAAATCACACTGAAGAGAACACAAGACAGAGTTTTAACATGGTTCACCCAATCCCTAGGCTACATCCACCAAATATTGAGTCCAATATTCTTATTATGTAGTGATTACAACCTAATTACAATATGTAATCCCTTACAACTCAATACTACTGCAAGAAGCTATAATCTCACCATACATTCCTTATGAAATCCCTAACCCTATGCTATTTTATACAAGATTTTTGTCACTTACAAAATTAGGGCTAGAATAAGTTATCCAATAGAAACATAGTAGCTAACACCTTTTACAATAACAAATTCGGTCGAGCTTTTGGGAGTGTTGCCCCCAAAAATCCCTGCAGGGGAGTTTCCCCTCAACCCCACCCTCTAGGCTTTGCCCCAAAACCATGAAAGGGGAGTTGGCCCCGAACCCCATAGTAAAATTTGAGGGGAAACCACGCTGAATAAAGTGGGGAAAAATTAACATCTGAGCCTGATTAGGCTCCATATCAAAATGACATTCATGGATGTATACACTCAAAACATCACAACCCCAATGTATACATACAAAAAATACATCCAAACCACAACATATACACATAGTCTCACCCAATTGAGTTGTCTGACCACTACAACTACCTCCAAAACTGCACAATCTTGAGCTACTAGAGATCCTCCAACCACAATGTTGTACTAAACCTCCAACCACAACATTGTACTACGCCTATCATTCATTCAATCAAAATATGATTCAAAATTTCAAACACTAGTAATAGCTTTGAAAATGAACAAAATTAGAGGAATATGTGCAAGCTATTAATGGCCACAAAAATAAAGAGAAGATAATTCCACCATATTGTTGTATCTATACATTATGTATTTCACGCAATATTGCTCTATTTTAATTAATATTTATAATAACACAAATTGATTTAAAAAAATTGGAGCATTTTATTTTTAAACCTTATTTTTAATTATTAGTTTTCTTTGTGGATTATTTAGTTGGCCAAGTTAGGATGTGCACCAGAGGCATCTTTGAGTTTTCTTTTATGATGATTATATTGATTGTATGTCATGCTGTCTTTTATGATTCATTTGAGTTTTATATTTATGAGATTTATTTTGATGAGAATTTTTGAGAATTTGGGTTTTGAGAACCAATGTTATTTTTTAGGTTGCCCATTAAGGAACCTAATTTGATCATTATGGGTGTTGTGGTATGGGACAAAACCATGGTTTATGTGCTTATGTGAGGTTTTCTAGATACATATCTTTGGGAGTAGCTTGCAATAGGGGTCCAAGACCCAAAGTGGTCATTACCAGGGTAACCTATTGTAAGTTGTGTAACAAGTGATAACATGGTAATTAATATATCTTGCATAGCCCTTTCTTTGAGATACACTAAAAAGAGAAGTTAGAGATGCTCTCCTCACTCATGCCTAGAGATGCTTATACAGGCTAATGATGGGAATAGGATGATACCTAGTGAGATGTATGACTAGTTTTCCTCATCTTCATGAGAGGGTATTCTAGCTCTGCATGTGTCATGTTGAGGGTCTGGGGTCTAATAAGAGACCAGTCTAGGTTATATCAATTAATTTGACCATGTGATGGAACTCCCTAGTATGTAGCCTGAGTCTCCTCCATAGATTTTGCATTTGCCTCTGGTGATGCATTTGTTGGTGGTGTTTTATTGTCAATGATTACTTTCACTAATGAAAATTGGTATTCAGTTGGTTATTATACTTTGACACGTGGTTTTTGACTCTAGGTGGATATCTTTTATTGAATTTATCTCGTGATTTTGGTATTCGATTGATACTTGGTATATGCATGTTGATTTTTTATGTGGTGTTGGTATTGGATTGAGTGTTCATTTGATTATGATTATATTTTCTCCTTGAGTAGTTTGTGTTATCCTTGAGGTAGACTTGACTATTAGGATTCCTTGGATAGAAATTTTTTATGGCTTGATTAGTCATATGTAGATTGTTCATTATCTTCCCTGTAAAGTGGGAGTCAAAGCCTGATCAGTTGATGTATATATGTTATCATGTATCTTGTATGTTAATGTACTTGTATTTATTCTCTCATACATGCAACATGTGTAGTGGATGCTAATCACTAGATGTATTTTATTGTATTAGTTGTATTTATGCATTTTCTTATGAGATGATGTATCTATTATTTACTTGAGATCATGAAATTTTACTTGATACACAAACTAATTAATATAAATCTTCTTAAACATGACTCAATGTGAAGGAACCCATGAGGAATGGAAACTGTATCTGCAATTACTTATGTGTACTTGAAGCATATGTATTAATTTCTTCAATATTGTTTTTTCAATGTTGTTTAAGCTTTAGAAGAAAAAAAATAGTTCAATAAACATTGTAACATGTTAGGTTTATTTCCCTTCGGTTCCTGAGTAGGGCATTACATCTAGTATCAGATCCCAAGTTTCAACACTAGAAACTCTAGGCATATTGTGTGTCATTAGTTAAGCATTAGTTAAACTGGAAACAAGATGAAACAACAACTTTTAGGGTAAAAGCACAAACATGTGTCACCCTTTTGTAAAGGAAAAGGCTAACAAAAGTATAACTGTTCACCTTCAATGACATAAAATTGGTATTATTATTTTGAATTTGGAAATAAAGTAAACTAATAAAATGTGCAGAAATGGATGAATTTTAGGATTATATTTTTTAATAATTATTTGGAATAAGAATTGATATATTTTTCCAATTTTTATAGATAAATTTTCAAGTGTTGAAAAACACTGAAAATTAGGGGTCTAGTTCTCACCGCAAAACTATATGTAAATAAACATATTTCCCTTTGATCTCAGACTATGTTATAGATGATATATATCTAGAACAATCAAAAATAAAAATTGGCTTTAGAATTATATTTTCTCTTTTATAAGGAATGAAATTTAACTCACTTGAAATCGATAGTTTTCATCTCCCACCACATTTTTCAAAAAAAAATCTATTCTAACCTGGAGAAAAATTATACATTCTAGAAGAGGACTCTTTCCACTAGAATGTCATATAATTTTTAGATTTTTTTGATATGATTTAATATTTTTTTCTTTCTCAAAATTGACATCTTTTCGAGTGTTAAAATACGTGATTGTGGAATTTTTCAATTTTAATATACTATATCTAAATAAAACAATATAAACTCTACATGAGAATATTCTTGACTCTAAGCTCTATAAAATGGTGTTTATATGTTATTAAAAAAATATCATAAAAAATAGTAAGAGTTATTGAAACGCCACTTTTCTGAAATAATTTTATTTCTTTAGTAATTGGATACAAACTAGTATTAAATATGCATTTAATAGACATTTTCAATCGGAAAAGTGTAAGACCATATATAACTTAGCTAGAATGAATTTATCTAGACCAATATGTTTTTTTAAAAATTGAATTTTAGATAGAAATACTCAAATTCAGTCATTTTGATAAGTCAACCTAAAAGGTGGCACAACTTTGTACTTTTACCCTTTATCAACAAAGAACTTAGATCCAGACAATTGAACAACAAACTTTCAACTAATAGATTTTTTTAACATGAAACTTGGAAACTCAAAACACTTTTGTTCTAGATTTTTGCTTTACGTCTATGAGTTATGCCCTTATGTTTTCCAATGGATTGTGAGATGCAATTCTTTTGTTTGGGGTGTTGTAGGGGATCTATTTCAGTAATTGTTATAAAGATGAATCTAAGACCAATATGGTTTTTAGTTTATTCTTAAACCATAATCAAATTGCTTTTAGTGACTAGAAGTATATACGTGGTTAACCTACTTGTAATATCTTTAAGACAATACATTTTGACTTTTACTTACCCTAGTCATAGTAGTAGGCTTCTAGGAGTAAGATTAGTTATGGTTGGGGGGGTGGGGATGTAGTGCCCACCCGTGGTTTTCCTTTCTGTTATGTGTCTTGAACTCTTTTAGGCATGTTTTCATGCATGTGTTAATTTCAAATATATTTGATTTATAGTTATATGACATTATTCCATGACTTGGTTTTATGTCTAGATTGAATACTTTCATAATGATGACGATTTAAGGACTTCTGGTTAGTAATTGCAATTGCTTTCATGATGATGTCTACAATGTGTCTTTACATAATGATGATTGTGTATTCATGAATATGAATATTTATATAGAAATATGATGTTCCTTGTAATCGTGATTAATTATGGTACTTACCCCGTGTCTGGTTTATTTTTCTACCTGATGTAGTTAATGGAGGGATCCGTAATCACTTACTAGTCGAGATCTACACAATGTACCACTCCCTGTCATTACCTGTTTAGTTTATAGTGTGCCCTATCACAATAACTCAATGTTAAGAATGAGAAGATAATGATATGGTCAAATCCAAATCATAGCCTAAATACTTGTCTTGTAAGAAGGACTTGTAATTGACTAAGTACCCTTTTCAAACCTATTAGTCTTTCTATGCATGTGTTGTTTGACTTTTTCTTTGGTTGATTTTCTTATGCATTTCATGTGGTTTGACTTTGTGATTTGCTTGGTAAAATGCTTATTTGTGATATTTGGATTAATCATTGATATTCAAATTATCAAATGTTATTTAATTAAAAAGAGAAAAATATTAAATGAGTCGATATTTCATTAGTTGGAATTATTGGAATATTTGGTTAAAATAGAAGAGTTAAGTTAAAGTCCTAATTTAGAAAATTCAATTAAAAGAATTTAATCATGAAACATTAAACATTAAACATTAAACATTAAATGTTAAATGTTGTCTTAGTAAAAGTATTTAATTAATATTGATTTAATTAGAGTTGTATTTAAAGAATGCACTTTAATTATCTTTATTGATTAAAATAATAAATAATTTCTTTTTAATGTGTTCACATTAAATAATAAAGTGAGAAATAAAATAAAAGTATACTACAAATTAAAAAGTGACTAAATATGCATGAAAAGATAATAAAATAAAATAAAATATATTTTAGGGCTTTTAGAGATAGAAACCCGAAAGAGAAGTTATGGCTCTATATTAGAGGGTTTTGGTTCATTATTTGACACACGGGTTTCTTGGGGAGAAATTTTTGAAAAATTGGATCAAACAATTATTGAAAAGATTTGAGGGTTTGAATTTGTAAGGGTTTCACCAAATCTTCCAAGTTGATTAGCATCATAATAAGGTAGGGCCGTTTGAAAATATGTGATAGTAATCTCATTTTGAAAACATCTGTTTGCTACTCTGTGCTTGAGGGGTGTTATAATTTGGCTATTGTTTAGTATATTGATTGAAAAGATTTAGGATTATCAAACCCTTGATTGAAGATCCTCATAGGAAAAAATTGAGAGAAAATTGTTTTTAAACAATTAGGATTTGTTTGAAAATTTTTGAGAGTTTGATCTACAATTTGTTTATATTTTTCCTTTAAAAAAAATTATATTCTATTCTTTTTCATTAGATGAGATTTTTTTTGTTGGAAAATGGCTATCAAATCTATACCTAAAAATACATATAATTATAAAAAGTATTTTAAATATATTAAAAAAATGTTTAAAAGAAAAAGAATATAGATATATAAATAAATAAAAGATAGACACATCTATGTATGAAGGTGCAATATCAAATACATAAAATGACTCAAAACCAAATCGGTAGTTAGATCCCACGCATGGTATTTCGTGAGAATCATACATTCTTGATGGGATGTATATATTTATTGGGCTATACATTTTTTCCATGCCCATCACCTCACAAATTAAGACTAGTTTGTTTAATAATTATTTTGTTTCAAGGCAGTCGTGCCCCAGGAGCTTCGTTCCTATTTATAGAAAAGGTCCTATAAATATTTTATTATATTTTGTTTTAAAGATATTTCCAAGTAATACTATAAATCATGAATCATGTTTTAATATTTATTTAAAATTAGTTTGTTATTAGCAAATTCACATTTTTATATGCTATTTGATAATTATGATATTTATGTTTTATTGATTCTATAACTTAAATTATTATTACTTTTAAAAAATAAATTATAGTTTCTAAAATAGTGCAAATTTAATTTATAATATTTTGAGTTCAAATATAATTCAATTAAGAATTTTTTTTATGGATTGTAATTTAAAATAATTATAAATTTAAATGACCTATAATAGAAAAACTTGTAAATGTAAATCTAATAAATGATATAAGAAATATATTGTTGTGGTTATATTTATTAATGAGTACAATTTTATGGTCAAATTAGACTATTGAAAACAACTGAATTTATTTTGTGAATGAAATTGTGTATCTTTTATGCGTTCATTTGAAGTTTTGTAGTTTTATTTTGTGATAGTTTTCTTTGTGGATTATTTAGTTGGCCAAGTAAGGTTGTGCACTAGAGACGTTTTTGAGTTTTCTTTTATAATGATTATGTTGACTTTATGCCATGGTGTCTTTTATGATTCAATTGAGATTTATATTTATGAGATTTATTTTGACGAGAATTTATGAGAACTTGGGTTTTGAGAACCAATGTTATTTTTTGGGTTGCCTGTTAAGGAACCAAATTTGATCATTATGTTTGTTGTGGTATGGGACACAACTATGGTTTATGTTCTTAGGGGAGGTTGTTTAGTACATGCCTTTGGGAGTGGCTTGCAATAGGGGTCCAAGACCCAAAGTGATCAATACCAGGGTAACCTATTGTAAGTTGTGTAACAAGCGATAACATAGTAATTAATATATCTTTCCTAGCCCTTTCATTGAGATACACTAAAAAGATAAGTTAGAGATGTTTGCCTCAACCATGCCTTGAGCATTTGTATAGGCTAAGGATGGGAATGTGACAAAACCTAGTGAGAGGTTTGACTAATTTTCCTCATCTTCATGAGAGGTATTTTGGTCCTACATGTGTCATATTAAGGGTTTAGAGTCTAGAGTGATCAATCCAGGGCAACTTAAGTAGTTTGACCATGTGATGACACTCCCTAGTACGTAGCCTAAGTCTCCTCCATAGATTTTGTATTTGCCTCTGGTGGTGTTTTATTGTCGGATGCATTTATTGTCAATGGTTACTTTCATTAATGGAATTTGGTATTCAGTTGGCTTTTATACTTTGACACATAGCTTTTGACTTGAGGTGGATATCTTTTTTTGACTTTATCTCGTGATTTTGGTATTCAAATTATACTTGGTATATGCGTGTTGATTTTTTATGTGGTGTTGGTATGGATTAAGTGTTCATTTGATTATGATTATGTTTTCTCCTTTAGTAGTTTGTGTCACCCTTGAGGTAGACTTGGCTACTAGGATTCCTTGGCTAGGAATTTTTTATGGTTTGATTAAGCATATGTAGATAGTTCATTATCTTCCCTACATAGTGGGAGTTGAAGCCTAACTAGGTAACCACGCGGTCAGGAGGTATTGTCTTCTTACCATTTGGGTCCCCGTCATATTGACATTTATTAGATGTTCGTGGATGCAATTGTACCATTATCAATCTTATTCTTATCTTAGAGACTTATATTCAATTGATGTATATATGTTATCATGTATCTTGTATATTGTCAAGTACTTGTATCTATTCTTGCATACCCTATGCCATGCGCAGTGAATGCTAATCATTAGATGTATTTGATTGTATCACTTGTATTTATGCATTTGTTTATGGGATGATGTATTCATTATTTTTTTGTGATCAGGACATTGTACTTGAGACTTAAACTAATTAATATAAAACTTCTTAAATGTGACTCAACATGAAGGAACCCTTGAGGAATGGAAACAATATCTATAATTACTTATGTGTACTTGAAGTGTATCTATATATTGCTTCCACATTGTTATTTGATTATTTAAACTTTAGAAGAAAAAAAGATTCAGTAAACATTGTAACATGTTAGGTTTGTTTCCTGAGCAGGGTGTTACATAGTTTTTGTTAGAGTAATTGGATATTTTCAAATTAAATCTATTTTACTTAAGCTAAAATTCTAATAATTAATTTTTTTATTAATTATTATCATGCAACCTAGGTTTTACCTTTTGGGGTTTTGATCTCTTTGTAATTATTGATTCATTCACTTTTGACAAAAGCAATTTCTCCTTTTGCTCATTGAGAATGTCTCATCCATGGACCTCGAAATTCTAGCCTATATAGCTTTTGCTTCTCTCTTTCTGTGATAGGTGTTTTCATGCAAGCGAGTCTTGGGAGTTGTGGCATTGATCTTTCATCAACTTTAACATGGTATCAGAGCTTTAGATCTTCATGCCCCTATCCATTTAATAAAGGTTTGGCTTAGTTTTCAGATCAATATACAAATTGTATTGGATCGGGGTGTAATTTGTTGAAGCACTTTGAGCCTAAACAAACATCACTGTTGAGCTTAGAGTGCTTGAAAATCCCTATTTTCATATAAAGCATGTCTAGTTTGGATGTTCTTGAAATCTGAGGCAAAACTTTTTGCACTTAGGCCACATTGACCTAGGCACACAAATTGAAACGATGACAATTTTTTTAAAATTTTATCAAAAATTTCTTTGATAAAAAAGGGGGGAGGGCATGCATATTAAATTTTTTTTAAGCACTACATGTCATTTCATTTTGGAAAGAAAGGTGGAGTTTTTTTTTAATTTAAAAAAAGAGTTCATAGTCACCTTGTAAGGAGACCCATTGACCCATGTACCTTCTAATAGGTACACCTCCCTTCTATCAGAGCTATGACTCCTTGGTGGCATATTTTTTATTGGTCCCCACCCAATCAAACTTGTGACCTTTCTTTGTGGATCTTGCTTGGAGCATTTTTCCTAACTCAATTTTTTTTAGAACATATGTGATTGCAAGCTCTTTTTCCTTTTTATTTGGGAGATCACATGCTCAAACTCCTCCTCACGCCATAGTCAACCCACAAAATCTTGGCCAAATTAGTGGCCACATCAATTATTTCTTGAGCTCCATTTTTGCCATGATTACCCTTTTTTGGGTGGTAATTGGACCTTTGAAGGTAGTCTTTTAAGCGTCTTTATTGGCACAATTTTTTGTGACTAGACTTTTATGTTTTTAGATCTTCGACATTTTTAATTGGTGCAAATTTTAGTGTTGATTTTAGAGACTACATGCTTGTTGTGGTTCTAGCATCTGATTAACTTGGGAAGGGGTGCCATTTTCAACACCACCACCTTAGGACTTCCTTAATGTTTTGCATGGTCCCGTGCCTCTAAATGCTCCATTGATTTCGGTGGTTTGTGCTTTTTTCATGGGAAATTTTATCGAAGGTGTGACATGGCAGGTCAATTTATTTGGAGCAAGCCCTATGTCAAGAGTGAATGCTTTTAATTAGGGATACTTTTATTTGGGGATGATGCCTTACATTTGGAGACATCACTTTCCAATGCGTGACCCCACTTATGTACATGCCCTTGTCTTTGGTATAGACAAGAAATTTGGAATACACATTTTGGTGACATGCAAATGAAAATAATTTTTCTAAGGAGTGCCACAAGAATTTTGAGGGACACACTTTCTCAAACAAGTACCTTGATCCTCACCATCACATGTTTCTATCTTCGTCAACTAAACAAGACCTTTTTGACCTCTAATTTTGTGTTTGGTCAAGGGTTTCACCTTATTCATGGTAGAGTGTTTGTGCTTTTAAAGATTCCATTTTTTATGGTGGATTTCACTAATTATAAATGATTGATGGTATTTAGGGCTCTTTCAATAGATTTGGAATGCTATTGTTGCCTTTTTATGACAAACTATTTCATCAAATGTGTTTTTTTGGCCACCAATTTTTTCTGACATTGGTCCTTTATTTCTGGTGTATTGTTTCAACAACTAGATTTATTTTTTCAATATGGTTCATTTTTTAGGATTTTTTTTTGCTTTGACGACCATTTGACCATCATATATGGACTTGTCACCTACCACGCCAACACCGCATTAACACTCATGTCACCCCTTCAGGCTCTGTTTGGACCTACCTTCATGTTTTTGCTCATATCATGGGCATACAGAGTCCCTTTTCAACAAACAAGATATCGTCAAAAAGATGGTTCCGAGATCGTCACAGTTGTGTAGATAATTTTAATTATTGATAGCATTTTTTGATGTCAAATTTAAGGGTATATTTTTGCACTCTAGGAGACATATCTTGAGAATCCAATCTCTAATTTGGGGATTCTTTATATTATTGGAAAGGTCTCTCAAAGCTCTTTCCAGTGATGTGGGTTATTTTTCCAGATTCTACTCCAAGGACATTTTATTCATTTTTTTGTATTTTGGTGGATATCTTGGTTGTTTTAGGTTTGGGGATTGATTTTGTTACTTCAGATGATTTTTCATGGGTTGTACTAAATATTGTAGAAATTTAGGGTATGAATTCTTGCAAAAGCATTGAGATAAAGTGCCATATTGCATCTGTATTTTTGTTTCATTTGTTTTGCCTTATTTTTCATTCTGATTCGAGTAGTGTCATATGAGGACACTCATGCAGATTATTGTATTCTTTAGATTCACCATATCTTGTGCATATTTGTACATACACTACTAAAATTAAAGTTCCATGGGGGTTGATGTTTTGCCTTTGTTTGCCATCTTCCTTTGGCCAGTGAGTTTCCCTTCTGTGACATTAGCCTCATGACATGCCTAAGATTGATCACCTCAATACACACACATGTATTATTTTGTGCATCTTGATAATGGTTCCTTGGCATTCAATTCTTTTGGCCCACTTTTCTAGTTTCATGTCACCTCACCCTTGCATGCACTGGGGGGTTCTTCTTTTGTTTCTCATGCTTCCTTGGTTTGATGGAGCGATCTATGTATTTAGTATGTGTTCCTATATACTAGGTGGATGTACTGGCTAGGTACCTATGTATTTTAGTGAGATGGATCATTTACCATATAGACACTCTTCTTTTCAATCCCACTTTGGATGTAGCCTTCTATGTTCGATTGATCAACTCTTCACACTTTGGTGTTTCATACCATCTATATCTTCGAGTTTAGTTATTTTCCTTTGTGTGCCTCCTAATTCAAGTAGTGTCTTCTAAGAGCACTTATGTAGATTATAGTCTTCTCTATCTAGCCACGTTCCATTCTTAGTGGAGTTTCTTTAGATTAGTAGTTACTTTCGGTAGAGATTTACAACTTCTACATGCTTCAATGGTGTTCTAAATGATCATCCTTTTGTTTCTATCTTCTAAGACATTCCTTTGTTTGGAGGGTTCTTAAGTCCTTCACTAGTTCTTTTCAACATTATTTCCATCTCTTTTGGAGTAGGGTTTTTCCCATGTGGTTTTCTGTATTTCTCCTCTTTACAAAGATTTGGTTGTGCTTAGGTACCTTATCAGGCCTTTGTTGTTGGGATCCAATATAGTTTCAGTAGTAGTTTCTAGGTTTTTAGCTACTCCCTATTTTGGTTCCACAACACACGCTCCATTCCTTACTAGGAATGGTGACCCTCTACTTTTTTTTGGATACCCAGAATCACAATTTGGGGTCTAGGAAATGTTAAAGAGTCGAAAAGTAAAAATTGAGAAAAATTAAAAAAACCAAAAAAATTGAAAATCAAAAAGGTCATAAAAATTTATAAAAACTTGAAAAAATATATAATAATTATAAAATTGAAAAAAAATTTAATTCAACCATGCAATTGCACACCTCACAAGGGCCACGAGAGTGCATCCCACCCTTGGTGGTGTGCAATGCGCACCGTGCGACACAACCAAGACAATTTCTTGCCTCAACCATCACTTCCACATGGCATATCGCAAGCTAGAGGTGACATACACTATACCAGTTGAAGCGACTATTCAAATTTATCCAAATGCTATGAACCCTCTCACTGCTATCTTTTTAAGAAGGCTTCCTACAATAGATATCGATACATTAGAAAAGGTCTTCGCAGAAGCAATAACTTTTACCAAGAAAGCTAATCCAAAGGGAAGAGGATTGATGCTTCCACCTCAAACTATTATGACAACACCAACATACCTCATTGAAGTACCCACTATGTCTAGTCAACTCATACTAGTGAACCCAATTCCATTATAGCAGGCTCCCGCTCCACAGAATCCTACGCTGATGTATCCAGGGTATGAGCCTCCCAAGACCGCTTTCTTCGAGAAGAAGGCAACGGTTCTTGTAGAAACAAACAATAACTTCATTTCATAATTCAATCAGATGAAAAAGAGTATCACAAATGAACAAAAAATTGACCTAACTTAGGTTGTCACAAGGACAAAACAACTTCCAATGAAATAACGCTAGTCCTTACAACAACAGTTATGGTCAAAATTACAATAAAAAATTCAATGGAAACAAAAACAATGCAAGAAACAACAATGGGTAAAACAACTTCAATCCTCCTAATTAAAATAATGGCTTCTAGAGGAAAAACCGATAGTGGAACACATGTCTAAATAATGGAAGCATTATTGCTGACAACAACAACAATAACATTCAGTATGCAGATGTCAATCAGTATGATGATAGTCACAATGCACCTAGGAACGATGGTTCGTACTATAATGGAAATTATGAGGCGGCTCAAAACTCTCAAACAAGTGATAATTCTACTACTATGCAATTTAATACTATGTTGTTGGAATCTTACAACACCACACAAAAGTTGCAGGTAGAACAATTGCTCAATGAAGAGTTCTCATTTCCATTCAGCCAAGAGCCTGAGCTTCAACATGAAGAAATGTTTTCTTTTGGCAGTGATAATCGAAATACATACAACTTGAGAAGTAGAAAGGAACCTCTAAAAGATGGAATTCCTGTAGCATTGCAACCAACTCCTCCCAATCCAAGGGCAAGTAACAATCTGACGCCAGTCAAACCACCACCTAGAGGAAAACAAAATCAAAACCAAGTGAATGTACCAACAATTTTGAAGAATCCTGCTTGGTCAACTGAAAGATACAGTGTAGTAGAAGACTTGAAATGAACAAAGGCTAATATGTCTATGTTTGACATGTTGCAAAACTATCCACAACAAGAGAGGCACTCATGAAGACCTTGGACCATGCGATGACTTCCCACAATGCTAATACTACCCCTCAAAAGGTGGTGTTGCAACAAGTTAACGCTACAAAGGCATTGCCCACCATGTTTAAAGACAAGGTAGAGGTGCCCCCATTTTTGCTCAGTATCAGAATATACAAAAAGAATATTCATAATTGTCTTATTAATTCAGGAGCTTCATGTAATGTCATGCCTTTATCCATAGCACAAAAGCTAGGGGTCACCCCTCAACCTACCAACTGAGTAGTGATACAGTTGGACAAAACAAAGGTAAAAGTCATAAGTGTATTGAAGGATGTGCAGATACAATTGACAGTTGACCCCCAAATTCAAGACATCATTGATATACATGTGGTTGATATTCCAAAAACATATGGATTACTCCTTAGTAGAGAATGGACAAAATGTCTAAGGGGATGGTTTTCTATAGATTTCACTCAGCTTTGGTTTCCATGGAAAGGTCTGAACAATCAAATCAAGATAGATGCAGAACCCAAGTTGGCAAAGATGATCACAAATTACGATGCTCCTAATGAAGTAGCCTTCTTACAAACCAATTTAGGCTCCTACAAGGTGATGGTTTTTGATACAATGTCGACTAGTAAACCAGATGATCAACATGTGGACTCCATGATTTCAACCCCCAAAGATGAGGTCGTAAGACAATTCATAGACCATATGATGACTAATCTACAATGTCTTGGAGAAGAGGCTAATCCCAATATTCTCCTCCTTCTAGGATTTTGTCAATTGCATAAAGTTAGCCATTTAGTGTTCGAGTGTTCATCATGTCAAGAAGCAGTTTCTAGGGTGTTGACATAAATGGTCAAATCAAGGAAAGTTGATGATCCACAAAATGAACCTCCTGAAAACCAAACTCCTACAAACACAACTAATGTTGTTGAAGAGATTGAAGGGGAAATTGAAGATTTGAATGCGTCATATAGTGATACCTCTTCAGATGGTGGAGGTTTGTCTTCTCCTCCACCCGAAATGGTCAAAATACAGAGGAAAATATGGTACATAAAAGGCTAGGGATGGACTTCAATGGTCGTTCATCCTCTTCCCAAATTTGAAGAAATTCAAGAACTGATAGGGGAAATTCAAGATAAACAAGAAAACCACACACCTTCTCTATTAAGTATTCACAACAGAGAATCATCAAGTCTACCTCCTGGGAAATTACAATGGGTTCCTAAGAAATAATCTTTTAAAGCTTAGATAAAAGAAAATTTGAGAAAAAATAAGCACAAGGTCAAAAAACCCAAAGAAAACTCGATTTGGATGCTCTGCTTCAATGGTTCCAAGTGTAAATTAGGAGTCGGTGTAGGTATTGAGCTAGTTCCTCCAAAAGATAAATCTTTCTATGTTGCATACTAATTTCAATTCATATGTACTAACAATGTTGTGGAGTACAAAGCCTTAATTCGAGGACTTCTCTTCACACTTGAGAAAGGGGTTATAGCTCTCATTGTCGAAGGAGATTCTCAGTTAGTTATTTGACAAGTAAAATCATTATATTCTTGCAATGATAAGAGATTGATTACCTATAGGAAAAGGGTATGGGATCTATTAGATGACTTTCAAGCTTTGAACATAAAGTCTATTCCAAGAAGGAAAAACATGGTAGCAGATGCCCTTGCTACTTCAGCAAGTGCATTGCAGCCCATTGAGGGAACAAAGTTGAAATGGTTTTCAGTTGAGTTGGTTGCTACTCCATCTATTCTAGACAATATCATGAACTTCCACATTTTTCATGATGATCAACATATACTGGATTTTATAATGTGCAACAATTAATTTAAGGGACAAGAAATAGATGACACTCCAGATGACGAACCTAAGGATATCGTGATTCAAGACAAAGATGAAATCTTGAACTTGAAAACCAATACTATTCCAAAGGGAATGGTTGAATTAGAACATATCTTTGATCACGATGAGTTAGCACTCAACAAGAGAATTCCTAAAGAAAAGGGGACCAACGAATGCGATTCATACAATTTAGGAACATAAGATGATCCCAAGATGGTAAGAATTCGTAAAGCATATAGTTTACAAGAAAGGGAAGACATGCTCAAATTGTTCATAGAATACAAGGATTTCATCGCTTGGAGCTATGAAGATCTGAAGATGTATGACCCTTAGATCATTACTCATGGTATTCCCCTCAAGCTGGATGCTAAACCTTTCTAACAAAGGTAGAGACCCGTTAATCCCATCCTCGAGCCTCTGATAATGAAGGAAGTCAAGAAATTATTGGATGTGAAGATTATTTTCCCTGTGCATTACTCCACATGGGTGGCTAATCTAGTTTTTGTACGAAAGAAGATGGGAGAGATTCGACTTTGCGTAGATTTCTGCAATTTGAACTTGGCATCTCAGAAGGACAATTACCCATTGCCCTCATAGGATGAAGTCCTACAAAACAATTCAAAAAATGATGTCTTTCTTGGATGGATACTCTGATTATAATCAGGTAATGGTAGAAGAGGAAGATAGATTAAAGACTGCCTTTATGACCAAATGGGGAACCTTCACCTATAGGAGAATGCCATTCAGAATGATTAATGTAGGAGCTACATTTCAGTGAGCCATGGATGAAGCATTTAAGGGATTGATTAATAGATATATAGTTATCTATATGGATGACTTGACCATCTTTTCAAAAGATCAAACTACTCACATTTCTGACCTAAGACAAGTGTTCAATAGGTGTCATAAATATGACATATCTATCAATCCCAAGAAGTGTTCATTTGGGGTCACTAAAGGAAAGCTCTTAGGTCATATCATTTCCAAATATTGCATCTCCATTGACCCTAATAGAGTTGAAGCCATTTTGAAGTTATCACCCCCAAATAGTCGAAAGGAACTCAAGTCTTTCTTTGGGAAGATAAATTTTGTTTGAAAATTCATAAGTGGATATGCAGAGATTGTGTGTCCTCTCAATAATTTTCTCAAGAAGGGAGCTAAAATAGAATGGGCCCCTAAAGTTAAGAAATCATTCTAGGATATTAAGGTAGCCATTTCCATGGCTCTATTGTTGGTAAGTTCCAATTACAACCTTCCCTTCAAGATATATTCCTTTACTTCAGAGCAATCATGTGTAGGGGTTTTGACCCAAAAGAAGAAGGAAGATGAAAGACCTATTTCTTTTATGAGTTGCTCGCTGACAAATGTCGAGTTGAATTATTCTAACCTCGACAAACATTCCTTTGCTTTGGTTAAAGTGGTGAAGAAATTCTGCCATTACATACTGAGAAGTAAGGTGTACACTATCATACCTGACCTAGCAGTGAAGACATTGTTGATGCAAAATGAACTTGGTGAAAGGCAAGGTAAATGGATGGCAATACTTCAAGAGTTTGACCTTGAGATCCAACCTATGAAATTAGTCAAAGGTTAAGGATTGTCAAGGATGATAGTTGATAACCAAATTGGTGATGAAAAGAAATTTGAGTTTGAGAAGGAAATATATGATGAAGATTAGAAGAAAATGACAGTGTCTCAAGTCGATATTGGCCAAGGTGTGTTGACCGATGTTTGGTACCAAGATATTGTGTATTACCTCCTACAGAATTGATGCCCAAGTTGGATGAATAACTCACAATGCAAAGGACTTAAAATGAAATGTGAGTCCTATATGTTGCAAGAAAACAATTTGTACAAAAGGAACTATGAAGGGGTCTACTTGAAATGCTTAGGATGTGATGAAGTGAAGGAAGTCCTAAAACAATTTCACTACAAGTATGGTACCAAGCATGGTTTCACAGAAGTGACAACTCATATGATTTTAAGGTTGGGATATTTTTGGCCCACATTTTTTAAGGACACTTTTGAGCATGTGTGTTCTTGTCATGTCTGTCAAACAAGAGCTAACAAAGAAAGACACTTAGCGATGCCACTATAGCTTGTGTACAAGATACGTCCTTTCGCATAGTGGGGGCTAGATTTCATTGGTCCAGTCAACCCACCTTCATCAATCAGACACACTTACATTCTTATGGCCACTAATTATTGTACAAGATGGACTGAAGCTAACACTTACAGAAATTACACTACTAAGGTGGTGACAAATTTCTTAGAGGAACACATTGTTACCAGATTTGAAATGCCATTCGCCCTTGTGTGTGATAACGGATCTGATTTTGCATCAATATTTTTGACTCAATGAGCATTTGAAAATAAATTTATTATCAAATTCTCCTCTAATTACTACCCATAAGGAAATGGGGTAGCAAAATCTACAAACAAGAATTTGATAATAGTAATAAAGCAATTGTTGAAGGAGAACCTTGGAGATTGGAATACACAATTAAAATATGCCTTGTGGATAGATTGAGTGAGGGTCAATAATGCTTTAGGGACTTCTCTATATTTACTTGTCTACAGATAGGAGCCAATATTTCTGCTCAACCTCAAAATTCTCGTTTTGAAGTTCATGAGTGGATACGCTGAAGATGCTAACAAAGTACAAATCAAGTTGATGAATCTTTTGGAGATGGATGAAAAATGCACAGTTGCACTGGAGCACATGGCTAAACATCAAGCTGTCGTAAAGAGATGGTTTGACAAGAGAGCCATGATAAAATCCTTCAAGATTTTCGACCTTATTTTTGTTAGAATTCTTTTAGAATAACTGAGAGGGGGGGTGAATCAGTTATTCAAGGTCCAATAATGTCCAATAATTTTTTGTGTCAAATGGCATATAATTGAAATTATCATGCATGCAATTAAACATTAAACAATCATAAAAAGTAAACATGCATCACACCATAACACAAAGGATTTTGGTGACCCAAAAACCCTCCAGGAATAAGAAGGTAAAACTGGGGTGGGGATGACACCCACAAAATAACTGCGCAATTGATTTTAACCACTTCTGATGGTTTGCCCTGTTAAAGGCTTTATATGCTGTTAGATGTGACCCTGTTAAAGGATTTCTACTCCCTATTAGGAGTATGCCCTGTTAGAGAACTTAAGAACATTCAACTTAGAATCTCACCCTGTTAAAGGATTTACATAGAGCTGTTAGGCCCACCTAAGTCCATGGGATTTACAGTCACCTTCTCAAAAGAATCTTTTATCCCACTCTAAGGATCTCTTACATTTCTCCTAAGGATCTCTTATCCTTCTCCTGGGGATCTTCTATCCTATTCCTGAGGCTTATCCACCTAGTTGTTAAGCTAACCTAGCAATGTAGGATTTCAATGTCTAATACAATGGTAAGAAAGTATTAGAAAGGTTTTGACCTAATAAAGATTGCAACTCTAACCTTGCAGATTTTAGATCTCTCTTCAGTTCTTTTCTTTGCTTGGCTTTTCTTCCTTGTAGTGTTGAAAGCTTGTCCACCTTTCAAGATCTGTCTTCTTGAGTTCTTCCACTCATTATGCCAATGCACTCTATGGTCACTTGATCAACTCAGAGTCTTGATGCTCTGTGCTTACTCCTCACTATGTCCTCTTCTTAACACTTCACACTAGCCCTCTCTTGGCTTCTTCACACGATCACACTTATGACCAATTCACTCTCTCTCCCCCACTTTGATCTCTGACCTGTGACTCCTTATAAAGAAGTTCTATTCTTTATTTCCCGCTCAAGTCTTTCCGCTCATCAATTTGAATTAATCCAAGAAAACGTTATTATTTTCCCTCCTAATTGTTTCTTCTAGAAACTTCATCAGTATTTTCCTTGAATTGATTTGCATGGTTTACATAAAATTCTGTAACATCTACTCATCATCCATATCATCCAACTAATACACAACATTCAATGTAACAAACTTATCGTTACTGATCTAGTGAATCTTTTGACTTAATAAATAATGCAACAACTCAGCATCATTGGTTTATTGATGCTCGGCATTAACTAGGTTACTCGGCTTCTACTACATTTATTGATGCTTGACACTATCTAATTCTAGATTGCTCGGCATCCACTGTGTTTCTTGATTACTCAGCTCCTATAGGATTACTATGTTACTCGGCACCTAAATGATCTTGCTCGGCACCTGAAGAATTTCTAGGCACACATTGAAGTTGAACTTGCTCGACTTCAACTGAGAATTTGCTCAGCACTAACTAGCTTGCTTGGCTCTTACAAATGAACTTAGTTATGCTTTACAAATGACTTAGTTAAACCTTGCATCTTTGATGTGTCTTAGTGTGTCCATTCCTTGTGTCTTAGAGTATGTCATCAATACACTATTTCATCAATGGCGTAGTTGATCCTTATACGTCATTACAACATCATAACTTCAACCTTTCTCTAGGTGCTCTAGATACATCTTATTGATTTCCTCCTCCTTGTCAATCAACCAATTGATAGTATTTGGATCATTAAGCAATTGTCATTCCTGCAAGTAGCAAGTTTGACATCAATGACAAAACAATGATTGAAAACATTCTTTACCAGTTCCATTATTCTTCATTCATGATCTTTTCAATCATTTCTAACAATTCTACTTTGTGATAAGGTGAAAGAAAAATTGGGCAGCCATACCAAGCTTCAATGCTTGTGGATGGGTCCTTATCAAATCGCAGAAATCCTAGGGGAAAACACTTTTAGGCTTAGTTCCTTACAAGGGGAATTTCTTCCCTTGCCAGTAAATGGGCAATTTCTGAAACATTATTTTTAGGCCTAAAAGAAACACCAATTTTTTTTTAAAAAAATTAGTTAGGTTTTATTTCTACATTTAGTTAAATTTTATTCTTGCAAATAGTTAGGTTTTATTTTTGCAAGTGTGTTTGTTTTCTACAAGTATATTTTGTTTTCAGTTGTGTTTTCCCTTTCAGTCGCATGTTCACTTTCAAAGTTGTGTCAGTCCTAGGGGGTAAGGTGAACTTGAGATTTTATCATGAGATATATCACTAACCACTCTTTGGTTTCAATTTCAGGGAGAGGTATTTCTTTGTCAAAATATCTGGACGATTGTGCATTTTATACCAACTAAATAATGGACGTTGCTTGCGGAAATAGGGAAGCTTTCAATCTTAAGTTTAGGGTTCTGAACCAACGAGCTCTCAATACTTTGCAAACTTAGGAATCAACCATCTTAGGTGTTGTTGAATTAAGGTCAAAGGTATCAAGGGATGATTCAAACTCCAATTAGTTCAAACAAGAGGGGTCTTCTCGAAGGGTGGTTAAGATCATTGTTTGGCATGAGAGTTTCTAAAAGTTCTAAAAGAGGAATGCAAGGGATGTTCACCAAAGATTGAATCCAAGAAATGACACCAATGTTCTAGATACACAGTCTAAGCATAGTCAGGATACAAAAAGAAAAAGAAAAAAAAAGGACGGTGTTAAGACTAAAGGATTCTAAAGATCTGAAATGGCTAATGGATACAATTACAAAATGAAGTATCTTGTACTAAAATATTGCTTCATCAAGTAGTAACATTAAAAGCTACATGGAGTGATTCCTCAAAATTTTCCAGAAAGTTAAAAGAAAGTGACAACCCACTAAGAGCCCTTGAAATAATTCTCTCATTTGGTCAAGCAAGCGATTAGTAAACAACCTTCATGAAGATTCTAAATGGATGAACTAGGAAGGTTGGAAGATTGTTTTTGAGTTGTCAGAAGACTTTGATGGACTGTGTCCTGAAATGTCAAAGAGAATGAATGCACAAATCACACACTGAGCTTGAAGATTTCAGATCTTGAAGTTCTAACTATGAAGTCATCCAAAATAACACTTGAGGTGTTCAAAGTTCCGTTGGTGTTTAACGCATATTGAAAAGATGTTTGTTGATGAAGAAATGCCTTTTTCATTATTCCTTTCTTCTGGGCTATTAGTTGTGGTACCACAACACATGCCCCATTCCTTACTAGGAATGGGGACCACTAATTTTTTTTTGGATACCCGAAATCACAATTTGAGGTCTGAGAAATGTTAAAGAGTCGAAAAGTAAAAATTGAGAAAATTTGAAAAAACCAAAAAAATTGAAAATCAAAAAGGTCATAAAAAATTATAAAAACTTGAAAAAATATATTAAAATTATAAAATTGCAAAAAAAATAAAAATTAATTAATTCAACTATGCACTCGCACACCTCATGAGGGCTGCGGGAGCATGTCCCACCCTTGGTGGGACGTAATGTGTGACTGCACACTTGTGCGGTGTGCCTTGCGCACCACCAAGGGTGGGCAAGGCTATAAAGCCCCCACCCTTCCCACACAGTTCGCCTCACCTTGTTTTTGTTTGTCATTGTGTTTTGAAAAGTTTCAAATTTTCTTTTGCACTGTGCCCTCCACGCTTATTTTTGAGGTGCATTCAAACCTTATCCAATGCTATACTACACGCACATTCAAAGCCACGCACCCCATACACTTCGCGTCCTATGCATTTTACGCTACACGTTCCCTATTTTCATCGTGTTGTGCATGTTTTCACATCAGGTGCCCATCTTGCACTACGCTATTCGAATTTTGCTCCATCGTGCGCTGCGCAACCTCCTCGCACTTTCGCACCACCTGCTATGAAGCTCATTGCTACATGCACCTCACTCGAACCCTACACATCTCATACTGTATGCACCATGCCAGCCACTCCCCTGTGCACACCAAACTTTGCCAGCATCTTCACATTCAACACGCCTCACTGTCCACCTCATTGTGCGTAAAACCCTCGACACTACTTCGTGCATGCGTGCCACCAAGCAGTTCTGCACGAACGACACACTTTGGAAACCCTAAAAAATATAAAATTAAAAAAAAACTAACAAATTAAAATAAAATAATAATAAAAATAAGAAATATAAAATAATAATAATAAGAAAAAAAATAGATAAATAGAAAGACGCACCTTAGTTTCATTTTTTATTTTTCATTAATAATTAATTGGAGAGGAATTTAATGCTGTTGCAATTTTATTTCTAAGTTTTCATTATTTTGAACTAATAAATGTTGTTCTTGTGTCATGCATATATAATTGCATCCACATCCGGGGAGAAAATGGCACCTAAGCCCATCGTGTTTAAGTTCCAAGGCATGCCATCAAAGTCAAGGTTCCATGATGATCATGTAGAAATCAAAGACATTGATTTGGGACATACTGACTTGGGAGAGTTCCTTAGAATCTGCAACAAATCCACTGAAAGATTAGCTCTAGTATCTACCTTGATCTGTTCTGATTTGGTGAGTGCAGCTTTGTGTCCAATATCAGTACAATCAGCAGAATTGATCATGACATTGGCTCAACATTTTGTTCTTGAAGAGAGAGTGGTTAAGAGCATGATAGGAGAAGTGGTCCTTGACCTCTGACCTGAAAACATTGAGAGGGTCTTTCATCTCCCAAGGGTAGATCAGTTCATAAAACTCTCCTATGAAGTAGCAGAAAGATGGTATAGGGAACACCGAAAAGAGGCGATAGAAATCATCCAATCCTCCTACCTCACTGAGAAGACTCCTTTGGGTAGGGTCATAGGGAAGATGGATATGACTAGAGGATACATGAAGGAGGAAATTAGATATTCTATCATTCTTTTGAGTAGAGTCATGGGTTTACCAACAACTGACCACCTCAGTGCTTTTATGGCCAATTTCATTGAAACAATCAAGATGAAAAAGATGCCACTAGACTGGGCCACCACACTAAATGAAAACTTGTGTGAGAAAATAGGGGTAGTTAAAGAAAAGAAGTTCTATATGACTTCTTATATGGTATATATACTAGCAGCAAAGGCCACAAACTACCTTGGTTTGTATAAAAGAGGCAATATGGAAGATCCTAATGCCTATCCCTACATCGTTTACCCCCAACTGGTGAGGAAGAAGCTCTCAACACAAAGTAAGGAATAAAAAATCATGAATGACACATTCATCTTCATGCTCATCTGATTCATAGAAGGTGATTATGCAAAGAGGTTACCTGATGAGGAAAAAGCACAGATAATAGATCTCAGGGCCTATTTCATCTAGTTTAAGACATTCAAATATCTACGAGTAGCTGGTACCATTGTCAACCCCAAGAAGCTCCCTAGATATCCAAGTGAAAAATTGGTGTTATTGGAGATTTCATGATAGATTGAATCTGTGTATAAGAAGGTGAAGAGAAAACGAAGACCTTGTTGGACATGGCCCTTGGTCATAGGACCATAGCAGGTGAAACAAAAGAAAGATATTTCATCCTTTGAGTGGGAGTGGGAGAATTAACCCCTCGAGGAGTACGATTCCCCTAGGCCCTATTTTGATAATATTGGGAGAGTAGAGTCTGGCTGGCAAGGAGTTCCACCATGAAGATGCCATTGAAGACCGTTGGATGAATGCAACAAACAACTATGATGTCCGAATAAGGGACTATTGTAGGATGACTTTGTATTTGGCTGAGAAGGCTCTCAAGCTGAACAATCCGGAAGAAATAAGGCAATAGGATTCATGGGAGCTGCTGGGCCCCCTATTCAACTCGAACAAAATAGGAAAGAGACCCATCATGAATGCTGAGATGACAGGGAGGAGGGTGATGATATTAATCATCGAGCAAGGAACGTAGTCTAAATGACAAAGGATTGGATCAAGAAGCCTTTTCAACTTGATCTAATACCTGACACTATGATCTTTCATGCTCAAGCCCACCTTGAGAAAGGTAGAGGGAAGAAAGTTACAGTTCCTACCTTTGCAGCCCAATCTCCCATCAGGCCAGAGACAGTATACCAATTTGACTGCTTGGTTGGATACTATAGTCCTCTAGAGAGGAAGGGAAAGAACAAAAGGAAAAGGACCTCCCCTCAAAGGATTCAAATAGAACAGGGTGAAGTGCAAGCACCTTCCCAGTAGTAGGAAGAGAGTGTACAAGGGTCTAAGGATACTAGAGCTGCCCAAGTCCAAGATGACCCTCAATTGCCTCCCTTTGTGCCTAGCCAATCAGAAGAGGGAGAGTCAGCAGGTTTCCATTCCTCCTTCGCAAGAAGACGCAGCATCCCCTTCTGCCTCCACAAAAAAAAAGAGGATTAAAATCTAAATGAAGAAAAGGCCAAGGGTGACTAGGAGAATGGTTCCTTTTCCATCTATTCTCGAGACCATACCAGAGGAAGAAGAAGAGGAGATAGATGAAGAGGAAAAACTACCCCTACAGAGAAGAACCTGACTAGCTAGAGCCATAAAACAAGAAAGGAGAAGTACCATAGGTGCATCACCATCCACCCTAGCAAGACCCTTGGAAGTCTCTTCTTCAGAAGATGAATTACAACAATGGGTGGATGAGTAGAGTGAAGAAGGTGATGACAGTTTCAAAATGTTAGATTTTGATTTTATGCTCATTAGAACAGAGTTAATTGGGGACAAGATCAAGGATACCACTACAGTTGAAGTTCAACAAGAAGACTAGACGCAGATGCTGCCAAACTCAGGGTCTTGATCTTACTCCCCCATCTCGACCACAACTCACGGTGGTAGATAAAAACTCGGTTACCCCTCTGCCCCAGAGTTTAGAAGAGGAATAGGTTCAAAAGGAACCATCACAAGGGGAGGAATCGAAAAAAATGGTGACCAATGAAGTGTCAAAGGAGGGGCAAATGGTGGAATATTCTCAACCACCTTCCCAAGACACTAAGGTGCAAGTTGTAGGGTCCATTGAAAAAGAGGCCACAGAAGAAGAGCCCACATAAAGGGAAAGTACTCCAAGGAAGAGCAATAAGGAGAAGGAGGTAGCAGAACATACTCCTTCATCCTTGAAAAGCAAGTCTTCGGCTGAGCACATCCCAACATGGCTCCCGAAAGAAGTAATGAGGAGTACCAAACCTCAATTCCACACTAATGATGAAGATATTTTTGAGATTGCAGAGATTTTGAATAAGCTCGAGTCCCTATTGCATGAGGCAAGACTATTGGCATTTGTCACCAATACATGTTACCAAGAGTTGTTTGTGCAAGTGGCTATCCCTCCTGAAGACATAGATGTAGAAAGCCTTGGTCCCCAAGATTATCAACTCAAAGAGGTGATGCTGGGAAGACCCACATTGGATACAACCCGATTGATGGTGACCATGGGAATCAAA
The DNA here is from genome assembly GCA_028749045.1 of Cupressus sempervirens. Classification (NCBI taxonomy): domain Eukaryota; kingdom Viridiplantae; phylum Streptophyta; class Pinopsida; order Cupressales; family Cupressaceae; genus Cupressus; species Cupressus sempervirens. The sequence continues at coordinate 704,477,005 of CM053792.1, forward strand.
GAAGTCTTTAGGAGCATAGAGAAGGACGAGGTCGAACTCCAAACACTTCAAAGGCAGAACGAGATCCTAAGGGGATATTTAGCTAAAGTGGTTGGTTCTCTTGATCCTGAGCACCTCGAGGACACATTAAACACCATTCTTAGAGAAGGGGGAGCTATACATCTAGATCCATTTTTGAAAGCATGTCAATAGTGGCAGGAAATTTTTGAGGATAAAGGAATTTTGATAATTCAGAGAACCTAAAGTTATTGCACGCTACATAGGAGAACATGAATAAAATAGTAGTGATTTTGAAGCAGGACTTTAGCATTATGGATGAGGTAAGAGCTTGGAGCAAGGAATTACAAATTTTGTAGACAATAAAGGGATAGAGGTACAGAGTTTTGGTAGATGTATACACTGCTGAAGAATTAGATTTGATTGATGATTAGATAGAGAAGATCGCTGATAGTAATAAAGTGATGGAAACATTGCATGTGAAGATCCATAGGCCCAAAGAGCAAGCCTTGAGAGCAAATTTTGGAAGTAGAGAAGCATTACAGTGATGCTAGCCTAAGGATTTTTGAGGTTGAAGAATCAGAGAAATTGTTGCCTATAGAGGCAGTAGTGGAAAGTTTTAAGAAGATTTTTGTGGAAGCTACTAATGATGAGGATAACTGACAAGCCTTTAGGACTAAAGAAGCTTTATTAGAATTAGATACCAAACTTGGGGATTTTGCTGACACCCAAATTAAGGTAGACAATTACAGGCAAAAGGTCAAGGAAAAATATGAGGCTTTAGGTTTACCAGATGCGGCTAAAATTACTGATATTATAGAGAAATTCAAGGGAAAACATCCAAACATAGCTTTGGGATGAAGAAGTACAAATCCTAGATGCCAAAATTTCAATTTTGACACTTAGTAAAATTTTGAGGTTTTGGACCATTTTGAGGTGCCCGGCTCCACAAGTCAACAAATTTGCAGGTGTGCAAGTCTACAGGTGCACATTTTTTAGAAAGCTCCACCGACAGTTAACTGCCAGTTCTAAAGATAGAGCTTTCCATGCATCAAAAGTGCATTCTGATGGCAGTTTAACTCCAAAAAATGCCCAATAAAGGATCAAATTCTAGTTTTGGCACTTCCAGACACTTCCACTTTGACTCAGAGCTTTCTCATTCTTTCTTCTCTCATAATTATTTATTTTTTAATATGTAAAGGCTCATGCATCCAATTAATGAATAAAATATGGATGGAGTCTTATTTAGCACCAATTAGATTGTAGTTTATAATTAGTTTATTTTGTTAATTAAAAGCATTTTTATTGCATGAAGAATACCTCTCACTCTCAACACAAATTGAGGAGACAATTTCTCATAAATACCCCATTGTAATATGTAATGAGGGCCATCGTTATTTTGCAATAAAATTATGCTTTTGATGCTCGCATTTGGAGTGTAGAGATTCTTTCCAAAATGTGTCATATTTTGTGGATTTATTTTTATGGAATTGTGATTGAGCCAAAGGTTTATTGCTTTGTTTCTAGTTGTGTATTTTATTAGTTTTGGTGTTTTTTATGGTATTGACAAATTTCACTACGTAATTAGCTTAAGAAGAAATCACCAAATTGTGCCTACATAAATTTTTGTCTCACATGAGCGCACTTTTGTGACCTTGTAATTTGATGAAGGGTGAAACATCATATGCTCGTTAAATTTCTCACCAACAATTGCATCGGTGGAATTAGGGAACTGTTGCTCCTTCTTTCATTGGTTATTTATCGATCTCTTTGAAAGTTTAACTTGTAAACGTGTCATTTTCCATAGCTTATGTCCGTTAGGATTTCAATTTCATGTTATTTTCTTTAAAGTTTTGTTATTTGCTTTGCTAACCCCCCTGTTAGAATAGGAATTCATACTAGTTGCATTGATTAGATTACATTCATAAAAAACATAAAAATACAAAAACATAGTTCCTTTTTTCATGTGTTATTTTGAAGCAGCGTAGAGATTTTCATCTCATTCAAAATCAAAATGAACTAGCAAAGGCCTCCTTGTGAACAATCACATTTATCTTCAACTAAACAAATTCTAGTAGGTTGCAAGATCAATCTGGAACCTTGGAGTTGATTCACGAAATTGGATTTTCAAGAGAGGAGTTTGCAAGAATTCCTACCGTTTAGCATCATGCATAACAACAGCTCAATAGAAGTGGCACTAGAAGAATGGCTGCACTTTGGATTCTCAAAATAAGAAGGAAAATTTTTCCAAAGTTTCAAAATTCTACATTTTTTGTGAAATTCTGCATTTGCCATAACTTCAGAATTTTTTTTGAGTTTTGAGAAATTTAGGCATGCAAGTGCACAACTCTGCAAATCTACAGGTCTGTAGATCTGTAGCTACGTATGTGCACAGGTGCACAAAACTCTGTTGTGCAAAAAATTCAATGGTGTGACAAAGTGTACTTCTGTAGAGGTGCACTTTTCCTAGAACTAGTGCAAACTGGAGGGTTTCAATCTAGAATCCCCAATTCAATGAGCATTAAGGTCTTCACCAAGGGCACATGAGTTTCTTGAGCTTATCCACTTTTGCAAACCTCACAATGATAAAGGGATTCCCTGAATTCAACCAGTTTTGTTTGAGCTTTCATCATCTTCTTCAACTTCACCTCCACCCCAACTGCTTGGTGGATCACCACATACTCCAATAGTTCCACCTCCACAACAACCACCTTTAGGTCTACCAAATCTTCCAATGGCCTTCTTCACAAACTCTTTAGACTCACCAATAAATTTGAGAGGTGCACTCCATGACCTCTCTAAGAATCTTGAAAAGTTTTACACAAGGTTCATCTATGGAGAAACATGAACTACTGAAGACCACGTTAAAGTATTCGAAGAAATTTGTAACCAAAAGTAGATTTCCAATTAGAATGTGGTCCTTCATTTATTCCCCTACTCTTTGGGAGATGTCACTTACAATTGGTAAGTTAATTTTCCATTGGATGTATCAGAGATTGGAATACTTTCAAAAAATTGTTCCTAGAACAATTCAAAACATTCATCAACCCAACTGTGATACATCAACAATTCATATCAATCAAAAGGGACCTAGCTGAGATAGTTTATCACTTCAACCATCACTTCCACATGGCATATCCAAAGCTAGAGGTGCCATACACTATACTAGTTGAAGTTGTTATTCATATTTATCTGAATGCTATGGACCCTCTCACTGCTATCTTTCTGAGAAGGCTTCCCATAGTAGATATTGATACATTAGAAAAGGTCTTTGTAAAAGCTATAAATTTTACCAAGCAAGCCAATCCAAACAGAGAAGGATTGATGCTTCCACCTCAAGCTATCATGACAACACTAAATTACCCTGTCAGAGTACCCACAATGCCTAGTCAACTCATACTAGTGAACCCAGTTCCATTATAGGAGGCACCCACTCCACAGAATCCTACACTGACTTATCTAGGGTATGGGCCTCCTAAGACCACTTTTGTCGAGAAGAAGGCAACAATTCTTGTAGAAACAAACAATAACTTCATTTTGAAATTTGATTAGATGAAAAAGACTATGTCACAAATAAATAATGATTTGACTTGACTTAGGCTATCACAAGAACAAAAAAACAACTTCCAAAGAAATAATGCTAGTCCTCACAACAACAGTTATAGTCAAAATTACAATAAAAAATTCAATGGAAACAACAACAGTGGGGGAGACAACTTCAATCCTCCTGACCAAAATAATGGCTTCCAGAGGCAGAACCAACAGTGGAACACACATCCGAATAATGGAAGCATTCTTGTTGACAACAATGACAACAATATTCAATTTTCGATGTCAATCAGTATGACGATGGTCACAATGTACCTAGCAATGGTGGTTTGTACTATAATGGAAATCATGAGGCAACTCAAAACTCTTAAACAAGTGATAATTCTACTTCTGTGCAATTTAATGCTATATTGTTGAAATCTTACAACCCCACACAAAAGCCATAGGTAGAAAAATCGCTCGATGAAGAGTTCTTATTTCCATTCAGCCAAGAACCTAACCTTCAACATGAAGAAATGTTTGCATTTCGCAATGATAATCGAAATACATAAAACTTGAGAAGTAGAAAGGAACCTTTGACAGATGGAATTCCTCCAACAATGGAACCAACTCCTCCCAATCCAAGGGCGAGTAACAATCCAACACCGATCAAACCACCACCTAGAGGACAACAAAATCAAACCCAAGTGAATGTGCCAACAATGTTGAAGAATCTTGCTTGGTCAACCGAAAGATACAGTGTAGTAGAATACTTGAAACAAACAAAGGCTAATATGTGTATGTTTGACATGTTGCAAAACTGTCCACAACAATGAGAGGCACTCATGAAGACCTTGGACCATGCAAAGACTTCCCATAATGCTAATACTACCCCTCAAAAGGTGGTGTTGTAGCAAGTTAACATTGCGAAGGCATTAACACCATGTTTAAAGACAAGGTAGAGGTACCCCCATTTTTACTCAGTATCAGAATACATGAAAAGAATCTTCATAATTTTTTTATCGATTCAGGAGCTTCATGTAATGTCATGCCTTTATCCATAGCACAAAAGCTAGGGGTCACCCCTCAACCTACCAACTGGGTAGTGATATAATTGACAGTCAATTATTTGTTGTGGTTCCACAACACACACCCCATTCCTTATTAGGAATGGGGACTCCCTAATTTTTTTCAGATACCTAGAATCACAATTCAGGGTCAGAGAAATGTTAAAGAGTTGAAAAGTAAAAATCGAGAAAATTTGAAAAAACCAAAAAAATAAAAAATCGAAAAGGTCATAAAAAATTATAAAAACTTGAAAAAATATATTAAAATTATAAAATTGCAAAATAAATAAATTAATTCAACTACACACTCGCACACCTCACGAGGGCCGCAAGAGTGTGTCCCACCTTTACTAGGGCACAATGCACAACCGCACACTTGCGCGGTGCGCATTGCACACCATCAAGGGTGGGCAAGGCTATAAACCCCCCCCTCCCACCCACACTTCTCCTCATGTTTTTTTTTTTTTGTCATTATGTTTTGAAAAGTTTTGAACTTGCTTCCACATCGTGCCCTCCATGCTTATTTTTGAGGTGCCTTCAAACCTTATCCAACACTGCACTGTGCACACATTTAGAGCCGTATGCCCCATACACTTTGTCTGCCACATGCCCCATGCATTTTGTGCTACACACACCCTATTTTCGTCACACTATGCACATTCTTGCATCGTGCGCCCATCTTGCACTACACTGCGCACATTTTGCACCGCACGTGCGTTTGGCTCCACCGTGAGCTGCGCAACCTCCTTGCACTTTCACACCATCCACTGCAGTGCTAGTTTCCATGTGCATGCCTCACATGAACCTCACACATTTTGTACCATGCACACCATGCCAATCGCTCCCCTGCACACACCAAACTTTGCCGACATCTTCACATTTGGCATGCCTCACTCTCCATCGCATTGTGCACGTATTACCATCTACACACCACTTCGTATGCATATGCCACCAAGCCGCCTCGGTGTACACTTTGGAAACCCTAAAAATATAAAATTAAAAAAACATAAAAAATTAATAAAATAATATAATAATAAAAAATAATAATAAGAAAAAATTAAAAAAATAAAATAATAGATAAATAGAAAGATGCACCTTAGTTTCATTTTTATTTTTTGTTAATAATTAATTGGAGAGGAATTTAATGCTTTTGTGTTTTTATTTCTAAGTTTTCATTATTTTGAACTAAAAAACGTTGTTCTTGTGTCATGCAGATATAATGGCATCCACATCCGGGAAGAAAATGACACCTAAGCCTGTTGTGTTTAAGTTCCAAGGCGTACCATCAAAGTTGAGGTTCCATGATGATCATGTAGAAATAAAAGACACTGATTTGCGACATACTATCTTGGGAGAGTTCCTTAGAATCTGCAACATACCCACTAAAAGATCAGCTCTAGTATCTGCCTTGATCTGTTCCCATTTGGTAAGCACAACTTTGCATCTAGTATCAGTACAATCAGGAAAATTGATCATGACATTGCCTCAACATTTTGTTCCTGAAGAGAGAGTGGTTAAGAGCATGACAAGATAAGTGGCCCTTGACCTTCGACCTGACAACATTGAGAGGGTCTTTCATCTCCCAAGGGTGGATCAGTTCATAAGACTCTCCTATGAAGCAACATAAAGATGGTATAGGGAACACCAGAAAGAGGTGACAGAAATCATCCAATCCTCCTACCTCATTAAGAAGACTCCTTTGGGTAGGGTCACAGGAAAGGTGGATATGACTAGGGGATACATGAAGGAGGACATTGGATATTCTATCATTCTTTTAAGCAGAGTCATGGGTTTACCAGTAGCTAGCCACCTCAACACTTTTATGGTCAATTTCATTGAAACAATCAAGATGACAAGGATGCCACTGGACTGGGCCACCACACTAAGTAAAAAATTGTGTGAGCAAATGGGGGCAGTTAAAGAGAAGAAGAATTTCTATATGACTTCTTATATGGTATATTTGCTAGCAGCAAGGGCCACAAACTACCCTAGTTTGTATAAAAAGGCAATATGCAAGATCCTAATGCCTGGCCCTACATTGTTTACCCTTAGCTAGTCAAGAAGAAGCTCTCAACATAAAGTAAGGAATAAAAAATTATGAATGACACATTCATCTTCACAGTCATTTGATTCATAGAAGGTGATTATGCAAAGAGGTTATCCGATGAGGCAAAAGCTCAAATAACAACTCTTGAGGCCTATTTCATCTAGTTTAAGACATTCACATATCTATGGGTAGCTGGTGCCAATGTGAACCCCAATAAGCTCCCTGGATATCCAAGTGACAAACTGGTGTTATTGGAGATCACATGGTAGATTGAATCTACATATGAGAGGGTGAAGAGACAACAAAGAGCTTGTTGGACATGGCCCCTGGTCATAGGACCATACTAGGTGAAATGGAATCAAGATATTCCATCCTGTGAGTGGGAGTGGGAGAATTATCCCCTCAAGGAGTACAATTCCCCTAGGCCCTATTTTGATAATATTGGAATAGTGGAGAGTCTGGCTAGCAAGGATTTCCACCATGAAGATGCCATTAAAGACCATTGGATGAACGCAAAAAATGACTATGATGTCTGAATAAGGGAATATTATAGGATGACTTTGTATTTGGTTGAGAAGGCTCTCAAGCTAAACATTTTGGAAGAAATAAGGAAATAGGATTCATGGGAGTTGTTGGACCCCTTATTCAACTAGAACAAAATAGGAGAGAGACCCATCATGAATGCCAAGGTTGACAGGCAGGAGGGTGATGATATTAATCATCAGGCAAGGAATGTAGTTAGAATGACACAGGATTGGATCAAGAAGCCTTTTCAACTTGATCCAATACCTGACACTATGATCTTTCACCCTCAAGCTCACCCTGAGAAAGGTAGAGGGAATAAAGTTACAATTCCTACTTTTGCGACCTAGTCTCCCATCAGGCCAGAGACAATATACCAACTTGACCACCCAGTTGGATACTATCATCCTCTAGAGAGGAAGGGAAAAAACAAAAGAAAGAGGACCTCCCCTCAGAGGATTCAAAAAGAATAGGGTGAAGTGCAAGAACCTTCCCAGTAGCAGGAAGAGAGTGTACAAGGGTCTGAGGATATTGGAGCTACCCAAGTCTAGGATGACCCTCAATTGCCTCCCTTTGTGCCTAGCCAATTAGAAGAGGGAGAGAGTCAACAGGTTTCTATTCCTCCTTCACAAGAAGACCCAACATCCCCTTCTACCTCCACAAAAAAAAAGAGGATTAAAATCTAAATGAAGAAAAGGCAAAGGGTGACTAGGAGAATGGTGCCTTTGCTGCTTATTCCTGAGACCATACTAGAAGAAGAAGAAGACTCTACATATGAAGAGGAACAACTAACCCTATAGAGAAGAACCTAGCTAGCTAGAGCAATAGGATAAGAAAGGAGAAGAAGTACCACAGGCGCATCACCATCCACCCTAGTAGGACCCTTGGAAGTCTCTTCTTTGTAAGATGAAGTATAATAGTGGGTGGATGAACAAAGTGAAGAAGGTGATGACATTTTCAAAATGTTAGATTTTGATTTTATGCTCGTCAAAATAGAGTTGATTGGGGACAAGATCAGGGATACCCCTATAGGTGAACTTCAGCAAGAAGACTGGATGTAGATGCCACCAAACTCACAGGGTCTTGATCTTACTTCCCCCATCTCCACCACAAGTCACAGTGGTAGATAAAGGCTCGATTACCTACCCTAGATTTTAGAAGAGGAACAAGTTTAGAAGGAACCATCACAAGGGGAGGAACCAGAACAAAAAGCAATTGATGAAGTGTTAAAGGAGGGGAAAATTGTGGAATATTCTCAACCACCTTCCCAAGACACTGAGGTACAAGCTGCAGGGTCCACTAAAACAAAGGCCGCAAAAGAAGAGCCCATACAAAGGGGAAGTACTCCAACAAGGAGTGATAAGGGGAAGGAGGTAGCTAAACATACTCCTTCATCCTCAAGAGGTAGGTCTTTGGTTGAGCACATCCCAAGATGGCTCCGAAAAGAAGTAATGAGCAGTACCAAACCTCAATTCCATGCTAATGAGGAAGACATTTTTGAGATTTCAGAGATTTTGAATAAGCCTGAGTCCCTATTGCATGAGGCAAGACCATTGGTGTTTGTCACCAATACACGGGACTAGGAATTTTTTGTGCAAGTGGTTGTCCCTCCTAAAGACACAGATGTAGAAAGCTTTGCTCCCCAAGATTATCAACTCAACGAGGTGATGCTAGGAAGACCCACACGAGATACAAACTGATTGATGGTGACCATGGGAATCAAAGAAGTCTTTAGGAGCATGGAGTAGGAAGAGGTCAAACTCTAAACACTTTGAAGGCAAAATGAGATCCTAAGGGGATATTTAGCCAAAGTGGTTGGTCCTCTTGATCCTGAGCACCCCGAGGACACATTGAACACTTTTCTTAGAGAAGGGAGAGCTATACATGTAGATCCATTTTTGAAAGCCTGTCAACAGTGGCAAGAAAGTTTTAAGGATATAGGAATTTTGATAATTCAAGCAAACCTAAAGTTACTACATGCTAGACAAGAGAACGTGAATAAAATGGTAGTGATTTTGAAACACGACTTTAGCATTATGGATGAGGTAAGATCCTCGAGCAAGGACTTACAAATTTTGCAAACAATAAAGAGACAGAGGTACAGATTTTTGGTAGATGTATACACTATTGAAGAATTAGATTTGATCGACGATTGGATAGGGAAGATTGCTGATAGTAATAAAGTGATGGAAACATTGCGTGCGAAGATCCATAGGCTCAAGGACCAAGCCTAAGAGCAAATTTTGGAAGCAGAGAAGCATTACAACAATGTTGGCCTAAGGATTTTTGAGGATGAAGAATAGGAGAAGTTGTTGCCTATAGAGACAGTAGTGGAAAGTTTTAAGAAGATTTTTGTGGAAGCTGCTAATGATGACGATATCCGACAAGCCTTCAGGACTGAAGAAGCTTTGTTAGAATTGGATACCAAACTTGAGGATTTTGCTGACACCCGAATTAAGGTAGAAAATTATAGGAAAAAGGTCAAGGAAAAATATGAGGCTTTAGATTTATTAGATGCAGCTAGAATTACTAAGATTATAGAGAAATTCAAGGGCCAACATCCAAACATAACTTTGGGATAAAGAAGTACAAAACCTAGATGCCAGAATTTTAATTTTAACACTTAGTAAAATTTTGAGATTTTGGACTATTTTGAGGTGCGTAGCTCTACAATTTTGTAACTTCGTAGGTGCGCAATTCTGCAAGTCCACAAGTGCACATTTTCTAGAAAGCTCCACTGACAGTTAACTGCCAATTCTAAAAATAGAGCTTTTCATGGATCAAAAGCACATTCTGATGATAGTTTAACTCCAACAAACACCCAATAAAGGATTAGCTTCCAGTTTTGGCACTTCCAAACACTTCCACTTTGACTTGGAGCTTTCTCATTCTTTCTTCTCTGATAATTCTCTGTTTTTTAACATGTAAAGGCTCATGCATCCAATTAATGAATAAAATATGGATGGAGTCCTATTTAGCACCAATTAGATTGTAGTTTGTATATAATTAGTTGATTTTGTTAATTAAAAGAATTTTTATTGCATGAAGAATTCCTCTCACTATCAACACAAATTGAGGAGATGATTTCTTATAAATACCCCATTGTAATATGTAATGAGGGCCACCGTTATTTTGTAATAAAATTGTGCTTTTGGTGCTCGCATTTGGAGTGTGGAGATTCTTGCCTAATTGTGTCATATTTTGTGGATTTGTTTTCATGGAATTGTGATTGAACCAAAGGTTTATTGATTTGTTTCTAGTTGTACATTTCATTAGTTCTAGTGTTTGTTATGGTATTGACGAATTTCGTTGTGTAACTAGCTTAAGAAGAAATCACTGAATTGTGCCTGCATAACTTTTCATCTCCCGTGAATACACTTCCATGGCCTTGCAATTTGATGAAGGGTGAAACATCATATGCTCATTAAGTTTCTCAAAGATGATTGCATTAGTGGAATTAGGGAAGCACTACTCCTTATTTCATTAGTTATTTACCGATCTGTTTGAAAGTTTAACTTGCAGACATGTCATTTTTTATAGCTTATGTCCGTTAGGATTTCAATTTCATGTTATTTTCTTTAATGTTTTTTTATTTTCTTTGCTAACCCCCTTGTTAGAATAGGAATTCATACTAGTTGCATTGATTAGATTGCATTAATAAAAAAACATAAAAATACAAAAACATAGTTCTTTTTTTTGTGTGTTATTTTGAAGCAACGTGCATATTTTCATCTCATCTGAAATCAAAATGAACCAGCAAAGGCTTCCTTGTGAACAATCACATTTATCTTCAACTGAATGGATTCTAGTACATTGCGAGAATTCCTGCCCGTTTAGCATGGTGCATAACGATAGCTCAACACTCCCTAAATTTTATGGTGGGTGTTAGAGTAATTAGATATTTTCTAATTAACTCTATTTTACTTAAGCTAAACTTTGGGCATATAATAATTAATTCTTTTATTAATTATTATCTTGCAACCTAGGTTTCACCTTTTAGGGTTTTGATCCCTTTTTATAAGGATTGATCTCTTTGTAACTACTGATTCATTCACTTTTGATAATAACAATTTCTCTTTTTGCTTATCAAAAATGTCTCATTTGTGAATCTGGGAATTCCAGCCTCTATAGATTTTGTTTCTCTCTTTCTGTGATAGGTGTTCTTATGCATGTGATTCTGGGGAGTAGTGGGGTTGATCTTTCATCAATTTTTTTAAAAAAATTATTTAAATTATTCTAATAAAATTTACAATATTTTTTCAAAATTCTTTTATTATTTTGCACATTTGTATAAATGTATAGGTAAATAAATTCTTAAATAGTTATCAATTACCCAATACAAAATTCTAATAAAAATATTTAATTTATATATAATTTCAAAATATTAAAATCTTAATTTTTTTGGCAATTTAAGAATTTAAGAATTAAATGAAATTTTAAAATCTTGAAGTATATAAATTCCATCTAGACATAGAATTTGAGGCAACCTAGAAAGACTGACTGAGTACAACAAGCCTAAAATGTTCATTATCATTAGTAGTGGAATTTAATGCATATTTTATGTTTGAACTTCTATTATTCTCTTCCTCGCATTTAAGGCCTAGATCTCATTTAGCTTTCGGTCTTCTGGAAGATTTATTTGCTTAATGGGATTAGAGTCATTTGAAAGAACATAACAGAGCATTTTGGATCTTGGTGTGAACTTTTATTTTTGGAGTTCACTTGTTTATGGAAAATGACAAATAGAGGCAATGCCTTTTTTGGAATTTTTTGTCTTCTTCTTGTAAAAATGTCTTCCAAGTAGAGCTCGTGAGTTAAGAGAACTTCACATTGGTTGTGTTGAGTCACCATAAGAACACACACACACACATACTAGAAACAATGTTAGCCTAATCCTAAATAAATGTTAAAAGCCAAATATCTCTCTTCTACACACCATCCAAATAGATAGGTAGAAGATTTTACCATCAAACAAGAATAATAGTGCAAAGTGAAATCTAGTCGGATAAAAATATTTTCTTTTCTTTCATTCAAAATATTTAACAATGATTTGAACTTTAGATATCCTCATAAACAAATACATAAAAAACTCTAATTGTCTTGGTTTTAGGAAACTATGTTTCTTGTAGTTTATAACTTAAGATTTAACCATACAAAAGCACTATCATCCCAAGTAACCCAATTCTTCTTGTAGAATTGGAATGAGGGTTGCTTGATGGTGAATGGTAAGAAGTTCTCTATCACAAAGGAGCATATATCCAAGGTCACTGGCATTCTGATAGTTGGAAAGAAGTTCTATAGAGATAGGAAGATCTTTGACTATGTTATTGACACCTTCCAAAAGACACCCAAGGAGAGAAAGAAACTACTTAAGAAAAAATATATTACTTACTTTCAACCCCATTCCTTGAAGAAATTATGGAGGTTTATCCTTAGGGCTATAATTTCCTACATCATCCTTGATGGTAGGTTTTCTAGGGTTTATTCATATCATTTTGTCCTATTAAATCACTTTAGGAATGGTGCAAAGATTTCAATTCCTTTTTATCTATACTCCTCGCTAAACAATAGCATCAATGGGGTAAGAGATCAAAGCATCACCAATTCCTCAGTTCATGATGGCTCATGCTCCTTATTTATGAGGACATTAAAGCCAATTCCATGTTAGAAATTCTTTAGAATAACTAAGAGGAGGGGGGGGGGTGAGTCAATTATTCAAGGTCCAAATGTCCAATTAAAACTTTTTTTCATCAAGTAAAGTGAACCTATAAAACTATTCATGCATCCAAGGTTAAACTTTCCTACTTAGCAAGTTACTATAAATCAACATGCAAGCATAACACATGAAAGATCAACACATAACACAATGATTTACATGGAAACCCAATTTGGGAAAAACCACCAGTAACATGCTACTCAATTCTCACTCTTTTGAAGTGATGCCCTATTAAAGGCTACAACACACTGTTAAATGTGACCTGGTTAAAGGATTTAACCACCTTGTTAGAGGTGGGCCTAGTTAGAGGACTTTACAACATTCACTTGGAATGCCACCCTGTTAAAGGATTTACAAATGGCTATTAAACCAACCTAAGTCCATAGGATTTTACCCTGTCTTGCACAATTGTTAGAGAGTGATAACAAGGGCTTTTGACTTGATACAACTTACAACTTTACTTGCAGATTTCAAATCACAATTCAGCTCTTCACAATTTGCCTAGCTTTCAATCTCTGTAGCTCTAACAACTTGTTCTCCTTTCAAGCTTCATCTCCTTGAGTCTTCATGCTTGATGTACCAATGCGATCTCCTATATGAACACTTGTTGAAGTAGATTTTCTGTGCTCTATTCTTCCTTCACCTTCTCCTTGACATCCTTCAACAACTTTGGATTGTGGCACCCCAGCTACTCTAACTTCTTGGCTTGTGACTCCTTAAATAGAAGTCTAGAATTGCTTTTCCTACTCGATTCTTCCCTCCTTAAATTTCAGTTTAAATAGATTAGGTAGGATTCATTGAATTTGACCCATATCTTGCTCCTTCTAGAAACATCATGAAGAATCCTCTTATATTTGCCTAAAAATAGTTTATCTAAAATTCTGTGCCACCAGCTCATCATCCTTATCCTCCATCTAGTTCACAAAATTCAAGCTAACAAATTTGTTGGCTCAGATCTGGCAAATCTTTGACTTTTTCAATAATGCAGTAGCTTGACACTATTGAAATTTTGGTGCTCGGCATATACTGTGTTACTCAACATCAACTACATTTTACTGATGCTCGACACCTACTATGGATTAACTTGACATCCACTAAGTTTTTCTGATGCTTGACACCTATTACTTTGCTCGACACCTGAACATGATCAGGTCCTTCTATATCACTCAACACACACTAGATTTTGCTTTTGCTCGACACTAATTAAAAATTTGCTTGGCTTGAACTAGCTTGCTCGACACTCACTAATGAACTTAGTTAAACTTTGCAGACAACCTTGTTGCAACTTATTCTTCCAATGTTTTTAAGTGTGGCCAACTTCTTTATCTTCAAGTATATTATCAATACATCATTTTACCATTGTCTTAACTGATCCTTTGTACTTCATTACAAAACATAACTCAACATTTCCCTTAGGTACTCTTTTTACATCTTTTTGATTAAATCCTCTTCATCAATCAACTATGTGATAGTACTTGGGTCTTATAAGCAATTTTCATTCCATCAAATAGCAAGTTTGACATTAGTGACAAAACAATGATTGAAAACATTCTTTATCAACAATCTCCCTCTTTGCAATCAATCTTCTTCTTGCAATGATCTTTTCAATCATATTTCCAACAATCTCCCTCTTTGGCATTGATGGCGAACCAAACTGGTCAACCAAGTTATCAAAATGCTAACTAGGTTAAAATAGTAAATCAAATGCCAAAAAGAAAATGTTATTCAAAACTATTCATTTTATCAGCAACATAAACTAGCTTATGACTCCCTTTGAATTCTTTTTCTGATAAACAATCTTCTCCCTTTTTTCTTCTATTCCTCTTGTCTGCACTATTTTCTCCCTCTAAGCTGCTATTTCCCTTTTCTTTCCTTCTCTGTATGAATTGATTAGTTCTACTCTACTATTTCTCCCTTTGTCTATGGTGATTAGTTTCTACTATTTTTCTTGATCATTCGTTTCCTCCATATTTTCTGTGGCTTACCACTGTTCACTTTGATCTCTTACTACTCTTGACTCCCTCTTACATTATTTCTCCCTTTGTATGCATTGATCATGTTCTACTATTCTGATATTAGCTACTTCTCCCTCTATCCAATTGAATGTTGTTGATCAATTTCTTGCTACTTCTCCCTCTTTGACAAAAATGCCAAAGACGTACTATTTCAGCATCTTAACATGCAAGTGTAGCATTTGTACGTACTCCAATTTCTCCCTCTGTTACCATGCTTGTGACTTGTTTGGAACTTCAACACTTTGATTACTTCAGGCATGATTTTAAAGTAAATATTCTCTGCATCAATTTGTAATATGCCAACAATCAACTCATTTGATGTAGGGTAGTCTTGCTTTTGCTTCAAACAGCCTTGGATAGGGGTATCACCCCTAACTTACCTCTAAGATACTCAAAAGCATCTTTAGGTAGTGATTTTGTAATGATGTTAGCAATTTGTTCCTTTGAATTGACATATTCTATCCTTGCTTGTCTTCCACCAATTCTCTTACATAGTGATACTTAATTGCAATATGCTTTGTTTTTGCATGCATCACATGACTCTTTGATATGTTGATGGCACCTATGTTATCACAATAGAGTATCATAGGTTCAGTTACCTCTTCCTTTATACCTTGCAACAAATGTTAGATACATACAATATTAGTGCAGTTGATAGTAGTAGCAACATACTCAACTTTTGTTATGGACTATGAGGTGCAACTTTGCTTTTTGCTAGTCCAAGTAATCAATCTTTTTCCTAAGAAAAGTGCTCCTCCACTGGTGCTCTTTCTGTCATCAATATTATCTCCCTAACCTGCATCAGTGTAGGCTTTTAACTCAAACTTTTCACTCCTCTTGTAGTATAAACCAAAGTCATCAGTTCCTTTTAAGTACCTCAATATTCACTTTACTACCATCATATGATTTTCTCTTGGATTTGTAGAAAATCTTGCCACTATTCCAACAGCTAATGCAATGTTTGGTCTACAATGCACAACATACTGCAACTTTTCAATCATTGATCTATACATTGTATGATTTACTTTAGCTGACTCATCATTCTTGGATAACTTATGTCCTATTACCATTGGTGTATTGACTAGTTTTGAGTCTTCTAATCCAAATGTCTCGAGTATCTCCTTGATATATTTTGATTGGGTCACAAATATGCCATGCTTCAGTTGATGTACTTGCAATCCAACAAAGAATTTGATTTCTCCAAACATTGACATCTCAAACTCATGTTTCATTTGATCAACAAAATCTTTGCATAGAGCATCTTTTCCTCTGAATATTATATCATCAATAAAGATTTCAGATATCAAAATGTCTTTACCTTTTTCTGCTCTGATATACATGTTGTTATTGTCATTTGTTGTCTCAAATCGTATCTTCACAAGATATTTGTGCAGTCTCTCATACCATGCTCTAGGTGCTTGTTTTAAACCATAGAATGCTTTATGCAATTTGTAAACCATATCTTTGTTGTTTTCATAAAAAAATCCCTCTAGTTGTTCTATGTAGACTTCCTCTTCCAGTATACCATTCATAGAGGCAGACTTTACATCCATTTGGTAGACTTTGAAACTTTTGTAAGTAGCAGATGCAAGTAGTGTTCTTACTCCTTCCATTCTTGCAACTGGGGCAAATGTTTCCCCATAGTCTAGTCCTTCTTCTTGTGCATAACCTTTGTAGACTAGTCTGGCCTTGTTTCTTGTTATCTCACCATTCTCATCAAGTTTGTTCCTAAAGACCCATTTGGTACCAATTACATTTTTATCAACTAGTCTAGGAACTAAGGTCTAGGTTTTGTTCTTCTCAATCTAATCTATCTCCTCTTCCATAGCTTTATACTAATTATCATCTTGGAGTGCATATTTTACTGTTTTGGGCTCAATCTTGCTTAGTAGACATGATTCATTCCTTAGTTTGTTCCTTGTCATTGGTCTTGCTTCCTTGCCTCCAATGATTTGTTCTGCAGGGTGATTTTTTTCACATACATGGATAGTCTTCATTCTTTCCTTCATTCCATGCTTGTTCTTTCAACTTTAGAGTCATTATGCACTTCACTGTCTAGTATTTCATTATCTTTTCCATGTGTACTAATTTCAAAATCAGAATGTGTATTTTCTTCATTCTATAACTTTGCTTCTGAATGCAGCTCGACATTCATTGGCTGTGACTCGGCTAATACTAAAATTTGTTGCTGATTCCCAACTTGATTGGTAGCACCATTTTTAGTTGGAATTCCTTCATGGAAGTATACAAAAGATCTATAATCTTCTGGTTTCTTGGATTCATCAACTTGGACTTCTGCATGCTCATCAAAATTTACATTTTTACTCTCCACAATCTTGTTAGTGTTAGTATTCAAACACTTATATGCCTTACTTCTAGTGGAGTATCCAAGGAATATGCCTTCATCACTCTTTACATCAAACTTTCCATTCCCAGTATGCTTAAGAATATAGCATTTACAACCAAACACTTTGAAATGTTTTGTATTGGGTGAGTGACTATACCATAATTCAAAAGGTGTTGCATTTGTACCTTTCTTGACTTGGACTCAATTCAGGGTGTAAACAACAATACTTACAGCTTCTCTCTAGTATTTCAAAGCAATATTTGTCTCCATCATGAAGGTTCTGGCATAGTCTATTACTGATCTATTCCTTCTTTCTTTAATGCCATTCTGTGGGGGATTTCTTGGTGCTAATGTTTGTCTTTTGATTCCCTTATCATTGCAAAATGTCTCAAATTCTTTTGATGTAAACTCTCCTCTATCTGATTCTAGGCACTTTAGACTCTTTCCTATTTTCTTCTCAATCTTGGCCAAATACCACTTAAACATTTGAAATGCATCAGATTTTTTTTTTAAGAACATGACAGTCATCATCCTAGAATAGTCATCCACAAATAACATTATGTATCTATCTCCTTGGTAGCTTTGCACTTCTATTGGGCCACATAGGTCAGTATGCACTAGCTCTAATACTTCTTTGGAAGTGTAGTCTTTGCTTTTGAAACTTGAATTGGTCATCTTTCCTAGTTGACATTGTTTGCACATTGTACTTTTAGGCTTTTTAAGCTTAGGCAAACCTCTGACTTTCTTCTTTTTGCTGATGCTAATCAAATTGTCAAAGTTAACATGACACAACCTTTTATGCCATAACCAAACATCATTAGGTCTAACAATAAGATAGGTTGCATTTTCCATATCTAAGTAAAACATATTACTCCTAGATTGTTCACCTTGTCCTATTAGATTTCCATCAGTATCAAAGATTTTGGTAGTTTTGTTTCCAAATTCTACTTTGCAACCTATATTGCCTAACTGTGATTTACTCAGCAAATTGTAGTTCAATCCTTCAACATAGTATGCATTATCACATGAAATTTTCTCTATAATTTTAATATAACCTTTTCCTTTGATTTGACATGGACCATCATTTCCAAATCTAACACTATTTCAATCACACTGGGTAAAGGTAATAAACTTACTTTTGTCTCTTGTCATGTGATGTAAGCATCCACTGTTTATGATCCATTTGTCATTCTTGTTCACATAGGTTACTAGTGTTGTTGCCTCATCTTCATTTAACTCATCCTTCATGGCTACACAGACTACTTCATCATCATTCTCATCAGAGTCTTCTTCAACAATGTAGCATCTTTTGCCTTTGTCCTTGTAATCTCTGCTATCATCTTCTCTTTTTTTCTTGTACTTGTTTCCTTCTTTGTAGTTCTTGTTCTGTGTACACCTTGCAACAATATGACCTACTTCATTGCAATTAAAACAAATGATAGGAAGCTTACCTTTGAATGTACTTTTGCCTCTATGAAATATTCTAGCTAGTAGTGCTTCCAATTGTTCTACATCTTCTTCATTTGTGTTGTTGTCACTGGATGCATGTTTTCCTTTTCTACTCTTCTTCTTTGATTTCACCTCCTTAGTGTCTTTCAATGATAGCTTAGCCTTGAAAGAAGATTCAAGATTCTTAGGTTTTTAGTTATCAAAATTGGACAACTCAAAAGCATTGAGTCTCCCTACTATTTCTTCAAAAGTTAGTTGATTTCCTAGGACACACCTCAGCTCTTGGATGGTTGAAACTCTAATAGCATAGATGGGGAGAAAAGTTCTTAAGTATTTGCTATTGACAATGTCATCTTCCAAATGACCACCCAGACTTCTTATTACACTTACCACTTCTTTCATTCTAGAGGCATATTGAGCAACATTCTCAGCTTCCTCCATTTTCATGTCATCAAACTTTCCTCGAGTCTTTCTCTTTTTTGTCTTTGAACATTCTAATCTCCTCCATAGATATTAGTCAAGGCTCTCCACATCTTGAATGTAGAATCACATCCTTTTATGTCATCAAATTCAACATAGTTGAGTGCAGAGGCCATCTCCAACAGTGCATGATTATGCTCCTTTCTTTTGTTCAAATCATCTGTAGTAAGGATTCTAGTTGGATCTACATGTTCCACTTCAATTGAGGTTTTTGCATAATCACCTATTGATCCAAGGTGTAGTTTCATTAGGTTTTTCCATGCAATGAAGTTATTTCTATTAAGCTTGGGAACTTCTCTCTTACACATCTTGATCTTCCTACTCCTAGTACCTTTAAACTAAATCAACAGATGGCTCTGATACCAATTGTTAAAAATTCTTTAGAATAAATGGGAGGAGGGGGGGATGAATTAGTTATTCAAGGTCTAAATGTCCAATTAAAACTTTTTTTAATCAAGTAAAGTGAACCTATAAAACTATTCATGCATCCAAGTTTAAACTTTCCTACTTAGCAAGTTACTGTAAATCAACATGCTAGCATAGCACATGAAAGATCAACACATAACATAGTGATTTACGTGGAAACCCAATTTGGGAAAAACCACCAGTAACATGCTACTCAATTCTCACTCTTCTAAAGTGATGCCCTATGAAAGGCTTGTCCTATTAAAGGCTACAACACACTATTAAATGTGACCTGGTTAAAGGATTTAACCACCATGTTAGAGGTGGGCCTAGTTAGAGGACTTTACAAAATTCACTTGGAATGCCACCCTATTAAAGAATTTACAAATGGTTGTTAAACTAACCTAAGTCCATGGGATTTTACCCTATCTTTCATAATTGTTAGAGAGTGACAACAAGGGATTTTGACCTTATACAACTTACAACTTAACTTGTAGATTTCAGATCATAGTTCAACTCTTCAAAATTTTCTTGGCTTTTAGTCTCTGTAGCTCTGATAGCTTGTTCTCCTTTCAAGCTTCATCTCCCTGAGTCTTCATGCTTGGTATACTAGTGCGATCTCCTATATGACCAATTGTTGAAGTAGAGTCTCTGTGGTTTGTTCTTCCTTCACATTCTCCTTGACATCCTTTAGCAACTTCACATTGTGGCACCCCAACTACTCTAACTTCTTGGCCTATGACTCCTTAAATAAAAGTCTAGAATTTCTTTTCTTGCTCAATTCTTCCCTCCTTTAATTTTAGTTCAAATGGATTAGGTAGGATTGAATCTAACCCATATCTTGCTCCTTCTAGAAAAATCATGAAGAATCCTCTTATATTCGCCTAAAAATGGTTTATCTAAAATTTTGTGCCACCAGCTCATCATCCTTATCCTCCATCTAGTTCACAAAATTCAAGGTAACAAATTTGTTGGCTCAAATTTGGTGAATCTTTGACTTTTCCAATAATGCAGCAGCTCAACACTATTGAAATTCTGGTGCTTGGCATATACTATGTTACTCAGCATCAACTACATTTTATTGATGCTTGACACCTACTATGGATTAACTTAGCATCCACTAAGTTTTTTAGATGCTCAGCACTTGTTACTTTGCTTGGCACCTGAACAAGCTTGGCTCCTTCTATATCACTCGACACACACTAGATTTTGCTTTTTCTTGGCACTAACTAAAAATATGCTTGGCTTGAACTAGCTTACTTGGCACTCACTAATGAACTTAGTTAAGATTTGTAGACAACCTTGTTGCAACTTATTCTTCCAATGTTTATAAGTGTGGCCAACCTCTATATCTTCAAGTATATTATCAATATATCATTTTACCATTGTCTTAACTAATCGTTTGTACTTCATTACAAAACCATAACTCAACCTTTCCCTTGGGTACTCTTGTTACATCTTGTTGATTAAATCCTCTTCATCAATCAAGTAAGTGATATTAGTTGGATCTTATAAGCAATTGTCATTCCATCAAATAGAAGGTTTGACATCAGTGACAAAATTATGATTGAAAACATTCTTTATCAACAATCTCCTTCTTTGCAATCAATCTTCTTCTTACAATGATATTTTCAATCAGATTTCCAATATGGGGAAGTTCATGGAGACCAAGCATGTTGAGGGAAAAGGAAACAATTATGATGATTATGAAGAATCCTCGCACAAGGAGGATAGTGATGGCCTTGATTCTGATGAGGAATCTGAACCTAGCAAGAGTAAGAAGAAAATTTCTAGAGGGAAAGCTTCCAAAGCCCAACTGCAAAAAGGGTCTACCAAAGTTTCACCAAGAAACTGTGGCGAGTCTGACGAAGAGCTCAGTGCTAGTGATGATGATATGGACACAAATATGGAGGATTTCAACACTACCAAAAAGAATAGCTCTACTAAGAGGCAGAGGAAGAAAGGAAAACCCTAGAAGTCCTTGAAGAAAAAAATGAGGGAGTCCCCCACCTAGGATGAGGAAGGAGATGAGATAGAAACAAAAGAGGAGGAAGAGGTTGTTGTTAAGAGAAAGAACCTAAAACAAAAGGAGAAGTGGTTCATTCAAGAGGAGACTATTAGATCTGCGAAGGATAGGGAGCACATCTCCATCAACAATCTGGGCCTGGGAGACTAGTAGGGGAATGAGAGTCCTATCAATCCCGTGGAAAATATGATGAAAGACCAAACAATTTATGTTACCACCTCTACTACAGGTAGGGTGACTACCTAGAAAAATATGAACATGGATAACATCTAGCTTGGGATTGTCACATAAACTATCAACCTACAAATTCATGAGGACCTAAAAGGGAAGGTGGAACTCCAGAAGTTCATAGACTCTGCAATGTTAATCACAAGTGACTTTAGCAAGGAAGATAACATCAATGTTCTCAACAATGATAATAACAATATGATGGACAGATTCAGGTCCATTAATTGGTTGTTCAACAAAATTGTTGAGATAAAGGATAGAATGAATCTGTTCAAAGGAAAGAAGCAAATGGGGAGAGGGTAAGCACTGATTCCAACTAGTATGTAGACCTCATTGCCTTCTATGGTCTAGAAGCTAAAGTGCTAGATCTCACCAATAAAGTGGATGCAGCTCAGGCTACTTTGCAAGGCATAGCTAAATAGAGCTACCATATCCTAAAGGCCTCCAATGAAAACCTCAAGGAACTTATTAGCAAGCTAGAAGGCACTGGAATGGAAAAGGTGATGATCATTGTAGAAGAAGGTGTTCTCGAAGGTAAGACTAAAGGTCTCAGGAAAAGGACTAGAGCCAACAAGGAGAAGAAAGCTTCTGAGTACAACAATGAGCTCATTGAGATCAAAGAGGTTGCTCAGAAGATGAACATATTAGAGAAGGAGGCTATGAATCTCCTTATGAATATGGATTAATGTTTTCCTAGTTCTGTTTGTTTTTGGTTTGTTGTTTTTGGTTGTCCTTTTGTTGATGCATTTTTTTGCTGGAATTTTTGTTCATTGTCTTTTTGTTGTTCTGTTTTATCTTGTAATGGGCTTTTATTGAATATCTCTTCTGATATGTAAAGGGTTTCAAGGGCCCTTCAAAACGTATTTTCCTTATAAAAAACTTAAGCTTTAACTTTAATATAATATATTATTACTAATATGAACATATCATAAGTTAATATATATCATTATTGTTATTATAAAAATATATATTCAATTTAAATATATGTTTTTATACAATCAAATAAATTAAATTAAACATAAATTATAATTCAAATGTTATTTCTAATCATATTCATATATTTAAGAATATTTGTGTCTACTCAATTAGTTGGGATTTGTTTATTTAGATTTAATTTTGTATTTTGTATATTCAATTTGAATACTTGTCACTTTTAAAATGTTGATTAGGGTTTGATTTTATGTTTAATTGATTTTAAGTTTCTATTAGGAAAGGCTTTCCTCGAGGCCCAATAAAGCCATCCCAACTTTAGGAAGGTGAGAGAGAGATATGACAATTCTTGTGGAATAATGTAAATATATGGTAGGGTAGATACATGTTACTAAAGTTGAGTTATGTATACTCATCCTCTCCTTATAGTTTTGGTTTGTATAATGAAAGTCACCGATAAAATTGCCCTCTATGTTAGGATGTAATAAATGCATATGACCTACGTAACACTGGTACTAGTTAGCTGCAGTTTAACTTATGATGCCTCTTACACTTTTTAACTCTTACACACATACTCCAATACCAGAACTCTTGTCGAAAATAAGAACTACTTTTTAGATTTAAAATAGGGCTAGAAATTGTCCAACAACTTAGAAATATATTTTTTTATCACATTTCAATCATATGTTCTTTGATTTCTATTTAAAAAACTAATTCCACCAAAAAATTAAGAAATCAAATTTTTATAAGGAAAAAAAAATCATAAAATATTTTAATAAGGATAAAATATATTTTTTGATTAAATTAAAAAATTTAAGCTAAAATATACAGAAAAAATTAGAAGACAATCTTTGAATAATCCTAAAAAAAACTCTACCAAGAGCGAAATCCCCTTCTTCAATATCCAAACCTAATATATTTTATATTTAATTTATTTTTTACATTTGATAATTTCAATTAGTATCCCACATCATTTTTTTTTGTTTCATTATTTGATAGGATTTTTCTAGTGGGGTACAAGAAGTTTTATAAACATCTTTTGAAGAGAATAAAGCCATATTTGTGATTTGTAATACACGAGTCAAATCTAATGGCTCACATAGCTCCTTGCAAGACTTTTTTAGATTTTATTTGGTTTTTTAATGAGACTTGGTTGTTTTCAAACCTTTTGTGATATTTAATTTTGCTTGGACTTCTAATTTGTTTTGGGAGTGAGATGGGGCCATTTATCACATTTGCTCCTTATGCTTATGAACATTGTTTCATTGTTTGATAGGATTTTTCTAGTGCGGTAGAAGAAGTTTTATAAATATTTTTTTGAAGAGAATAAAGCCATATTTGTGATTTGTAATACATGAGTCAAATCCAATGACTCACGTAGCTCCTTGCAAGACTTTTTCAGATTTTATTTGGTTTTTTAATGAGACGTGGCTATTTTCAAACCTTTTCTGATATTTTATTTTGCTTGGACTTCTAATTTGTTTTGGGAGTGAGATGGGGCCATTTATCACATTTTCTTCTTATGCTTATGAAATACCTATGATCATGGGATATTTTTTTCTTTGATATTTATATTTGAAGAATAATATTAATGAAGACCTTCAACCTTATCTATTTACATTGTATTGTATTATTAGTTTTTGATAGAGTTATGCAAGTATTTGTTAAATTTTCATAAACTTATTTTTTAAAATGATAGTGCTTTTGTAATGTTGTGGACTTCAAAGTTTATGCTTTTTCATCAATCACTTAAAATATAGAAGTCCAATATTATGGAAGAAGTGATGAAAGTTTTTTTATGTAAAAACAAGTTTTAAAAAATTATTCAATATATTTGTGGCAAGTTAAAATTTTACAGTTCTTATTTCATATCTAAAATGTCTATTTCCTTGAGCTTTACAAGTATTCTTTTAGTTAATATTAATTTAATTATGTAAAGTCAATTTTTTTAATTTGTAAGATGCTGAAGTTAAGATTAATTATTATTGTGTGTTTTGATTAATTAATATTATTATTTATTTAACTCGAGTAGACTTGAACCCAAGACCTGCCAGATAAGAGGTCTACAATTCACCATTGTGTTGTAGACATTTTTCAATCATATGTTAACTCATTATTTTTGATAAAAAAAATAGTCAAAAACTAGGGCGCTAGCCCTTTACAATGGTGGTGGAACAACCAACACAAAACCTAATGACAACTAGCACAAAACCAACTGGCAACCAACAAACATCCAAACAGTCCCACTAACAGTTCATATCAAAAACATAATAAACAATATTACAATATATAAGGTTACTAGTATTCCTACTTCTAAAAACCAGCAGAGTTTAAAACAAACTACATGTAGGTGGTCATTGCATTGTACCACCTACAACCCATAAACAAGTTTAGCTTAAAAAAAAACACCATCAACAACAAATGTGGAGAGAGACCAATAGAGTACCAAAAAAAATAACAAACACCAGTGAGCCACTAACTAGCATCCTTTTTCTTGTCCTTCCACCCATCAGAACCTTGGCCCAGTCATCAGCAATGAAGCTATAAAGAAGCTTCATGTCCTCTTTTCCAAGGTTCTCCTCCTTTGAGTTACTGGCCAATAGCTAAAGAGTGGTGGTCGTCATGTGTGTCACTTTGAGAGTGAACTTGGAGAAGAGGTTGAATCCCTCCTCCACTACCATGCACCTATCCATTAGTTCTTGGTGTTCCTTACGAGTGACAAGTTCATTCTCCTTGGTTTCCATCTTTAGGGTCTTGCTACAATTTGCCAAGGAGTTCCACTTATCATACACATCAAGATTGTTAGCTTGGCCTTTTAGGTTCTCCTGGCCCTCTTTATTGACTAAAAGGGAAATGGTGTCAAGGGAGGTGTCAGCCTTAATGGGGTACTCCTAGTTGATAGAAGAAGGCATGGTGATGGTGCAGAGACATGTGTGGGGTCGGGGGAGGGGTCCTTTGTAGTGTTGTCTACCTCAAAGTTCCAGGTGTCATCTCATTTTTCTACATCTTTATCCATCTCTTCTTTCCCCTTATCCATACCTTCCCCCAAATTCTTGTCACTAGTCTCCTCAGAGTTGGCATCTTCCTCCTCTTCCTAAGAATGACTGGCCATTTGTTTGTATCGACCCTGGGTCTTAGAAATTATTCCCAACATCCTTCTATTCTCACAAATTTCCTCATTCAAGCCCCAAATTTCAATCTCCACTCTCTTGTCCATTTTAATTTTTTTGTTGGGCTCTAGCTCAAAGGTCAGAGTTTTGTTTTTCCTACCCTTAACAAGGGTTTGGCTAGGTGATGGGTGAGGTGTGGTGCCATAGCTAGCACTAGTAAATTCCAAATGCAGGGGGACCCTAGAGGGGAGGATGTTGTTAATGGATATCACATGAGGAGGGTAGAGGGCTAGGTAAAATTAGAAGAGGTGGAACATGAGCCCTTGGTGGAGAATGGTGAAATTAGCCCCTTTTTTCTTCTTCTCTCTAACATCTATCATAGTGTCTTCAAGGGAATGCATTAGAAAGAAAGGAGTACTAACAAATTCTCTATTGTGAAAATGGTTAAGTAGAGGGAAATGATAAAAGTAATACACACTGTGTCTACCCTCTAGTGTCAGATACTTCATTATCATCAACACACATCATCCCAGGGCTCCAAAAACTTGTCTCTCCTAAAGCCACCACAGTATCAGTCAAGAGCCTCATTCTCTTTGAATAAACTAGATAAAATCACCTCATCTACCACCTTTGTGATTTTTTGCCATTTTTTGCCCTTCATATCCAATCCCGTTGCCATAGCAATAAACTCTTCATTCACCTGAAAAGAGATGCCATCGATAGTCACTTGCCTATCCTTCCAGGTAGTGATGAACTATTGTGAATAATTTTAATCGTACCCAGCCATGGCCTGCATGTAGGAGACTAACCCTCCTTCCTTTAGCATTATCCAAGTGGCCTGCATTTTGGAGAAATCCTCCATCTTTTTGGGCTCCAATCTATTAAGATCTCCACCCATGGAAACTTTCTCCTCAATAAAAATCACCTTCCACAATCTCAATAATTCTCATTTGCACCCATACCAAGGTAGGCCTAAAAATAGAGAAACCGACAATTAAAAACTTTCATTTTTTAGTCCTCATGAGTCTATGAATACAAGAATGTATAGGCCAATTTGCAATATCATTATAGGGAGTGTGAGGATTTTGCACGTAATACCATAATGATTTGGCTTGGTATTAATGAGAACTTTTCTCATAATCATGCCATAACACCAAACAATAATGACATTAATTTTAAAGCCAATATTGTTTATTAATTCACCTTTTCTATGCCCTTTCATGATGCAATTCATATATTTTCCCTTTGTGAGACATCTTGTCAACATCATTGTGACCTTAACTATCATAATAATAGCAAGCTCACCAAAAATGTCCATTTTTCGAAGTTGGAAGGTCATCAAACCATATTTAGCGAGATCTTTTCCCTACAAATGAGGGAGTTTACATTCTTGGGTAGCATTTCCGCACTCTTCCAACTTTATATGTTCACAAAATCAAAACCACACCTAACCAAGGCATCTACCACTGCATTGCCTTCCCTGTAAGTGTGTTATAAATCATAATGATCCATTTTCATAAGATAATTCCATGGTAAGTCTTCTAACCTTCATCTCCACCATAATTTTTAGCCCCCAAAGTAAGGCAGTGGCTTTCGCCACATTGTTGGTTCCATGGCTCAAATTATTTGATTAGGCAACCAACACATCACCCTTTTTGTCATGTAGCACACCACCAACTACTGCAAGCCCCTTACTTGTAGCCGCAGTAAAATTTAGTTTGAAAGTGGGAAGAGTGGGAGGAATCCAACATGTATTTTTTTCTGCCAACCACTTTTGAGTTGTCAAAATTATGGAAATTAGGGAGAATATTCCATCTCTCAGCAATATCCTCCTTGAAGAATTTTATCAAGTTTCCACAATCCATTTTTATAGCTGATTTGTTTTTGGCTTTGATTGTGTTTGTAATTTTTAGCATCAACATTCCCGATCACACTCTGTGATCCATCATCAAGATGAGACAAATGCAAGAATAGATAGGTAAAACTACAAACATAGCCTCTCTCAAGAAGAATAAAAGGAAAGAAAAAAGGTAAGCACACAAACCGAGGAGCAAGAGGAAAAGGTCAAAACTAAAAAAACTATAAAAAAATCCTCCTCCTTCCTACTGGGGGGTTCCTATGACACTCTAAACTTTTCTGCCATAACATTCTCAGTAATGACCTTCCCCAAAATATCTCCCACAACCTCCTCACCCCTTTCCTCCTCACAAAAGACCCAATTATTTTTCTCCTTCCAAATTTCCTAGAAAACATATGGGGGGAGGATATTCCAAAGGATTTTAAGGCAGGGGTGGTAGAATGGGCAACTCTAGTTCTCCACAAATTGCTCCATTTCGCTGTTAATGACCGAAACCATCAGGAACTTTTTCTAGATGTAGGACCATACCTTTAGGGTATAGGGGTATTCTAGAAAGAGGTTGGCAAGGCATTCCTTTCCCTCCTTTCATAGATAACATCTATTAGTAATTGGTAAGCCACACCTTTGAAGGTTATCAATAGTGGGGATTTTTCCATGCATCATTGTCCACTAAAAGTTCACTTTTGGCAGTAACTATATAATCCATATCTTTCTCTAGCTTATCAAGGTCTGATCATTCTTGAAGATAAGCTGGTAGGCAGACTTGATCGAGAATCGACCATTCATTCGCCTATCCCACACCACCTCATCTGACTAGGGATGCATAGGAAGTACATGGTGGTTGATTAGATCCTCTAACTTTTTCATCAGAGAGTCCTCACTATTTGGTATATCCGAAGTGGATAAGCCTTTCCATTTCCTATGATTATCAATATAGTCCACCACCTTCATCCCCATTGTTCTTTTTAGAGGCTCTTGGAGGCCATTGAATTTACTGTAACTGAGAGGTTACCCCCCTATCTAGTTGTCCTCCTAGAATTTGATTCTTTTCCCATTCCCAACTAGCCATCTCACACCCTTCCTCAGAAGAGACCTATTTTTGAGAATGATACTCCAGATCTTAGACCCACTAGGCATATCATTATTGAGGAGGTTATATCTAAAGTGAGTGTTGGCTAGGTACTTAGCCCTCATGATTCTTCCCCATCTAGTCTCATTTTCCACCAATATCCACACCACTTCTGTGAGTAGAGCCTTATTCATATCATCAATTCTTCTTATACTCAGTCCCCCTTTATCCTTGGGTTTACACATAGTCCCAATTCACAAGACTCCATTTACTTTTCTCCTCTATGCTAGACCAAAGGAAGTTCCTTTGCACTAGTTTAAGTTTATCTGCCATGCGTTGGCTAATCATAAAAATTGAGAGAAAGTAGATGGGAATTCCCTAGAGCACCACACCTAGGTGTTGCAGTTTTCTTGCATTACTAAGCAACTTGCCCTTCCACCTAGCAAGATTTTTATGCATTCTCTCCAAGACAGTGTTCCAATAGCTGGTAGAGACCTCCTTCATTTTTAGAGGAAGCCCAAGGTAAGTGCTCAGGAGGTTCTCTGATTGACAACCAAGGATATTTTTTGACCTTAACTTGCAAAACCTTAGGGGTGTTAAGAAAATATATCTTGCTTTTAACAAAGTTAATTTGCTAACTTGAGCAACTCTCATAATTAGAGAGGAGGTTCCTCTCAGCTTTAGATTCATTTATGGAGGACTCACTGAAGAGGAAGGTATCATCAACAAATTGTTGGATAACATCAAGCGTTAGAGTGGTAGCAGGTTGAATACCTATTAAGTCACCCAACATGGCCAATCTACAAACTGCTCTCCCTAACACTTCAACCACCATGATAAAGAGGTAAGGGGAAAGAGGGTCCCCCTATCTTAAACCCCTACCCACCTCAAAGTTTCCCCAAGGGGTCCCATTGAGAAATACCACAAATTGGGTGGTTTCCACCATAGTTTTTATTAGATTCACAATGTCCCTCTTGAACCCAACTTATTCTAGGACTTCATAAAGGAAGGTCCAATTGGCTGTGTCATATGCTTTAGATATATCTAGTTTGAGAGCCATTCCCAAATTTTTACATTTGTCCATAGAGTGGATGATCTCATGAGTGGAAATCACATCATCTGAAATTTGTCAACCTGGGATGGACCCCTTCTGAGAGCTCCCTATAACCATATCTAGGAAGGGTTTAATCCTATTGACCAACACCTTGGAAAACACTTTATAAATGGTATTGCATAGGCTGATTGACCTAAAATCTCTTACAATTTTTGGGGACTAAATTTTAGGCACAAGTACTAAAAAGTTTTTATTGATCCTTCTTAGCAATTTCATAGTTCTAATGATGTCTCTGGTGGCCTAGATTAGTTCATTTTTTATCACTTCCCAAAAATGTTGGAAGAAGGTTGGCAAGAAGCCATCCTGGCCCTAGGTCTTAAAGGAATTCATGGAGAAAACAACGTTATTCACTTCCTCTTCTAATACTTTCTCCTTTAACTTATCATTTTCCTCCATCCCCAACATAGTTAGGATGTTATTAAGCATACATCTCCTTATTATGTTGTTTCTCCTTCTATCCTCCCTTTTAGAAGCATTCATGAATAAGTCCACAACATACCTACCCATTTCCTTCTGCTCCAACAAGGTCCTTCTACCATCCCCATCTAGGGAGGTGATGGTGTTACAGTTTTTATGGTTTGAAGTAGATCTACAAAAGAAAGAGGTGTTTCTATAACCTTCAGTCAACCAAGCAATGCAAAACCTTTTCTTCCAAAAAATCTCCTCCTTGATATTAGTTTCCTTCCACTTCTTGTAGATTTCCTCCTCTAGCGTGGTCACTTTTGTGTCATCCTGTGTTGCCATGGCAGTTTACAACCTTTTGAGCTCCTCCTCAACATCCCACTTAATTTTAAACACACACCCCAAAGGATCTCTCAGCCCATTCCCTAGCATTCTTTCTTACATTATCTAGTTTTTGTGTCAGGTGGAACATAGTCATCCCATCCACTCTTATATTCCACCATTCTTCCACTTTATTCTTGAAGTCCAGATGATATTGCCACATAATTTCATACCTAAAGGGTTTAGGTCCACTCACCAGATCATTCACCCAATTGAACAAGATTGTGGAGTGGTATGAAATAGTCCTTGAGAGATTAACCAAGGGAGAGGGGATGATGTAGGGCCAATCTCCTAAGACCAGGAGATGGTCCAACCTAACCTGAATCAAGTCTTGACCCTTCTTGTTGTTGGACCATGTAAAGGATTTCCCTGTAGGTCCACATCCAGGAGGTCATTAGTATTAATGAACTCTAAGAGGTCTTTCATACTTTCTGAGAAGTTGATAATCCCCCCAAGAATTTTCAAGGGGTATAGGGGGGTTTAAAGTCTCCCATACACATAAGAATTTTTTTCTTCAAAAATCCCATCTCTCTTCCAATCTTATCGAAGAGTTCACCTCTTCCAGCCCTAGTATTCGAGGTGTAAATGTTCACTAGATTCCACACTATTGTGTCATTACTAAACTTAGTAACCATGAAGTTCTTTTCTTTAAGGACTTCCCTACCCATCAAGACACCGGGGTTCCACATGATTATAAGCCCCCCCAAGGTCCCATCAACTTCTAAATGGAAGAAAGCCACTCCAAGCCAGAGCTTCTTAGCCAACTTATTTAAATTTTGGTCTGTCATGTTAGTTTCCTAAATGAGGATACAATCAATCCTTTCCACAAGGATACATTGTCTAAGAGCATATTTTTTCTAGGCACTATTCAATCCCCTTACATTCCATGAGAGGAATTTCATTTTTTACCTTTCTTGATTGACTCCAGTGTAAGTTGTCTTCCACTAGCCACTTCCCTTGCTACCTGTTTAGTCCTAGTTATTCTATTGTTGGGACGACCCATAAAAGTAGCCACTCCCACATCTAGTTTCTTCTCCCTAGTTTTCCTCTTAGGGTACTCCCACTTTCCCATAACACTCATTTGAGGGGAGGATGGGGCCGAGAGGGCCAATCTTGCCTTAGCCTCCTCAAAGCTTCTCATGACCTTGGCCACAATCTCCTTCAAAGATACCAATTTTAGCCTATTTAGGGTAAACATCCCCCATTGACCCAACTTATCAGGTTTCTCAATATTAGAACTCCCCACCACCTCCATATATGGTAGTGGGTTCTTTTTAAGTGTTACCAACATCGTGGTCTACTTCCTAGCTACTAAGCTTGGGGACACCAATGATTTCATTACTGAAATTACTTGGCTTCCAAAAGGAGCATTACCTAAAATTATCACTCCCAGAGTGTCCTCTAGGGGACCAATTTTACCCTCCTCCAACACTTGGTTAGCATTAAATTCTCCCACCACTAGGGATTTTAAAAGGTCATCTATCTCTTTCTTGAATGGGCATTCCTCCATCTCTATTCCTTTCTTAGCTTCCACCATCATCAACTCCAATGTCTTAGAAATATCTTCCACCTTATCTTCCCTCTTGTCCTCCTCTAGTTTCTTACCACCAGAGCAATCTTCCATACTTCAAGTCTCCTAGGAGAGGACAAAGGCTTCCTAACCAAGACAAAGTCCTCAACAATGCTTGGCGAGCCCACCTTCTATTTGTCCTTCATAGAAATGGAAGAACAAGCCGACAACACATGATTGAAACATCCACAATCCTGGCAGTTTAAGCCTATGCTCTCATATTCTATTGGCTGGACCCTTTTTCCCCATTTAGTGGACAATGTGACCGTAGTCGAAAAAGTTTGATTAATGGTGACATTCACATAGAATATAGCAAAAATAAGTCTATATTTAAGTAGAGTTACCTAGTTAGCAGTGATGAAATGTCCAAAAGTGTTTCCAATGTATCTCAAGATCTTTTCATCCTAGAATTCCAGCGGTAGTCCTAGCAAGTAGACCCAAATCAGGGCTAGGATCTAAAGCTCCTAAGTGACATTAAAGCCAGGGTGCCATTTAGCTAGGGCCAAATAGTGTTTACCATAATACCAGGACCCAAAAAGGATGGCCGCCAGGTCCTCAGCAGACATGAAATGAAAGTAGAAAAGACCATTAGGCATGGCCAAAACACTAATGCTACCCTTCACCTTCCATTTCTAAATGACCCATTTCCTCATCATCTCAGTCAAAGGCTTGAAGGAGATAAACTAACCCACAATACAATGTTAAAGGGAGGTCGTAGCATTGTCCATAACAATATCAGGGAAAGTGTTTTTCGATCTTGTAACACTATGGGTGACCTTGGGAACTTCAAGCTTGGTGTTTCCCACCTATTCCCCTATGAGGACATTCTTCCACCCTCCTTTTGGTAGGGCGGGGGGGGGGAGAATCAGTGGACCCAACATCAATACGAGTAGAGTCAACTCTAGAACCCAACAAGGGGAGTTTGGAGGTGCTTTCTTGACCCATTGCTAAAGACAATGCGTGGGAATCTTCTTTGTGGAGACCCAACATCATTTGAAAATCTAGGCACACCAAGGCATTAAGCATACCTGGGCCCTCCAAGGCCATGGTAGTTCAAATTTTAAATCTTGGGGAGAGCGAGAAAGTTTTAGAGCAAAGGACAAGAAATAATTGTGTTATACAATAATTGTTAATTTATTTAAAGTCATTGTTAGAGAGATAAAGTTTTATTTATTTATTTATTTTATTGAAAAAATATATAAACAATGCAATTACAAATTTAGAGTAGTTTTTCAATAACACAAATAGTTGTAGACTCACAAATATGAATTACAACATGAAGGACAAAATGAACTACACTTAATGCTAATGGATAATGGATCACATGTATCGACACCAACAACAATTTATTTGTTGTGAGTAAAATTAACTGCTGAAAGTAATGCTACACCAGAGAAAAGACTAGTTACATTATTTGAACAAGTTGCACTAGCTAGAGAAAATTGTAGATGGAGAGTCAAGAAATCACAAATAAAAATTTAATGTGCCCTTTTACGCTAAAATAGACTAGCCACCACCATTTTTGTTGAAAGAGAAACTAAAAAAATAATCAGCATAGCAAAAACATCTTTGGGAAAGGATCATGGAGGAAACACTAGAGACATGTCCTTCTAAGGGTGCTTGGAAATCATAACAAAGTCTTCAAATTTCTAGAGTTGAACGTGGATATTGTGGATAGTGATAGTAAGCTTAGATTTATAATATATAAAGGACTAGTTGTGGGCAATATGGAGACTCCAATTGGATCAAATCATGTGAAGCTTAATGGATGTGGGGTAGTGAGAGTTGCAAAATAAGGGCAAACATCTAAAATTTGAGATATGCTTAATTATAACTTTCATGTAGGTCTATGTGATCAAATTATGGGATTTAGAGGACCCTAAGCACACAATTTTTCATGATCATTTAAAAGAAAAAAGAGCAGGAAGGGTTGAAAAAAGAGAATGTCATAATTATTTAGAATGAGAGAAAAGCCAAAAAAATATGCTTAATGGATTTATGGTGGGTTTAGAACAAATAAGATGGAGGGAGATGAATGGATGTGAGACAAATGTCAATGGGAATTTTTACATGAAGGCTGCTCCAGACTAATAGTTGAGCTTGAGCATCAGCTTTTTCTCTCCAAAT
The DNA here is from genome assembly GCA_028749045.1 of Cupressus sempervirens. Classification (NCBI taxonomy): domain Eukaryota; kingdom Viridiplantae; phylum Streptophyta; class Pinopsida; order Cupressales; family Cupressaceae; genus Cupressus; species Cupressus sempervirens. The sequence continues at coordinate 704,511,393 of CM053792.1, forward strand.
TAGTTGACTAATTTTATTCCACTTACCCTAGTGAAGCCTACAATTCCAATATGAGTTTACTTAAATAGAGGTGGCAAGAGGGGGAAGAAAGAGAAAGTTTTCATAGAACTTGATTGCCTTGGATGATGTGCATTATTATTCAGCGTAAGTAAGGCAGGAAGGGCCCAAACCCATTACAAAAAAAGTAACATCAAGTCCATAGAAAACAAAAATAAGGTCCTAAGAAGTGACACCTACTAGACAGAACCTGAGCCAAAACTAAACAACAAAATCCAAGCTTAAACTTAAACTAAAACTGCTAACCAAGTTGAGAACAAAAACAAAAACTAGCCACCGCCTAAAAAGGCCAATAAGAAAACCAAGCCTCCACCAACAAAAACCCAAAAAGGAAAAAAATAATAGCCATTTTTTGCACCAAACCCAACAACATAACACAACACCACACCGAACCAAACCATCAACCAACATACAAATAGGGACCCATCACACACCACCCAGAGGTAACATAACACAAATCAACCCATCACCTTTGCATCTCCTTGAGATAATACAACAAGGAGAGCTTAGGGGAATGGCAAGACCTAGTCTCATTTAGCCCTTAAGAGGCCTCAAGATTGCCTTCCTCCTTTTTTGGAGTCTCCTCCTTGTGTTTCCTCTTCGTGGATCTTTCCTCCTACTAGGCCTTCAAACTGCTAATGTCATCCATTTTGGCGTAAAGAAAATTTTTCTAGGAGAAAAAAATTGTTAATTTATTCCCCATGATGATTCTATAAGGACACCATAGCCTTTGGTATTTCATCTCTTTCTTCCTCTATTTGTTCTTGATTTCCTCCACCTATTCCTCTAGTTGTTCCTAGTTATGAATCTTATCACCCAACTCATGCCTACATTCCACCACACTTTATCCATGTGACCTGACATCCAATCCATTGATTTTTGCTCTGCCTCTATAATGGCTTCCAGCCAATCAATCTCCCTATGAGCAATGTGAATTTGGAAGAGAAGCCACCTAACCACTACTTTCAACCTATTAAAACAAGAGACCATCTCTACCGAATGCAAGGTAAAAGTATCCAAATCAATGGTACCATCCTCTTTTTTTGAAATTGGGCCAAGCAAGGGTTCCCTAAGGATCACTTGGGTAGCTTAAATCCATACTGGGGGAGCGAGGGTACATGGTGGAACTCGGGCAAAGGGGAATAAAAATATGGGAAGAGTTGTCTCGGGTCCAATATGTCTCTATATCCGAGGAAGAACCCTTCTTAGAGTCATATGAAATGGCCAAAAAATTATTCTTGGTTTCAAGGCAATCATCTTTTCTATTTTTGGCTTTTGTGGGGGTGGGGAGACATAATCCTAAAAGTCAAACTAGAGGAGGTCTTTGGAGTGGTCGGGTGTGAGCTTCCTCACGAAGGTAGAAATGGATTTAAAAACCTACTTGTTTAGCTCAAGTGTAAGGTGAGGGGAGGACTAAAGGGAAAATTTTCATTGGAGTTCATAGAGTCTAAATAAAAGACCTTGGTGTTTGGGGAGGGAGCATTTAATGTCACACTTTTCTAGAGACAAAGAAAGAGAAGAGTAAATCCAAAATGAGAAACAAAAAGCATCATTCCTCTAAAAATGATTTAACATGGAAAAAATGTGGAAATGAAACCATTTATACCTTCCTTCACAAGTATGAATTGAATTAGCACCTTCACCATTGCTGAACATGATGAAGCCCAAGAACTTTCTCTCCTGGGTCAAGAAAGTGCTCTAGAGCCTCTTTGAAGGAATTTTTTATGCTCCTCAGAATCTTTCTCCTTCCATGCTTAGTTGAGTAATGGTAGAAATGGACTTTGATGTAATCACAAAAGACAGGCAATCCACTGTAACCTTGTCATCATCCCAAGACTCGACAATTTTCTAGGAGAGCTCACGATTGTAGTCTTTCATACCCATGATATACTTGGTAATCCCACTATGCTCAAGGGTCTCCCAAAACACATTATCACTCTAATATTCCTCCCATTTGTTTGGTTCAATCTAATAGGGATCCCCACCCATTCTTCTCTTGTTCTGGTGATTGTGAATATTACACATAGCTTTTAGAAAGAACAAACTCAATAAAACTAAACACCAAATTTTTAGTTTCACACACAAGATAAATAAATTCAACACCCAAAAGGCAAACCAAGTCATCAAAAAACTATGGGAACCAGACCTAAATAAAAGAAATAATGAAGTCATCATTAATGTGTAATATTAGAGCAATCATGGTAGATCACTTCGTATGCCTCTGTTGGGATAGATGAAGGGTCATCCTAGATTTTGGACGCCTCCATATATTTTCCCACACTTGCCAACCTATCCATTGCATGCTTTTCTTCACAGTGGGTGTGTAAAAATGACACCTCCACATTCATTTATAGGGGTCTAATAATTTGTCTAACATATATGCCATTCCATCTAACCTTAGCCATGTCCTTCAGAATATTAATGATGTCTAAGGCATCCCCTTAAATAATGACTTTTTTTAAATTCACCCTCGTCAGCATAATACTCCTATGATAAAGAGAAAGAATCTCAACCATGTAAGTCATTTAGACTTTGAGGTTGATAGAGTAGGCCACCAATAATTCCCCTTTTGAGTCTCTCAAAAGCCCATCCCCACTCACTCAACCTAGGTTACCCATTGAGGAACTATCAAAATTTAGCTTGACCCAATCAAAGTTGGGGGGATGGGGGCATGATGTGCATTATTATTTCAAAGTATAATATAAATTAATTTTAAATATTTGAATATGTATAAAGCAATCTACTACTTTTTTTAAATTTCTTATTTTAATGGTCAATCGTGCCTATAATATTGGTCAAAACAATTTTTGTTTAATTTTTAATTTTTAAAAAATATCAATAAATGAATAATCTTCCACTCAGACAAAATTAGAGAGTTGAATTTTTTTATGTTCCTATTTAGTGTGGATCTTGTTATAATCTATTCATAAAAGAAAATATCATGAGAATATACATCAAATATATCTTTGACATAATAAGAGAATTTATTGTTACAAAGCTTCACTTATAAATGTAATTTACTATAACTGATTAATCAATTTTTTTTTTTAAATTTAAAAAAGTCATATATCTCAAATACATTTAAAGTGAAAAATATTCTAAAATTAAAATAACACTATATATGAATAATAAATCATATGTCGATTTCTCAAATTGTACAAATGATATTTCTTAAGATTAACAATCTATCTGGTTAGATGAAGCTTGTCCACATATTATGATGGTCATGTTGTTGCATTCCATTTATGAAAGGACTAGAAGTAGAATAATTTGAGTAGGGGTAGTTCTTTAGTAACAAATATTCACCCTTTGAAGAATAATTGTTATTGTCCATTTCAAAATTGTTAATAGGTTAGACAAGATGGCATGACCAAACTGCCCCAACTTTATTAATTTTCTACCATATGTGATTCAATTCATCATCATTTTAATTCATGAATTATATCAAATTAAATATTTTACCATTAGAAATTACATTTAAACTAGGGTCTTTTAATATTTTTGTTTGGAAATTTGGAAGTGTCTTATTTACCACCATATTAGCCAATATCATTAATTTTTCAATGTTGTGGGATGATTGGTTTTTCCTATACTATAATAAGTGCATCGCACTCATAGGTCTATAATTTCCTAGTATATATATATATATATTTTCGAGGTTTGATTCACACAACAATTACATAAAACATTTTAGAATTAAGTTGGATTCACCAAATATTTGTATACCACTTAAAATTCCCACTAAATTTTCCAAATATGAGTTAGTATAAAAATAATCAAAGATCATATTTATTTTTACACAATTTGAGTGGTTTTAACCTCTCAATTTGAATCAATAGTCAAATTATAGACTAGGAACAATCATCATTGCATTGTCAACTACTAGCGTTTCACAATGAGAATCAAAAGATTAGTGATCACTTTTTTGAAGTATTATTATATTATTATGTTAAACATTCATTATATTGAGAGTGGGGTATATCAATATATCCTTAAAATTATTAATGCCTTCAAACAAACTTGAACATAACATAATTATATACACTAAAATTGCATAAGAAAATGAAGAACAAAATGCAGCATGTAGCACTAGTATTTTAAGTGGAAACCCCAAGATGGGTAAAATCATAAAGAGGATTAGTTCTCAATATATTCTAATTATTCATAACATATTATAATGTGGCACACTACTAGAGGACTTACAATCCTCAATAAGGTTCACTATCTTGATATACAAAGTTGAACCATTATAATTGCATTTTACATATGCATGAGATACAATTTTGTTAGAGTAATTAGATATTTTCTAATTAACTCTATTCTACTTAAGCTAAACTTTAGGCATCTAATAATTAATCATTTTATTAAAAGTTATAATGCAACCTAGGTTTTACCTTTTTAGGGTTTTGATATTCTTTATAAGGATTGATCTCTTTGTAATTATTGATTCACTTTTGATTATAGCAATTTCTCTTTTTGCTCATCAAGAATGTCTCATCTGGGAATTCCAACCTCCATAGATTTTTCTTCTCTCTTTATGTGATAGGTTTTGCATGCAGGTGATCCTTGGGAGCTATGGGGTTCAACTTTCATCAACTTCAACTTGGTACCAGAGTAGTTTTTAAAGAGGGGTTTTATTTATTTAGAGTACACAAAACCCTGCACCTCCCTTGACTTATGGATCCCCTATGGAATGGTGGTTGGTATTCCTCGCAAATATGTTTGGGTGTCTGCATTTATTTTTGGAAGCAATACATCCTCACCCACCATTAATGCAGTCTCCTTGCAACCTTGCTTCAGCGGCGTTCCACTTTTGTTCACAGCCTTTGGAGCTTGTGCTACCCCTCTTGGTGTACTTGCGGCCATGTACCTATGATTTTGGGCTCTATTTGCACACCAGTTCCTATGCACACATTTGGAAAACACTTTTATTTTTTGTGCCAATTGCATTCACCAATAGTTCCATGGGTCCCAAATGCCATGTCAACTCCTTCTGATTGGGGAGTGAAGGCTCTTGATTTTACATGTATCACAATTTCTTGTTTTGACCAGTAATCCATTTTTCTGTGATTGGTGGTGATTAATAAATACCTCACGTTATTTTTTAGAGATTTGTGTGGAAAATTCTTGGGTCTCCTATGCATGCATGGAGATTTTTTTGCTTGGAGTTTTTTGGTAGCCATGTGGACCACAACTTACAAACCCCCACACACAAGTTTTTACCTTTCTTGGGAACACTAGCCTTGGGATGTCTATCCACTCCTTGTATTTCACACCCGTGATTGGTGGCATCTTTGAAGTTGATTAGCAGATTTGTGTTTTGTTTGATTAATGCATAGACTTGGTTTGGTATTCACCTCAACACCCCATGCAACTCTAATTATGCCTATACTCAATGGGAACCTTTGCTTTTGCATGCACAAATTTTTATCAACCTGCATTGATCTATGGGATTAGAAGATTGGGACCCCATGTGCTCAATATTTACACCCCTTTGATTTGGGATCATGCTCTCCCAGTCCACACTCGACCCTCTCCACATGCACCCAAGTGTAGACCCCACATGCATTTTTTCTTTAGAGCACATGTTTAAATGTTTGGCTTGCGAGTTTATGGATTGGGCCCCACATTTTTTTGGCATGCTTGTTGTTTTCCACACATGAAAATTTCTTGTTCACATGTCTTGTTCTAGCCACTAGAGTTTGTTTTCTAGCTTCAACCCTCCTTTTTCGATGAGATCAAACATTTTTCTGGCAACTTTTTCTGGCATAAGGGGTCATTTTTATAGCACTTTTTTTGCCTTGATGACCATTTGACCGTCAAAATTATGCTCATCAATTACTAATGTTAGCATTGTATCAATACACTTGTCACCTCTTCTGGTTCTATTTGGACCTACCTTCACTTTTATTCTCATATCTTGGGCATACAGACGTCATTTTCCACAAACAAGATATGGACAGAAAACTAGTTCCAAGCCTGTCACAGTGGTATAGGTAATTTTTAGTTTTGATGTTTTTTTATGGCTTTTTCTGCTCTCAAAGTTAGGGGTTCTATTTTGCACTCTAGGAGACATATCTTGAGCATTTGATCTCCAATTTGTGAATTTTTTATATTGTTGGCAAGGTATAATAGAGCTCTTTCTAGTGATGTTGGTTGTTTTTCTAGATTTTTCTCTAGGCACATTTTATTTACGTTTTTGCATTTTTGCATTATAGTGGATATCTTGGTTGTTTTAGGTTCAAGGATCAATTTTGTTGCTTTAGATGACTCGTCATGGGTTGTATTATCTATTTTATTAGCCTTATGTCTCTTCTAGTCTATTTAGATATCATTTTTATGCATTATTGAAAACACACTGAGATAAAGTGTCATATTGCATCTGTATTTTCATATCAATTGTTATGCCTTGTTTTGCCTTCTAATTTGACAAGTGTCATCTAAGGACACTTGTGCAGATTATTTTATTCTTGGGATTCATTATATCTTGTGCCTTATTGTACATGCATTACTCTAATTAAAGTGCCATGGGGGGTTGATGTTTTGCCTTTGCTTTCCATCTTCCTTTGTCAAGTGAGTTTCCCTTCTATGACATTAGCCTCATGATGTGTCTGAGATTGATCACCTCAATATACACATATGTATTCTTTTGTGCACATTGATCATAGTTCCTTGACATGCAGTTCTTTTGGCCCACTTTTCTAGATGCCTGTCACCTCACCCTTGTCTGCATTAGGGGGGTTCTTTTATTGTTTCTCATGCTTCCTTGGTTCGATGGAGTGAGCTATGTATTTAGTATTTGTTCCTATGTACTAGGTGGATGGGTACCTATGCATTTCACTGAGATGGATCATTTACCATATAGACACTCTTCTTTTCATTCCTACTTTGGTTGTAGCCTTCCATGTTCAATTGATCAACTCTTCAAGCTTTGGTGTTTTATGCCATCTGTATCTTCAAGTTCAGTTGTTTTTCTTTGTGTGCCTCTTGATTCGATGCAAAGTACAATCTTCTCTATCTGGTCAGGTTCTATTTTAGTGGAGGTTCTTCAGATCAATAGTTACTTTTTTAAAAAGAGATTTGCAACTTCTAGATGCTTTAATGGTGTTCTTCATGATCATCTTTTGTTCCTATCTTCTGGGACATTCCCTAGTTTGGAGTCTTCTTTAGCCCTTCATTAGTTATTTTCAGCATTGTTTCCATCTCTTTTTGGAGTAGGGTTTTTCCCATATGCTTTTCTCTATTTCTCCTCTTTTTTATAGATTTGGTTGTGCTTGGGTACTTCATTAGGCTTTGTTGTCAAGAGCCAAATTTATTTTCAACAATAGTTTCTAGGTTTTTAGTTACTCCCTAAGTTTATCTTAAGGGAGAGTGTTAGAGTACTTAGATATTTAATAATTAACTCTATTCTACTTAATCTTTTTAGAGTTTTAATATCCTTTATAAGGATTGATCTCTTTGTAATTATTGATTCACTTTTGATTATAGCAATTTCTCTTTTTGCTCATCAAGAATGTCTCATCTGTGGATCTAGGAATTCCAGCCTCCATAGCTTTTGCTTCTTTCTTTCTAGGATATGTGTTTGCATGTAGGTTATTCATTTGTCAACTTCAACAAATTTGAATGAGGCTTGATAGATAGAATTCACACACACTTCATCTAACTTCTATAGTTGTAAGTAGGTTGTTGTAAAATATCCCTTTTCAAGAGATACTCTTAAGCCTTCATACTTGATGCAGGAGCATCCTGGGTGTAAGAGCAATCTTGCAACCCAAAAAAAATATTTTATTTTCTATCTTTTCTATTTTAATAAGGACTAGTAGACAAGGTGGTTACTATTCATGGGAACTTGCTATTTTTAGTTAGTTTCTCATACAAGCTTGGAATGTTCTCATTTTCTACATGAAGGTTCAATTTGGAATTATAAGCCTACCATAGAAATCTCATTGCTCCAGCTTAAGTATAAAAAAGTTATTGAGATTTTCGATGGAAAAATTTGCAAAAAAATCTCTAGGCTTACCGTTGGATGCCTTAGAGTGCTCGGATGAGGTTTGAAAACTTGATGAAAGTGTGCTTGCGTTGTTTTGAGCCTTTAGATCACGAGTTGATATTTCTAAAAAGTGGTTATAATAGCCAATCAGAGAAATGGTTCAAGAGTTATGGCCTTCTAAAGTTGGGCTACCAAAATATCTAAAATAATTTGTTAAAAATGTATTTGGCCAATTCTATATGTATTGTTAGGGTCTTTCAGCCCTAGGTATTAAGTTTGAGCATCTAGAACCTTCTCAAGCGACATAAAATTGCCTATTTAAGAAAGGCTCGAACATTGTCTAAGATAACTCTAGTGGTAGTTCACAACTTAGTCTTGAAAATTACTGTAATGAAGGCACCCATGTGGGTTAGCATTTTTTACTTGTCAATTCTGTAATTCCACATTTGGGGCACAAATAAGTAGTCCATGTTTTGTTCTTGCATTTGTTGTTGTTTCATTGTTTTTGTTATGATTTTATGGTTTTAAGGGGAGCACCCTTCATCAATACTTAGTAGGAAGTAGAAGGAGCTTATATATATTTTTCCATGACAATGAAATGTTGACCCAAAAACTAATCCTAAAATATAGGTCAACATCAAGAATTTTTCCACATGCTATCATAATTCCAATACACATGTTGGCATGACTAATTCAGTCCAAAAATAAAATTGTTAACCCCACAAAATATAAAATCATTAGATTTAAATCCAATACATAACCTCAACTAAAATAGTAGAAATGTAAAAATTTCACCATTCTTGCATTCTCTCCTTGTGATGATGGATCATGAAGAGTGATCCAAAATGTTGATGCTAAAAAAAAATATACAATCAATCCAAAAAAATAAATTAATATTTCAAATGGATTGTGGAAATAATATCAAAAATAGTAGATCCATAAGCATCCTTACATCAAAATGTGGTCATATAAAGTGATCTACCATGTTTTTGGAAAATGAAGTGTTTTTGAAAAGCATTTTTCCATAGTTGTACCTTCACTTCCAAATGGAACTATCATATGTGTTCTTGAATGTACATACTTATAAGTCATATAGTCCTATTACCAAAATCTTGTGATCATATTTTCGTATGCAAAGAAGTGCAAAGTAAAATTTAGATGTTTGTCATCTTGCCAAAGGAAACCAATGAAAAATTTCAACAATCTCCACCTCTTTCATTAGTTAAATATTTTTCCCAAGTAATAGTAGGATTCATATCTTTAAAAATTCGTATTTTTTACATACTCCCAAAAATATTATCCCACTTTGGCATCAATTAAAAAGGGTGCCAAAAAGAAACTTTGTGTAAGAGTCTCAAATAATGAGTAGAGAACTCCCCCTAAGTAAAAGATCATAAACAAAGAGGTTTTTCAAGAGACAAGATGATATGTGACCTAGAAAGTGTGATTCAATTGAAATTGGTTAACTCTTGATCTTTTCTACCTGAGTGCTCAATGTGTCTCTTCTGTTGAGACATGCTTGTACTAAATTATCCATAGAGTTGTCTAGGTTGTCAAGTAACTTTAGAATGTGTTCACAATATTAAATAGATGAGCGGACCAAATCCATCATATTTACTTGTTTCCTAAAAGAAGAGCACAAGAAACCAATGATACAATTTCACTCAACAAATCTCTAATATTCCCCCAAAGGTAGGAAGATATTATCTCATTATTGTTGAAGCTCAAAGTATTTTTTGTGCAATTCTTCAATTATTGTTCTAATAGTGCCTGATAAGTCCTCTTCTATAATGTATTCTTGAATTTCTGCTAAAATTGTGATTCAATTGAATCAATGGAAAAGGGTGTCAAAAATAACTTTGTGTAAGAGTCTCAAACAAGAAGTGGAGAACTCCCCCTAAGTAACAATTAAAAACAAAGAGTTTTTACAAGAGATGAGAAGATATGTATACTAGAAAGCATGGTTCAATTGAAATTGGTTGAACTCTTAGTCTTTTAATCAGAGTGTTTAATGTATCTTTTTTGTCAACCAAGGCTTGTACTACAATATCTATAGAGTTGGTTTGGTTATCAAATTTAGAATGTGTTCACTATCCTCAATAGATGAGGGGACTAAACTTGTCATATTTACTTGTTTCCTAAAAGAAGATCATAGGAAACCAATGATACATTTTTACTCAAAAAATCTCTAATATTCCCCCATAGATAGGAAGACATTATCCCTTTTTTGTTGAAGCTCAAAGTACATTTGGTGCAGTTCTATAATTCTTGTTCTAATAGTGCTGAATAAGTCCTCTTCTAGATTGTATTCATGAACTACTTATAAAATTTGAGATTTGATTAAATCTCTTTCTTTTCATATATTTTTGGTGGCATTAGACCATAAAAATTTGAAAAGATAGAAGGTGCAATCCTCTTTGAGATATTATTTGCATTTGAAAATGAGCTCATTAATTTTTTTATGCTCAATATCACACTTTTATTTCATCATAGATAACCTTGATTCCTTTTCTTTTTCCAACTCATTGGTTACACCATCTTTGATACTTGTTGAATAAGATTTAAAGGATTGCATTAAGTTTCTTAAAATATCATTTGTAGACATGAAGTGGTTAATATAGCTCCCTAGAGTGGATATAAGTAAGGTTTCAATCTTTCCTTCCATCAATTTGGCATATTTTTCCTTTTCATTAGCCATATCTTTCTTTGTAGAAGAAAGAAACACATCACTCATTTGGAACTTGTGCATAGGATCCAAAAAAATTTAGATGATGTTACCATTTTAAACCTTACTAGCATGTTGAAGGTAGCATTGAAAAGAGCACGATAAGTCCTAAATGGAGTAACAAATACAGTTTTAGACTCATACGAGTCTCTATGTTTAGTTCTTTTGACTTTGTATTTTATGTCCTCTTGCTCATATTTACTAGTAATATCTATTTCTTTCTTTCCTTCTCTTGACTATTTTGACCTAGGTTTAATCATTTCTTCTTCTTCTCCTTCTTCTTCTTTCTAAACTTCCTTATGTGATTTAATATCTATAGAGTATTCTAGAGAACCATTGAATGTCTCTTTAATAAATAAAAATCATTATATCCAAAATTGATATATCTAGAGGACTGAGGGGGGAATCATCAACTTCCTTTATATGTTCTTCTACTTGATCTTTAATTGAAGGTTGTGGAACATAAGCCTTTACCTATTGTAGAAATATTTCAATAGTTATGGATGACAACATTCCAAGATTTGTAGCAATGTCTTAGAGGAAATCAATGGTTTTATTCTAAACTTTGTTAAAAAAACATTTTCAATATTTAAGAATACATTTTCTTTCTCTTAGACCTAAGATCATTATGAAAAATATGCATCAAGCTTGCCTTTTTAGGATCTGACAAGTTAGTTGTAATTTTTTTCAGTTCATGCTCCTTGATTTTTTTGCCATGTTTCAGTGCATCATATATCGATTGATTTAACTCATTCCAGAGATAATATGGAAGGTCCTATTTGAAATCACTAAGATATTAATCAAAGATAATAAAGTATTTTGTGAATTATTTAACAATAATTTTATGTGTTAGTCTTATTTAATTTTCCATATAATTTATTGAATTCTTTTAGTTTTCTATCCCATGTCAAGTGTCAAGTAATCAAATATAGTATCTAGTTTGAGCGGCTTCTTAGAGACTTTATTCTATTTCTTTCTTACCATGTTCTTCTTTACAATTTTTTATTTCTTCCAAGTCCACATTTGAGGACTAAACGATAAAATTCCTATAATTTTTGACTTCATGACCCTATTGAGTTTCTTCTTCTTCATCCAACTTAAATTATTGTGATTCTACCTCTTTTAGCTGTTCTTCAATCAATTTTCATCTTATATCTCAATGATTGATTTGTCTATGATAGGAGGAGGAGAATTTTATTTTTCCTTTCGATCATTTTTTCTTCAACTTCTAAAGGGTACATGTCCATCATACGAGTGGGTTTCCTTATTGCTTCTTATGTTGATGCTATCTTAATTATCTTGGAGGATGCATGACTTGTAGGATTAGTGGTGGTCCTTTTAAGCCTTATGATAGAGAAAAATATACTAGCTTCATTCTTTACTTCATCGATCTCTTTTTCTAACACATCTAATGATAACAAAAGATTTCTCAATTGCCTTCTAAACCTTTTTCTTCACCACAAGTTGCATAAGTTCATGTTGTACCTTTAAAATATTTTCCTCATGAGTTCATGGTGTTTCTTTTAGGGTGTCTATGGAACTATACAAGAGCACTATTTCAAACTATTCAAAGTGTACTTTGTAACCTCATATCCTAGGGAGGAAAATCATGTAGTTCTAGGTCATGTCACTTTCGTCATGTAACTACCAATAATAATGAGAAAGTGGTATCATTCTTATATTTTTTCACAATCCTTTTAGGTATTCTCCCCCTTTAATGCATCTTATGTTAAAAGAGAGTGAAGAATGAAATAAAAGATTTATCTTTGGTGCTTGTGTCCCTAAATTTTTTCAACAAATCTTAAATTAAATAGCTACTAGTCTTTATAACATCAATTTAATTTTTTTGGTACTCACAGACTCTCTCATAAGTTAAAATAGGATACATAGGGTTAAGGTTCAATAGTTGAATTTATGTTTTTTTTTTCTTTTTTTGCTTCAAGTTTTCCAAAAAATGTTCCCTTAAGATTTTACCCAAATCATACTCTATATTATTTGTTACATTAATCTTAGTTGCCAAGACTAAGTTTTCCTTGTTTATGAAATACATCTCTTTTTTAATCATTAGATCTAACTATAGTTTTTACAACTATGCTTACTATTATAGCTCTCTTGTTAGGAGTTTCCTTGGTCAATCTTTGAAATTCTTTTTTTTTTCCCCTCAAGTTTAGGAACTATTCCTTCTAATCAAAACCAATATCTTCACTTATCACATCGTTGATTATCACACTTTGATGGTCTAACAAAAAAAATCATCATGAACCCTACTCATGACCACTCTAATCTATTTTCCACCGTAGAAAAAGTTAGAAAATAATTCCATATTGTTAATTTTTCTTCTTAATCAAATTATTGAACATAGGTTTTACTTGTAGGTCACCATTCATTAATTCAATTTTTAGTGTGTTGAGAAACTTATAGAGGTGATATTGTTCCACCTTTACATGAATGTAGATTGTTATGTTCTTAATTTGTAAAACCCCATGTGGAATAATATATGATGCACCCATAGAATTATTTTTCATTGATTTATTGGGGTGTCATTTAAATTTAGGATGGGGTTGATCTTCAATATCAATAATATTTAAATCTCCATGGAGAGAAAATAAAATTTGATGCACTTTAACGAAAAAAAATAGGGCACGAAGACCACATTGCTTTGCAAAAAATACACCTCCTTTTTGTTCTCAACTTTTCCCTGCTCAAAATATTTACCCTCTAAACTTGACCACAAATACCCCTTTTATGATTATTTATGCTCGTATGAGTAATAAATGCTTACAATTTTTTTTCTAAATAAATTTTCTATCACTCATAATCATGGAATATTTTTTCACAAATTATGGCAAGATTGTCTTTTCTTCCTCATATATATATATAATTTTTCATTTTGTATCTAGGCTTTACTATACATTTTGATACAACAAGAAACATTTTGGTAGGGGACAAAGATATTGTTGGAAATATAAGAGGAGTAATTGAGAGGGGAGAGGTGACTTAGTTAAAACAAAATTAAATCCCAAATCCCTTAGATGTCAATACAAATCAAAACCAAACTCTGCTCAAACTGAAAATACTGTTGTAACTCAGTCAGCATTGAATCACTGAGAAAACACTAACAATTATTGTAACTTAGTAATCACTAAGAATTACTATAACTCAACAATCACTAAAAAAAATGCTTCTTAAGATGTTTAATATTATTAACCACAATTAACTTAGTTGCAGAATAGAAAGAAAATAACATGAACATATATGACACCAATATTTAACATGGAAACCCAATTTGGGGAAAACCACCAATTGCAATGGGTTACTATTTTTCACTCTTCTAAAGTGAGCTCTTTTAGGAGCCAACCCTGTTAAAGGTTACAAAACACACTATTAGGTGTGTTCTTGTTAAAGGATTTGATCACCTTGTTAGTAGTGGCCTTGTTAGTGGTCTTTAGACACTTCAATCTAGAAATGCCACCTTATTAGAGGATTTGAAAAATAGTTGTTAAGCTAACTCTATTAAGAGATTTGATACACTACTATAATTGTTAGAGAGTAAAAAAGATATGACCTGATTGTTGATGCAATTGTATTGTTGATTTTATATCCTTGTTTTAGCTTGAATACTTGATCCTCCTTGATCATACAAAAATTTGCAGCTCAGTTAACTCATGATACTCTTCTATCCTTCCAATTTGCTTCCTTGGTTTATCTTTTCAATCCCATGCTTCTCCTCTTCAATCCCACAACTTGACCTTATACTTATATCTTTTACCTTGTCAAGTTAGCTTGAATACGCTTACTAATATTCAATACTCATCCCTTAATCTAGCTAGGCATAACAAATAAATTCATCAAACTAAATATACTAATTCAAGAAAATCCTTCGTTAGTTGACCTAGCTTGGTCAACACTAACTCAAAAAAGACTTTCTTCAGACTTCCTTCGTTAACCATGTGAACTTGGTTAACACCGCATCCTGAATGAAATTCCTTTAGTAACTAAGTGAGCTTAGTTAACACTAGTTCCATGCCAACTTCTCTTTGGTGCCTGAGTGAACTTGGTAGATACTGTCTCTGAACTTGGTGTACTCTAGAATGCTCGACAGACACTAGAAACTGTCTTCATCACCCAAGTGAGCTTGATAGACACTGACCAGACAATACAATTGAACAATTGTTTTCAAAAATCACCCTCTTTGGCATTGATGGTAATACAACATGTCATAATAAAATGAAATTTTAGAGAAAAATAAAAGTAAGAATAATATCCTTAGTTTCATTGTAATTCTCATCTATGAGAACTCCCTCTGAAATCAATCTCTCCCCTTGGAATGATTTTCTGATTAATCTTATTACAGTGACTGTAATATCAAACCATCCCTCTTTGATATTTACTCTAGTTCATTCTCCCTCTTTATCTAACTTGAAAATAAACTTTGACATCTCATGCAAAAACATAAATTTCACAATAAACTCTTCTTATAAAATTTCTCTGATGTATGACAAAACTCTCCCTCTTTGACATCTCATGCCAAAGATAGAATTCAATAAACTTCCATGTACCTGATGTACTAATTCATATGCAATCTTCCCTTTACAATATTGCATCAACTTGACTGATCTTTAACATGCTTGGTTGATGCATCACTAAAAATCTGATTAGTGAGCTTCAGATAGGGGAATGACCCCTAGCTTACCTCTAAGATACAAGAATGCATCCTTAGCTAATGGCCTAGTGAATATGTCTACAATCTATTCTTTTGTTTTCACATATTCTAAACATCATTACCTTGTACTAATTCTCTTAAGAAATGATACTTAATTACAATGTGGTTGGTTTTGGTATGCATCACAGGATTCTTGGAAATGTTAATTGCATTGGTGTTATCACAGAAAACAATAATAGATCTATGATCTCTTCCTTCATACCTATCAATAGTTGCTTGAACCAAATAATATTTGAACAATTGACTGCTGCAACAACATATTCTACTTTTGTTGTTGACTCAGAGATATAGTTTTGCTTCTTGATTGTCCAAGATACTAGCCTCTTTCCAAGAAAGAATGCTATACCACTAGTGGTCTTCCTATCATCAATGCTTCCTACCCAATCAACATCATTGAATGATTTCAATTCAAAGTTGCCTCCTTTCTTATACCACAAACCATAATCTTTAGTACCCTTATACCTTATTATTCTTCTTATTGCCATCATATGATTATCTTTTGGATTAGCAGAGAATCTTGCTACCATTCTAACTGCTAATACTATATCAGGTCTTGTATGCACCACATACTGAAGTTTTCCAATCATTGATCTATATGCAGTCTAATCTACTTCTTTGAATCATTATCTTTGGAAAGCTTATGTCCAATAGACATAGGCATTCCAACTAGTCTAGAATCCTCCATTCCAAACTTCTTCAGTATCTCCTTGATGTATTTTGATTGAGTAATATAGATACCATCCTTCTTTTGTTGAATCTATAAGCCAACAAATAATTTGATCTCTCCAAACATTGACATCTCAAGTTTTTAGAAAAATATTTACACAAATCATCATTTCCAATAAATAATGTATCATTCACAAAGATTTATACCAACACAATCTTCTTATCAGGTCCTTCTTTGATGTATTGGTTGTTGTTATCATTAGTTCTTTAAAAACTAATCTTAATGAGATACTTGTGTAATATCTCATACCACACTTTAGGGGCTTGTTTGAGACCATACAGGGCTTTGCGTAGTCTTCTTTTTTTCTAAGATCAATGAAACCTCAATTTGCTCTATGTAGACTTCCTCTTCTAAGATTCTATTTAGGAATGCTAATTTCACATCCATCTGATACACTTTGAATCCTTTGCGTGCTCCATATACAAGGACTATTCTAACACCTTCAAGTCTATCAACTAGAGAAAAAGTTTCTCCATAGTCAATACCATCCTCTTGAGCATAGCCTTTTCAAACTAGCCTTTCCTTATTTCTTGAAACTTATCCTTTCTCATTCAACTTATTTATAAATACCCATTTTGTGCCAATTGCATTATTATCCTTAGGTCTAGGAAAAAGAGTCCAAGTCTTATTCCTTTCATTCTGATCAATTTCTTCATTCATAGCTTCAATCCAAATTTCATTCTCTAATGCATCTTTTACAAATCTAGGTTTAAATTGAGTAAGCAAACATGTAACTTTTAACTTGTTCCTTGTCATTGTACCAACTTTGATCTTCAATGATTTTCTCAGGTGTATGATGCATTCTGTCATATCCAAAAATTTTGGGCTCCTTCTTTCTAAAATCACTAGGTTCACCATGATCTTCTATTTCATGCTCAGGTCACATTGTCTATGACTCAGGTCCATCAGACTATGACTCAGTTTCTTCTTGTTGAAACTAAGGTCCTTCTGTTGACTCAAGTTGCACTTGCTAAAACTCGAGTTTAACTAGAGATTTTGGGAACTCAGGTCGTGAAGGTTGTTGATTTCCACTTGCTTTAACATTAGGAACAATATTAGGCTCATAGTAAAAAAGTTTTATATTTATCTTCAAGTTCCTCACTACTTTGTTCTTCGCTCTTTTCTACAAACTCATCAATCTTCACATGTGCACTTTCTATAACTTTATGAGTAGATAGATTCATACATTTATATGCTTTTCTCTTATTGGAATATCCCAAAAATATTCCTTCATCACTTTTGACATCAAATTTTTCTTTTCTAGACTCCTTCAAAATATAAAATTTATTGCCAAATACTTTGAAGTAACACACATTAGGTTTATAGCCATACCATAAATCAAAAGGTGTTTGATTTGAATCCTTCATCAGCTGAACTTGGTTGGTATGAACTACAGTGTTGATGCTTCCTTCCAGTATTTGATAGCAATATTCTTTTCTATCATAAGGGTCCTTGCATAATCCATGATTGACCTATTCCTTCTTTTAGAAATGCCATTCTGCTGAGGTGTGCTAGGTGCAAACATTTATCTTTTGAGTCCTCTCTCATTGTAGAATTCATTGAATCCATTAGAAATGAATTCTCCTCCTCTGTCTAATCTTAAACATTTTTGTTTCTTTCCTGTTTCTTTCTCCACTCTAGCCAAATACCATTTGAAAAATTGAAAATATTTTGATTCATCCTTCAAATACATAAAAATCATCATTCTTGAATAATCATCAACAAATAAAATAAATTACTTATCTCCTATGTAGCTTTCCATGCCAATAGGCCCACAAAGGTCTATATGGACCAGCTCCAGCACTTCTTCAGAATGATAGTTCTTGCTTTTAAAACTTGTCTTTCCAATCTTATCATTTTGACAATTTTTGCACATGTCATGTCATGTTTCTTCAAGCTTGGAATGCCTCTAACCCTTTTGTTCTTGCTCATGTTTATTAGGTTGTCATAATTCACATGACATAGCATCTTATACCATAACGAACTTTCTTCTACTTGAGCAATGAAACATGACCTTCCATTAATATCTAGGTAGAATGGATTCCCTTTTGTTTTCTTGCCAGTCCCAACTAAATTTCCTTTCCCATCCAGCAAATCGGCTTTTCCCATTCATGAATTCTGCCTTGAATCCAATGTTATTCAATTAGGCCACACTAACTAGATTATGCTTTAGTCCTTCAACCCAATAAGCATTATCACATCTAAGATCATTAATTAGTGCAATACAACCTTTACCTTTCACATAACATGGTTCATCATTGTCAAATCTAACACTTCCACCATCATAGTGTACTAAGTTCTTAAATTTAGATTCGTCACCAGTCATATGATGAGAACAACCACTATCAATAATCCATATCATTCTTACTAATATGTGAGATAAGTGACATTTTATCATTCTTATCATCTAATTCATCCTTAACAATAATGTAGACCATTTCATCTTCTTCTTGACTACTTTTCGAATCATTAGCAATGTAACAAGATTTCTTACCTTTGTCCTTGTAGTCTTTGCAATTTTGAAGTCCTTCTTGCCCTTATGCTTTTCATTCTTCTTTTCTTCTTTGCCTTTTCTATTTGGACACCTTGCAACAATGTGACCAACCTCTTCACGAGAAAATCAGATCAAAGGAATTCTGCCTTTGTACTTCCCTTTGCCTTTGGGAAATCTTCCTACAAGCAATTCTTCAATGACTTCAAGATCTTCATCTGAACCATCTTCATCATCACTGTCAGATTACCTTTTAGATTTTGCATCTTTTTCCTTGAGTGATAGCATAGCTTGAAATGCTAGAGTTAGGAACATAGTTATCATAGTTATCTAACTCATATGTTGTTAATCTTCCCACTAGTGCCTCCAATGATATATCATTCTTAGGATCACATTTAATTTCTTGAATTGTTGACACTCTAATTACATATATAGGAAGAAGTGTTCTGCAAACCTTACCATAGTTTCATCATCTATATTTCCTCTTGAGGATTTGATTGCACACATGGTAGCTTTTATTCTTTCACTGTATTTTGCAATATTCTCATCTTCTCTCATCTTCATTTGATCAAACTGACCTTTGAGACTTTTTTCCTTGGCTCTTCTTGTAAGGAAACTCAAGTGCAAAAACAACTTCCTACACTAATCCCTTAAGGAAAGTATTATGTAAATTCCTATTAAATCCTTACAATTTCATAAATGATATTATGTAAACAATAATATTGCAGTCAACCATGAATACATAAAATAGATAGAGAAAGAAAACACATAAACACAAAGATATGCCAGTGGGGAAAAACCTTTCGGTAAAACAACCCCACCCCACCAAAACCTACACAATGAATTATCTTCATCACAAAAGGTTATAATACATTTGCAGTGCAAGTTCTTTCAAGACACAAAAGACCAATTCAGTAGCAACATACCATACCAACCTTACTCTTTCCCCCACTACTATCTATAACCCTAAAAAATGCTTAAATCATGCACTTTCCCTTTTTAGGGTAACTTCCAAAGAACAACCATATTAGGGTTTTACCATTCTCTAGAAAAGTATGAACCCAAATTATTTTTCAAGGGGATGCCTCGAACCTCGTGCATGATTTGGAGACTCAAGTGTATAGTACTCAAGGATCAATTGCCACATTTCTTCACGTCTTCATCCATCATCAAATCTTCCAAAGATAGCTCTTACGCATCATAGGAATTTTTCATAACCATTTTAGCCATGATCTCCTTACACACAATTCAAGATGTTGACACATAAAAGTGGAGTGACACATCAACATGCCAACTAGGCATGTACACTCACACTTAATTACATTATTTGCAAAAAAATACATTTACAAAAAAAAAAAAAAAGAATAAGAATAATCCAAGGTTGAGACACCTTATTCACAACACTTCTTATATTATGATCTTCTCCATGGATGGATTTCAGCTTGATCCATATCTCATAAGTAGTACTAGAGTCTTTGACTTCATCAAATTTAACATAGTTGTGAGTTGAAGCAATATCAATCATCATAATGTTATGCTTCATCTTTTCTGTAATTTCTTCAACAATCATAGTTCTAGTAGGTGCCACATACTTTGTGTCTAGTTACTTAGGCCCAAGTCTTCAATGGATTCCAAATACAATCTCATGAGTTCCTGCGATTCTTTGAAGTTATCTATGTTCAGCTTAGGGATCTCCATTCTATAAGACATCTTGATCTTTAGCTTAGGTCCTTGAAACCTTCTTTGCAAGCACCAAAACTTTGATACCAATTGTTGGAAATATAAGAGGAGTAACTCAAAGGGGAGGGCTAAATCAATTACCACAAAATTAAATCCTAGATCCCTTAGATGCCGATACAAATCAAAACCAAACTTTGCTGAAACTGAAAATACTATTGTAACTCAGCTAGCACTCAATCACTCGGTAAACACTAATAAATATTGTAACTCAGTAATCACTAAGAATTACTGTAACTCAGTAATCATTGAAACAAATGCTTCTTAAGATGTTTAATCTTATTAACCACAGTTAACTTAGTTGCAGAACAAAAAGAAAATAACATGAACACATATAACAACATGATTTAACGTGGAAACCCAATTTGGGAAAAACCACCAATTGCAACTAGTTATTATTTTTCACTCCTCTAAAGTGAGTCCTGTTGGGAGCCAACCCCATTAAAGGTTATGAAACACACTGTTAGGTGTGACCCTATTGAAGGATTTAATCACCCTGTTAGGAGTGACCTTGTTAGAGGTCTTTAGAAACTTCAATCTAGAAATGCCACCTTGTTAGAGGATTTGGAAAATAGCTGTTAAGCTAACTCGTTAAAGAGATTTGATATATTGCTACAATTGTTAGAGAGTAACAATGATATGAACTGATTGCTGATGTAACTGTATTTCTAATTTTATATCTTTATTTTGGCTTGAATACTTGATCCTCCTTGATGATATAAAACTTTGCAGCTCAGTCAACTTAGGATACTCTGCTATCCTTTCAATTTGCTTCCTTGGTTGATCTTTTCAATCCCATGCTTCTCATCTTCAATCCCATAACTTAACCTTATAATTATATATTTTGTCTTGTCAAGTCAACTTCAATATACTTACAAATATTCAATATTCATCCCTTAAGTTAGGTAGACTTAAAAAATAAGTTCATCAAACTAAATATATTGATTCAAGAAAATCCTTCATTAGTCCACCCAGCTCAGTCAACACTAACTCAAAAAAGACTTTCTTCAAACTTCCTTTGTTAACCATTTGAACTCGGTTAACACTACATCCTGAACTAAATTCCTTTGGTAACCAAGTGAGCTTGGCTAACATTGGTTTGGTGCCAACTTCTCTTTGGTGCCCGAGTGAACTCAGTAGACACTATCTCTGAACTTGGTTTACTCTAGAATGCTTGGTAAATACTGCAAACTATCTTCATCACCCAAGTGAGCTTGACAGACACTTACTGGTAAAGACTTGACATTTTTTGTAACATCAAAGAAAATATACAATCGAACTATTGTTTTCAACAGATATTTCCTTTTAGCTCCACCTAAGCCAAACCCTACAAGACTTATTTTTTGGAAGAATAATGTGCAGGTATATGTAGCACAATTGTTGGAACTATTCTGAAAGGTTTTAGACTTGATGGAAATATTACAACTATATTTTTCAAGAAAAATCACTGAAGCACAATGTGCAAGGTAATTTGTTCCTAGGATAAAATCACCCTAGGTGTTTTGTACCCTACAAATATACATAAGATTGTAGGTTGGTATAGTTCTCTAGTTTTAGTTTCAAGTCATTTTAGGTTTCTTATTATTTTATGTCAATCTATATTTCTTGAAACTTATCATTTTTTTCTTAGTTATTCTTCTATTTTACATCAGGGTAAAAATGCAAACATGTGTCACCCTTTTACAAAGGAAAAGGCTAACATCAAAAAAGTGTTAAACTTCAACAATGTAAAAGTTATATTTCTATTTTAAATTTTAAGTTGGTATAAACTGATGAAATATCTATAAAAGGATGAAGTTTATGTCTTTTTTTTTTCTTTTTTTTAATTATTTTTAAAATAGTATGTTTTTATCATTTTCAATGACCTTTTTTGACAGTGTTAAAAATGTAGCAAATCTGAGGTTATAGTTCCCACCAGAGAAATAAATGCAAATAAATGTTTTTCCATCTAAATTTGAAGTATGTTGTTGATGACATATGTACCTATAACTTTAAAAAAAAATCAAAAATATTCTATATTTTGTCTATTATAACTATGTTAAGTTGAACTTTCATAATTTAATGGTTTTTCGTTCCCACCATCTTTTCCCTAGTAAATCAATGTTAACAATTACAAATGTTATGTATTGTCAAAGAGGACTCTCTCCTCTAGAACAATTCCTCATTTTAAAATTTTTTTGATACCATCTAATTTTTATATTTTTCTGAATGTGCATCATCTTCAATGTTGAAATACGCACTTGTATTATTTTGTAATTATTGTAATCGATATTGTGTCACCTATAATTTTTTTCCTTTATATTGGCATAATTCTAACTACAAGCTCTATTCAGTGGTATTTCTTTTAAAACACTAATTTTGATGATGAAATTAGCCTCTAAAGTGTTAAGTTTGCCAAAATTGCAAAAAACATGTCAGAACATGCCACATTAGATGACACATAGAAAGTTTCAGTAGGATTGGATTCAGTCGAATCGACACAACCCAAAAGTCATCCACACAAGGTCACATGGGCTAGGCTAAAACTTTTATTTGGTTTAAACAATAAAATAAGTTTTACATTTTAAAGGTAAAGTTTTATTTATTAATTTTCTATATTTAATTCATATTTACATTTGTAGTATTAAAAAAGTTAAGTTTTCTTAAATTTTATTGAATTAAATCAATTTTATTATAGAAATATTTGGAAATTAGATTTATTTATTTATTTATGTCTTGAAATTGATTAATTAAATTTATTGCTTATTTTAAATCTATTAATTAATTTGATTTAAATCAATTATTAGAACTAATTTAGGCATTTAAAAAAATTATGAAAACTATTAAAATTATTAAATAGTTAAATTATTTAATAAATTGCTTAATCTAAATTTAGCAATGCTTTAATGCAACTAGTTGTCTTAAGATTTTCTAGTCTTACAAACAGTCATATATAATAAGCCTCTAAACATGAAAGCTTTTTCTAAATTGTCTATGATCTACTATTATTTATGTAATTGAATTTGGAAGTCTTTTGTATGCAAGTGATTTCAAGCTCTCTATTCAGATTTTTGTGCAATGGGGAATAAAGCAAAAAGAGAAAAATAGATATGATCGAGTAAGAGTTGACCAGAAGAAAGGATTGACAAAACGTAAAATAGAGCCACTAGATGAAGATTCGTTGATTGAAGTTGAAGAAGATGAAGTTCTAGAAAGTAGTAGGACATTTGGAAAATATGGTTTACAGTTAGAAAATTTGCTAGAGATTGACGAAGACTTTCTTTTCAGAGAAATTGAATCATCTGAACACATGATGCTTGAAAGTACAATTAACCTACATTTGAAAAATATGTGGGAGGAATTTTTAGAAAATAAATTTCTGATTGGTAAAGCATAATTATTTGTAAGATTATTTAAGAAAAGAGAAATGAGTCATGTTCTAGAGTTGCTAGGTGTGAACAATAAGAAAAGCTCAAAAGATAATGTCAAGGCAACAATAGTTCAGAATTTGATAGATTCATTAAATGCTATTAATAATAGAAGTCAAGTAGTTGACTTAAGTGTTGCACAAAGATAATTTATGACTATGATTACGAAAAAGGACTCGTCACTGAAAATACAATTTTGAGCAATTTCTAAAATGCTCAATCTATCTAGAAGAACTGTTCAAAGATACATAAAAGGGATAAATTTTCTTGATGAGAACATTGAAAAGAACTAGGTTAATATTTGTTAGCTTCCTTGAAAGGATAGAATTTTTGAAGATGTTAGAAGACTGCTTGTTGAATATTGGACCAGCTAGTCATGTGTTTCTTCCAATAGAAGAGACACTATACATATCAAATATGAAGAGACGGGCATGAAAATAACACATCCAAAACACTTTGTAGACACAACACAAAGTGAATTATTTGAAGATTTCAAAAAAGAATTTGTAAAAGTGAAAATTTTCCAAAGAATGTTTGAGAGGTTGCACCCATGTTTGGTACCCACAAATAAGGTATGTGAAAGTCATTGTTGTCGAAATCATGTTGAGTTTCATATTTATTTGCAATCTTTTAGAAAAGATATGGCAACACTTAAGCCAAATGTGATAATTCCTAGAAGCACAACATAATTTGTCAAGTCTTTGTTATGTGATACTTTTGAAGAGTCAGATGAATTCAATGTGCAATGCATTAAAAATGCATGTACAAATTGTGGAGAGTTGCATAAATTTCCATATGAAATGGACAATATTGATGTTTCAACACCAGTTGTGTGGAATAGATTTGAGTATGAGATATATCGAACAAATAATGAAGAAGAATAAATAAATAAAAGCATTGAAGGAGAGAAATTTTCCATATGGTGATTTTATGGATAAATTCAGAACTATGATTTATCCATACATCCAACATTGTCATGGTGCAAGATGGCAAGCGAAACAGTTTCGAGATTCAAAAATTGTTTCCCACTAGGATGTATTCTATCAATTGTAGACTTCTCTAAAAACTATATTTTTCTCCCTCAATCTGAAATTCAAGCTAAATATTATCATTCAGATCAAGTTGCAATTCTTGTACAAGTTTCCTATAAACATGTGCAATTTGAGGTGAATGAGGTAGCAAGTATCGATCTAGATGAACACATTATCATCAAGGAGGTCTATTTTTATCTTAGTGATGATAGGGTTCATGATAGGAGCTATGTAGCTCATTGTTTTGGAATGTTCTTTGATGATCTCGTGAATTGTGGGATAAATGATTCAGAATATTGGATTTGGTCTAATGGTTGTGTTGGTACTTGTATTTGAAAGTTAAACTTTAAAATTTTATGCACATATTTAATTAACTAAATAGTTATGTATATAAAGATTTGATTACTCATAAAATTGTTTTAAATTTTTTCGTAGGGCAATTTATGTCTACAAAAGTGTTGAATTGGCTTGCAACACAACATGTGAGATGAATTGTTAAGTTTCTTTGGAACTTCTTTGAAAGTGGTCATGGAAAAGGAGAGTATGATGGAGTAGGAGCATGTGTAAAGCATGCACTTCGCCAACATGAACTTTCATGTATAATATTGTTATGTACTAATCAAATTTGATATATATGACCATTTCCTAGATAATTCTTTTATATTTTGTTAAAATTCATACAATTGCCTTTCCTATACAGGTGCAAAGATAGACAAAGCAAATCAAATTATTGAATGGTGCAAATCTCATTTTCTCCTTGTGATACAACATATAATAAACACTTTTTTTGGGAAGTGAAAGGTAATTTTTCCATTTTTCTTTGATATGATTACTTTTATATTTTGATTATTGACATAGAAACTTGCCAATTTAATACGTTACAAATATTGATCGATCAAATCCTTACAACTATCAACCCATTGTTGGAATTAGAAGATTGTATCAATTGATGGCTACTAGACAACACAAACCTCTAGTAATTCAAGTAAGAGAAAAATCACATTTTTGCGATGTCTACATTAAAAATAATGCAATGGGTCAATGTGAGAATATTGCAAATGAGTATGTCTCTAAATGGACGTGAAAGCACATAATTAGAAGTACCCCTTATGAAGAAGATGACAATGACATAGACATTCATAATCATATGTATTTAGTTAATTATGAATGTGTTTCTAATTTAGTTGTTCCAGGTGAGTTTCTACAAAAATGTTTCATTTTTATATTTAATTATTTTCATATTTATTTATTTATTTATTTACAATTTCTATTATTTTTTTACATTTGTAGGTGACATCTTTGTTGTGTATGAAGATCCTAAAAATGTGGAAGGTGTAGATTATTATTTACTTAGATGCACACAATCGAAAATCAAGTTGACTAAACCAACTACATATGATGATAACCAATCATATCCAACTGGTTCAGTTGTTATAGGAGGGATAGATTATCCCCTTATGAGATCTATACAAGTAATTAGAGAGTGAGAGATTAATTGTAAAAAATCATTTCTTTTCTATATTATTAAGAATACTCAATGAAGTAAATCTTATTTTGTAGGCACCTATTATCAACAAATGAAAATTGACCACAATGGTGTTCAATTTATTGAATACATGCTTGACCAAAAAGTTTTGCATTACAGCTAGTTGGTTTTAGCCACAAAGATTCAATTTGGTATTGTGCCAAAAAAAGGATGTAGCAAACCAAAGTGGAGCTTAGATATCGAGTAGCATAAAAAGTTGTTGGGGATTATTAAAGATAGAGTGGATTTGTTGATGAAAAAATTCACAAACACTAGATATCCTGCATGCAAATAATCTGTTACAAGGAAGAAATAAAATCAGAGAGAGAGAGAGAGATGGGTTTTCTCAACAAAAAAAAAATTGTGTTTGCTTGTGCAAAATAGAATGAATGAATTTATAACCAATCAATCCTTATAAAGGAGATTGAAACCCTAAAGGTAAATGATATTTAATAATTACTAATTAATTATTAAATGAAAATGCAAGGTGCATAAAGTGAAATATTAAGAAGAGAGTTAAGTTAATTTAATAAATAAAATAAAATAAAATAATATAAAATAAATCTTTTACTCTACCACCCCCCCTTAAGATGAGCAACAATGTAGCTACAAACAATGCAAGGAAACTACAATGCTGAAAGCAAACTTGGAAAAATAGAGAAAACCCAGTGGGAAAAACCCTACTCTAAAAAGAGATAGAAAAGGATGCACAAATGAACAATCTTAAGAGACTCTCTCAAGACCATAAGTATAATGAAGGTCCCCATGATAGAAGCTTGAGACTCCATAGATCCCCTTGAATGGAAAAACTCTTGTGTTGATGAACACACCAATGTGTCTCCAATCTAAAGGAAATAAAGGCAGTTGATAAGGATGATAGAACCCATGTATGTAAGGTGCATCTAGATGTCCTAACTATTGCTCAAAGGAGAAAGTATGAGAATCTTGAAACGGAATCTCCAATGGAGGTGCGATAATAGGTGTGTTGAATATGTCATCTATGATATATCCTCAACAACTACAATAGGTGGCTTGATGAATGGAGCTACAATAGTAGGAAATCCTAAAGAGTAATCATGTGTGAGAGAAGGAATCTAAATAGGAGTTGGAGGTGTAGAAGTCACAACACTAGTCTCAGGAACAACACATAAGTTCAAGTGACTTGATTTCACCTCAGTAGTCTCTCATAAAGAAGGATAGTAGCTCTGATAGTGGAGATGGTGGACCAAAATGAGAGAAAGAGTATAGGTAGGAGGAGTGATCAAAAATCCCTATAGCAACAATATTGTATGTCTCACTATCTTTGATGTACATTGAATCTTGTGCAAACTCAATTATCTTCCCTATCCCACTATGTGTAATATGATAAATAAAGAGAAGGTTAGAGGAAAAAGATGGAACAAAAAGTACATGAAATGTACCATCATCAATTTTAATAGAACCTTTCCCACATATAGTCATAGTAGTGTTGTTCTCCATCAAAATGTGTGGAGTAGGAGAAGCCTCAAAAGAAGAGAACAAATTCTGAGAATATGCCATATGGTGTGAAGCACTTGAATCCAGTAACCATCTAGAAGAGGGTGGAGTAGTAGTTGCACATATTGCATGACCCTTTCCTATATCTTTACCATATAACTAAAATGATGATGATAAAGAAGATATGTGAGAAGTAGAAGGAATATGAATGTTTCTCTTCTGAAGGAGAGCTATCAAATATGAAACATGTTTGGCATAGCCATCTAACTTCTTTTCAACAATGTGACTCATCATGATTATTCTTATTACAATTTGATCTTTCTAGTTTTGGTTTACCCCCCTTAGGAGGAGGTGACCTTGATGAACTATGAGGACTATAATTAATCTAAAACTCTGTGGAATGAGATTTTTGCATCTTCTCCTTTGTCCCAAAAGATGGCTGAGCTACCAATGCATAAGTCTATGAGCCTATCAGAGAATCCAACTTAGAGAGCTTAGATTTCTCTTGAGTCAAATGATCACAAAAAACCTCAAAGGATGGCATGGAAAATATATTACCTAAAGCATATTTGGTGGAATAGAAAGTAGAAAAAAAAAAAAGAAAGTTTCCACAAAGCTTAGACAGAATTAGGTAGATGCACTCAGTATCAATCTTGGTTTTCCCACAACCCTGCAATAAAGATCTTTATTGTTTGAACTTCCTCAAAAAATCCTCAATGGAAGGAAAATAATTTGGTACAAGAGAGATAAGCTCTACCTCAATCTGAAGTGCTTTGAACTCATCCACTATACTAAGAAAGCCATCAAGCTTGGTCCACATATATAAAGGGGTATTGCACCCATCAAGATAAAACTATAGACTGTCAGATACCTGTAAAGCAATCAACTCCATTGCCTCATTAGTCTTGTTCCTATGCTACATGACCTCAAAAAGTCTCTATAAAACTGGTTGCATGACATCTAAACAAGACCACAACCCTTTTGAATGGAGAAGCCATATCATCAAGGTCTTCCATGTGTGATAGTTATGAGGGGTCATATGTTCTAGACAAGAAGAGGTCTTGACCATTGTTTTAGAAGGTGTTGGATTGTTTTTTGCAAGCCAAAAAATGACCAAATGTTGAAAGTACTATGTCCACTCAATGTTACTACAAACTGATACTAGATCTAGAAAGTAGAAAAAAACTTATGCACTTAAAAAAAAATAGCACCTGAATATGTGTCCATATGAGCCCGAATAAAGCCTTTGAAGTTGCAAAAAATGGGATTTGCAATTTTCAAAATACTTCAGGAACATAGATTACAAAAAACCTACAACAATGTGTAGATCATGAAATTCTAGCCCAAAACAAAGAAAAATGCTTGGAAAAAGGAGCCTGTATGAGTGACCCACCTATTTTCAAAGAAAATGCTCGAAAAATATCAGATTTGTTCTATCAAACCCTCAATCTTCTTTTTCTCCATACAAGAATAGGCAGTTGCAAGCAAGGCTTTAATAACATGTAGGATTTGATGATGAACAAATCCTTAGACCCTAGATATCTTGCATGCAAATAACCTGTTACAAGGAAGAAATAAAAGTAGAGAGAGATGGGTTTTCTCAACAAACAAGAAAATTGTGAATGAATTTACAACTAATCAATCCTTATGAAGGAGATTCAAACCCTAAAAGGTAAATGAAACTTAATAATTACTATTTAATTATTAAAGGAAATGCAAGGTGCATAAAGTGAAATCTTAAGAAGGGAGTAAAGGTAATTTAATAAATTAAATTAAATTAACCTTTTACTCTAACAAAAGTGGAGGTTGGATATTGAGAAGCATGAAAAGTTGTTGGAGATTATTAAAGATAGAGAGGATTCCAACCATATGTATCAACATCTTTTTGATTGATAGATCAGTTTAATGATTCATAAAAATATTTCAAATTTATATATACATAAATTGTTTTTTTGTTTACATTGCTTTAAGTGTGTTTTCAATATTTATACATGTTATTTTTTTACATTGCTTTAATTGTCTAAATAAAAATAATGTAATTATTTCTATTCACGTTTACAACACACCTGGAAAATTATGTAAGATATATTTTCATTTATTTGTAGAACATGTAAATTTTTTACACCTTAACAATTATCTAATATGTCAACTATAAATGTAAATGGTCACATAACTCATGAAGGTATCAAATATGTCAACTATAAATGTAAATGGTCACATAACTCATGAAGATATCAAATATGTCAACTATAAATGTAAATGGTCACATAACTCATGAAAATATCAAATATGTCTACTATAAATGCAAATGGTCAGATAACTCATGCAAATATGAAATATGTCAAATAACATGATGTAAATGTAAAATGTCTCATAGCTATAAATCTAAATGATATCATCGTAAATCAATATCAAACATCTAAAACATATGAGCTAAAATCATGCATATGACATGTATAAATATCAAACATGATCATGTCGTGCTCCACGATGTAATCGACTGACATGAGACCTCGAACCCTATATCCAATATAAGAATAGATGTATCATGACCATGTTTATATATTCAATAAACAATAACATACGTACAATCAAATTTACCTACGAGTTAGGATGACTAGGGTCGATAGGCATCTCTCCATCTCCACCCTTAGGAGCTACAGATGCAGTCTGTATTCAATAGAAGAAATAAATATGTCACAAGTTATACTTACAAAATTGAATTTAATATTATATTTAAAAATAAATAGAAGATCTATAGACAATTAAATAGACATGTTTGTAAAGTTTTACTTGTGTCTCCTACTGCATAGGATGTGTAGGTGTCTACAAGTCCCCATATAACATCATCATCGCAAATATATGTCTACCTATCTCACTTATGTCTATATCACTAAAGGTCATATCTCTAATGTCAAGCATAGGATCCATGAGCATATTTGTGAACAATGAACGTTGTGGTGGGTAAGAACCTATCTCACTGGGGGAGGTTGCATCCTCCTCAACTGTGGTCTACGTTGGAGCTGTAGCTGCAACATGTATATCATCATGCCCCTGATCATCATGTGCCTCTGATGTACTTTTGATGGTACCACTCACATATGATGGCACTGTACTAAGATATTATATAGTCAACAACTGAATAGCTCGATAGCCTAAAAGTAGATCAATAGACAAACATGTACTGATAACCCTCAAACGGTCTACTGAAGACTCCATAGAGACATCTACTAGAGATGAGATGTCAACCTCATGATACATATCATCGGTTGAAGATGATGCCACACTGTAACCACTTGTAGATGCAAATTGTGAGCATGTCATGTATCTGTGCACTCAATCAGAAGACAACTCATGCACCTAGGTAGCAATAGTGGCAATCCTCTCATGCACATCTCTATGTGTATCATCTATCACTCTATCTCCAACTTTAACTAACTCCAAATGTTTTGGCATCACCAAAAGGTTTAGACCAATCAATGCACATGAGCGTTTGGGTGTTTGAGTTTATTTAAGAACCTACCCTGACCCTACTCAACATGTCCAAGGATATCAATGTAATCAAGATCTCAATGTATATGAAATTCTGCAAATAGTTATTTGCAAAAATATAAAGGGAACTCATCTTTTTGGGGCCACATGTGATGTGCAGCCAACGAACAAGGATATATGACGTACCACCAATGGATCAATACACCTCATATCATGGTACCCTTTGACCTTTTTGAACGGTAGATAATATGGGAACATGCTCTTCACACTCTCCACTAACACCATCTCATCTATATCCCTCCACCTCAAACCACCACTAACAGTATATGATAGAGCATTATAAAATGTGTCCAAATTAAGACTATCATAAGGGCTAAAACCCTTGATAATGTGCATCATACTAATCAACTTATCTCTAATCGCAGTCACCTTATCCCTATGTTGTAGGGTAGGTGAAGCATGTAAGTATTGAATAGTCTCAATGAACAATGTATGCCTATCTTGGGTACTAGTGGCAGATCTACGCGATGAACCATTGCAGGGATGACCATGTACATTGGCCTCTCCAGAACCACTACCCCCAAATGTCATTATGATGAAATATACAAACAAACAAAACAAGATAGCTGATAGTAGAGATCTGCACATGCATATATACACAGATTATTATAAAAACTAATCAAATCAAAACACATTAAATGAAT
Organism: Cupressus sempervirens; assembly: GCA_028749045.1. NCBI lineage: Eukaryota > Viridiplantae > Streptophyta > Pinopsida > Cupressales > Cupressaceae > Cupressus > Cupressus sempervirens. The sequence continues at coordinate 704,543,478 of CM053792.1, forward strand.
CTTGCTAAAAAAACCTATTATAAAACATATAAAAAAAGTTAACTACATTACATTTTGATTTAAGTAATAGGTACAAATCAAATTTACATAAAATTTTTGGGGATTATGGGGTTAGAGAGCAGTTTAGGATTTAGAGAGATGGGGTTTAGGAGCTAGAGAGAGATAGAGGGTTAACAGTTCAAGATCTAGAGAGAGAGTAGGCTAGGGTTGGGAGAGAGAGAGAGAGGTTTTGAGCTTAGAGAGATGGGGTTTAGGAGTTAGAGAGAGATAGAGGGTTAAAAGTGTAGGACCCCTCCTCGTATGTACTTATTAAATATGAATTTCTCTGTTAAATCCTTTATAGAAGATTTGAATGGATATAGGAGCACGACAAGGCAATAGTATGGGGAAATGTTGTGGTTCTTGCTAGAAGACATGTAGAGGACATCATGATAAATTAGGACTATCTTATGTATAATGATTATGATGATAGATATGTTTTATGGTTTAGGCATCCTAATGGAAATTGAGATCAGTTGATACGTTCATATTTTAATACTTCATGATTTGAGAATTACTACATTATCTCAACTATTTAAACATTGATTTGCACTAATGATGACATGAATTGTTTCACCATATGGCGACAATGTTAATTATGGTACCTTGATGATTAGGTTATATGCATTCAGATAGTTCAATATGCCTTATTGATGATGTTATGATGTTTGGGTATATGTATGCATTATAATGATTATTTTAGTATTTTAAATTTGAACTGATGAATATGTTATGATGATTCAATTATGAGATTAGTGATGATCAAATATGTGTGCAAAAATGAGAAAAAAGTTATTTAAATGAAAGCTTAATATTTTGATCGATGTGATTATGCAAATTTGATTTAAATATATGAATGTGATGTTATCGAACTACTAATATTCAAATTGAGTTTATAGGATAACTAACCATAGAATTTATCAAAGAATCAGTAATTGACCCTATGTGCAAACTGTAAGAAAAAGGTTAAATCTAATAAAGTTATTTGAACCTCGTTGTTAAGTGTTTTATTTGTATTGTAATCTAAATGTGTGTATCATTTTGTATTTTGTAAGTTGTTGAATGTTATGTAACAATGAATCTTATGGTGTCACTTGACACTTGTAATATGTATATGTGTATCAACATGTTAATTAGGATTGGCACTTTAACCCGTCACCCAAAGATTGATTAAGTTAGCAATCTAAGACTAGTTAGTTAGTAACCTAGATTAATTACCCTAATTATGGTTTAGTGAAAATGTTACATTCAAAGGGTTTTAAAAGATAAAATATTTCAAGTCAATTATATAGGTCCTAAAATGATCCTAGATGCCAAATTTAATGTAATCCAAGTGCCCAAGGGGTACGTATATGGGTTGGGGACCTTTTCCACCCTTCTAGATCCTTTTGTTGACTTTTATGACCCCTTAAATATCTCATTTTCCCTTTAGTGCAAAAATTGTTCTTCTCCATGAGGTTAGTCAAGTTTACACTTCTCCTAAAACATTGTCTTAATGGTAGGATCAAGTGGGAAGACCCTAGAAGGCTTAAGTCAAGTATGGAGTTATTGTCATTTTAGGTGGGTGAGTTTAGAAGCCTATTTAGTGGTCATTTTGAGAGTTGGAGGTTGTTCATCCATTCTCTACATTTAGAGAAATTCAAGCTTGGAAATTGAGGAGGAAGAAGGATTTAACTCATCTTAAAACTCCATTTCCATAACCTTTGTGAAGGTCAGATTCTTCATGGTCATGTTCTTCATGCATTGTTCATTTATTTCTTATGTAGATCTCTTGCATATGTGTATTTTGTGTTTGTGTTGTAACATGTGAGGGATGGGTATTTGTGGGCTTTCTATTTTCTCCCCCCCCTCCCCCCTCTCACCTATTGTACCATGGTTGATTCATGCCTTGAAACAGTGTGGACGAGTTTGGGTAAGGTTGCCCCCACATGGGAAGCCACCCAAACTTAGTGTATGGGGTTAGTTAATAGTTGGTAGTGAAGGATATATTTAGTTAGAGGTTAGGTTAGTATTAATTAAATGTTTTTTGGTTGTTTAGAAGTTCATTAAGATGATTAGTAATTATGATTAGTGCATTATATTTAAGGTGTAGTTTGTTTAGTGTTTATAATTGAGGATATGGTGGGTGTGATAATAGAATTTTATATTTAGAATTTTAAAATGATTAAATTTAAATGGTATGTCATAGGTGTTAGGATTGTAAGGTTATAAGGTTTGTTAGTGGTTATTAATCAAGTTTAGTTTAGTATTAATTATGTTTACTTATTATTTAAATAAATATAGTTTTGTTAGTGAGTAGCTAAGATTGATGAGTTAGAGTTAGTAAATAATAGGCATGGATTAGTGATTTCATAATCATGATTAGTCTTTGTTACGTAAGGGTAGTGTGTGCAAAATTTCTACATCGATGTGATAGTAATAATTAGTATTATTTTATGGTTAAATTTTAGTGTAGGGTTTCAATAAGAGAGATTAGTGTCATGTATGATATTATGATGTGTAAGTTGGGTTACCAAATTTAGTATGTTTAGAATTTATTAGTATTAACTAAGTGCATGTAGTTAGTAATAGTTGTGATTGCTATTAAAAGACTATGTGTTTAGAATTTTATTTTGTGAAAGAGCGATTGTGGAATCTATATTATTTTATTGGAGACATATTTAAATAACGTGTTATAATGTTTTTATACATTTACTTAAGGATTCATATAATTCATATTACTAGAGTCATAGGATTGAAGGATTATTGAAGAAATCATAGGTTGATAACCTGATAGTGATTAGGGATATGATCTAAGGATGAAACAAATGTCGTGGATAACTTAATAATTAACATTTAATGTTTTCAATTAGTAAAATAGTTCATTTTAAAATGGGTGTTAAGTACTAAATGTGTTTGATGAACTTATTGAAGATCTAAAAACTGGTTCACCTAGGAGATTGCACCGCACACCAAATAAATATGAAATAAATTGATAACCTAATATAACCTATGAAACTTTATGAACTTAACAATGTTCCTTATGAAATAGTCAAAGTAAGGTTCACTTAGTCAACAATTGGGGTTTGAACCTAAATATACCCTGTAAGGGTGAAATTTTGAGATGTTAAAACATGAATTACATGGACTTAACCTAACTCAAACCTAAAAAAATTTAATCCAAAATTATGTTGGAAATAAAAATGGGAAATATATATACTTCTGGAGTGGGGGGGGGCGGGGGGTGAATCAGAAGTACTAGTCTTTAACCAATAAAACTTTTAACTTTAAAACAATGCATGCATTAACATATTGAAATAACATGTAAAGTAAATGTATCCACATAAACACTTGATACCAGATATGATTACCTAGAAACCCTCCAATGAGAAGGTAAAACTGGGGTGGGGATGACACCCACAATTCTTCACTACTGCTACAATAAAGTGTCACCTATTAAGGTTACCTAGTTTGACCATTTTCATGATCTACCCTGTGAAAGGCCTGCCCTGTTAAAGGCTTTCAAAGGATTGTTAGATCCTACTCTGTTAAAGGATTTTAATACCCTGTTAGAAGTGTGCCTAGATAAAGGACTTTAAAAAACACTCATTTAGAATGTCACCCTATTAAAGGATTTTACAATGACTGTTAAATCAACTTTAGTCCAAAGGATTTCACCCTGCTGATGTAGTTGTTAGAAAGTAACAATAGAATGTTTGATCTAATTACTTACAACCTTGCCTTGCTGATTTTAGATTGTAGTTCTGTCCATCTTGATCCTCTTGATCTATTATATCAATGTTGTATAGATTCTACTCTATTCTGAAAACTAATTTTGCTATTCTTTCACACTTCTAAGTCACCTTGAATGTTTATTGATTAATTCACCCCTTTCACTTCCTTCAATTCTTTCCTCACTTCACTTCCTTGCATACACATACACTCATTGAATTATGGGGCTTCATCTCCCTTTTAAAAAAATTTGGTGGCTTAGGTTAGGTATGAATCTACGATTGAGATTCATTCATTTTCTTGCTTAATTCCTTCCATTTTTTTGATTGGTTGCATGTCAATCACGTAGGGAATCCAAATAGATTCGATCTTATCTTCAAAGCTTCAAGATATATCCATAAGTAAGCTTGAAAATGGTTTACATAGCTTTTTGTGCCATCACAAACAACTAGGTCCATTCTATGTTACTCGACACTTGATAATACTGATGCTTGACACTTACTATAATTTTGACTTGTTTGGCACTTGAACTTGCTCGACATCAACTGTTCACTTGAAACTTGAATTGCTCGACACATGAGTGACTTGACACTCATTGCAACTTGACATCTATACATACTATACTCGGCATGTGTTACTAGCTCGACATGAACTTAGTAAATATCTTAGGTGTGTTGACACTCAATTGTCAAAACCAAACTAAGATCAACAATCTCCCCCTTTAACATGAGTGTCAAAAACACTTAGTTGTACATAACAAATCTAATTTCCTTGAGTATACAAAACTTCAAAATTTTCAAAACTCTGTAATATGCTCATATACCTCAAAATTTTGTAACTCCCCTTGAGTTAATGTTCCCATTCTATATCCAAAATTTCTTCTCTTCTCTTAGTATATTTGTTTTGTGCCGATACTCTTTGTCTTCAAAATTACTAAAACTTTGTTTCTATCTAATATACTTCATTTTCTATTCTTTTTCTGGTTGCTCCCCCTTTTCTTGCTCTCCCCCTTTATTCTCTATTATCTCCCCCTTTCATATTTGTCTCCTCCTTTTTGACACTGATGTCAAAGGGTCTATACATTGATTGTGTATTTGTCCAAAACTTTCTTGTGGATTTCCATTATAATCTTCAAAGCAGCATCCCAGTTGTCTAATGCAACATCTAAGGACTTGGTCTGGATGGTTGTCTCGGTTGTAAGATGAACTAGTCTGACCAATGTTGAAAGATTGGGGTCTTTCTTTAATACTACTTCTGCATAGGCTAGTTCATTTTGGAGTATTTCCATATGAGGGGTAAGGGAGGCTTGTATATTAATCAACTTGGCTCTTATGCTAGCCTCTTCTACCGTTAACACAACTAGTTGATTTTGTGTATGAAGCACTGAATGAAAGTGCTTCTCACTTTGAGCTAGATTTTGGGGTAGTTGCATACCTAAAATCTTCAAATTCCTTTCCAAACTCAGAATTTTGTGGCTCATTTCTTGTGTGAAGAGTGTGAGATCACACAATTTTGTGTACAATGAGAATATGTTCTCAAGTAATTTCTTCACTTTCTCAATTTTGTTAGCCAAATCAACTTGAAATAGTGTTATCCCACCAAATATCTTCTCATTCACTTTCCTTTGAAATTTCTTTTCAAACCATTCCATAAGTTTAACATTAGTTTCCTAGTCTTCATTAGTCACATGTTCAACAATTTTTGATAGTTGTTCTAATATAGGTTTTGATTCATCAAGTTTTTCCAAGCTAAAAGCATCTAAAATATATATCTTTGATCTCTTGAAGTGCTTGCTTCAATTTATACTCTTTTCTAAGTATTTATTGATTCTTCTTTCTCTCCAATACTTCTTGCATTATATTGATCTTCTCTAAGTTCATTGTTGCCTAATCATATTTGGTATCACTATGTCTTCATGTAAAAGTGCATCACCATAGTGAAATGCCTTAGCAACCTTTGTTGAGCTGGAGCCTGGTGCTAAAATTTGTAATAGTATTGCATCAGTGCTTGGCCTTTGAATAACTTTAGTAGGAGCTCCAGAGGTTGGTAAGTTTACCAATGTCTATATGGCTTCTTGCTCCTTCTCTTTGGGTATGTCCTTCTCTTTATCAGATCTACCTTGATCAATTATAATCAATTGAGGTGCACCTTGTGTTTGTGCATTAGGAACATAAACATATGTCTATCCTGCTTGTTCTTTTGTAGGCTCCTTTACTTTTGCAGTCTGAGCTTCATCAACTTTTGTAGTAGTGCCAACCTTTGTAGATTTATCCTTTGTTTGTATTAATGGTTGAACACTAGTAGCTATAGGGATGGTAGAAGGTGGTTCTTATGTATTCACCTTTTCCCTTGCCATGTCAGCTACTGCCTTTTGAAGTTCATCCACACTAACTAATACAATAATTTTACATAAGCTTGCTTGTAATGTGGATTGGTCAAGTATCTTTTTCAAATCCTCTGTAGTTAGTGGATTAATGTTCTGAGGTGAGTTATCAGGAACATCCTTCACTATTATGGTCTCTACAGTTGTATTTGTGTCATGTGGAGGGCTCATGGCTGGCAATTGTGAGTCTTCAACACTCTCTTCTGCTTGCTACTTATCAGTTGTTGTCATCTTATCTTTCTTTTGTTGTGTCTCCTCCACAATAGTGTCTTTTTTCTCTTTTTGTGTTTCTTCCTCCTTGTCCTCACCTTCTTCCTCCTTATTTCTTCCCTCAAAGGGATCTACTTCTCCTTCTTTTACAGTTGTCAATCCATATATTAACCTCCACATTTTTGTGGATTTATTTACAACATCCTCAATTCTATTTTTCAAAATGTTGAATGCCCTGTACTTCGTTGCAAATCTACTACCATATTTCTTATTGGCCTTGGTCATTTTTCCTTTTGACAATTTTGGCATGACTTATGCTAATGTTGATTCTCTTATTTCCTTTTCCATGTTTAGGCAATATTGTCATTTATTCTCAACAATTGTATACAAATCTGTAGGCATTGCATTATCAAATTCAAGAGGAGTGTTCTTGAATTTTTCCATCATGGCATATACTGACTCTTCAATCATGTTTTGGTCTTCTCTACCAAGTTTGCCAAATTCAATGTTTTTTCAAACTTGTCAAACCTTCATTATCCCTAACATTATCACAAATGTTTTCAAGATCAAATTTGGGAGTATGACTTACCATTCTAAATTGTCTTGTGTCCTTGGACTTTGTATTCTCATCATATGTCTCTAGTTGTGCTACATATTTTCTTCTTGGTTTCTTATACACAGGACCAGTCTACTTAGTAGCCTTAGTTTTCTCTTTTGCCTACTTCTTGGCCTTTGAGTAGTTTCCCTTGTGGTGGCTCTTGTTGTTGGAGCTATAGGCTTTTTTGCACTAGGCTTTGCAGTCTTATTTGCCTATGGTTGTGCAACAGGTTGTGTCTTGGCCTTTCTCTTCTTTGGTTGTGGCTTTGCTAGTGCTTCCTCGACATCTTCTCTCTCGACACCTTCTTCCTGATCCTCACCCATACCTTGGGTAAAAGCAAGAGGTTCTTGACCTTGTACCTCCTCTTCTTCTTCTTCATAATCTTCTCCATCATTATCTTTTGCACCTTCCCCAAACTTAGCTTTGATTTTCTTCATCATTTTATCTTTCTTCTTCAAAGTTGAGGTTGTCTTCAATTCCATCTCAACTGTTGACTTTACAACATCATAGTTACTAAAAAATTTGGTAGCCTTATCAACATCTTTAGCAAGTAATGCAATGATAGCAGCTGAAGCTTCATTAATATTTATTTCCTAACCTAGTGGCCTTAACCATCTAACTCTAGGTATTGTAGCCTAGATGAAGGTGTAGTCAATGTCTACAAGAAAGAAAATATCATTGTAATATTGCTCCACTAGGAAAACATGAATTCTAACCTCTGTTTGATGGGCTTCTTGAAGTCTTCAAAATAGCTAGTCATCATTGACTAAAAATTCTCTCCCATTTGCTCAATATATTCATTGATTTGCACAAAAATTGGCCTATTGGTCTTCCATCCTACTCTACCAAAAGATGGGAACTCATTTTGAACATAGAAAAGTATACATATCAGTATTGAACCAAACTTACATTGAGAACTCTTTGACTTCCTTATTGCTCCTAGGTTCTCCATTATCTATTGCAATTGTAGTTTTGCAAGATCATAGTTATGATCTTTCTTGACTATCTTATAGCCTACATCAACTACTATATAGGGAACACTATTTAGTCTACTTGACTGATAGAATTTTTGTGATATGACCCTAACAACAAAGTCAAGAAGTGGATCAGTAATAGTGTCAATAGTCATTCCTCACTTTTTCCACTTAGCTCCTATATTTCGCTCAATTACCTCTTTAGAATCGCTTCTCAATGTCTTAGGCCAATCTAGGGTTGGGTATCCAGTCAACCTATGTACAATTCTATTTGAAATTTTGATAGGTCCACCCTTTAGCCATAGAAAATCATCATGTATTCTGCTCAAAATTTTTTTGATCCATTTAGTTTTGAAAACTATTAGAAATGTAGGGCACAGGTTAAACCCTTTCTCTCTACAATTTTAAATTCCTCCTTCAACACTCCATTTTCACATAATCTATCATATTCTTGTCTAATTTCCATGTCTCCAATGCCTCCTACCTTGCAGTTATAACAATTCCTGACATCTTGGACCATTACAACCTTAGGCAAAATGACAAATAACATACTTGCTGGGTCATTCTTATATGCAACTTTTGGTATGACCCTAAAATTTGGTTGTTTGACCTCACTGCTAACTAATTGAACTTCAAATGGTTCCTTCTCCTTTACATTCTTTGAATTGGAGGCCATTATGCAAGCTAGGGTTTTAACAAATATGAAACTGTGTAGCTCGACGAGTGAAGAATACCTTTGAAATTGATGAACTAATGCTCGACCTTCACTATGATCCAGGAAAATGCTTCAATCTCACTTGTAAGTCATTTATTTTCTCTACTTGCTCTTGCTCTGCGTTTGTAATGATGAAAAATATATGAAATTCAACCTTATACACTTTCAAAATATAACATTTATTGCATGGTACATGTACAGCTATAAACTTGGCTTCAATGCAATTTATGTTTCACTCGGAATTCATTAGTTTTACCATCACTTGATAGCTATTAGAATTACCTTTACTCAATACCTGCTACTAACTCAACTTCAACTAACTTTGGCTAACAACTCAGTACATACTAGTACTTTACTCGACAATTGAAGAGAACTTTTCACACTCAGTAGTAATGTGAAAATTTGAAGATTTTACCTTGGAATTTACTTATTATCTTGCATCTTTCTTCATGCTAATATATCCTTTTCAGTATCAACTTATGTTGGAACTGATGTATGATAAAACATTTTAAATATTAGTTCCACATACCTCATTTTTCTTAATTTGATGAGATGTGACCACTTGACCTATTAGGTGAAGTGATCCCTTCATTTGATCTGTTGCTTCCATCTTTCTTCCTCCATGTTTTGTTCATCTCTCATCTAATGTGTTCAATATCTATCTTGCCTTTTCCTTTGTTAAACTCTGAGTTAGGTGCCTTTGTCCTTATTGGGTAGTGCTTGCTGATATGACCACTCTTCAAATAGCTAAAGCATATAGTTTGACTCAACCATCTATCGTAGTTACCACTAAAGTGTAGGCAATTCTTAGGGATATGTCCATATTCTTGACAATAATGATAGCTATGTCTTGTATTGTAATCTGAGTTATAGGAGTTTTCATAGCTTCTTCCCTTTGTTGGCCTTTTTGATGACCATGTGGACTTGGATCTGCATTCAAAGGCTCCATTTCCAAACTTCTGACAATTGTAATAGTGTCCTTCAAATTTTGGTGCATTCATCATTCTGGTTCTACATTCATGTGCCTCATGACCTTGTTTGTTGCACTTATGACAATGAGTCATGTTTTTAGGCTTAGTATTCTGACTAGTATTCTTGCTCTTACAAACATTGGTTGTATGTCCTTTCTTACCACAATGATTACAAGTAGGTTTAGAACTCTTACCTTTATTGTTTCATTCCTCGGTAGCTTTGGACGATTCTCCTTCTTTAGTGCTTATATAGCCCAATCCTGATGTGTCTTTACTGGATCTTAGGGATTTTAGTAGTTTCTCAAAGTACTTGATGGCTTCATTTGGCTTATTGAAACTTTCAAAAAACTCCTTTTCTCTTTTCAGGTCATTCTGCAGCTATTCATTATGTAACTTCAATGTAGTTATCTCAATGTCCTTGACATTCAACTCATGATGAGCATTCATCATTTGGCTCAAGGTGCCCAATTGCATGTTTGAGATCCTGAATAGCTCTACTGATTTTTCTTCCAATATGTTTGCCAGAATTCTTTTGTCTTCTTCAATCATGGCCTTGTATTCTATAGCTTTCTTCTTTTGTTCAGTTTCCTCACATAGCAGTATAGCTTGTGATTCTTGATTTTTGATTTCCTTAGCTTGTGCTCTGTTCTTTTCCATGAGATCTATAATTTTTGCATCGAATTCACAGGAGTTACCATCTGCAAATAACTTTGTGTTGTCAATATCTTTGTATTGTGTGTCATTTTCTACCATAGCAATCTCTTTCCTTCTCTTCAGTAAACTTCTCAAGGCATCTCTGGCTTCATTCAATTGTTGTAGTAAGAGATGTATGTCAATCTCTTGATTTTCAATGGTCTTTCCCAACTTGTAAACTTCCATTTCAAGATGTTTTCTCCAAGTTGTAAGGCTTCTCCTGATGAGAACTCGGCTTTGATACCAATTGTTGGAAATACAAATGGGAAATATATATACTTCTGAGGGGGCGGGGTGGGGGGTGAGTCAGAAGTACTAATCTATAACCAATAAAACTTTTAACTTTAAAACAATGCATGCATTAACATATTGAAATAACATGTAAAGTAAATACATCCACATAAACACTTGACACTATATATGATTACCCAGAAACCCTCCAATGAGAAGGTAACACTGGGGTGGGGATGAAACCCACAATTCTTCACTACTGCAGCAATAAAGTGTCACTTGTTAAGGTTACATAGTTTGACTATTTTCATGATATGCCCTGTTAAAGGCTTACAAAGGATTGTTAGATCCTACCCTATTAAAGGATTTTAACACCTTGTTAGAAGTGTGCCTAGCTAAAGGACTTTAAAAAATATTCACTTGGAATGTCACCCTGTTAAAGGATTTTACAGTGACTATTTAATCAACCTTAGTCCAAACGATTTTGCCCTGCTAATACAGTGGTTAGAAAGTAATAGTAGAATGCTTGATCTAATTACATACAACCTTGTCTTGCTGATTTTAGATCGCAGTTATGTCAATCTTGATCCTCTCAATATGTTATATCAATGTTGTATAGCTTCTCCTCTATTCTGCAAACTAATTTTGCTATTCTTTCACACTTCTAAGTCACCTTGAATGTTTACTAATCAATTCACTCCTTTCACTTCCTTCAATTCTTCCCTTACTTCACTTCCTTGCATACACATACACTCATTGAATTATGGGGCTTTGTCTCCCTTTAAAAAAACTTTGGTGGCTTAGGGTTAGGTATGAATCTATGAATAAGATTCATTCATTTTCTCACTTAATTCCTTCCATTTTTCTAATTGGTTGCATGTTAATCACATAGGGAATCCAAATAGATTCTATCTTATCTTCAAAGCTTTGAGATCTATCCATAAATTGGCTTTAAAATGGTTTACATAGTTGTTTGTGCCATCACAAACAACTAGGTCCATTTTGTGTTACTCGACACTCAATAATTCTGATGCTCAACACTTACTATAATTCTATCTTGTTTGACACTTGAACTTGCTTGGCATCAACTGTTCACTCGGCACTTGAATTGCTTAGCACATGAGTGACTCAACACTCATTGAAACTTGACATATATACATACTGTACTCAACATGTGTTACTAGCTCGATATGAACTTAGTAAATATCTTAAGTGTGTTGACACTCAATTGTCAAAACCAAACTAAGATCAACAAATTCAACTGAAGAACAAAGGAAACCTAAATACCCTTGAAACATGATGGTGTCACTCAATTAAGGTTTAGTCAACCCACTTAGTTGACCCGAATAAGGTTCTTTCATAGCACCTTGACTTAAGTGTTTTGAACCTGTGTAGTATGGTTGAAATGACAAATTTGCATCTCAATGAAATGTAACCAAAAATCACTTTTAATCCCTTATCAACTTTCCATAACCTATTAAATGTAGCATAGTTTAACATAATGGATTATTTAACTTAAAAAATTTGTCATTGTGTTTTTGCCTCGATATTTTGGGCATGACCAAAAGTTTGAGATCTAGAGAGAGAGAGAGGAGGTTAGGGTTAGGAGAGATGAAGTTATGTGTGAGAAAGAAAGAAGTTTAGGGATTATGGGGTTAGAGAGGGGTTTAGGGTTTAAAGAGATGGGGTTTAGGAGTAGAGAGAGATAGAGGGTTAAAAGTTTGAGATCTAGAGAGAGAGAGAAGGATTATGGTGTTAGAGAGTGGTTTAGGATTTAGAGAGATGGGGTTTAGGAGTTAGAGAGAGATAGAGGGTTAAAATTCTGAGATCTAGAGAGAGAGGAGGTTAGGGTTGGGAGAGATGAAGTTATGTAAGTTAGAGAAAGAGTGAGAGAGACAAGTTTAAGGATTATGGGGTTATAGAGCTATTCAGGGTTTAGAGAGATGGGATTTAAGAGTTAGAGAGAGATAGAGGATTAAAATTTTGAGATCTAGAGAGAGGAGGTTGGGGTTGGGAGAGATGAAGTTATGTCAGCTAGAGAGAGTGAGAGAGAAACAAGTTAGGAATTATGGGGTATGAGAGTGGTTTAGGGTTTAGGAGTTAGAGAGAGATAAATGGTTAAACATTTGAGATCTAGAGAGAGAGAGAGGGGAGGTTAGGGTTGGGAGAGATGAAGTTATGTAAGTTAGAGAGAGTGAGAGAGAAACGAGTTTAGGGATTATGGGGTTAGAGAGTGGTTTAGAGTTTAGAGAGATGGAGTTTAGGAGTTCAAGAGAAATAGAGGGTTAAAAGTTTGAGATCTAGAGAGAGAGGAAGTTAGGGTTGGAAGAGATAAAGTTATGTAAGTTAGAAAGAGAGAGAAAGAGAGAGTGAGAGAGAGAGAGAGAGAGAGAGAGAGAGAGAGAGAAACAAGTTTAGGGATTTTGGGGTTAGAGAGTGGTTTAGGGTTTAGAGAGATGGGGTTTAGGAGTTAGAGAGAGATAGAGGGTTAACAGTTTGAGATTTAGAGAGAGAGAGAGGAGGTTAGGGTTGAGAGAGATGAAGTTAAGTAAGTTAAAGAGAGTGAGAGAGAAACAAGTTTAGGGATTATGGGATTAGAAAGTGGTTTAGGGTTTAGAGAGATGGGGTTTAGGAGTTAAAGAGAGATAGAGGGTTAAAAGTTTGAGATCTAGAGAGAGAGAGAGAGAGAGAGAGAGAGAGAGAGAGAGAGAGAGAGAGAGAGAGAGAGAGGAGGTTAGGGTAAGGAGAGATGAAGTTGTGTGTGTGTGTGTGTGTGTGTGTGTATGTGTGTGTGTGTGTGTGTGTGTGTGTGTGAGAGAGAGAGAGAGAGAGAGAGAGAGAGAGAGAGAGAGAGAGAGAGAGAGAGAGAGAGAGAGGATTGGGAGAGATGACATTGTGTAAGTTAGAGACAGTGTGTGAGAGAAACAAGTTTAGGGATTATGGGGTTAGAGATAGGTTTAGGGTTGAGAGAGATGGGGTTTAGGAGTTAGAGAGAGAAAAAGGGTTAAAAGTTTAGGTTTTAGGTCAACATATTTCGATTTAAGTTTCAATATAGGAGTTACAGTCTAATTTGGTTCAATGTAAGAGTTTTAGTTAGAGTTTGATTAGATTTAATGTTGTGGTTTAATTACATTTAATGTTAAGTTCTGCTCCTACCTATAATTTATTTGGTTCAATGTTAAGGTTTCAATTAGAATTTAATTGGGTTCACTATAAGAGGCAAAGTCTAATTTAGTTCAATATGATGGTTTTAGTTACTAGTTTCATTTGCTTCAAAGATAGAGTTTTATAGAGTTTGTACTGCTTTCAAATTTTATTTTTTTTTATCAAATATTTCAAACAGTAGTTTCTAAACTTTTACCTAATAATTTCTAATGATCTCTATTAAAAAATATATATGTATAAATGTGTGTGTGTGTGTGTGTGTGTGTGTGTGTGTGTGTGTGTGTGTGTGTGTGTGTGTGTGTGTGTGTGTGTGTGTGTGTGTGTGTGTGTATGTATATGTATATATATATATATATATTCTCTAATATTTTCTTTAAATAATTTTCTATATTTAATAAAAAAGTTCTACTATTTTCTAAACTTTCAAAAAGTTTCTAAATGTTCTAATATTTTCTAAATTTTCTAACTTTTCTAAATTTTTTATATAATGTTTTACAATTTATCTAATTTTTCTAATAATGTTTAAACTTTACTTAATTTCAGTATTTTTTCTAAGTTATCTAATATTACACTATTTAAAAATTAATATACTACTTAAAAACATAAATGCATAATAATAATAAAATATTTCAATTGTTTAAAATCGTAAACATTAAAAATCATATTTTTACCTAAGGAAACATAAAATAAAACTTAAAACATATTAAAAAATTGGAAAAATTGTTGACATACCTGATCTAGCCAAATTACTCATATAGACCTTCCCGCTCTACAATTCCAACAAGCTCATTTCATGCAAATGAGTGACGAATTTGATTTTTTGTAGATTATATAATTTTTTGGGTTCTAACCGAAATTGATCCAGCCAGACTAGGTCTGTCCAGATCATTTCGACTGGAACCCTACAGAGGTGTGCATGCCATGTGGTGTCTACTCAATGCCACATGGGTTCGGTCAGATTCAATCCCGCTGAAAGGTGTCTGGCCAAATTCAATCCCACTGGATCTTTAAAGTTAGCTTGAAAGGTGACATAGATCTGTGCATTCACCCATCATTGACATATCATTTTTTTCATTTCAATCCTTGATTAGTGAAGGGTCATTGACCCACTTAGATCTTAAGTCCCACTTGAGCCTATTAGGACATCTTCCTTCTGATTGTACATTACCTGAAAGAATAACCTATCCACCTAGTCAAGCCTCCTTTTTCTTATTGTACTGAGGTAAATACATATTTAAAATGTATGGCTTCAAGTAAAATTCAATCATGTTTTGATTTTTTTTTCATTTAATGTGAGTAATCCTCCATGATCCCTAAAATTTAGTAGGTTCTAGAAAAGATAGATGGAAAAACCATAAAATATGGTAGGTAAATATGAAGTGCACCATCCACATGCATAGTGAAGTAGTTTTCTCTAGAAAAAGACAAGGCAATGAGCCAAAGTAAATAAACAAATGTATTATTTAGGTAGAATTACTAATAGAAATAATCATTGAAGACAATAATCCACCTATAATTCTAATATCTCTTAAAGATTCATTATCCTTTAGAACCACCTCTAATTCTATATAGATCAAAATAGGTGTATAATAAGAGGTGAGATGGAGCACACAGAAAAAAATCATTTGACAAGACTAGTGAATAACAATGAAACCAACTACCCAAAAGAGACAATTGAACAAAAAAATTCCAAGCAAACCCAAATGAAATTTGTAACCACTACATAGAATAAATATTAGAAGGATATTATAGTTAATCATGAACCTTTCCTATATGATAGAATATAACAATAAAAAATAGGAAAGTTGGACCCATAGTCCAACTATCCACTGCTAGCATGGAACTTGGACCCATCTTTAGAAAGTAGAGTCTTATATTTAAATTCTCGACCTTATTGAAAATCATAATGGAATGACACAAGAAAATGAGCCAATTACTAGAGTTCTTTTACTCTGTAAACAAGGTCTTGTTCTTACTATCTTGTTATTCAATACTCAAAAATTTGTTTCATATATAACCATGTTGATTTGCAAGGTATTATGTAGATTGTCTATAATATCAGTAACATGAAAAAGAATGTTAGAAAATAAACTTATAATTTCATTTCAATATGCATGATGTTATTAGAAACCATATATTTACATAGTTGTTTCCAAATGAAGAAGAATCATTTAACAATTTATTAATAAGAGATAATATTGCAAGAAGTTTGTATCCATGCTAAATAGATGTATAAACACAAACAAGATGTTGAGTTGGCTTGGATCATGGGTTTTCTCCCAATTTGTCACAAGTTGTACTTTGGGGCTTAGAGCTCATCTGATGGGTTAGGTAGGTGGGATGCTTGGTCCAACTCCAGGTACTACTCTTTCCTTAGCTCACCCCAACAAATGGGTGATGGGCTAAGTTATAGGGATACCCAAGATTACCAAAAAAATGTAGATTTATAAGTATATTGCATATAAAAGATGAGTAGTATAGAAGGAATGGAAAATTACTAGATATGATTTGGGAACACAAGTAGAGCCAAAGTAAATAGAACTAGAATTTATCTCCTTTTTGTACAAAATGAACTATTTAACGAGGTCATTTTAAACAAATAAAAGTGATTTCCAGTAGTAGCCAATGGCATAGGAGCTTCTAGGGTAAACATATGGTTCAACAATGTATTTTGATTTCCAAATTGCATTGTTAGCCTATATCCCTGTTCAGGAGAGAATGTGCATCTTTACTTTGAAATTAATCTTTTAACTGTCTTGAATGAGGGGTGATGCTATTTTATATACAAAGCTCTCACTGAGAGATAAGAGTTATATTGCATCCTTATGTATGATAAAATCAAATCTTACATTAATTGTGAGTTTGATTTAAAGTTGGTGACAAAATCCTGTCCGATGTGGCTAATATGTAGATAACATTTATAAATATTGAAATCTAATTTCTAGGAACAATCTTAGTTTTAGTATATGTGAGTAAGATATGGTAAATCAACAAATGAGTGTACACTTTTTTCAAATGCCAACAAATATTTTCTAAGGGAAGCCAATTAGCTATTATTTTCCACCAAAACAATGAAGTCATGAAACTCAATCCATTCTTAATATAACTATATTTTCAACACAAGAGGGTTGAAATGATCTACTTGACCTTTCATTACTCTTCACTTATTTGGAGGTTGGAATCTTGAAGTGAGAAGCTAGTAGGAATTTTCCATGCCACCTGATAGAGGCACATGAACTAGAGGTTGTGGTTGTTTGAACATGTAACTAATGAAGATTCTTCCATGGAGTTGATCATTGCAATGGTTTAACAGTCTCTTTAGTGACAAAAAATAACCCTTTGCATGTGTATGTATAATGCCAAAATTGCCACATTCTTTATGTTGAATATAGTGTGACCAAGAAAAACATCAACACCCCCTTTTTGTTATTCCATTTGCCCCATGTGAAGCTCCTCATGAATTTTGTGACTGTAGGTAGCATGTTTTAGAGGGAATCCAACATAATTACATGTAACCATGTCTTTGAATAAACCCAAAGATTGTAGCAATGCTCATTTAATGTAAACACGGTTAGCTAAAAGAACCCAATAATGCATATAATTAAAATGGTTTCTTTAATCCAATATTATAATTTAGTTTTTAGTTTTTCAAGATCTTATTTACACATATCTTTGAAATAAACTCTAGACTAAATAGCTACGTAGACACCCAATCAATTTTCGCTCAAATCTTACTCGTAGACAATTATAATATTTAAAAGACATACTAAAATACAAAATAGTACATTTTTCTTTTTATAGTAGAAAAACAAAATATTAAATTTTCTAAACATATAAAATTTAGAAATAACACAATTTTTATTTTTTAATCAATTCAAGGTAAAATTTAAGGGAAAAAAAAAACACCAATATAAATAGATAGCTGAAAGAGAGATACATAGTAGTATAATTCAATAAGACCAAGAGTTGTTGGCATTACATTACACTGAAGGAATATGACAAAACAAAATATTATGAACACGAAAATAAAAATACCCAATAAGACAAGGCATCAGCTATGAGTGCATAACTTAGAGAAGGGGCTACTCTACAATCTTGTTAGATGGATATTTGGAACAAAAAAAAAAAAAAAGATAATAATATATTTAAGAATGAGAAATAAGTCTCTCACCAAAACCAAACCAAACCTTGATTAGATTTCGGAAAAAATATTAAATTTTGTTTTTTTTTTTAAAACAGTTTTGGTTGTTATTCAAAGTTTTGAGGCAGATCCATAGAATTCATGGGGCGGCAAACGGATTCAACACTGAAAAGCTGCTATGTTTGTCAGCTTAGCGACATCAATTAGGTTTGTTTTTTTCACTTTATTTTGCCTTTGAATTTATGGTGGATGTTCGGTGGGCTCTCTCTCATTTGGACAAACTACTTTTACAAGACAATGAATGGATAGTTTGGAATTATTGTTAGAGCCACTGAGTTACTGCCACGTATCATGCTTCCTTTTTATTAAAATCAAACAAAGGTGAAATTAGGGTTTTTGTTATTTTAATTTTCTTTGACTTGGGTTTCATTCTAACATATACCTAATTTGTGGGCTTATGGACGCCATGTGGGAATGTTGAATACCACACACTTTTTTTCTTGTTCACTCATGGAGAAAGTTCCAAGTATTGATGAATCATGATTAAGTCCTAACATGTCTTTATAAGTTGTAGTGTTGTCTTTTTGCCTTCAAGGGGGAGACTTTAATATGGTTTAAACCTATAAGTTTTCAAGTCGGTTGGGTTGGCATTTTGATTATTGACTTTAACAATAGAGAGAGCAATATACTATTCTTATTGTCAATTCTAGTTCTATTTATTTTCTTATTATACTAATATTTTTGGATTGGTCTTATTATTAATTTATTTAGGTTGTCTTTCTGGTTGATTGTAAAGGGTCAACACTTTTATTTTGCTGTATTATATATCAAAAATATCTAGGGAAAGATATAAATAGTGAATGGAATATTATATGAGTTCATTTATTATCATGTTAACTTTCAATAAGTGATCATTTTATATGTATTGTAGTCAATATTATACATCAATAGTCCATCGTTTTTGTATTAATATTCGATTATTGTTCTATTTTTTATTTACGACTAATCTATCGATTTTAGACATGTGTGCATCATTTGTCCATAAATGATGGTGATCTTGAGTAGACTAATATCGATGTATTTAAGAAATTATTAGGCAATACTTTGAAATGACCACTTTTTGATCATTTTTCTTCGACTATATGTATTTAGAAGACTGAAACTTCACTTTGGCCCATTTCGTTGTTGGAATACAACTGGAATAGTCATTGAAAATTAGAATATAAGTGTTATTCTTGGTTTGGTGCACGGAATTGGAATGAGGAATAGGAATATGTATTCTCATTTAGCCCCAAAATGAGCATTTATCCATTCCAAAAAATACTTGTTATTGGAATAAGCCATTCCTATTCTCAATTTGACTTATCCAAAAAAAAAAATTTGAGGGTCAATGGTTACACATGAGTAAGGGTTTTCAATTGTTTAAATCATTTTTCTGATTTCCCAATAGCGTCAAGGGCATCTTCAGAGCAGCAGTCGTCATTTACTTTGCCTACACAAACTTTGATGCTATTGCCACCATGACAGAAGAGATCAAAACCCTCTCTAAAGGCATTCCCCTTGGTTTGCTCGGCTCCATGTCAGTCATTACCGTGATATACTATCTCATGGCACTGACCCTAGTTCGTATGTAGAGTTACATTGATTTAGATGTCAATGCAGCTTATTCCTTAGCATTTTAGAGCATTGAATTTTACGACAGTTGTGGCCTTCTATTTGAGCTTGGATGTGCTTTCTAAGCTTCACTTCATTAGCACTTTGTTCATATTCATGCTCATGTCTATTGCTAGGCTTGTGAGGAGGCGTTATGCGAGGGAGAAGAATTAGTAAGAAACATGCCTTTTTGTTGACCATCTGCAGGGAGTAAAATCTACAACAACATCATAAGGAGATCGATGAGAAGTTACAAGAGCCATTGCACGATGCCTTAACAAACAATCAACAAGAACTACAGAGACAAATATCATCTGTAAAAGATTTATCAATTTAACCTTATTCTAATATAAAATATATAAATTTAAGCCTATTCCAATTCAAATTTGTACAACCAAACACAAGATAAACAAGATTCGATTGCAATTTTGTATTCCTATCCCCCATCCCCATTCCCATTCTCATTCTCTATTGGAATTTCCAATACCTATACCTCCAACCAAACAGGCCCTGAACAATTAAATAGCCTTCAAAGATAATCCAAAGAAAATTAACAGGTACGCACATTTCATCCTTCCACTCATATTCATTGTATCGGTTTGCCTTGTAATCCACTCATTCAAAGTTACGAGGCTGATTTGAACAATTCGGAGGGCGGCAAACGGATTCTACTCCGCCATAATACATTTGTCAGGTTTGTTCTTTTCTTGCCCTTTGTCTGGTAGGTGCTTCCTCCTTGGGCAGACTAACTCTTGTAAAACAAAACATTGATTGTGTCATTGCAATGATTAAGGAGCAGTTGTATTGCTTCCTGCTTTTATACCGACCCCTAACTTGTGGGCTGATGGAGGCCATGTGGGCATGTTGAATGCCACGCATTTTGCCTCTTTGTCTAATCATTGACAAGGAATGCATATTTGGTTTTCTATCAGGACTAAAAAAGAAGTGACATGTGCAGTTTTTAAACACCCCCTACCCGTTTTTTGGATTTATGTTTGATATTGATTGTAAGGATGAGTGGCGAATCTTTTGTGATCTTTGGAATTAAGTTATATATATATAGAGAGAGTAGGGGAGAGGACCCATCATTGAACAAGAGACGCTAAGCGTTATAGTTTCTGTCATATGTGTGAGTTGTATTGTTGTGGAGTAGGCAAGGGAAGGGTTGGCATTAAGTAATAATCAATTAACTTGAAAGTAGTAGATTTTAATTATAGAAAAGTAGAAGTGTCAAAATAAAGTGCAAAGTTGTCATTGCCATTTTGCCCTGTCAGATTGGACATTAGAAGATAAAAGGAAAGGGCAATGGATAATACTTAAATAAAAATAATAATAATAAAATTATGCTAAATATCTATAATGATGACTATGGAACTTGCAAAAAAAATCATGAACATAAATTTTAAGAGCAAACATTACATAAAATATGTATACATACATATCCATTACAAATGAATAAAAATATTTTAAAACATAATAATGGTAAAATTATCAAAATTAAATTACTAAATGTGCAATACTTGACATTATTGTTGATATAATACTTAAAAAAATTATAAGAATGTTTCCATAAATGTTTTTAAGAAAATATTTTCATGAATCTCCTAAGACTATTTCTAAATATATGAATCTCTTTAGACACAATCACATACACTAGATACATATACTCAAAAACTTACTAAAAAGAGTTAATTTATAAAATAACACCTCTAGCGTCAATCCTTCATTTATCAAACCTAAAGAAAATTCAGAACCATATCTTTCACAACACTCTGCTTGATAGTCATAATATAAAAGCTAGGATTTGGTTAATAGGCACATTTAGATTGGTATTTAATTTCTAAACAAAGTCATTATTGTTAGTTTAAAACCCTTAAATTATCCACAAAATGTTCTAGACCAAAGAGATAATGGGAAGCGTGGTTATTTCATAAAAGATAGATTTAAACATTAAGCTTCCCAACATAGTAGCGTCAAAACATAGTCTAGAATATATGAAATGTGCAATTTCATTTAATAAACTAGGGTAACATGGACCATTTTCTACTAGCAAAAATTAAATTCACCAAATTTTTGACTTCCAAACACATAATACCCTCACGGGGCAGATGTGGATAAAGATTTCAAATTTAATTGAAAAGTAGTATCTAGTATCTACAGCTAAGCAAGAATGTGCAACTGTGAAGGGAAAGAATACACATCATAATACAGAAAAAAGTAATGTTCCCAGCAAAGGGACTTGAACATGAGAAACTGATAATTATTATTAAATAGGACTATCTGTTGAAAAGATATATAAGCTCTATTCACTGTAAAACCATTTTCACCTAAATGAAGCTGAAAACACTAAAAAGTTTTCACCTAATACACACGGTTGAAGAGACTCTTACCTTAATGCACAAAATGTCACTGGCTAAAATTCTATCTTATAAAATGACAGAGATTAAGAGGATAAGTGATAGAGATTAAAAGTGCAACACAAGCAACCTAAACTCTCACAGCAAATGTAACCACAGCCATTAACCCAACCACGCGTCACAATTAAATAATCCTGAGATTTTCAAACATTTGACTCAGGAATTAAATATATAAAAGCAGTGCCCTCTATGTAGGACTACAGGTGGCTGTCGAGCAGGGTACGAATCCCATCCTGGTTTGTCATGGAGGCTAAGAAAGCAAACTTTATTGCACCCTGCAAATCCTACCTTAAAAATCCCAAGTTCTCCTCATCTCCCAATGTCAATCGTGAGGAAAAGCGATGGAGAATCCATGTGTAACATTGTGCAATTTCGAGGAGTCAGATGTGGAGGATTTCATGGATTAGGTGATGGACGAGGAGTTGTACCTCTTCTCCACGCAGTAGACCTTCAAATCGAGAGAGGAGATGGAAATGTACATAAAAAAGGAAGAGGGAGATTTGATTTGTGTTTCATGTGAAAAAACTGAAGCCGCAGAAGATCAAATTTACGGCACATTAGTTTGAGTCCTCAAAATTATTATACATAACTGAAAGAGGGAAAATATGGGCCTTACATCTACATATAGAAACATCTATCTGTCTACTGGCATTTCTTTGTTACATACCTGCCTGTTGGATAATGTTATCCTTAATGTCACACAAATGTCATATCAGTTATTAGTCTCCGAGCTCACTCAGTCATCAAAGAAAATGAAGTAGTCAGTATTAACCGCGCTTACTCGATCATCAAAAAAAATAAGGCAGGCAAGTGTTAATCGAGCTTACTCGGTCATCAAAGAAAATAAGGAAGACAAGTGTTAACCGAGCTCACTCGGTTATCGAAGAGGCAGACAGTGTTAACCGAGATCACTCGGTCAACAAAGGAATTTGGCAAAGACAATTTCCACCGAGCTCACTCGGTCATCTATGGAAACTCAGTACTTATCGAGTTCTCCCGGCGATTGAAGGGTTCTCACAGAGTTCGTTGTATTGACCGAGCTCAGTCGGTTAACACAGGAATTATTTTCTGAACAGTATTAACCGAGCAGGGTCGGCCAGTAAAGGGATTTGTTAGTTTGTAATTTTAATTATTTCTAGCCGACTATCATATTTGTTTGATTATTGGTCAGTGATTTGAGCCGACTAAGATAATCTAAAAGGTATATATGGTCACTCAAGTTGTAAATCAAGATGAAGTGTGAAAAAGTCATGAAGGTGCATTATAGTGTGAAATGAAAAGGCGAATATTGAGAAAAGTCTGATAAAGGATCAGATGTGTTGAAGAAGCTAAAAAGTTGTATTTGATCAATAAGGATTCGGTCAAGAATAACAGAGATCTGTAATCAGCAAAGATAAGTTGCATATTGTATTATATCACTTCATTGTTGCTTTCTAACCATTGTAACAGTGAACTCAAAATCTCTTAACAGATTTGGTTTAACAGCCATTCTATAAATCCTCTAACAAGGTGACAGTTCAATTGAATTGTTCTAAAGACCTCTAGCAAGGCCACTCCTAACAGGGTGATTAAATCCTCTAACAGGGTCACACCTAATAGTGTGTTTTGTAACCTTTAACAGGGTTGGCTCCTAACAGGGCTCACTTCAGAAGAGTGAAAAACAGTAACTAGTTACATTGGTGGTTTTTCCCATATTAGGTTTCCACGTTAAATCTGGTGTCTCTAGTGTTCATGATTGCTGAATTGTTTTTTGGTTATCAGTTCTTAATAATTATTATTATTTGCTGCATTATCAAGTTTTAGTAATTTGTAACTAAAAACACGCTTTTAGACATCTAAGGGACTGTGAAATGTTTTTGTGGTAACTGATTCACCCCCTCCCCCTCTCAGTTACTCCATTCTCATTTCCAACAATTGGTATCAGAGCTTTTGGTGCTTGCAAGAAAAGATTTCAAGGTTCTAAGCCAAAGATCAAGATGTCTTACAAAAGAGAAATTCCAAAACTTAACAGAGATAACTTCTCAGCATGGCAAGGATTGATGAAACTTCATCTGGCTACTATTGGTGATACTGGACTGAAATACCTTGAAGAAGAATATGAAGAATCTTCTGGCACATTGTCAGTTAATGATATTGTTGAAAAGAAGACTCACAACAATATGATGATAGACATAGCATCTGCTCTCAGCTATGAAGAATTTGATGACATTAAGGACTGCAAAACTGCCTTTGACATGTGGAACAAGCTAAAAGAGATCTATGGAGGAGATGATAATGTGAGAAGAGAAAAAGCAGAAAGTCTAAGAGGACAATTTGATCAAATGAGGATGAGAGAGGATAAAACATTGCAAAGTATGTTGAAAGAGTTAAAGCATGTGTAAGTGCAATCAGGGCAGTTGGATGTGACATCAAAGGAGAAACAGTTGTAAGCAAAGTTCTCAGAACCTTGCTTCTCGTTTATGCAATCAGAGTCTCTGCAATTCAGGAAAGAAGGTGTGAAGCAAATCATAAGATAAATCTTGAGGCCATAGTCAGAAGACTAACTGCATTTGAACTAGATAACTTTGACAACTATGTTCCAGCCTCCAAAAACATTGAATCAACATTTCAAGCCAAGCTCTCACTCAAAGAGAAAAAAAAGAAGAAGATAGAATCACAGTCAGAAAGTGAAAATGAATCAAGCCAAAGTTTAGACAGTGATCTCAAAGTGATTGAAGCTCTACTAGCAAGGAAATATTCTAGAGGTAGAGGAAAATACAAAGGTAAAGTTCCTCTAATTTGTTTTTCTTGTGATGAAATTGGTCATATTGCAGCAAGGTGCCCAAACAAGCAAAACAATGATGAAAAGAAAGATCACAAATGGAATGGCAAGAAAGACTTTAAGAACAAAGGTAAGAAATCATGTTTCATGGCTGAAAATTCTAAGGATTCTGATAATAGTGAGGATGAAATTGTTTATATTGCTGTTAAAGATGACTCTGACAGTGATGACGAAGATAAAATGGCTCTTATCTCTCATGTAAGTAAGAATGATACATGGATTATAGACAGCGGTTGCTCACATCATATGACTGGTGATAAAACTAAGTTTGATCAGTTTGAAGACTATGATGGTGGCAGTGTAAGGTTTGGTAATAATGAACCTCTTTTCATAAAAGGAAGAGGAAGAATCTGTCTATCCAAAGAACTTATATGTAATAATGCCTATTGGGTTGAAGGTCTCAAACATAATTTCCTAAGTGTTGCACGGTTACTAAATACTGGATTCAAGGTGGAATTCATGCATGGAAAGGCAAGACTGTTGAATGAGCAAGGAAAACTGATAGGATCTGGCACCCAAACTAAAGGTAACTTGTTCTATCTAGAACTTGGTAAATGCTCATGTTTTATTGCTCAAATTGAAGAGAGTTGGTTATGGCATAAAAGGTTGTGCCATGTCAATTTTGATAATTTGGTAAAAATAAGCAAATTCAAGAAAGTAAGAGGCATTCCTAACATTAAGAAACCTGAGGTTGGTCTATGCAAGAAATGTCAGATTGGTAAAATGGGAAAGACTAGTTTTAAAGGTAAAAACTATCAGTCTGAAGATATATTAGAAATTGTGCATACTGATTTATGTGGACCCATTGGAATAGAAAGCTATACTGGAGAAAAGTTTTTCATTCTTTTTGTTGATGACTATTCAAGAATGATGACTGTCATGTATCTAAGGAATAAATCAGAAGCATTTGAGAAATTCAAATGGTATTTGGCAAGAGTAGAAAAAGAAACAGGGAAAAGGCTGAAATGTTTAAGGTCAGACAGAGGTGGTGAATTTATTTCACATGAATTCAATACCTTCTGCATTGAAAGAGGTATTAAAAGACAGGTTTCAGCACCAGGAACTCTAGAACAAAATGGAATAGCTGAAAGAAGAAACAGATCCATTATGGATTGTGCAAAAACCCTGATGATAGAAAAAAACATTGCTATCAAATAGTGGAAGGAAGCCATCAGCACTACAGTTCATACCTTAAATCGAGTATAGTTGAAGGACTCATTCAAGACTCCCTATGAATTATGGTATGGCTACAAACCCAATGTAAGTTATCTGAAAGTATTTGGAAGCAAATGTTATATTTTGAAAGAATCTAGAAAAGGAAAATTTGATGTAAAAGGTGATGAAGGAATATTTTTGGGATATTCTTGCAAAAGCAAAGCATATAGATGTTTAAATCTATCCACTCAAAAAGTCATAGAAAGTGCACATGTGAAAGTTGATGAGTTTGCAGACAAATCAGAAGAAGAAAGCAAAAAGATACTTGAAGATTACAAGAGATTTGTTTACATTGAACCAGATACTATACCAAGTATACCGTTCACTCAAGAATCCTCAACTCCTGAGTCTTCAGCATCCAAGTTGCAAATAGTTCAAACCGAGCCACAGCAATATTCAAACACTACCAAGCAAGTATCTACCGAGTCTGAAGCAACCAAGCTAGAACAACCTGAACATGAAATTGAAGCACAAGCAGATATCAATGAAAATCATTCAAGAGGTAAAGAACCTATATTAGCCAAATATGTCAGAAGACATCATACACCAGATCAGATCATTGGAGACAAATCTGAAGGAACCCTAACAAGAAGTAAGTTGAAAAATACTTGTTTACTTGCTGATTTTGAACCTAGAAGTATTAAAGATGCATTGGCAAATGATAGTTGGATT
The DNA here is from genome assembly GCA_028749045.1 of Cupressus sempervirens. Lineage (NCBI taxonomy): Eukaryota > Viridiplantae > Streptophyta > Pinopsida > Cupressales > Cupressaceae > Cupressus > Cupressus sempervirens. Next base: position 704,570,087 of record CM053792.1, read on the forward strand.
GAGGCAATGAATGAGGAAATAGAACAGATAGAGAAGAATAAGACATGGACTCTTGTACCCAGACCTAAAGATAAGAATATAATTGGAACCAAGTGGGTATTCAAAAACAAGTTGACTGAAGATGGTAAGGTATCCAGAAACAAAACTAGATTGGTATGCAAAGGATACTCTCAAGAAGAAGGCATAGATTATGGGGAAACTTTTGCTCCTGTTGCAAGATTGGAAGGAGTCAGAACCTTACTTGCATATGTTGCTCACAAAGAATTCAAAGTTTATCAGATGGATGTCAAGTCAGCATTCCTCAATGGAATACTGGATGAAGAGGTTTACATTGAACAACGTGAAGGTTTTGTTGATCCAAATAAAAGGAACATGGTCTGCAAATTACACAAGGCACTGTATGGTCTGAAACAAGCCCCTAGAGCATGGTATGAAAGATTGCATAACTATCTTATTCAGATTGGTTTTCAAAGAACTAATGATAATAGTAGCTTGTATATAAAGGAAGGGCCAGATAATAAGATTGTCTTGGCAGAAATGTTTGTAGATGATACTGTTTTCACAGGGAATGATGATCTTTGAAAAGAATTTTCAGAACAAATGAACAAGGAATTTGAAATGTCTATGTTTGGTGAAATAAAATTCTTTGTTGGTCTTCAAATTCAACAAAATAAGAATGGCATCTTCATTACTCAATCAAAATACATCAAGGAGATATTGAAAAAGTTTGGTATGGAGGACTATAAACCTGTTGGAACTCCTATGTGTACTGGATTGAAACTTACCAAAGATGATGAATCCAAAGAAGTAGATCAAACATTGTATAGATCTATGATTGGAAAGTTGCAGTATGTAGTTCATACCAGGCCAGATATTGCTCTTGCAGTTGGTATTGTTGCAAGATTTTCGGAAAAACCAAGAGAAACTCACCTAATGGAAATCAAGAGAATAATGAGATATTTGAAAGGAACTAAAGATTATGGACTATGGTACAAATTTGGAGGTAATTTGGATTTGAAAGTTTTTACTGATGCTGATTGGGCAGGGAATCTTGATGACAGAAAAAGCACAAGTGGAGGAGCATTCTTTCTTGGAAAGAGATTGGTTTCTTGGACAAGCAAAAAGAAAAATTGTACATCCCAATCTACAGCAGAGGTAGAGTATGTTGTTGCAGCAATAAACTATTCCAACATTGTTTGGTTTAAGCAGTTATTACAAGGAATGAAGATGGAAATCAAAGAACCAGTTGTTATGTTCTGTGACAATACTAGTGCAATCAACATATCCAAGAATCCACTGATGCATTCCAAGACCAAGCATATTGCAATCAAATATCATTTTGTCAGAGAATTGGTGCAAGAAAAGGAGATCAGATTGGAATATGTTCACACAAAGGAACAAATTACCGATATCTTCACAAAGCCCTTATCTAAGGATACATTTTTGTATTTTAGAGGTAAGTTAGGGGTCATTCCCCTATCTGAAGTTCACTAAAATAAGTTTTAGTGATGCATCAACGCATATAAGATTGAAGATCTATCTGTTGATGCAGTTTAATCAGAAATCATTGCATATGAATCAGTACTAAAGGTACATTGCAATTCACTTTACTTCTGTTATCTTTGGCATGTGTTGTCAAAGAGGGAGAAATCTACTGTCATATCCTTCTGAAATTTGTGAAATTTGAAAAAAAATCTGCTATGAAGTTCCTTAAAAGTGGGAGACTATTAAAAGAGGGAGAAGTCTATTATCTTGTTGGACCTATTTCAAAATTTCATTCTGTTATGACATGTTGTGTTGCCATCAATGCCAAAGAGGGAGATTGTTGGATAATATTTTCCTTAATGTCACACAAATGTCATATCAGTTATTAGTCTCCGAGCTCACTCGGTCATCGAAGAAAATGAAGCATTCAGTATTAACCGAGCTTACTCGGTCATCAAAGAAAATAAGGCAGACAAGTGTTAACCGAGCTTACTCGGTCATCAAAGAAAATAAGGCAGACAAGTGTTAACCGAGCTCACTCGGTTATCGAAGAGGCAGACAGTGTTAACCAAGATCACTCGGTCAACAAATGAATTTGGCAAAGACAGTTTCCACCGAGCTCACTCGGTCATCTATGGAAACTCAGTACTTACCAAGTTCTCCCAGCGATTGAAGGGTTGTCACGGAGTTCGCTGTATTAACCGAGCTCAGTTGGTTAACATAGGAATTATTTTCTGAACAGTATTAACCAAGCAGGGTTGGCCAGTAAAGGGATTTGTTAGTTTGTAATTTTAATTATTTCTAGCCGACTATCGTATTTGTTTGATTATTGGTCAGTGATTTGAGCCGACTAAGATAATTTGAAAGGTATATATGGTCACTCAAGTTGTAAATCAAGATGAAGTGTGAAAAAGTCATGAAGGTGCATTATAGTGTGAAATGAAAAGGCAAATATTGAGAAAAGTCTGATGAAGGATCAGATGCGTTGAAGGAGCTGAAAAATTGTATTTGATCAATAAGGATTCGGTCAAGAATAACAGAGATCTGTAATCAGCAAAGATAAGTTGCATATTGTATTAGATCACTTCATTGTTGCTTTCTAACCATTGTAACAATGAACTCAAAATCTCTTAACAGAGTTGGTTTAACAGCCATTCTATAAATCCTCTAACAAGGTGACAGTTCAATTGAATTGTTCTAAAGACCTCTAGCAAGGCCACTCCTAACAAGGTGATTAAATCCTCTAACAGGGTCACACCTAATAGTGTGTTTTGTAACCTTTAACAGGGTTGGCTCCTAACAGGGCTCACTTCAGAAGAGTGAAAAACAGTAACTAGTTACATTGGTGGTTTTTCCCATATTGGGTTTCCACGTTAAATCTGGTGTCTCTAGTGTTCATGATTGCTGAATTGTTTTTTGGTTATCAGTTCTTAATCATTATTATTATTTGCTGCATTATCAAGTTTCAGTAATTTGTAACTAAGAACAAGCTTTTAGACATCTAAGGGACTGTGAAATGTTTTTGTGGTAACTGATTCACCCCCTCCCCCTCTCAGTTACTCCATTCTCATTTCCAACACTACCAACTTTTACATCACTTGATTAACAGCTTACATCACTTGATTAATAGCTTTGAAGCAAATAATCAGAAAAACCTGCTACGAGTTTCAAGTATGATAGGAAGAAGGAAATTGGATTTGTGTTTCATGCAAAAAAATTGAAGGCGCAGAAGACTAATTTTAGGGAACATTAGTTTGAGTCGTCCAAATAATTCAACAAGGAGAAAATTTGTGTATGGCTCCTTCAAACAAAAAGCACAATATTGCCAAATCAATGCCAAATGCATTTAGCAGAAATAATAAAAGGCAAGGCGAAATCTAAGACAACTAGCATACTTTTTTTCATTGTTAAATCATATTCCAGCTTAAACTATTTATCTGACAAAAAATTACAATAATCGGAACAACCAAATGGGTACAAAACTTCTATGTTGAAAAGTCATTCTGTTATTCGACAAGCTCAAAGCACAGTTTTCTTCAGCTATTGTTGTGAAATACAGGTAAACTAGGACACCCAAATTCGTAAAGCTCCTAAAAAAATCCTTTATATTATTAACAAATACAAAGCTCAAGGCAGAACTAACCTGTAGAAGCTATGTTGTAGCCCCTGGTGTTGTAGGTTAAAGAAATCAAAATTCTCTAAATTTTGAATTACAATTTCATCCAAGATGATAATGCCGAACTACACGACTTTCACCTTGGCCACTTCAACTGGGGAGCACAAAAATTGAGTATCCATGCAAGAAATTCGAAATGCAAGTGCTAGCCAGCCCCTTTCCTTGCATTATCCGAGTGTAGAGAAATAACCCAACAACACACAAAGATATTTGAGTAGGTAAAAGTTGGAGATAAATGCTGGTTGGGTCGATGAAAGATGGAGATAAAGGTGAGAGTATTTATGAGCATTTAATTAATTCCAAACAGCTAAATGGGACAGATATGCATTGGGTATGTCGGCGCAGATACAATTTTCACCCAATTTCCATATGAAAAATTTAATTTTCTCCTTGCCTAAATTGAGTGCAACCAATAAAATGTGAAATAAACACTATTTTCAAATATTTGGAAAATGGCTATTCAAAATAAACATTAAAATAGGTTTAAGAAATGAACAAATACTTTGATCTCATTGGTCAAATTAGTAAGGCTAATAGCACCTACATGAATGCATTAGTATTCCTGCCATAGGCAGGAACTAAAAATAGATAAATCAAAGGGAAAACCATTATCAAAACAAAATAAACTTCGATGTGATTAGGATTAGGCAAAATAAGCAAGTTGTGATTCTTTGTTTTTCAGCGCACACTTGAAAGCAAAAGTTCTAAAGTGCAAAAATTAAAAGATAAAGAAGAAAGAGAGATGCAAACCAGCCATTATCAAAAGTAGTACCAAAAAAGATGTCAAAAAAAACCCAAAAACAAAAAATAAACAAGAGACGCAATGCATCATAATTTCTGCCTAACGCATAATGGTTGTAGAGGTGTAGATGAGTGAGAATCTAAATTAACATTGTGAATGCATTAATTTTTGCTTAGAAATGCACTTGTGATCTGATAGGATTGCTCATATTTTGTTGTTAAATTCTCGTCTTAAAAATGCACTTGTGATTTGATAGGATGGCTCATATTTTGTTGTGAAGTTCTCATGCTATATTATTATATCTTTGGGCATTTAAGTCCAAGAATAAAAGGCCAAAGTCCCCAATATGACACTAAGTACTTAATATCATACTACGATCAATACATTTGCTTTAGACAAATTTGCACCTTCTATATTGACAACTTAAATTATGTGCAATGAGGAAAGATATTCATACCAATATTTGAATTATAGAACTTGAAGAAGTGATGAAGCATTTGGACTATCACATTATATGTTTAAGCATACCATGCATGCTACTAGAGAACCATAAGTAGTTGGAATAGCTACCCCAACTATGTATTATTCTCATCTTGATTATCAAATGGAACTCACACTATTTTTAATCATTAGCACTGGACAAAAACTAGGATAGAGATATAGATAGAGATAAATAGCAGTATACAAAAATAACATAAACATATATGCAGAGAAAAAAAAAAAGGATAGATAATATAGAGGAAGAAGAGGAAGAGAGATAAAATAGTAAGATAGAGTGATACCAACATAAGTTGTGTGTGTGAGAGAGAGAGAATTAAATATAATTATTTTTCTTAATAAAACAAATAGTCAAAATAAAATTATGGTTATAATAAAAAATTAAAATATATTATATTTTAATTAATGAAACTAAGAATTTAATTTTTATATTAAAACTCACATTTCTATAAGAAAAAATGAAATGCATTGAAATATAAAAATATTTTATAAATAAAACTAATTGTTTAATTTTACACAATTAGAAAAGGTTTACTATTTAATGTTTTGTATTTCAAAAAAATTCATAAAATTAAGTAATTTTTAATTATAAAATAATATCTATATAATTTAATATGTACATTTGTAAATAATAAATAGATGCAATACATATAACTTTGATGTTAATGAATAAATATGATGTAACAAACAAGAAATAAAATATAACTATTTAATTTAAATACATAGTTTATTAAAACTTAATAATAATTTATATATCTTTTAGAATTGAATTATTTCTTTTTTGTGGTTATTTCTTTAGTATTTTTTGATATAAAATATAATTATTAATTTAATATTAAAATATATATTTAAGTTTTAAATGTATTTAAACTAAATGATAAATTGTTTAAATAAATAATAATAATAATAATAAATGATATAATTTATAAATTGTAACACTTATCAATTATACATATTACAAACCCTACTATAAAAAATAATTAAAAAATAATATTGTTTAATTTATTTTTACAAAAGTAAAATAATAATAATAATTTAACTACTTTTATTAAAAAAACAAAATTTTAAAAAATTAAAAATTCAAATACAAAGATATAACATATTGAAATTATATTAAAAAGACATATTTATTAGTTTTATATATATATATATATATATATATATATATATATATATAAGTATAATTTGAACTTATTCATTACATGAAGTTTTAGAAACAAGTTATATCAAATAGTCAAAAATAAACATCAATTTAAAACTAATAATAAATATATTTAAAATAAGAAATTAAAAATATTTAATAGATTGTGATAATTAATATTGATGAGGTGGAAGATAAAATGATTGGAAAAAAAATCTTATCAACTTGTCATAAATGTGGAAAAGATAAAGTTATAATTAATACATTCATTAATGCAAGATGAAGTTATTAGAAAATATTTGTATTTTTTGTTGAAGAAATTTTATTTTCTTCCCCACCAAAAATAGTATGGACCAATAGAATGGATGAAAAATGTGATTTATAAAATAATGAAAAATTAGAAAAAGATATAAACATTTAAAATCTCATATAATCTTTTAAATTCTTTGATTTGATTGGTTAGTGTTAATGTCATTTTTGAATTGACATGAATGCATAAGTATTCCTTCCTTGGCAGGAACTAATATTCCTACTTTGGCAGGAACTAATAAGGGTCTCATAATTATTATGATTTTTTTTGTTATTTGTTATAGATATCTTCTAATTATAGTCTAAAAATGTAAACGTATATATTAAGTATTGATGATACATGTACTAATAGTTGATCAATTTTTTAATTTTTCTTGATGAATGATTGGTCTATTTGTGCACTACTATTGGGACATTTTGTAAAGACTTCTAAGCCATTAGTCATAAGTAATGGAATATTTGAGTGAGTGACTTGGTGATAAGCATAGTGAGTATTGAACAAGCATTTTGAAAGGACACGTTTGGATCACTTTGCGCTCCACAATCCCTACCGAGAGATCCGAGAATACCTAAAAATTGAAACCTTAGCTTTAAGCACTTCACTCACCTACAGAGGTATATTAAAAAAATTATCAAAATCCAACCTACAATTTAGGAGTTCTAGGTGTTTGAAGTTTGCCTCGATGATTATTGGGTGTTTTCCTTATATAGTACTAGCTAAGTTTTCAACATAATACATTGAAAGATAGAGAAAAAAAATTAGGGAAATCTACAAATGTGAAACATATTTTTTTTAAAGCAATTTTTCTCTGCAAATTTACAATATAAATAGATCATGAACATGATATTCTAAAATTTTCAAGAAAATCCATTATATTTTCTACATTTTCAAATGTACATTTTGTAGGGAGGATAACGTATCCTCAATATATTTATATTTAATTGTTTTTATGTAAAAGATATCTAAATACATTATATTTATTCATTTTTTAAAAAAAAATTTGGTATAATATAGTTAATATTAAATCATTATCATATTTTGATATTGTAAGTCATATTAAATTATTGTTATACAATATATGAATTTTAATTAGAACTTCTTCTTTTTTTTCAAATTTTGTATGGCTTTTGCTTTCTGATATACTTTTCAATTTGGAGTTGATTTATATCATATGGCATTTTTCGTTATAATCATCGACATTTCATTGATGATGTGTCTAAAATTTTCCTTTTTGAAATGGAGGGTGGAATAATTTTTTTTATTAATGATGTTGAATCAATAAAAATGTCAAAAAATGAGCCTTAAATGAGCACTTGTACTATATATTAAAACAAATGAGTACAAATATATTGTTGAGGAAAATTATAACCAGTGATGTTTGGTTTAAAACATCCACAAGATCAAGGATTTCCTTAGGACAAAGATGACCCTACATGTTATAGGTTGTATTTCCTAGAGGTGGTCAAAGGTGTTTGACTAAGAGTTAAGGAGTTTGTATTGTTAGTTTATAATAATAATGATGACTCACAATATGTATTTAAGTGAACCTAGATATATTTTTAAAACACCAAAATGAGGGCAACAATATAATATAAAAGTTATAAGGTTAAGATTCTAATCATTAGAATAATATCAACATATTTATTGCATTTTAGTTCAATTTAGAGATGCTAGATGATAAAAAAGGGCTTCCAATAGTTAATGGACACAATAACAAAAAATTGTTAAATTGACAATCAAATGAAGCATAATTTGTGTCTGACAAATCACATATAAAGAAATTTAGAAAAGTTCATTTTGCACATGTTAGAAATTTGTTCAATGCTCCTCTCGAGATTCATGACAAGGGCTTAACTGCCTCTTGTGTGCTATAAGTTGAGTGGTTGTATTGGGCATTAACAGATTGGTCTTTTGGTGAAACAACAACCCCACTCTAACAAGTGGTATCAAAGCTTGGTCACAAGTTTGAATACTCAGACCTCAGGTAACATTGAGGGGGAGATTGTTAGAAATTTGTTCAGCACTCCCCTCAGGATTCATGACAAGGGCTTAACAACCTCTTGTGTACTCTAAGTTGAGTGGTTGTATCAGGCATTGACCGATCGATTTTTTGGTGAAACGGCAACCCCACTTGAACAATACATACTCAAATTAAAATTAATTCACATGATAAACATTTTCACCCCAATAGTGATCAAATTTATAATTAGTGTATTTTCAAATTATGAAACATTTATTTGATTGCTTCTCATTTTCTTGTTTCAATTAAATACTACTTATTTAATATTTTTCTTTATTACAATTAACTCTAAAATATTATGTAATCATTATGATTTTTTTGGTTCGGTCATGATTTATTCCATTACACTATGTACCTTGGTTGTTAGTTCAAGATGTTTTTTACTAATATAAATGTCAAGAGATTACATTCTAGCCAAATATGAAGCCAAACTAGAAATGATATATGAGAAATAGAAAATAAGGTGGCAAGTCTTCTTCTAGTTTTTTAGACAAATGTGCAAGTAGAAGTAGTGTAATTCAATTATAGACCCACAAGTCTAAATCAAATGGTGAATGAAAGATCAGAGAATTAGGATAAGCAATAATGAAATTAGACATTTGAAATACTTTATCCTTGTAACCAAACACAAGAATAGAAACACTTGAGTAATACAAAACAAAGTAAAAATGGAATTAGACATTTGAAAGACTTAGATCGTGAGGTCACACAGATGTTATTAAAAAAACTTCATTCATTCTAGTATGTTAGACAAATATGTTCATGGAAGTAGCCTAATAAGTTGCAAGCCACAAAACTAAATCAAATTGGTGAATGAAAGACCTAAGAATAAGGATAAGTAATAATGGAATGAGATATCGCAAATACTTTCTCCTTGTAACCAAGCGCAAGCATAGAAATGCTTAAACAAAACCAAAAAAAAGTTCATATTTTGATTGATGGCCTCTAATGCAACGTAAGAAACCTATATGAAGGTTGATCTAAAAGCATACCAAAGGTAAGAGCGTTAATATTTTTAGCAATGGTTAAAATATACTTAAAAAGATTTTGCGAAAAAGTAGGAAGAAGACTTTTCATATTGTACTTCTTGATAGAAAGAGATGTTGAGACTAAAAAATGCACCTCAATATAAGTTTTTCCCTACTATAAAAGCTATTTAGAATCTATGCTATCAGAGTAATTAAACAATATAGCATGCAAAAACCAAAAACAACATAGTATGCAAAAACCCAATGTTTTAAGTATAGTCAAATTTTACAAACATGCAATGCCTGGAAAAGGTTGAAAGTTACAATGGCTAAAGGTAATAAAGATCGTAACTTGTTGTTCATCTACATTAAAAAATGAGAAGTTATGGGATTTTATAGTGAGTAGGTATTTGTGGCAATATTTTAAAAGCAGTCCAGGTTACAATGAATGATGGATTCATTTTGGGTGTTGGATAGCTTTTCCCTCTATGTACCTTTGTAGTGTCAAGAAAAATGATAAGATGAGTTGTTCATTTATAGGTATAGGTTTTATTGTTAAGTATAATAGGTTGAGCATAAATTGAAGGAATTGAAAAAGGTGAACATGGAGAAAAGGCATGCTCGGTTTCATGTTCTTTATTTTTATTTTTATTCAAAATTCCATGATACTCAAAGTACATAGATGCCCATCAATCATTATATGTTTCTTTAAAGAAATACATTAATTACAAATGATATACAAATGTTTTCAAATTTCTCATTAATATTAATGAGTAGGAAAACAAGGATGATTTTCCTTACAAAAATATAACCCGAGGGCATAAGATCCACTTGCAAAAAAATCTATTGAAAACTAGGTCAAGAACAATCCATTAATATAAAACTAGCACCACAACTAGTAATCCACGTCAAAAATTGGTACAAAACTCACCACAATGTGGGAAGGAGAATGAGAGACTAAATAGTGATTTTCCTTCTCCAACAGACATCTATGTTAGCATGGTGATGATATGTGACTATATCAAATGTGTTAGATTGGTTGGATAATCATTCATATGTTATCATTGTTGGCAACTAAATGATCTACAAGTCATAAATTAGTCATATCAGTGATTGGATTGACCAAATAGTCAAATTGGTTAAGTATAGAGGATACTAGGTAAATACAACCAGTTGTAGTAAATTGGATCCACAATGATATGTTTGATGAATTATGCTAAGTGCTTTACATGATATGTCTATCAGACACATATGAAGTGATATATGAAAGAATATTTATCAAAAATCTAGATGAAGTGAAGATTTGATGAAGACTACAAGTCACAGTGTGAAGAACAGTTAACTAATAAAGTATACTTATAAAGATTTAGTAAACCGGTAAGGTTTATGATGTTTTTTGAAAAGTCAAAGTTCCCATTGTGGTTTTTCCATCTGACCAAGGGTTTTGACATAAAAATTACATGTGTTAAAGTGTTACATGTGTAGGTGTCTAATTTACCTTGTTGCTACATCATTATTTTCATTTCATGTTATATATTATGGAAGTATTGGTGAAAGTATCTAAGTTTTTGTTTACACTAATTCAATGCCCCCCCCCCCCTAATATTAATAATTGGTACTAGAGTCAAGTTCCCTTGAAAACGTCTAACAACTTGGGAAAGGTTCTCGAAAGAGACATGGAATTAGCTAGGTATGTGAGGAGTCTTCAAGAGCAACTTGCAAAGGCTGAAAATGAAATTGAAATGTTGAAGGAACATTAGGTACATTCAAGGAAAAAGAAGAAAGAGCTATGTGAAAAATTGGAGGAATACAGTACTAGTGAATCTAAAGAAATCAAAATTGTTGAATCTTTGTTGCAAGAGGTTGATAAACCATAGAATGAAAAATATGTCAAGAGGGATATATAATATTTTTCTATCAAGATGGATCAGGAAATGAAAGCCAATGAAGCTACTGAAGAAGTGAGGAAGATCACAGAAGATGCCCTAAAAGCCAAGGATCAAGCCTTAAAGGAACATTAGCTTTTCAAACCTAGACAATAAGTTAGTACCTTACATGTACATCTTCATGAGATTAATGAAGAAATACAATATCTAAGAGGTGAGCTCAACAATATAATGATGAGAAATTAAAGATTGAGTAGAGAGAATGAAATATTTCCTAAGGAACTAGATATTACGAACAAGATATTGAAGAAAATCAATGAATCTTTTACAAAGTTAGATGAGCTACTTAGGAACCAAAGGATGTGTGGTGAAACTCTTGGTCTTGGCTATACCGATTTTGAAGTTGGTGAATCATCTAGATCTAAGAAGCCTAAACAAGACAACAAGTCCCACCCAAGGAGAGCAAGAAAAGACATAGTAAGAAAGCCTACAAACATGCTTTAGTTCACTGTCACAAGGTAGGACATACTAAAAATATATGAAGCAATTGGCCTAGTACTGCTACATGCTCAATTTTTCATGAATAAGGTCATATTGCTAGAGTTTGCAAAAATAGGCCAAGCATGTTCAATGGTCATTGCTATAATTTCAAAAAGTTTGGTCATAAGGCTAATGAGTGTAGGACTAGATTAAACAATCAAAGGACATTTGTGAACCGAGAAAGTCCTTATCAAAATGAGAATAGATGGGATGTTACATGCTCTCATTATCACAATCATAGACATATGGAAATCAACTATAGACTGAGAACCAATAAAGATAATGCTATACCCTAGAATCTATTGGGATGACATTCTTTCATTGTCACAAGATTGCACATATAGAAAGGTTTTGTCAGGCTAAGAACAAAAGAAAGCAACCTATGAATCAGGAAAATGAAAAGAAGGGAAATACAATTGTAACAGTTGAAGAGACAAAGAATCAAATTAACAAGATTTGGATGAAGAAGGATGATAACAAGTCATCTGGAGGGTCTACATCTCCACCAAGTGTAGATAATTCATCTGCTAACCAAGCTTGTATTATCTTTGGGGGGGTCGGGGGGCTTCATTGAAAAACTCATCAATGAATCCCCTAGATGCATGTGCACCAAGTTTTATCTTCTTAATTGTATGCATGATGATGTAATATGATATGGTATGAATTTTGGTTGTGTGATGATATGAATTACCCTACTAGGAATGAGATTCTTTATGTTAAGAGGTGCTAGGTTTTCCTAACTGGTGAAACATTTATTGGCGATGCACAATAATTTTATAAAAGGCATTTTAACTTCATTTGTCATTTACATATTTAGAGCGAAATAAATGAAGATCTAAAGGTGATTTCCAAAGTTTTCGAAGTGATCTAAACTACCAAAAAAAGGTTTTAATGGCAATTTAGTACAAGTTTGTGTTGTGTTCAAGTATTTGTGAAAAACCCTAGTTTCACTATTTGGAAAGGTATTTATCAAGTCACAAGCTTGAATTTATTATTGAGATCATGTCCACTCCCATAGAAATTGATGTTACTGAGAGACATCACTCAAAATTCAAGAAATGCCCCTACAAATCTACTCAAGTCGACCCCTTTGGTGGCCTATCTAGTGTACCCTACAATGTTATGAATATCGAGGATATGAGAGCTTATTACACTACAAGATTGAAGACCTAGGAACTAAAACTATCTTTGATTAGTAAAAATATCTAAGACATGACAATTTGGTGTTGAAGGATGAGTACAAAGTGTTAGAAAATAAGGGTTTGACATACATTGTCAACTTTTTAAGAAATTTTCAAAATGAAGAAATTAGGTATGTGTTGAATTGAGTTCATGATCAATTCATGTGGTTGGATAAGCCATACATGATAACCAAATAATCAATCCAAGTAGTGAATTCCTATTATGCTACTGGTGAAGTTCCTTTAGTTAAGATAGCTCAACAAGATGAGGTCACCTAATTGACCAAGTCCAAGTGAGATAAGAGAGCTATGATTGTGATTGAAATCACAAATCCAATAGTAAGATCTTCTTCTATGATCATTGAGTACAAGGTATTCATGTCTAATTGAATGAACAACATACCAAAAAGTGTTATTCTAACTTCCTACAAGATGGTCAAGGATAGTGTTGATTTTGATTTGTTTGAAACATTAAGGGAGAAATTATGCATGAACATGGAGAAGATCAAAACAAACAAGAGGACACCATTTAAATATGATCAAGAGTTGATGGGTTTTTTTTTCTAATTTCAAAACTTCTTCTCAAGAATTGGAAATATTACATGGATATTAGGTACACGAGCATTAGTACAAATCATGAATTGCATTACAATGCTGGGAAATAACTTTATGAGTGTAGATTGGGGATACTTTAAAGATCTCCAACAAAAAATGCACCAAAGGGAGAGAGTTCCATTTTTGTGGTGGAAAAGTAAAAAGATTCAATTAGTTTCATGTTAGACATTGATATATGCTTAATGGAGGCAATGTAACCAAAAACATTTGGGTAATTCCAATGGGTTGTGAGGTAGAGGTTGAATTACTGATAGCCTATGTGGAAGATATATTGTCTAAGCTTGAAGATTCTGAAGTACTAATATTTGGAACCTATGTAGAAAAGGATATGGAAGTACATAGGAAGCTTAGTCAACTGGTGATTGAGAAGAAGATAAGAAAGGAGGTTGGGGAATTTTCTATTAAGCATGCCTTTAATAAGGATAAAATTGTAGAATAATGAGTCAAGCATATAACTAAATAGTCAAGTACATCTGGTACTACAAGAGATGAAGAAGTGGAAGTTTTTTAATTGAGAAAGCCACTACTAGAAGACAAACTAGGAGTGAAACTTTGAAAAAGGAAAAGGAAACTCCACCAATGAAAGTATATTCAAAGAAAAAAGGTAAAGCTACTAAGGATAATAAGCTTGAGGTCACAAGGAAAAGGAATGAAGTTGGATTGACAAACACTACCACAAGGAGAAAGAAGAAAAAGGTACAAATGGAAAAGATTGATGAACTTGACAAAGATGAAGGAAATAAATCAAAAGGACAACAAGAAACAAGATCAAGTGAGAAAAAAATATAGAAGTGGTTGGAGCCCATACAATGAAGATTATTCAAGTAGAGATAAGGAAGTATAATCATGTAGAGAAAATTATAGATCAAGTTGAAAAGTGGGGCATAATGGCTAATGTAAAAATATAATATGATACTTTAAGGAAGATGAACATAAAAGAGAGATGTTTTTTCCTATAGTATAAAAAATATTAGCAAAGCATTAATAGAAATACAAGGTTGGATTCCTAGATCATAGTATGACAAGTTAGAGGCTAAATCTAAAATAAAACAAGATAAGGAGTTGACAAAATATGCCTTGGTGCAACTCCAACTAGAGTTAGCATCAGAAGTGATAAACTAAATTCTTAGTGAAATAAGACCATTATTCAAGACCTATAAGAGATTAACAAGATTACTCTATGGATAATTTCAAATAGTCCAAGAGGAGATGAGAAAATCTTAAGGAGATTTTTAAAGTTATATGGATGGAAGGAAGAAGATGTAGTGCCTCTCATGCTTGTAGTCTGTAACTTGTTATATTCTGATCTAAGAGATACTTGTTACTCATGTTAATTTTACATTGAGATGACTTGAGGGTCAGATGTTATACTTTGATTTCCAATATCATAGATGTGAGATTACTATGTTGTTCAATTGATCATATCTGCATGATGATGCCTTTTTGAGATGACAATATGTGTTATGATGTTATCTGGTTATCTGATATTTGGATAGATCCTCTAATTATGTTTATATGTTGGATTTAATGTTATGGTTATTTACTTCATTCTTTCCTTGTGATGTTTTATGTGAATGTGAGTGATGTGACTGGACTAATTCAGTATAATGAAATAAATGGTTGAATTAGGTTATTTAATGCATTTATTGCTTCGGCTATGTTATTATATTCAATTGCACTTGATCATGTATTTTAGTGTGCATGATTTATATCTATGGCAATGGCACATGAAGTTAGTGATTCAGTTGTTCATATTTAACCAATGTTGTCCCTATATGGTCAACATATCCTATTTAATTGTTTAAATTAAACCTTCCAATGATTTATTAAATCCATAATCATTTTCATTATGTAATTAGACCTGTGAACGTGTCTGTGCATTTGCATTTAGAGGTTCGTATTTGTCGTGAAAGTTTGTAAAGTTTTCTGTGATTTTGGTTTAGGGGATTTTTGGGGTTTATTTTAATTAATTTTGATTCCCAATAGCTTTTTCGTAGATGAATTCCAATTACTTGGAATAGCCTAGTTTCATTTGGGTTGATTTTGGGTTTAACTAGGTTTCATAATTATTTACCCTAATTGATTATTCACTCGAAAAGTGAATGAGTATCCAAAGAGGAATTTTATTCCTCAATTCCCACTTTGGGAAATTAGATAATTGAGAGCTTTTTTCCAAATCCTCTTCTATAGGATTTCTTTTTGTTTGTTGTAGGAGCTACGAGTGTGGGATCTTTATGAGATCGGTCTCATTGAATCCATCTTGGGGACACCTTGGATTGTCATGATTTTTGGCAGCTTCTGCGGGATATTTATTTTATTGTTCAAATCTCATTTTTACCTTTTGATTTATGCTTTTATTGAGATGCTTGGATATCATGTTTAGATGATTTTAGTTTATTTGACACATTCCTTATTTATGATGTTAGCATATGGTTAGATGATGTGATCTACTTACTTGGAACCTCTACTGCTTTATTATTATAGCATGATTAGATGTTCTTGTTCTTATGATGTTATTACATTTAGTAGTGATGCCCTCATAAGAAAGCTCTAACTATCCAGTTGGTAGTTTGGGATGTTACGTGCGAGGGATGGCTAGGACCTTTGAGCTCTCATGATGCTATTATGGTTGGGAGGAACCGCACAAGAGTTTAGTTGTTTTGTACATTGTGATGTTGCTTTCAGTAAGTTTTCTTGTACTACTATGGATTAGATGGTTATTTTTGTTTTCGTCTTGCTACTCTTGTGTCTGAGTGTCCAAGCCACTATTTGTGGATCTGCTACTCCTTGGTGTGAAGGTTCTATCTCTATCTCTCCCTTATATTCGTTTGTCGGCATGTTTCTTGCATTTCTAGGTGAAAGTACCCCAACATTGAGTGATACTGAAAAGTATCGCATGCCCAAAGGAAAAATGTCATGCGATACTAGAAAGTATCGCACGCCCAAAGGAGTTCCATCATGCAATATTAGAAATTATCGCATGCCCATTAGAAAAATGTCGTACGATTCTAGAAGATTATCATGTGACCTTAGAAACTCTATTGCCCGGTCCCTAAAAGTATTGCACAACTTTTTTGAGAAATGTCATACGATACTGGTAAAGTATCGCATGGCTTTTTGGAAATGTCACCTGACCTTGTGAGAAAACCTAATCGAGTGACCAATGAGTACTTTTCAACTTGACTAATGATTTGGATACCCTTTATGAAGTTGTTGAACCTTGGTGTTGGACATTTCGAATCTGGGATTTTTCGAGATCGAATGCATTTTTGACCTATGTAGTTATGTTGTTTTGGTCAATAGTGATGTTTGGAGATTTGTTGGTGTTTGGACATTTTTTTAGTCTTCCATTGAAATTTTTTTGATCCTTGTATGATGATTATCATGTGCATCTATACTTGTTTAAAAAAAAATATCTTGGCTTTTATTATCCTTGTTCCAAGGATCTTCGGGCGAGGCACTACAGAAGAAATATATCAAGTGATAAATGATGAAATGGAGAAGGATGAAGAAGAACCAATAGATCCAAAGCTTACTCAGATTGACTTGTGATGGGATTTTAGAGGAGTTCAAGTTATAGTTAATGATATTAATGCCAATAAGTTCCAAAGAAACCTATGGAAGTACCAGACATGGCAGGAATTGACCAAGTAATGAAATAGTTATTTGTTGATAATGTCACTATCAACACTACTATTAGGGAGAAATTACAAGAAACTAAGAAAGAGGTTAACGATGATGAAGGTAATAAGGAAGAACAAGCGACCAGAGAGTGTGAAAATAGAGGAGGGATAGGAGAAGCCAAAAGATGAGGAGAAGGATGTTGAGGATATTGGAAAAGAATAGGAAGGTGCAATAGAAACATTGAAGACAAATACTACTAGAGGTGATGATAACCTACTGGTTTTCAAAGGAAAAGGCAAAAACAAACCATAAGAACAAGGAAGAACATATTGTAGAATCTTCCAGGGACACTCTATTTAGTTTGGTGCTACCAATTGAATATTCTTAGGCCTAGATAAGAATAGTTGAGAATCTTTGTAGGAGTAGGACATGGTGCACCTTAGAAAGAAACCTCTGGGTTTTATAAGGATTCAACTCTTCTTGTGAGGGGTTTGAACGAAAAAGGGAAGGAACCTCTCTTACAAATAGACTAAGCTATGAGGAGGTAAAACACCAAATTGAGCTTTGAGATAGGTTAAGAATATGAAAGATGACATCTATAGTGGTTTGGCCATTCCTAGTTAGAGATCTATGTCTCCATCCACAAGGACACAATGCACCACATACCCTTCATTGTTAGATGAAAGAACAGGATGCCAAAGTCAAAATGACAAAGGGCAAAGTATTTAGATCTTAATTGTGGGAAGCACCTATAGGGGTCCAAATAAATACTCAAAAATCCTAAGGAGAATGTAAATCCCAACACCCACAAAAAGAGTATAATAACACTACTTATGAACAAAAGAATAACAAGAGACATCGAGAATATGTTCTTACTTCTAAACATAAATAGTTCTTATAAGCATTTAATGAAGGAACCACAACCCTTTCAAAAAGTCTTCTTGAGGAGAAGGTTGTAAATGGTACAAGTCATCACCAATTTTAGATGTGTTGTGACAAGAGAAAAGCCTTCACAAATATACACAAAGACATACACAAAATAATTATACCAACATAAGAAAACTAGATTAGAGCCATATATAAATAACACAAAACACATTGATTAACAAAAAGATAAAGGAAACAAAGGGATAGTTCCAATAATTCAATAAGAGAAAACATGCCAAGGCTAGAGAGAATTCTCTAGGATACAAATTTTACAAAATACACCTCTAGTCGATAAGCCATATAGTCCCTTTCTTAGAAATTTTTGAATTCGATAAATCTAATTATATTTCTTAATTGATTGAAATAGTGTTTAACCACACATCTAGGTCTAATTGACCAACCCATTACAATGTAGGCCATCAAGTTTTATAGTACAAGATTTTGGCCATTTCAATCATACAAGAATCATTTTCTTGTTATAATGGGATAAAATTTTGAATATCTCCAAGGATGCAAACAAGTGCATTCTCATTGTTGGTTGATTTCAATGTGCATTTTGATTATGGTTGAAAATTTAATTATAGAAACTTTGTGGAGATGATCACTATTACACAAGCTAACAAAAAGATGTGCTCTTTGGCAACTGTTAAGCTTGTCAGTTGTGGGTGTTATGCATTGGTGGGTCCTCCAAGAGGGAGGTTGGGTTATGGGCCATTTGTCATGCTATAAGGCTATGCGTCACATTAGAAGGATTTTGAGTGGAGAAGCCTTATGAAAAGGTATTTGAAACTCTAATAAAAAATTGTTGAGTTGAAGAGAAGGTGTTGTGCAAAGAGGTTGTTGACTTGATTTAACCAAGGTGGACAGGATAGGGGGTTGAAAGGTAGATGAAGTATACAATATGCAATCTAAAATTGACAAACTAACTCATAGAAAATCTAGTAGCATGAATGAAGAGCTCTATGTAGATCTCTTGGTTTGTTTGACCTCAAGTTTATTTATTCATGACATTATGTATACACATTTATTTTTCAGTTATTATCTTTTAATTTGTTTTATATGTACCTAAATTGTAAAACTCCCAAAGTAATAAAACTTATGACTATATTTTGTTCCCAATTCTTAATTGAATGTGAAAATGAAATGGTTCATTTAACAAGGTAAAATTTGTTAAGAATTAGGCAAGAGCCTACAACGCATTGGTAAATAGTGAGCCTCTCATTAGAGAGGGCTTGAGTTTGAATCTACTTGAGATTAAGACATAATAAGAATAATAATTAACCTTAAAAATTATAATGAATAATCTAGGCTTTGGCCGATTATCTATCATTTTTTTGGCTACTGATATTTTATAGAGTTTGTCTACTTATTTAGATTTTAAGAATATAATCTAATAACTATTATATATATATACACATACATACATACATATACATAAATATATACCCATCTCATATGATAATTAATGGAACACTTAGCACTTGATACATCTAGGTTTTGCTCACAATGGTGAAGCGTTGAGCCTTCTCGAGAGGTCATCCATCCAATTATTGCTCCAAATAAAGCATGCTTAACCACAGAGTTTCCTTTCAAGGGTAATCCCACCTAGCTTGTCGAAGTTTGACACAATGCTTCACCCCTATGAGCATTAGTGGATGCAATGAAGTCAAAGTGTTCAATTCATTCTCGTGAGAGATAGGTTCTTGTGAACAACTACTCATGAAACATGGATTGATGATTTTGACTCAAAAACTATATACTTGAATTCTAATAGCAATATCACAATTTGACTTGCTATGGGAAAATACCTCCTACTTAATATTAATACATAATACATTGTTTTAAAAATAATAATACATTTGTTTATTATAACAATTAATCTATTATAAGAATGTTGTACATGGTTCTATTGGTTAATCATATTCAAAATATCATCTTTAGCCTTTTTTAGCTCTACATTAATATATTCTTATGTTTGTCAAATATAGAGGATTGTGATGTGATGGTTATATTATTTGAAATTTACCAATCTCCATCTTAATGACATTCATCATTCTTGTTCTCTTATTGGGCAAGAATTGAAAGAATAACAAGCCAAATTTACAAGTTTCTAGATTAAATGCAATTGTACAAGACAAGTGCTTACATTTAATTACCTACATATTTTTTCATATCACCACCAAGATTTATCTCCAAATATATGTCATAAATCCATATTCCTCATGGATCCCAAGTTTATGGATCAATATATTTTTATCTTAGCTATATATATTAGAATGCATTGTTAGAGCATTTTATTTTTTTATACCATACAGACATTAACACACATGCAACCAATTCACGTTACTAGCACTTGCACCTAAAAGAGTGCAATGATTATGTCGATATATGATATAATTTCTTCTCTTTTCTCCCTTTTACTCTGTTTCCCCCCCTCCTTCTCTTCCTTCTCTCATTTCTCTTCCCCCGTCCCTCCCACCTACTCCTCTCTTCTTTTTATTCTCGATCTTCTTTCTTTCCCTCTTTTTTTTTATTCTCCTCCTTTGCATTCTACTTCATTTTATTCTCCTCCTCCCAATTCTTCTTCTTTTGCTTCATCTATGTGAATGATCCACCTTTGTGAGAAAAATATATAGATACAATTAATGTTGGGTGTTCCATTCATTCTTATGAGATATGTGCTCTTGTTAACTACTATTCATGAAACATGGGTTAATGGATTTGACTTTAAACTACATAATTAATTTGATGTAACAATGTCATATTTATATGATATTTTCTTTTTATTCCTTAAATATTTTTTTAACCATTAGTGAGGTTCCTACTTTAATTTATTTAATGTTATTTCAAAATTATGTTATTATTACATGTACGTTAGTATAATTTTATTATTATTATTTCCTATAATTAGAATTTGTTTTTATCAATAAAAGGCATAATGCCTTGTATATTGTATGATTAAAATAAATTACAAAATATGTGTACCCCATTTAACTACAGGCATTAGGGGGGAACAGAATGGGGAAGAAAACCCTAGTGTTGCCTAAGACATTTTTATGTCATGTCTATGTGATGGTACATTCACCTTTAATTCTTATTAAAGGACTTTGAGAGGCCATTCCCTCCCTCACATCATTGCTTCCCTTAATTTTGAGAAGATTCAGGAAGGCATACCTTCCTTTACAAGATATATGTTTATATATTACAATAATTTAATTTCTTGCATTATCCTTTATTAATACTTCTTCATAGTTTTTTTTCTTGTTTTTTTTTTGTTTTAATTTTTTTTGGCATTGTCTTTTTTCTGTACTCCTTGGCATCTATCATTTGATATTCGGAAGCATTTCCTTCCTTTATTGGAATTGAGAGTAGCTGCAAGAAACAACTCATCTTGACCAAGATCGTGGTTAGTAGAAACATATCATAACATAAGGGAAATGCAACTAGGATTATACGTTTATTGACTAAGTTTCTTATTGGTGTGATTATTTTTCTTAATGCGAAAGTGGGTTAGCCACCATAAATATATTAATAATAGAAATTGATTCAAAGACTCATCCGTGAAAGAATAAAAAAGAAAACCCAGAATCCTTGTCATATACATGCATATAATTGATAATTACATTTGATTTTCAACATGAAGATCTCACATTCCTTGAAGATAAAGCATTATTCTTAATGTCCTTGAACATCAACCTATTGAATTCCCTATTAGACTTAATAAATGCCCCTAGATTTAGATCCTCAAAATCCATCCTGTCACAACCTATGTTAGCCAAAAAAATTGCTAGTATATTCCCTTCTCTTAGGGTATGGGAAATATGAATAACCTTAAATGAATCAAAAAGCAACCAAATTTGTTGACGAATATATGAGAGTTTCTAATTATGAGATTCCAGTTGAATGATGCATTTATGATCACCATGGAATCACCTTCAATTTGAATTGATTGATAACTCCCATTTTTTGCCAAAATTAATCCTTCAAACAAGGCATAAGCTTCAACCGTATTTTTGGTTCCTGACAAAATATGGGACGTTTCGATGGCAAGAACCTCTCCATGGTGATCTCTAATACAAATGCCAATCCCATATTTTCCTAGATTATCATGGGAAGAACAATCAAAGTTAACTTTAACTGAACCACATGTGGGGGGGGACCATTGAACTAATCCCTAAGTGATGGGAAGACAGGTTTTTTTTGGTTAAGCCATCTAAAAGGAACATGGATGTCTTTCCATTCCTTGATGACACTGTTGTCCCAACTGGACAAAACTGGATTGCTTTTGACTCTGTGATGACTAGCATTCACCACTTTCAAGATGGACTTTTTGATACCAAGAAGAATAGATTTGATTGATGAAGAGATCTTACCAAAGATTCTCTTATTTCGTTCCCACCAAATTGCTCAAATAACTATTGCAGGGATGCATTTCCACAATAAAGAGAAAAGTGAGGAAGAATATAATACTGGCTAGGCTTGAAAGAGATTCTAAAGTTTGTTTGGAAGAGGAGAAGGAAATTGGAGTTTTCTAAGAATGAATAGCCAACATTGTTGGGAAAATGAGTAGTTCAGAAAGAGATGATTTGCATCTTCCAATTGAAGATTACACAAACAACAATTGAAAGGTTGGGCAGTGTTAAGTTTGGGAAGATAGTCACTAGTGAGAGCTCTCTTTTTCAAAGCTATCTTGGCAAAACAACCTACTTTGGGAAGAGTGGCAAAGTTCCAACAAAATGGAAAAACACGACACTAAGTGTTGTTTGAATCCTGCTGCTGAATAATCCTACACCCATCTTTAATATTGTATGAGCCTATTTTTCTCGAGGCCCAAACTAATTTATCCTACTTTCCTCATAAAATGACCACTCTAAGTGACAAATTTATCCTAAGTCTAGCTCTATCCTGAGCAGAATTTGGTAACTCACTCAAATCCTTCCATATAATCTTTCTAGAAAATAGACAAATCACAGAGACATAATCCACAAGTGTTTTACCCCAGACATTTTCAATAGGAGTTACTATTTCTTCCTTGGATGTTGTAAGTATGAGGGGAGGTAATCCGCTCCAAGAATCATGCCAAAAGCTAATCGTGTCACCACTATTCACCTCCCAAGAAATGTATTTGGTTGTGATATCTCTAGATGCCATCATAAAATTCCAAATTGCTAATCTTTGGAGGGGTTTTGAATGGACATAACTCTAGTCGAACAAGGTCTGTCAAGATATTTTTGTTGCATGATTTGATACCAATTGGTGTTAGGCTTCGAGTACATCTCTCCAAAACCCTTATTCCTTTTCTCCATATCATGTATACCGACACCCCCAAGTGTTTTGATTTGTGACATAGCTTGGAGTGAGACTAATGGAATTTTCTTTTCCCTGGTTATATTTCTCGACCATAGAAAGTCTCTCATAAAAAATTGAATGGTTTGAATGACTAAAGTATGAGCTTTCAGGACTAAGAGATAATAATTGGAGATGGCTGCAAGTACTATTTTTACAAGAAGAATTTTACTTGCAAGTGATAACCATATGGCTTTCCAAGCCACTATCCTAGACTTAATCCTTTCAATAATAGGTATCCAATAACTGATTTAATTAGCTCTCATGAAAAAAGAAATGCCAAGATATACCAAAGGTGAAAAATCTTCTAAGAAGCCCAAAATTGAGGCAATTTTATTAGATATAATTTGGTGAGTGTTAAAGATATAAACTTTTGACTTTTGAGGATTAATCATTTGTCCTGAAGCTACTGAATACAAGTCTAGAATTTGTTTGATTTGTTTGGCCTCCATGACATTGGAAGCATCAAATAGTAGAGTATAATCTATAAATAATGAATGAGTGATCAAAATATTTGTATCACCTATCATTGTACCTTGCCAAAGACCAATATCACGAGTATGCTTGATAAGTCTGTTGAATGCTTCATCCATTAAAATAAAAAGAATTGGAGATAAGGGATCACCTTGCCTAATCCCTTGAGTAGATTTAAAGAAACCAACTGGAGATCCATTAATGATAACTGAAAATCCTACACTTGAAATGCAAGGATAGATCCATTTACACCAGCCTTTTGCAAAGCCAAATTTGTGAAGAACTTTGAATAGAAAATCCTAGCACACTCTATCATATGCTTTCATCATATCTAGTTTTATGATGAAATTAGATGTCTTATTAGAATTTATTGAATGTAGAGCCTTATGAGCTACTAAAGCCCCTTCCATAGTTTCTCTACCTAGAACAAAACCTCCTTGCTCTTGTGACACCAAATTTGGGATCAAATGATGTAGGCGCAAATAGATTGCCTTAGTAATGGTCTTGTATATTGTATTGCATAGGGAAATCGACTTGAAGTCCAAAAATGTTTTGGGAGACTTAATTTTCAGAATGATGGCAATGTTTGTGGTGTTGAAATATTTTAGCATTGGTTTTCTTTTCCTAGATTCTTCTAGAACACCAAGAATATCCCACCTGATAAAACCCCAACAAGCTTGGTAAAAAAATTTGTAAATCCATATGGGCTAGCAGATTTTGGAGGAGGCAAATAAAATACCACTTTTCTAACTTTATAAATTGTGAATGGGGCTAGCAAATTCACATTATCAGAATCTAAGATAATGGAGAGAATAGCTTGAAGAATATTGCTAAGTTGAGTTGTTGAAGGAGTGGGTAGATTTGTTGGAGCAAGGAGGTCTTTGAAGAATCTAACCCCTTCTTGCTATATGCCTTGGGCATCCATGATTAAATTTACCAACTATGCATTTTGTATAGAAAAAATACAATTGGCAGCTCTTTTTTGTTTTGCGGATACATGAAAGTATTGAGTATTTTTGTCTCTCTCGTGTAGCTAGAGTTCTCTAGATTTTTAATGCTTTTATATCTCTTCACAGGAACACAATTCTTCCCACTTTGCCTTTAAAAGTTTTTGCTTGTCGAAAGAAGTTTTATCCAAACCCTAAATCATAGACTTGTCAAGAATGTCTAATAATTGTTGCCTAACAAGATCTTTTTCTTTAAAACATTTTTGAATGTCACCACATTCTATTTTTTAATTTGATGCTTTATGAAATTGAGTTTCTAAGAAAATTGGCTCATTTTAGATCCATCACATCTTGGAGCAGTCACCCACCATTGATGCATGAGTGACAAAAATTGAGGTTGCCACAATCACATCCTCTCAAATTTAAACAAAGGTTGATGTTGAAACCCTTTGTTAGGAGGTGGTAGAACAAGTTGCAAGGTAATAGGGAAGTGATCAGAACCTGGACATGCCAATATCTCTACATGGAATTTGATGCTAGTTAATTTCTAGTCCAAAGTAACCAAAAACTAATCCAACTTGATTGCAGTCTGAGAGAAGTTTGCTCGTCTATGTGAAAGAACCCTTAATAGCCTTAATATCCATAAGATTATTATCTACCACAAAGTTTGAGAAATCTGTAATAGTTTTCAATGGAGGAGATGTGCCCCCAATCTTTTTTGAAGTTTTAAAAATGGCATTAAAGTCTCCTCCTATGATAATCGGCTAGATAGACTATGATTGAATAATTCCAGTTAAATTCAGCCAAAGGTTTTGCTTGTCAATTGTAGCCATAGGTCCATAAAGATTAATACAAATAAAATTGAAATCATAGAAATTATTTTTTAGAATTTGATAATTATCAGACTGATCTAAAGCTTGAGCTTAAACTAATTTGGAGTCCCATAATATTGTCAAACCCCCTGAGGCTCCATTACCTTGCTGATGGACTAATTTTCATGATCTCTATTTTCCTATTGTCTTATCAAATGTATCTTGGGAAATCCTTGTTTCTTGTAATAAGATGATATTCTCCCTCATAGAATCCAACTCCTACTTGATTCTACCTCTCTTGTCAGAGGCATTCAAGCCTCTAACATTCCATGCAATCTTCATTTTGGACAAAGAGAACACTTGGTTCTCCTTTTCTCTCATTTTGTTGGTGTAAATTTTCCATCCAAGGTAGATTGAATACCAACATCTATTTATGCCTAAGTCTGAACATTCTTAAGTTTTCTTCCCCTCTTCTTAGGGGTCGGGAAACTCTCAATATTTTGACTAGAAGTTTGTTCAATTGATAAAGTTGTTGATCAAGACCTCCTGCCACAAAGTCTGTAAGTTGGTTATTATGCTCGAGAATCTCTAGATTCAATTGATCTTCCCTGATGGCATCACTTATAGGTACACCACTTGTCAACTACGAGAGGTGTGGATCAATGTTGCAATAATCTATTTCTAATGGAAATTCTAGATGTGGTGCCCCTACCTCTTCCAGTTCCATTGAGAATGAAGGATTATTTATTGGAGGTGAGGCCATATTAGAATATTATACAGGGTATGTATCATAAAATTGTGTAAAATATTCATGAAAATATACACCCTCCTCTTCTGTTATTTCATATATAATTTTCATGGCCAATTCTATAAGAAACTGGTCTAATAGTTTCTTGGATCAAAGGTTAGCTATTACCTCTTTGTTAAGCACATCTTGTAAAATTGGCAACTTACTAA
This sequence comes from Cupressus sempervirens, assembly GCA_028749045.1. Taxonomy (NCBI): domain Eukaryota; kingdom Viridiplantae; phylum Streptophyta; class Pinopsida; order Cupressales; family Cupressaceae; genus Cupressus; species Cupressus sempervirens. Next base: position 704,596,736 of record CM053792.1, read on the forward strand.
GAGAATCTTGAAACATTAGATGATGAACTAAGCTATCAATATCCTGATTAGGAGAGACTGCTAGTTCCCAGCCTATTAATCAGACCTTATTGAAATTATTTTGAAACATAAGTACATATCTCAATGCAATAAAAATGAAGATAGATGCCTTGTATGACTAGAAGAAAGCTTGCAAAGGAATAACCTGGGCAGTCTCAGGAATTTCTATTGAAGTAATTTTCTACCCCTTGTGTTGAGATTGTTGAAATGAGCAATCAAGAGGGTTTGTACAGTGGTCCTCACACACCACCATCGTTGAATGAGACAACGCATAACACTGAGATGTGAAATGACCTAAATGATGTTGGGAAGAAAGGATTGATTCCTCATTTTGAAGAACAATATTCTAAACCCGAGAGCCCCATTTTGATTTTAAGGTAATGTGACTAGGCAGCCCCGTAGCTAGATCAAGGAGAATACACACCCTAACATCTTGATGAGGAAGCTCAAAAGGGATAAGGTCATGCTTAACAAAAATTCCAATTTTTTTGCCTATGATTTCTACTATTTCCAGATCTTTGTATTCCAAAGGCAAACATGGCAATGTGTTCCAAATGGGAAAAAACAAAGGAGCTCTACTGTCTAGTGTTACATTAGGAGTCCATAATGAAGTAAAGAGACCTGACCCTTTACAAAACCAACTTTTATAGTTGTGAATAACATCCTTGTTATCAATTGAGTCAAACTTAGCCAAAAAATAGCCTAGCTCAACATTCAACCAAAAAACATCTGACAAACCTAGCCAGTTCTGAAAGGTCCATGCCTTGATATCATCAAATGAAAGATTATTATTTGAAAACTTACCTATTATAGCTTTGTCTAGGAGATGTTCAATTTGATCCTGAAGCAAATGTTCTGGCAAGATAATAATAGTTGAAGTGCGAGGACAATTAACACAAGGGGTAATAACTGGATCTGAGGGAATCTGAGATTGTTTAACTTGCCATACTTGCATAGGATTTTTTTTTGGAATGGAGGGTGCTTTGCTAGAAACTTACTAGATATACTTTGTTCTAGCCCCAATTGGAACCTGTTTGTAATTTGCTCGAGCCTAAGAACCAAAGAGTGATAGATAGTAGCAGGAGAACCGGGTGGAGTGCATTCATAAATGTCAAAAATCAATTTATTTTGATGAACCTGTGCATGTCCCTTCCTGAATCACCCTTGAAGTGGGGGTTTCTTGCTCCAAGGGAGATGGGAATGATTTGAAAAAAAATCCCCCACCCAAATTTTTTTTGACAATCGGATGCCAAGATGGTAAATTGTAGGTGGTAATGACAATAGAGGATGTAATGATGATGTAGTGCAAGGTAAGAGAATCCCAAAAGGAGATGTCCTAACCCCTAGCAATATAACCACACAATGAAAACATAATAGCAAGAAACAATAATGCAAGATCTGATACCAACTCATAGTAATTTGTTCATAAAATATAACTAATTACATGCAATATGCCCGGCTATAAGGCCTTCTAAGTTAGGGCCAAATACAAATAGAAAATTACAAAATTAGTTCTACAAGATCCAACAAGATCCAACTTACAACCAATCTCAACTAGTCCAGATACACAATTGGATAAGAACACCAAGAAGAATCTACACTTGTACTCGTAAGTCCACCAAGAGATCCTCTAGTTCCTAAGTCACAACTCTAGCTCTTCAAATTTGCATCTATCCTTCCTTTCATCCCAACTAAATATGACTAAAAGATTCCACAAGACCTCTACTTATACCAATCTAAGCCAAAATTCAGCCTAGAACACAAATTAAATACCTATACATAAATTAATTGCCGCAAGTCGATTTGCAACAATAATTAAATGTCCAAAAATTGATATCCAGGTAAAATCATGATATCTCCTTGCTCCGGTTGAATTAGAACTTGTGCTTTGAAACATAGGTAGAAATTTAGGTCCTATAAAACCCCTTAAATGTGAAAAGGTTTATTCCTTAAGGATAAGTGTGTATCCATCCCAAAAGCCATGCATAGTAAACTATCATGCGAAACTACTAGAAATTGATACTCTAGGAGAATTGTCATATCTCCCAACCTATAATGAATTATGACTTGTGACCTTAAAAATAGATATTAATCTAGGTGCTCTTCAATATCTACAGTGAGTAGCCTCTAATTCATTATGAAAAATTAGTTACACACCCTGCAACAAGCACCCAGAAACCAGAAAAACACAATTTCAGCAGCAAGGTTCAAACAACTTAAACTTCAACTGAATCCATCCAATCTCTATGAAATCATGAGGAAAGGTTCCCCAATGTGTCTCCAACACATCCCTAACCATGAAAACATAACTCCACCAAAATCTAAGCTCGATTCTCCTCAACACTTAACCAAAATCCCTCCAAACATGTAGGATTGCAAGAAAGCCTAAGATGTTCCTACATCAGACACTCCAAGTTCAAAAAAATGTCCTAGTAACTAGAAGAAAATCTTCTAGGATTCAACACATTAATCCCAAACCGGTTCTTCACATACACATCCTCCAAGTCTTCAACTTTCACACTCTTTCCCTTGTTCTTCTTCTTCTTCTTCACATCAACCATAGGTGTTCCATAAGTCTGCTTTCCATGCTGATCTCCAACCTTCTCAGAATCTGTCAACTCAACTCAATTGCCAATACTCAAGTTCCTTTTACTGAGCTCTTCATTCTACAAAGGAATTAGGGAAAACTTCCTACCACCTTTCTCAAAAATAAACACCTTCCTAACACAACCATGCACAACTCTACAATCATACTACCAAGGTCTACCAAGTAACACATGACAACTGTTCATATCCACAATATCACACAACACTTGATCCTTATACTACCCAATTTGGAAATCAATAAGGCATTTCTCCCTCACTTCCAAAGCATTCTCACCTTGCAACTAGGTAATCCTATAAGGATAAGGATGTCTCATTCTCTTCAAACCAAGTTTTTGAACCATCTCCTCCTCAACAAGGTTATCAGTACTTACACCATCCACAATCACCTTATAGACTTTACCACTAGACTTACAAAAAGTCCTAAACAAACTAGTTCTTTGACAAGAATCCAATGTCCTCTCACCAACCAGTACTTGCTAAGCTAGCAAAATCTCTCCTTTCTTAGGTTGACTATCCTAGACTGCAACCTCATTCACAATAGAAATTGTTCTCCCAATTGAACATTCAGAAGATCTATGCCCTTCTTGACACACTTGAAACAATTACCTATGAACCCACCTCCACCTTTCCTATGTTTCTATGCAACGAGATTTGGTTCACTTTCTACTTTCGATTTAGCTTGTGCTAAACTATCCTACTTCTCCTTCCCTTAGGAACTACCTTGATTCTTCCTCTTTAGCTTCTCCTTTTCTCTTAAAACATAATAATAAGCATCCTCAACTAAAGAAATATTCAACATACCAACCTCATCCTAAATATTGAATCTCAAAGCATTAAAATACCAAGCTACCTTCTCTTTTGACAATTCTCTATGCCCAAACTAAATAGTCAACTTGTAGAACTCCTTGGTATAATCTTTCACAGTCATATCCTTTTGCTTCAGATTCTATAATCTTTGAAAAAACTCAAGTTCATAATTAGCAAGAATGAACTTAGCCTTCAACTTAGTCACCATCAATCTCCATCTAGTGATCTTCATTTCACCTTCCTCTTTTCTATCTCTTTGTAGTTCTTTCCACCAAAGAGAAACATGTCCCTTTAGCTTAGTTTGTGCCAATCTTACTGTGAGTGGATCCTCAATATCCTCAAGCTCAAAGTAGTCTTCCGATTCACCAATCTAATCAATCAAGTCTTCAGGATTCAAAGTACCTGAGAAATTAGAAATCTCCATCTTATGCTTTAGCTTCAACTAAGATCCAAGTCAAGCAAATTGACCATCCCTAATTCCAATAAGTCTCTCCACATGATCAGTTATAGCCTCGCCACTTGATTTAGAAAATTCCAAGTCTTCAACATATTCCTCATAACCATTTTCAGTACCCACATGTCTAGGTACACCACCTAAATCACTTACAATTTCATCAATCATGTCACTCTTCATCAATGCAATCTCATATCTAAATTTTTCTCTCATCTTCTCTAAGATTCGTTCTTCTACAACATCACTAAGATCATTAATTTCCCTAGGGTCCAATATTCTTAGAGGCATCTTCCAAAATTTTAGCAAACCCTAAGTAAAAAATCCACCAATAGATCAAGATCAACTCAGATCTACTTCTTCAACCCAAGTCCTGGTGTAAACTGTCTCAACTTTGGTGATCTATCTACACACTTAGGAACAACCTTCACTCTGATAACACCTAATGCAATGCAAGGTACGAGAATCCTCAAAGGAGATATCCTAGCCCCTAATAATATAACCACATATTGGAAACACAATATCAAGAAATAATAATGTAAAATCTAATACCAACTCACAGTAATTTGTTCATTAAATATAACTGATTACATGCAATATGCCTAGCTATAAGGCCTTTTGGGTTAGGGCCAAATAAAAATAGAAAATTACAAAATCATTTCTACAAGATTCAACAAGATCCAACTTATAACCAATCTCAGCTATTCTAGATACACAATTAGATAAGAATACCAAGAAGAATCCACACTTGTACCCATAGGTCCACCAAGAGATCCTTTAGTTCCTAGGACACAACTCTAGCTCTTCAAATTTGCATCTATCCTTCTTTCCATCCCAACTCAATATGAATAAAAGACTCCACAAGACCCCTAATTATACCAATCTAAACCACAAGTCATCCTAGAAAAATTAAATACCCATACATAAATTAAATGCCACAAGTCACCTTGCAACAACAAATAAATGTCCAAAAATTGATATCCGAGTAAAATCATGATATCTCTTGATCCGATTGAATTAGAACTTGTGTTTTGAAATAAAGGTAGAGATTTAGGTCTTCTACAACCCCTTGGATGCATAAAATCTCATTCCTTAAGGATAAGTGCACATCCATCCCGAAAGTCATGCACATGAAACTATCATGCGAAACTACTAGAAATCAATACTCCAAGATAATTTCCATATCTCTCAACCTATAATGAATAAGGACTTGTGACCTTAACCATAAATATTATTATCTAGACCCTCTTCAATCCATGAAGTGCACAACCTCTCATTCATTATGAAAAATTAGTTACATGCCCTGCAATAGGCACCCAAAAACCAGAAAAAACATAGTTTCAGCAACAAGGTTCAAATAGCTCAAACTTCAACTCAATCCATCCAACCTCTATGAAATCATGAGGAAAGGTTCCAAAATTTGTCACCAACACATCTCTAACCATGAAAACATAACTCCACCAAAATTCAAGCTCGATGCTCCTCAACTCTTAACCAAAATCCCTCCAAACATGCAAGATTGCAGGAAAGCCTAGGATGCTCCTACATCAAATGAAGCGTGAAGAGATGACTCCCTCTTTTCAAATGTAGCAAAAATAAGGACCTTGGATTTAGAAAAAATTGGGTGATCAGATGATAGAGAAGGAGCCCTTGACTGTAGGGCAGGAGGAATCTATGTATGAAAAGGAAGGGCAACAAATTTAAAATGAAACCTAGGGTTAATGAAGAATAGTTTAGCAGGCTGAACAGTGGCTTTGCCTCTGAAAATGTTAATAGGATCTAACAAGTTATTTGGGTAGGATGGAAGGGGAACCTGATGCCTAGAATATTTTTGGCGAAAAGGGCATGCCTGAAAACCATAATAAAGTTGATTGGATCAAAGGGGCCTAGAAAGCTAGACAATAGGAGGACCACAGAACAACTTGGAAAACTCCTTCAAGACAGATTGATCCTACATTTGATACAACCTTGGACTATTCTATCTAGTTTGTTGCTTCCTACCATTTTCCTTATGCTCGAACCCTTGCTACTTCGTCGTCCATACTATCTCTCTCACCTCACCATTTACAACTTCAGATGAAAAATTAGAAATGAACCATTCTTTTGAGAATTGGTGCATAAAACAGTATGTATTTGTGTAGGTATGGTGGAAACCTACAAATGCAGAGCAATTTGGATGCATTTACACCAAAACTAGATCTTAATCTTGATGACTATCCATTGGTGTGATTTTTTTTCATCTGCTTTTTAAAAAATTTATGTAATATATTATATTTTTACAAAATTATAGTATAGTTTCTAAAATTTTAGCTTTTGTGTTTAATCTTTTGTTAAGATTGTGAAATAAGATGCATTAGGTGGTCTAAAGTTTAATATGTCTTTAATAATTTTTTCTAGAAATTTAGCCTTTAGATCTTTTATGTTATGTCGTTATTAGAGGAGTGAGATTTATTTTAACCTTCAAGTATTATTATATAGAAAAAGTTGTAATCATAAAGATGTATAGTAACTTTAGTATAAAATTAGTGTAAGGTTATTTGGAGAGTTTCCACTATTTGAAATTAAAGATTCATTTTAATTAAGACTATCTTTTATACTTGTTTTGAACTTTCTTGAAATAGAAAACCTTTATTATAAGTAATTATGATTATTATATCATTATTATGATATTGTTTATTAAGTGAACCTTAGTTTTATGTGATTGTGATTATTATGACAAAGTTAATCAAGTTGAAACTAGTAATTAGGGTCCAAGAGAGGAGGTTAGGAACAAATAAGATAATTTATCTTATGAAATTAAGTAGTTTTGTATTGCTAAAACCGGATACTTCCATTAGTTAAACTGTCAACATAAGAAATTTACACCCTTGTTTCTAATCTCCTCCTAGCACATTAAGGTCTACATATTTAGAAGAAACAAAGATGGATAGAATGGTGTTCTAATCATCTGGAAGAATTACTGGAGAGAGTAGCTCACTTTCCTCGGGTTCCTCTTTTGTCCCCAAGATAGGAAGTTCCAACAAGTTCAAGTCTAGTGACATATTGTTGTCCCAAGCTTCAACATTTTTATTTTCCAAATAGATGTTCATCTAGTTATTGTAGCTTATTGGTGGAATATGGAGAAATACCATACAAAAGGAATTTAGAGTAGCTTAAACATCATGCACTAAGCTTAATTCCTAGAACAAAAGTGTTAAATAATCAAAGTTGACTTTTTTTTTCCAAAGCTTAATTCTTCCCTTAGTGTGTGATGTTTAAGGGTGGCCATGTCTTAGAACCATTCGATAAGGTGACTTCAGTCAAAAGTTGAAACCATAGGATAAATTGGTAGAAGTTTTCTATTATCCATCAGAGCGTTGTAATGGCAAGGGTGACATATGTCATATCATGTCTAATGCTTGTCATCACTTTATCTGGGTTACCTAAATACTCAACCGTGAACAAACATTTGCAGAGGGAGGAAATGCAACATTTGTCTGGTTCGAATAAACTACTCATGGCTATAAATATAGTCAGGATGTCACTCAAAACTCTATAGCAATATGTGTTGTTTACAATTTCTTTATCCAATATCCCGAAGACTGCTCTTATTATGAGGAAATGTGAGTTTTATAGGATAATGGATAAGTCTAGTTCATAAATGGTTTCAATGGGGAGTTGGTCCCCTCAACTTGATCATTGTATTCATTTTGATGATCCCTAATGAAAGAATAAGAATAAGGGTGTATTTATACAAGTCCCTTAGAGCAGGCATCCAAATCATTTCATCTGATCTTGAAGACCAAGATGGGAGAGATCATTGGTAGATGAGTGGTTTACTTAAAATCTATTTTGCATGCAAAATTTGGAGTGCCAGAAGTCCTAGAGTTGTAGTTTTATTAAGAGTGTTTATGATATACTTTCTAGTGTCTCTAGGTATTCTGAATTGGTTTCTTTATTACTCTTGTTACCATTATATTCCAAATTATCTCTTTTAGCTTGTCCAATCTTACACATTTTCTTTTAATCTTAGTTTCCTTAATGATCGCTTTATAGGAGAACTTACCTTAAAGGGAGTATTTCTCTTTAGGTGTTCATTCCTTTTGAGATACTAATGTGTGTATACCTCTATACTTGAATAGTTTTAGATTATTTTAATATTTTAAATCCTCTTATTGCTTCTTATTAGTTATTATTGTGAGTTGTTTATTTGTTAAAATCATTATCTGAATATGGGTTCATTTTTGTTTTGGTAGAGGATTACATATAGGTTTGATATATTTAACAGGGTTGATCAAAATATTTCAATCTACTTCCTAGTTTACTTTAATGAAACTAGAAAAGAGGAAAGCTTATAGTTAAGATTTTGTTTTCAATCATGTTCTCTATGCTATAATCAAGTTTTGAGGATTTAGTATATTAGGTAGTTCATAGTTAAAAGAAGTCCTAATTGGCACCTTTTTAGAATAGAGAATTGATTATGGACAACCCTATCTAACTTTGATTATGTTCCTAAGATTTAGGTGGGAGGAGAAAACCCTAGAAGAGTTGAGAATGAAGAACAAGTTCATGGAGATATGAAGCTAACTGGTTACATGAGGATCTAAGTTGAAGAATGTGTATTGTCCATAGAATGTTTGTTTGTCTAGATTGTTTTCTACACTTGTTATTCCTCCTATATTGGTTGCCTCCATGTATGATGTTAGGATAAACTACAGACATAAATAAAAAACTACATGCAAATATAACCAATAACAGAAAAAATAATAGATCACACAAAAATGAACACAAGGCACCAAGATTTAATGTGGTTCACCCAATCCCTGGGCTACGTCCACCAAACAGCAAGTCTGATCTTATTACAATCCAGTGAATACAACCTGATTACAATCCGTAATCCCTTACAGCTCAATACCGCCGCAAGAACCAATTTTGCATCACAACATTATGAAAAATACCCAACCCTAAGCCCTTTTATACTTGGGGACTGATCAGGCTCCACACTAAACAATAATCTCCCACTTGGAGACTGATCCTATAGTAATACCACTACCACATGGGGCTCCCACTAGATCAAACCATCCTGGACTCTACTGTTCTTTTATTCATATTCAGTCTAAAAGACCAACCGAAATTGAAGAGGAGTTCAGCTTCTCCCTTGTTACAACCTTTGTCAACATATCTGCTGGATTGTCATTGGTATGTATCTTCTCCAGCTTTAATTGTCCATCCTCCAAAATTGACCGAATGAAATGGTACCACAACTGTATGTGTTTGGTCTTAGAATGCAGAGCTGAATTCTTAGCAAGATGAATGGCAATTTGACTATCTGTGAACAAATAATTATCCTTCTGAGGATGTCCCAATTCTTCCAAGAAGAACTGAAGCCATATCATCTCCTTGGTTGCCTCTATAGCAGCAACATACTCTGCCTCTGTAGTGGAGAGAGCATTAATCTTCTGTAACCTAGAAACCCAGCTCACGGCTGCCCTACCAACAGTAAAGACATAACTTGTAGTACTCTGCCTAGTGTCAATATCCCCAGCCAAATCTGAGTCAAAAAAGCCCTGTAAATCAGTAGTAGAGCCCCCAAAGTGTAAACACTTATTGGATGTTCCTCTCAAATACCTGAGAATCCACTTGATAGCATTCCAATGCTCAAATCCTGGATGACTCATATACCTGCTAACGACTCCCACTACATGTGCAATATCTGGCCTAGTGCATACCATAGCATACATCAAGCTTCCTACAGTTGAAGCATAGGGTACCTTGGACATCTTATCCTCCTCTTCTTGTGTCTTGGGACACATTTCCTTAGTCAATTTCAAATGACTGGGTAAAGGTGTGCTGACAGCTTTAGCATTCTCCATAGAGAAACGTTGCAACACCTTCTCAACATAATCAGCCTGAGATAGCATCAAGGTTTTGTTCTTCCTATCTCTACAAATCTTCATACCAAGGATTTTTTTTTCTGCCCCCAAATCCTTCATAGCAAATGCATGTGCTAACTGGCATTTTAGGCCCTTAATATGATGCATGTTAGACCCAGCTATAAGCATATCATCAACATATAGACATAAAATAATGTAGCTATCATCATCCAACCTCTTAAAATAAACACAATAATCTGAATGACACCTGTTATATCCATGCTCATGCATAAAACTGTAAAATTTTAGATACCATTGCCAAGGAGCTTGCTTCAAGCCATATAAACTTTTCTTCAATTTGCACACTAAGTTCTCCTTACCTTTGACCTCAAAACCCTGTGGCTGAGCCATATATATTTCTTCATCCAAATCACCATGAAGAAAGGCTATTTTAACATCCATCTGCTCTAAATGCAAATCTTTAGTAGCCACAAGACTTAAAACAGTACAAATAGAAGTCATTTTAACAACAGGAGAAAATATCTCATCAAAATCAATTCCCTTTTTTTGTGCAAATCCTTTTACAACTAACCTGGCCTTAAATCTTTTCTTACCTCCTTCCTCTTCTTTCAACCTGTAAACCCATTTATTCTGTAAAGCCTTTTTACGTACAAGCAACTTGCACAAATCCCATGTCTTATTTTTCAGCAAAGAGTCCATTTCATCTTTCATTGTAGACTCCCACTGAATCTTAGTATCCACCTGCACAACTTCATCATAACTTTCAGGTTCACCAGCATCAGTAAGTAAAATAGAATACAAAGAGGGAGAAAACCTTTGTGGAGGTCTAATTTGCCTTGTTGACCGTCTAACATTTACTGGTGTGTGTGGTATTTTTTGTTGCAGTTGTTGCACATCATGAGGAATGGCTGGAACATCAGCTTTTGGAGTATCATCCAGCACTACATAATCATCTTCTTTCTTCTCATGTTGCTGCAACAGATCTTTGTACAACAATTTCTCATTGAATATGACATCTCGACTTCTAACAATTTTAAGATTTTCAAAATCCCAAAGCCTATAACCAAATTCATTAATGCCATATCCAACAAAGACACATTTCTTTGATTTAGCTTCTAGCTTGGTTCTATTTTCAGAGTCTATATGAGCAAAAGCTTCACAACCGAAGGTCTTGAGAAAAGAATAACTCACCTTTTTACCAGTCCATGCTTCCTCTGGAATACCACAGCCCAAAGGAGTAGAGGGACCTCTATTAATCAAATATATTGCAGTATTGACAGCCCCTGCCCACATGTGTAAGGGCAACCCAGCATGCAACCTCATGCTCCTTGCGCGCTCCATTATAGTCTTGTTCATGCGTTCAGCCACTCCATTTTCCTGTGGAGTCCTTGGAACAGTTTTTTGTCTACGAATACCATTAGTGGAGCAATAATCTTCAAATTCATGACTGCAATACTCACCACCATTATCATATCTGAGACATTTTAATTTCTTACTAGTCTCATTTTCAACCAAGCATTTCCATTTCTTAAAAGTTTGAAATACATCAAATTTTTGTCTAAGGAAATAAACTCATACTTTTCTAGTTGCGTCATCAATAAATGTAACATAATAATGAGAGCCACCAAGGGAAGATACCTGAGCCGGTCCCCATACATCTGTATGCACAAGCTCTAATTTCTCCTTTTTGTTTTCCTTCCCTGTCTTTACAAAACTCACTCTCTTTTGTTTTCCATACACACAACTTTCATAGAAATCCATATTCACACATTCTAGACCTGGTAAAACTTTCCTTGAATGAAGTAATTTCATACCTTTCTCACTCATGTGCCCAAGTCTATTGTGCCATAGTGTTGTATCAAAATCTACAGCAGCTATTTGTTCTCCCTGCTCAACTGCAGTAATTGTTCCTGAACATTCATTTTTCTCTGAAACAATCAAAGTAGAAGGAACAATATGACCTGTACAAAGATATAAGGTGCCTACTTTCACACCTTTTGCTACTACAAGGGAACCTTGTGAAACCTTCCAATTTTTATCATTAAAAGTAACTACACAACCCTCATCACCGAGTTGCCCTGCTGAAATTAAATTCCTACTTAGTTTTGGAACATGTCTTACCTCATGTAGTAGCCAATGATTCTCATCCTGCAACTTAATCTTAATTTTTCCCTTTCCAATAATCTGACAGGGTTCATTATCCCCCAAATAAACAAGCCCAAAATCCCCTTGGACATAATCAATGAAATAACCTCTATGAGGTGTAGCATGAAATGAAGCACCAGAATCTATAACCCATGAATCATCAACACTCTCTAAAGATAGAAGCAAAGCATCCTCATCGGTTTTGTTACTTACCACATTTGCCTCCTTGTCTCCATCTAATTTATCTCCTTCATTTTTCTTTCAATTCCAGCAATCTTTCTTTTTGTGCCCTAGTTTCCCACAGTACCAGCAATCATTTGGTCCTCTCGATTGAGACCTCCTCCCCTTTGACTTTCCTCTTGATTTCCCACGATTTCCAGAGTTACTTCCTCTTTCAGTCATTCTGCCCCTGCTTTGTGCATTTAAAGCACTTCCTGATGTAGATCCACCTGAGGATTTCCTACGAGTTTCTTCACTTAAAATAACACCAATCACATCATCATATTTTAGGGTACTAGATCCAGGAACAGAATTACTCACCGCCATTACCAAGCCATTCCAGCTTTCAAGGAAAGAACACAAAATCAAGAGAGCCCTAATTTCTTCATCAAAATTGATACCCACAGAAGATAATTGACTAGTAATAGTATTAAACTCATTTAAATGATCTGCAACAGATCCACCTTCTACCATTTTCATATTAAATAAACGCTTCATGAGAAATACCTTATTTGAAGCAGAGGGTTTTTCATACAGTGTCGCTAGGGTTTTCATCAAATCTTCTGTCATCTTTGCTTTTGTAACATTAAATGCCACCGATGGTGCCAAGCATAACCAAATGCTTCTGAGTGCCTTTTTGTCCAAAAGATCCCATTCAGCCTCTGACATAGTTCCCTGATTCTTGGCTTTTCCTTCCAACGGCTTCCATAAATCCTTCTGATATAGATAGTCTTCCATTTGCATCTTCCATAACTGGAAGTTCTGCCCATTAAACCTGTCAACCCTCAACTTACCCTCATCTGCCATCACTTCCACTCAACTGTGAGACTCCCACTTAACCATGAGACTTTCCTGCAAAGGATAACTGAGAGACAACCTTGCTCTGATACCACTTGTTAGGATAAACTACGGACAGAAATAAAAAACTACATGCAAATATAACCAATAACAGAAAAAATAATAGATCACACAGAAATGAACACAAGGTACCAAGATTTAACGTGGTTCACCCAATCCCTGGGCTACGTCCACCAAACAGCAAGTATGATCTTATTAGAATCCAGTGATTACAACCTGATTACAATCTGTAATCCCTTACAGCTCAATACCGCCGCAAGAACCAATTTTGCATCACAACATTATGAAAAATACCCAACCCTAAGCCCTTTTATACAAGTATTAAACCGCTTTAGGGTTATAACATGTCAGCCATATGTCGGCCATAATATGTCAACTACCATGTCGGCCACTGCCCAAAAAAAAATTTTGGGGCGATGCCCTGAACCCCACTATTTATGAAGTATGTACAGTACTTTCCTAATCAGTCACCACAATCTAACATATGAGTTACAAGATTATAAGGTCATTTTAGAGATATATATCTTCTCAATCTATTCCCTTACTTTCTAAGTTGTTCACAGGTAAAAGTACAAACCTATGTCACCCTTTTGTAAAGGAAAAGGCTAACACAAGTATAACTATTTACCTTCAATGATATAAAATTGCTATTATTATTTTGAATTTGAAAATGAAATAAACTAATGAAATGTGTAGAAATAAATGAAGTTTAGGATTATAATTTTTAATAATTATTTAGAATAAGAATTGATATATTTTTCTAATTTTATAGATAATTTTTTAACTGTTGAAAAATGCTGAAAATTAGGGGTCTAGTTCCCACCACAAAACTATATGGAAATAAACTTATTTCCCTTTGATCTCAAACTATGTTATAGATAACATATATAGTTAGAACAATTTTTTTTTTTAAAATTGGCTTTAGACATATATTTTCTCTTTTATAATGATTCAAATTTCAACTCAGCTGAAATTGATAGTTTTCATCTCCCACCAAATTTTTCACAATAAATCTATTCTTATGTGGAGAAAAATTATATATTCTAAAAGAGGACTCTCTCCTCTAGAACATCATATAATTTTTAAATTTTTTTGATATAATTTAATATTTTTTCTTTTTCAAAATTGACATCTTTCTAAGTGTTAAAATGTGTTCTTGTAGAGTTATTTAATTACAATATCCTATATCTAATTAAAACACTATAAACTGTATATGATAATATTCTTGACTTTGAGCTCTATAAAATTGTGTTTATATGTTATTAAAAAAAAATCATAAAAAATAGTAAGAGTTATTGAAATGCCACTTTTCTGAAATAAGTGTATTTCTTTAGTAATTGGATACAAACTAGTATAAAACATGCATTTAATAGACATTTCAAATTGAAAAAGTGTGACACCAATGTAACATAGCTAGAATCAATTTATCTAGATTATATGTTTGAACAAAATTGATTTTCAGATAGAAATACTCAAATTTAGTCATTCTGATAAGTTAGCCTGAAAGGTGACATAGCATGTACTTTTACCCCACCTCTTTATTTCTGTTGTGATAAATATGTTGGATCCTGATATCCTCAAATTTTTCAATAAGCATTAGTGCATATTCTAGTTTGGAGTTAATTTCCTAGTTTGAAGTGCTTCCACTTCTAATTGCATTCAGAATAATTGGGGAATCCCCTTTGGTGACCACTTTTCTAATACCTAATTCTAAATTTAGATTCAATCCTTCCATTAAGACATTTATTTCTACCATGTTCTTGGTTGTTACTCCTAAATGTTTAGCTCTTTGGCAATCCACTCTCCCTTATCCAAGTTAATGATACACCCCAGTCCTACCCTACCTGGGTTACCTCTGGATGCTCTGTCAAAGTTCAATTTTACCCATCCTTTTGGGGGTGGCTCCCATTTACAGTTGGCTCTAGCCTGTTTGCTTGATTTGGGAAGTATTAATGGAGGATTTATGGGATAATTCCAGTTTCTCTACATCTCTGAATCTCAATATGAGAATGCCCCTTCCTCTTTGATTGAATTTCTTAGGTCAATATTTATTATTTCTATTATACTTTATTTTGTTTTATTAAGAAGGGAGATTAGAGTTATTTCTTTGTTCAGAAAAAATTGCATGTTTCTTTCTTTCCATAATCCCCACAAGAGGATGGAGGGGGATATTTTCCATTGATTGTTATTAATTTTAGAGCAAACTTGTCTAAGCTAGCTTTAAACGTGATCCCCTAGGTTTTTTAGGAAGGGTTGATTGTCAGTTTAGTTTCTAACATAGCCACTGCCAACAAGATTAGGTAAAAGGGCATTGATATAGCAGATGTTTACTTGTTTTTGAGTCATTTTTGCATAGGCATCTTGACGGTCCCTCAAAACCTATTATGATGAATCTATCCGCAGTTAGGATACCATTATGAATTATTTCCCAAAGGGATATGCTCACTTTGAGGAGACATGCTTGATCTGGGCATAAATTTAAGGGTATATCGATGTAGTCCCAACTTTGTGAATTGATAATAAGTTCATATCCCTTCTTTACACTATATATCCCATTTTTAGAGGCATCTCATATTAACCTATCTTTCCTCTCTTAGTGATTTGCTTGCCTTTGTTTAAGAAATCGTTTAAATAATGTTTTTTTTGGTCAAATAAATTTGTATCCTCTATTGTTTTTCATTTCCATTTTTTGTTTTGTTCACCATTGTTACTTGTAAGTAGTTACTAACATACTTTTCCCAGATGTTTTTTAATTTGTTCTTTATGTTTATGGGGAGATTACAATTGTTTGGAGTTGGTAACCTATCCTAAGAATCCTCCTAGAATAATGCTTCTTCTCCCTTATCTATATCATGTGTTAGCTTATTACTGATTATGGTTTTACAATACATCATAAAGATCCATGGTTTGGATCCCTTGGGTAGATTCTTAGTGTGGAAAAGGGACATGGGGTTTGAGCTATTTAGGTATTTTTGGTATAAGAATTTTTCCCATTTACTTTCATGCTCGTGATACATCATACTAATTTTTCTCCTAAGGCTTCATTTTGCCAACTCAAATTTTTGATTCCTAGTCCACTATTGGTAAAAAATTTGTTCTTTCCAATGTAACTCTTAAATGCCCAAACCTATGAGAAACAATTTGATACCAATAGTTGGATAATCTATCATGAGGTTGATAGATTTCCTCCAAATTGAAAGGTATAGTTCCCTTATCAATGATATTCAATGAATTTGTTTGTTCCTAAACTAATTGGGGTACGTTCTTAACCCGAGAACGAAGGAGGAAAACCAAGTCAGCCCTAGACAAAACTAACTTAGGAAGATATTAGTTCCTAAACCTAGCCAATGCCAAGAACCCACAATTCCTATGACTTCTTGATACTAGTAATGCAATATGGATGCAGATTATGTGAATGCAATGAAAAAATGAAGATTTAATATTCAGATTTCTACAATAGGAATACATGCAAATACTCTGATCTACAACACATTCATTATTTGACACAAGATGCAAGATAAATATCCAAAACCAAATACAACAATGCTCTAATTGAATATATTCAGAAAATAATACCCAAATTCTCTGATTTGAAGCAAAACTATTCTTTGTTTTGAACACAACAAATACAATGCTCTGATTTTTATTTGCTTGCAACTCTAGCCAAATCTTTTACAAAAATCAAAACATAAAACCCCTAAATGGATGAAATGAAATACATAACATAAACTAATGTCTCCCCTCTACTCCAGCAATACCTACTCTTGCAGAAAAGAAGAACTCTTTGCAGATGAAAATGTTTTACAATAAATACATTCTCCAGCAATCGTTTGGTTTCTTTCAGTGACTTTTTAGTTCTGTAACCGACTCTTGTCTCTTTGACTTCTCATCTTTTTCCTTTTGAAAACTGATATTCTTATTAACTTTTAAAGTTAATAATGATATATATTAACATATTTAAATTATATTTTAACAATTGACATTTAAATATGTTAAACCAATATCAAAATCTTTCCTTTGTTGGGCGGACAACAAAATAAATACTGCTGCCAAGTAAAAATGAGTCATGTTTCGAGGGGCGTATCTGTTTCTTCTAGCGTTGGATTGAGCTCATTTTTGATATTTTTTCCAAACTTAGCTTTCTACATTCTAACCAAAGCAATCAAAAAAATAATCACCGAGTCAAAAGATATGCACTACTGAATGCCGGTCTATATGACTGTTGCAAAATTAGAATTGATAAAATAAAGTTTTCAACCACTCTTCCTCCAATGCTTTGTAACCCATATGTCTTCAATTTTCTAGTATGTTCTTCCATGCTTACCATGTTGATTCTCTACTAAATTTTGGGAGTAGTTCTCTAGAATGCTTGTGGCAAAAAATCTCGAATGGAGGTCAAAAAGTGTACCAAGTTCTCAATTTTCCACTTCTTTATTGTAGGTAAAATTTTCACATTCTAGTAATAGCTACACTTTGTAAATAATTAACAAGTAATACTTCTTCTTTTCTATCGTGTCATTGGTTATATAACACTCAATTTCATTCTTGGCAGAAATTTGATTTTTGTCTTCTCCCTTTTGTGAAAAACTCCAAAGTGACTGCAAAAGGCGTAGCAGAAAATGAATTTTCCACTTCATATTTAATATGACGTTGATGACCAAATCTTCAAGCAATAAATCATTGTGATATTATCATTCTTTTTTTAATCAATTAAGAGCTCTTTTCCATCTCTCTATTGTGGATTTGATGCTTGGTGGAAATTCCATTTTTGAGTGTGGAAAGCACACCCAATCTTCAATTTTCCACCATCATGTAGTGGGCACAATTTTGATGTAGATTGATTCATAAATTACTTTTCTAAAGTGATCTTCATACTAGACCTCATATATCTTCATTTTGGATTGAGATTTTTATTTTCTCTCCTCATGTGGAAAACTGAACTTTGACTACAAAAGGTAGAGCGAAAAATGAGTTTTCCACTACAGTTTTCCCTTTGGTAGAAGATGAAACATTTTCTTCTCCAATGGAAAATTTGAAAATGATTGTGAAAGGCGTAGCAGAAGATTAGTTTTCCACTACGCTTTCCCCTTTAGTGGAAATGAAACATTTGCTTCTCCAATGGAAAATCTAAAAATGACTGCAAAAGGCGTAGCAGAAAATGAGTTTTTCACTACACTTTTCCTTTCGGTGGAAAATCCCAAGTTGACTACTCCATTGCGGAAAATACAAGAAGTGCTTCTCCATGGCAGAAAAATGAACTTTGACTTCCATTTTATTTCACATTTACATATCTGGACTTTATAGCAATTCAATCCTTCATAGAGACTTTCTTAGAATCAAGGAATGCATTAGTGGAAATTTATCATGGGTGGCAACTTAAAAGTTTTAAAAATTGGGGTACTTTTAGTGTGCCTACAGCTGGCTCTAAATGGGGATTATGTGTTGCAAAGTGCATAAAGAATCTAGTATCTCTAGCAAAATACAAGTACCTATCCATTGGGCTACAGAGTCTAAGCACAAATAGGACTATCAAAGAATTTCTTGCAGGGAAGGCGAAGGGGAGCAAGGAAAAACAAAATTTGAGAAAGCGGGAAACACTAATCTAAGCACACCAAAACTACAAAAATAAAAGCTTGTTTACAAACATAGGTGAGGAGGTCTCAGCAAAATGAAAGAGAGCAAGAAGAAACTCAAACATAACCATTAATCAAAAAGGAGAAGTATGATCCTTTCCAAAAAAGAAACTTGTACTCCAACAAGCTGCAACAAGATCATTGCCTTTTAATGACTTCATCATTGTTGAAAGTGAATCTGGAAGCATGCGAAAAATATGTGACCCAAAAATATTTTCCAAGTAACCATGCTTTTTCATAAATTTCTAACTCTTCTTTATCCTTTTGAACGTAAGATTTAGAATCATTCCTGATCTCAAACTATAACTTAGACATATCCAAGGAAAATATCATATCATCTTTATTATCCAAACACTTGAGACTACCATACTTAAAAGAATTTCTAGCATCCATGGTGCTCTCAACATACAAATTTTCTTCTTCAGGGTGAGGATAAATCTTGACTAAGATAACTTTGTCACCCTTTTCTTCAATCAAATCTGGAAATCTTTCATTTAAAATAGAGATATAGATTTGATCAATACCTAAAATCTTGATAGGAGCAATACCATTAATTGGCAAAGAGAAGTATGAGCCTCTCTGGTATAGTGGCACTAGTACATTTGACCCCATTTTTAGACCAAAATTTTTGACCATCTAAAAAAATGGGGTCAAATTGGTCGTTTTATGCAGGCAATGTATATAATTTTTTTAACTAGAAGCCCATGTTGGTTGAAATTTTGACCAACACGAACTTACACTTTCCCAAAATTAAAAACAAGCTCTTTGCCACGCCCTAATTTCAATCTTGTGTGATCGAAAGAAAGGCTGTGCGATTAATGTTTTTCGTATACTACATTTTGTGGTGCCATTACATGCAGAGGAAGGGTTTGAAGATTACGTGCCATTAGCATTTTATTGTGTGAGTTCCAGCAGCATTTGGCAGCTTCAGTGCAACCTCTGCCAGAATAGTAAGGTTCTATCTCTGTTATATCTCCTTCTTTTCTTTGTTCAGCACATCATCTTCAATGTATTCAGCCTCATGCGTCACCTTTGTCATAATCTCTTAAATTTCTAAATTACTAACCTCATTGGCCATGAAGTTGTCTCGATTGTTCTCTTTATCCTCAGGAGTAGTGTCAAGTGTGATTGGAATTCGTAACATATAATTTTCCTCAGGGGCTCCCACCTTACATGCCTTGTGTGGATGTTCTGTTTATTGGTTTGGGAGTTTTATTTTCACTGCTAGACACCTCTATCTTAAGCTATGATCTTCTAGCCATTGGCTAGCTTCATGGTGGATTCCCCAACTGCGGGTTTGATGCTTTGGATTGGCATGAAAGGTTTTCCAAAGCTTTAAGAGATGCAAGCTTTGATTCAAGTTGCCTCGATTTTAGGATGTCAACTAAAGCCTCTATTACATGTACATCAATTAATGACTCTCTACGGCTGTCATCAAGATCAAATTTTGCAAGAGCTTTTGCCATTTCCAATTTTGATTCAGCTGACCCCCTACAAAGGCGATCAACCACTGGCTTGCACCAATTTTCCATCACCATAGCTTTAATGTTTTTCGGAGAGTCTTCCAGTTCATCTAACATTTGTTCAATTTATATTCCCCTATTTAAGCATCCATCACCTACATCATAATGCAAAAAGCTATTGAGATAGCTCATAATGGATTCTTTTCTTCTCACAACTACATAATAATTTCTATTCAACACTTATCCATAAAATGAGAATCTACCAGTTCAAACAAGCCTTCAAGCAATTGTAATACTGGTGGCCCCACTATATTGGCTTCTCTTTTGACTATAGCTCCTCAATTATTCAGTGCCTCTTTTCCCTATGTTTCGCTTTTAATTGTTTTCATAAAAATTAAGCTTGTAGAGTCTTCAAGAAACCATTTAGCCAATGGGTGAAAGAATGGCAAAATTATAGAAAGGAGACAGTTCAAAATAATTCACACAATTAAAACTATGCTAGAGTTTGTGTAAACTGATACAACAACTATGTACCCCATTTTCTTCAATACAAATTCTATTCACAAATAAAACTTATCTACATCAATTGTACCCTTGTTTATCCAATGTGCTCACAAGTTTGAACCTCTTCACATTGATGCTGGTGGCATTCACGCCAGATCACTTAATGCTGATAAAGTTACAAACCCTTGCCAATGTAGTCATGGGTTTTGTCTCTTTTAATACATGTAGAGAATCCTCTTTCATTAGATAACAACACTCTTATGATCTCAAATCAACCCATCAATGTAGAACAATTATTCATACCCTAGAGTGGGTCCGGCTATATGTAACAGATCACCGAGTTGGGATAACTCATCATCCTATTGAAGATATAATGCAGGGTGAAGGCTTGGATAATTTTGTTGATGCTCTCGTTTTAAAATGGGAAATGGATGCAATTGCATCTTTTACTGATACCTCTTGATACTGGTAAATTCTTCTCATAAATTTCATGACCAGGATACAATTTTCAATAGTTCCAGCAATGTCTTGAGGATCAAATCAATTGCTTGGCACTAACTCATACAATTCCACATTTTAAAGTTTTTGTAGCATTTATTGTATCACTAAATATTTACACTTTAATCAATTAGCTTTGATGTTATGTTAATAATGGCATCAACTATGGTCTTATCATTTCTATTTCTGTCCTTGGAGACTCGAAAATGGAGGAAATGGAAATACTCTTTAAGATATAGGAAAATATAGTAAATAACTCTCTTGGAAACCCATTTCATGTCTTCAAGCACACAAATAATTTGATAACATTCACTTCTGTCAGTAAACCACCTATATATGTAGATAGAAGTGAGAAAAACAAAATTGAAGGCCCCAAACCAACACTTTCCTTATTCGCAGGCAGATCTATGGGACCAGATTCTCTATAAGCCCTTTAGAAGAGGAAACACTTAGTTTCAACCATGGAACTAGACTAGGGAATGTACAGTGAGACAGGACTAGACCAAAAAAGCCAACAATCCATAAAATCAGAACACTACAAAGCAACAACCTCCGAACATGGAGAAATCTGATGCAGTTGTTCAAGGTTATTAGCACTTGCAATAAATGCTTTTCTATAAAATTTTAAACAAGGAGAAGGTTAATATGGCATTCTTCTGCGGACCACAAGGGGCATCCTTCTTACTTAAATTTAAATGGTGGGGGAGTTTAGGGCAGTAAACATATGATAGTCCTCAATATAAGAAAAAAACCCTAATCCAGTAGTATCCAGCCAGGCATATCTTACATCAATATAACTTCAACTTTCAAGGGATGACTACCAAGTTATTACACAAAAAGTTCCAAGAATGTTGATATATATAAAATATATAGATTTCTTCACTTAAACATAACTAGGACGGAGAACTCCTCAACAACAAATATGCCAGACAGTAATCTAGACTGTAAAATCATTGTATGTGGGGAGTGTTGATGTGTGTTTTATGACCATATTAACCGTAGAATAAAATATTGGAGTATCTTATCCTCTCTTGATCAAAATTCCATGCATGCTAAGGTTGCAACTAAGATCACACAAGTAATTTCCAATGTTCCTTGTAGGTTGCATAGGCTCAATGGTAAATGTGATATGCTGTAGGTTATGATCCAACAGTAGGTTATGTTCCCTGTAGGTTTTCTAATAGTGTTATAGAACTAATTAAAATCATTAGTTACATCTTGGGGTTTGATCCAATTTTCATTCATTCTTAATCCTTGCAATTATCTTTTTCAAATCCAGTTTCCATTTCTTTTCTTTTTTTCTCTTCAATGTTAGTTTGTGTGAGTTTTGATGTTTTTTCTTCTTCTTCCTCATTTTCATATTTTTAACTTAAAAATTTCCTACCTTTATATATCTTCTTTTGTTCTATGACCTTAGCTTTCTTGGGTCTTGGGCCTTATGTGATGCAAAGAATCTACTCAGTGATTCAAACTTGCATGTTTCATTATTCTTCTTTGCAAAAATCAAGTAGAGATTCACAAGAACTTTTAATTTGCTGATGACAATAATGTCTCCAATACAATACAATAGCTTAATTGTCTCACTCCTTTTCCAAATGTTGAATTGAGACTTAAAAAATTTTGAACTTTGAGTAGTCAAAATTTAAATGGACTAAATGACAGTAAACAGATTGTAATGCAACTGACTACTTAGAACATCTTTCTATAATTGTTTCCCATCAAACAATAAACTCTTTCAGAAAATTCCATTTCAAATTCATTATGTCCTGTAATTCTATCAGTATAATATAACCATTAAGATTCTCAATGGCATGGCTTCTTCAATGACATACCTCTGCAAAATGGATTGCTCTCGGGTCCCTCTGAATGGTGTCAATGTCATTACAAACACACATTAAATTTACATATTGTGACCAATCTAAAAATCCCTTCAATACAGTCTAACATCCATACGAATTACATATGATATTTGTTCCCTTTTTAATTGTGACTGTGGCAACAAGTCTCTCGACAACATTCAACCATCTTCCATTATCTGGCTACACTCAATCCAATATGCACAGACCGGTTTGTCTGGAACTATTCCAGGTTTCAATGCATAAGAATGTTTAAGACTTAATCATTGCTTAATCAATTTTAAAGAGAAACCCGATGTATCACACTAGACTGCTATTGTTCCCAAATTGGGACTATTTAAATCCGATGTAGAACTAAAACCAAATCTTGAAAAAGAAACCAGTATCATAAAGCATACCCCAATTTCATATTCAAACATTTAACTTCTTGAAACCAATAACCGATACCAAGAATTGACTTGGAGCAAAAAAAAATTGAGATCTTTGAAATTGTATTGTAATTGGTGATGACTTCAATCACAACTCTCTTTTAAACTATTGTTAAACCATTTCATACTCATCGTGACCAACCACCAAGGTAAGAACAGAGAAATTATAAATAGATTTAGTATCTTCAAACCAAATAGCAATTAGCGCAGGTTTTGAATACAATATAGTTCCATAAAATTTGTTTACTCCATCTATGATGATTCAAAAATTTAAGAACATAGAAATGTGCATAAGAACAATGAAGAAACAAAAGATCTGAACATAATTAAATTCTACTATTATTCCATTCCTGATTACATTGTTTCTCCACTTTCCTTGATTCTCAAATCTTCTCATACTACTACTATTCAGAAAAATTATATATATTCCTCTCGGGTTTCTTTAATTACATATATCTAAAGATATTCAAAAGAAGGTAACCCAATAACTAATTCTTAAAACTGACTTTTAACTTCCCACACCCGACTCATTATAATTCTAAATATATTAAAGATACTAGTAAAGTATCTTGGAGTTTATTCAAAACTCTTAACTTATAACCCCCAATTACATCATTAAATTAACTATATAAAACTAAGACTCATCCCAACATTATTAAAATAATCATTTAAAGTGCATTAGAATCCCAGATCTTGAAAATAATTGGAATCTCTGGATGCCCATGTATCATTATGCCTTTTCCTTCTTCCTTGTAGCTCTTGTAGGTCCCCATTTAGCTAGTTTTTCTAGCTTAGCAGTAGGAGGAGTTCGATCTCCTTGTAACCTTGTGAGGTTGAGGAGTAACCTCAACTTTTATTGCCAAAATATCAGGTGTGTCTACCACCTCTACACTCTTCATAATGTTGTCCTTGATTGGTTTTATTCTTGTGCTTCCCAATTCAACCTTTATTGAAACTTTGCTTCCCTTCTTCATCACTTCCCATTATTCTTTGATAATGCCCTCCTTTTTTCTAATATTTTCCACAAATTTCTCTACCTTCATTTTTCTAGATCATTTGTATAATTATAACCTTGTCTAAATTTCTCGTTATAAGTCCCCCATATTTATGCTTCCTTATCTCTAGGTGAGACCAACATAACCTCAGCATGTTTTTCAAGAAATTCTTGGCTAACCTCATAACCAAGAATGGTGAATAAATATCTCTCTAGGATCAATAACCTCCATGCATGCCAAATTAGTTTCAACCATAAAGCAATTTATATCTGTATACTTCTCCACAACTAACCTAGGTATTGTATGCATATATTTCATCTCTATTTGAAATCCCTTGAACAAACCAAGCAGATCACAAATAATGTCACATTTGTATTACATGTGGTAGTGCTCAGTTACCAAAGCATTTTTTGGTACATATTTAGTCGAATCATGTGGGTGCATGTTTCTTTTCTTCATTACAAACACAAACATTTTAGTTTAATCCAATGGCTTTGCTCAATCATTTATTGCTTAATCGTTTAATGTTTAATGCTAATCATATGAGCCCTGTAATATCTAACGCCATAGAATTTTAGGGCCACTAGCCGGCATCCCCACATTCCATATGAAATCATTTGAACATAAGGAGATCTCCAGAAAATAAATGATTTTAGAGATGACTAAAATAAATGTGAATACTTCAAACTTATCATAAGAAGGAAATCACTTATTATTTTCTTTTTTACGTTATGGATGTTTTCAACTTTCAACTTCACCAAAAGACCAAGGATGCGTTGAAATATTTCACTATTTTGAATGCAATTGTAGTCAGTATATTCTAGGTTTAAATGTGTCAGATTATAGCAATTCTAATTTTTGTAGATACACTGCTAGATTTTTTTGTGTAGATATTTTGTATTCAACATTTTGATTTTGTTGATAAGTTATCCTTCTCTAATTAACATACTCTTTCAGATGGAAATAATTAACATAAATTGTCTATAAATCCACATTTTGCAAACATCTATGCCTTCTAGAAATTATAGGATCATTTTAGTTACATTTGAAAACAATAATCAAGAAAAACCATATGTGCAGATATAAACATTAATCACAAAATTTCCAATTTATTTGCAGATATATTTTCCTATGAAGAAAGACCACGCTTGACAATATGAACGCTGAACAAAATGAGACAATGAATACATTGTGGGCTCAGTTCTGAAGAAAACCTAATAAATGTTATTGTCCTTGCAAAAAGTGTAAAGGGTTAAAGACTCGAAGAATTCTAATCACAACAGCCCAGAGTCATTGTAGGCAACATGGTCATGTTGAAGGGGGCCATGATTTTTGTCCATTGCTGAATGTGGATTTCGTATTGGAGGAACATGGAGGTGTGAATATCCAAGCTGAGTATAACACTCTCATGGAAGAAGATGATAATGTGCCAGAGGACATGATTGAAGAAGATGGTATTGGGGCAGGTGATGAAGAGGCTCACAATGATGGTACTAGCAAATCTGATAATGATGATGAAGATGGTCTTGATATACCTTTACTTGAGAAGGCAAATGAGCCCTTATACGAAGGCTCCCAAACAACTCTACTCTCAGCTATAGTGTTGTTGGTGAACTTAAAGGTTATGAATGGTATATCCAATGTAGCAATTTCACGTATGCTAAGGTATATCATTTTTGTCATCTTCAATGTTAGCATACAATTACTATTCATTATATTAACAATGCATATTTGTTGTTGTAGGTTGACTAGTGAGTTTTTGTTACCACCATCAAACATTTTGCCTTGTTCGTACCAAGAATTATCTAACATTATGGATCAGATTGGAATGAAGTATCAAACAATACATGCATGTCCCAATGATCACATTCTATATCATAAACAACATGAATTTGCAACAAAATGCCCTAATTGTCATAGTACTAGATATCGGTCAGATCAAATAACAAAAAAAGTGCCTCACAAGGTTCTTCGGTACATTCTCATTATTCCACATCTTCAACGGTTATTCAGGTGCGCTAGTTTGGCACAATTTATGGATTACCATGCACGCAATAGAAGTCAGGATGACATTATGCGAATGCCTACCGATGGTTCTGCATTTAAAGAGATAGAAGAAACATGGTCACATTTTAAAGAAGAACCTTGTAATCTGAAGCTTTCATTGGCAGCGGATGGTGTCAATCCATATGGAGATATGAGATCTATTTACTCAGTGTGGCCTATTTTTGTTATTAACAATAATATTCCTCCTTGGATGTCCATAAAGAGGGAGCACATAATGTTGTCAATGGTTGTGCCAGGTATTTTTTTCATTTTATAGTTATCTAAATTAATTTATAAATAGTGCATGAAAATGGTCATAATAATAATGTAATGTTTATGTTCATTTAATTGCTAGGTAAATACCAAGTTAAAGATATGAACATGTATATTGAGCCCCTAATTGATGAGTTGTTGAAGTTATGGAATGGCAT
Source organism: Cupressus sempervirens (assembly GCA_028749045.1). Taxonomy (NCBI): domain Eukaryota; kingdom Viridiplantae; phylum Streptophyta; class Pinopsida; order Cupressales; family Cupressaceae; genus Cupressus; species Cupressus sempervirens. Next base: position 704,623,589 of record CM053792.1, read on the forward strand.
CACTATGTATGACATCTCTAGACTGATAGGACATCGACAATTTCAATTCCATGCAATGCTTGTATGGACAATACATGATGCCCCTGCGCTAACTCATTTTTGTGGTATGTTATATTGTTAATATCACATATTTTTGGTTTTTTATATTGCTTACACATTACTATCAAATGTTTAAGTTGCACATGATAATTGTACATGATCCACTTCTACATGATCTTTTAGGTCTTCAGACAAAGGGAAAATTTGCATGTCCAGTTTGTGGTCCGAAGATGAAATCTCGTCATTTAAAAACTTTAAGAAAGCAGGTGTTTGATGAGTTTAGACACTTTCTCCACAATAATCATAGGTATCGAATTGCTGAAAAACATCTTTTCAATAGAAAAGAAGAGACATAATCAAGGCCACGAAGAATGACACCTCATTTATGGAAGTTGGAATATGATCAACTAAATTGTCGAGGTAATATCCAATTTGTCGTCCGAAGTTTAAAATTTGTATTTTGATATTGTCTTATATTTACTAATGTTGTAATTGATGCTTTTGAAGGTCATCAAGGCATCAATGAGGAACTTCCTAGAGGAATGAAAAGTTATCCTACTCAATTTAGTAGGTTACCGTACTACAAGGATCTCCCAATTGTGCATTTGTTTGATGCTATGCATATTGGAAAGAATGTAACAGAGACACTATGGAAAATATTGGATGGAAGGCGTGATAGAGAAAAAATTGACAAAATTTGTACCGACATTTATGAATCCAATCATGCACTAAAAGCTTCCATTGAATCAAATAGCAATGGAGACTGCATAAATACAAGTGCCCTTCCTTGGTTATTAACGGAGCAACAAAGTGATGCATTAAAAGGAGTCATAAAAAAAACAAAATTTCCAATAGGATTTGCTGCAAATATAAGAACTCTTCTATCAAAGAAAGGTGATTTTGGGCTAGGGTTGAAAACACATGATTGGCATACCTTCGTCAAGGTAAGTCATGTTCTCTATTTACAGTATATTTGTAAGATTGAATGTACTACCTATTGCATTATTTAATAATATATTGAAATGATCATTTTTAATGATTGCAGTTCATCCTACCTCTATCCCTTCCACAACAGTTTGACAATAGTATTAAACAAATTATATATGATCTTGGAAAATACACGAGGTTAGAAGTGTTTTTTCTTAGATTTGTAGCTTTTTCTCTTAAATCTATTGTAAAATTTTATTTGAAATCTCGTTTATCTTGTTTTGCGTGTTGAATCTCTTTTAGATGGTTATCATCTAAAGAAATTGACAAAAAAGATATAAAATATTGGAAGAGAAAAATTCCACTACTTATATGTGAAATGCAAAAGTGTTTACCTCCAACCTTTTTCAATGCTCAAGAACACTACCTCATACATCAAGTTGAGGAGATCGAATTGTGTGGACCTGTACAAGCTAGATCAATGTGGATGGTTGAGAGGCACTTGAAATTTATGAAGGGCTTGGTTCAACAAAGAGCACGTCTTGAGGGTTCTATGATAGAGGGATATATGATATACCAGACCATGGTGTACATTACTAAATATCTTCCAAAGTTTGCAGTAGATATCTATGTAGATCGCATTTGGGATCCCAACTCTAATGACAAATTCGAAGGGGAGTACCTGATGGGGAAAGGTAGAATGAGGAGGTTGAGAGGTAATTATAAGTTTTTTTTTTAAAGTTTAATAATTATTATTCATCATCAATATATATAAGTTGTTTGTAACTAGTGTAATTGTTTTCTTTATAGTTGGTCGTGAGTGGGATGCACTACACTTGTATATTGCAAACAATCTTGATTGGATGACAGTATGGATTGAACAGTCTCAAGAAAATGGTCGCTCATTAACATGGGATGGTGTTGTATCATTGGTTAAAGAAGCTCATCGTAATGGAGATCCCAATGTTACACAAATGGTACTTGATCTAATATATGGCTTAAGAGATACAAAGGTACGCTTAAGATTACTAATCATCACACATAAGTTTAATATCAACTCACAGATCGATGCAAATAATCTTGACATGTTTGAATAATTGCAGGTCAAACACCACAAAGCTATGTACTACCATGGCTATAAATTTCGTACAAAAAAGTTAGATGAAACAAAGAAAACGTGTGATTCTGGGATAAGTGTTATCTTTGCGGTCACCAATATTTCATCTAGAACTGACATACATCCTCAACAATCTGAAAATCGATACTATGGCATTTTGGATGATATACTTGAGTGCGACTTTAATTCATTCAAAATAGTTCTATTTGTCATCAAATGGTTCAGGTTACGACTGAATCAAAATGATCCTGATAGGACTGTTATTGAACATGATAGTGGATTTACTATGATTAATACAAGGTCATTTGAGCCAGTCGGAGATCAGCCCTATGTTTTTCCAAGCCAATGCGAGCAAGTGTTTTATTTTGGTGTTCCACACAAACCAGGTTGGTCATTTGTTGTTAGACATGACCCAAGAGGAAGGCCGGTAAAGTATAATGTGATCAAAGAAGAAGAAATTGAAGAAGTAGAAGAGGAAGTAAATGATTATCAGGAACAACAATTACCCAGTGATGAAGATGAAGAAGATGGTGATGATTTTAGTCATGCTAATGATAATGGTGATAATGATGATGATGTTGTTGATGAAGATCATGATCATGGTGATGATGGTCATGATGATGATGGTGATAAAGATGATGATGATGGCGATGAAGATGGTGGTGGTGACAACGATGATCAAAGTGACAAGTACGATGATGGTGATGATGATGATGATGATGACATGGATGAAGATCGTGATGATCAATGAAATGTCTAGCTAGGATCAATGTCAACTATGATGGGGTCTTGTACGACCAAACTTTTTTTTCTAAACCATATGTGCACATATAAACATTAAGTAGAACATCTCAAATATTTTTTTAAATATACACATTAGTTACACTAAATTTTTAACTTAAGACAAATGATTTACATATACAATCTACTTTATTATTAATATTTTTTTTTGGTAAGTCTATTACTTTAATTTCGCTACTGATTTTTAAGACTTACTAATTTTTTTCACAAGGCGATATGGATGCACCATCTCAAACACCTTCAGTACAGGTAAACATTAAATATTGTAAATTTTAATGTTAATATGGAAACAAATGTCTTATTATTATGTTCTTTTCTTTATGGCTTTGGATTTGTTTTGATGAAATTTTACTGATATTTGATGTCACAAATGATAGGAAAAAGCTAGAATGACCGCTGATCAAATGCGATCTGAAATATGGGCTTCATATCTACATAACATCGCCCTTAGTACTGACCCTGTGTTCATCACCCAGAAAATCAAGCAAAGATACACTGATGAACTTGTTAACATTATCATCGAGGCTGACAGAAGTGAGGAGAAAGAGACACTGAGAAAAGAATTGGGCCGTAGAATCCAATCTTTGCAAGTAAGCAATAATTCAACTAAAGCAATAATAGAAGTTCAATAGATATGAATATTTTATACTATCTTATGGATCATGATCTCTAATTTTATGTGTACTTGTATAGACATTTGTGACATCACATGGTGAACATGGTGATGGTCGTTGTAGCACTTTGTTTGTTTTCATCAACATTATAACACTTAATTTTTTTTTGTGGACATTTGTAGCTAGTATTCCATTTGATCTTTATCCATTGCAAATGTCTTTGCTAAATATATTGTATTCTTCAGCTCATGATGAAGTGCAGACTCCTCCTTCAGTTGCCAGCCCACTATTGCCTAGTGCATCGTCAGCAACAAGGGGCATGCAGACATCCTCATCTATGCCCACTAGAATTGGTAAAACCTTGTTTTGCTATATTTTGTAATGTATTTGTACAAGTTGATGAAAAATTAAGTAGCATATCAGTGCTTAAATGATGTCTATAGAAGCCTACATACACACAAACACATGCATACACATGCCATGCATACATACATACATACATATTTTGCATTCGTGTGAAGACCCTGCTTAGATCCAATGATTGCTATATGTTCCATTCATGAGAGATGAATTCTTCTGAACTAACTACTCATAAAATCCTTATAAACTATTACAAAATCTGATTGTTAAAAATAGGACATGCAGTCTAGGACATGCAATCCTTAATGGAATGCGAGGAAAAAAAATTTTTGCTAGTCAATTTCTTCAATTTGATTATATCCATAAGTGTGCTTTAATTCATTTGGTGTCTACTTTAATTGTCACAATGTTTCAGTTGATAGACCAGCAGAGAGCAGTATTGCTGAAGCTTATCCATTTCCTGGAGCAGTTCGTGTGATTAGTACTGGTTCATATGAAGGGACATTATTGCTGAATAAGAAAACTATGTTTCCGTTAAAAGAACGAAAGCTTCCAGGTGCTTTAAAATTGTTTTTATTTAAAGTGTAAATTTAATTTATTTTTATATTACTCATTTTGGACTGATAAATCCTTTATGTTTTTGTAGGTAATAATGTTTTCTTTGACCATCTTTTTCATATGACATTGAGACTATTCGGACCCACCATACGTAAAAGGTGTGTAGTTTCATATCATTGCTACATAATTTTTCTTTCCTTCCATTTATCGTAATATATTAAAGTTATTGACCTAACAATCTATTTGTTTTTAAAAAGGTGGAATTTACAAACCGTGGAATTAAAAAATCAGCTCATTGCATCTTTTGATGAGAAATTTGGAAAAAATATTTTTGACAATGGCCTACTTCTGAAAAGAGCAGCAAAGCATATAAAGACTGTGAGGGATCAATATAGAAAGGCTCTTAAGGATAACCCAAAGTATGACCGTCCTGCTATGATTCCACCAATGGAGTGGAATGAAATAGTAGAAGATGCAAAGGAGAAAAGGCTATGTGAAGATAGAGATAATGAAGCAACACAGGGCAAAAAGAGGTATGTCATGATAGTATAAGTGCATTGTAATCATGCACTAATTATTCATATTTGTAAATATATAATCTAAGATGTTTGAAATTGTTCATAGATTGCAGGACACATCCGTGGCTACAAAAGCGAGACTAGAAAAGTTTGGCCAACACAAACTTAGCTTTGGTAGCTATATGAATCTCCAGTCTCGAGTTGTAAGTAGGAGCAATGATATGAAATAATTTTTTTAAATATAATGTTGCAAACAATTTTGTCTAGTGAAACCATACATACAAAACTGATGATATTAAGCAAAAAATACAGGGCACAGAATTCAATGTGGAGGTCATAGATGAAGATAGAAAACTTTCCTTGAAGGAAGCCTATAAAGTCGTGGTTGCATGCCTATGCGAAGAATCTGTAAGCCTTGCCCAAGAATCCAGTTCACCAAATGATATCTCACAGGTAAATTGGTTAGATGAAAAGAAAATGAAATTGAATAGTTGGTCCTTTTCTTTTTTGGTATTAGTTTTGAACGTAAATTGACTGCATAACAATGTGCATAACATTTTATTGCAACCTTCACATCCTACCATAGAACCTACTCGTGACGAAGGCCATAATGTGCATTATAGTGGTGGAGGTATTAATTTGCTATTGGAAATTAACTATGCAATTATGAATACAATTTAACATCTTCAATTGCAATTTTACGTGTATCCTTTTTTTGAATATTTCAGAGCATGTTCAACATCATGCCAAAGGAGTGGAACATGTTCCAAGTGTTCAACATGTTGACGTGGCAGTGGATCAAAATGTTAATGTACATGATGTGGCATTGTCAAGTAAGAAAAATGCATGTTATGTTGTACTGGCACTTAATTATAGACTAGTAGCAGTTAAAAAAAGAAAAAGAGTATGCCAATTTATCCCATTCACTTGTTCTTGCAACAGAGCCCCCTTTAGTGCAACAACCTCCTACTCCTACAAAGAGAATGAGTCATCGTAATTTGACATTACACGTGCTAGAAGAGGAGGAGAATGATGCAGATATGGATGCTCCTATGAGCGCTTTTCTTAAGAGAGCTCAGAAAAACAAAAAGAAGAAATGATGTTTTAAAAATCTTCTTTGATAAACCTTGTTGGATAATGAAAGAACTTTGTTTTAAGTAATTATGTATGAATGATGTGTATTAATACTGATTTTTATTTTATGTTAATGAATATTGTTATGTCTTAATGAAGTCTTGATTAGTATTGTGTATTAATGAATTTTATATCATATTAATGAATGTTATGTGATTGTATTGATTGAATGTTATAGTTCATAAATGGATGAATGAATAAATGAAGTATGTAAGTAGATGATAATGGGTACTTTAGATTGATGTTAGGGGGAGGGGGTGAGGCCAGATGAGCTTCCACCTTCACGTGGTTGGCCTTGTTAAGTAGAGAATATTATAGTATTCTTGAAACCAAGTGAAGCTCAAACTAACATAAAATGGACACTTCGCATGTGGTAGGTCTAAAATGATCCACGACTACTGCTGCCCATAACATGAATTTGTAAAATACACTCTGATATCACCAATTTCAACACTCTATTTGAAGCATAGGAGTGGTCTATAGTCTTAGCATGAATTTTGAGTAATGCCTCAGTCTAGATAGCCTCAGAAGTGGCTGGAAGAAGCCTGCACGAGTCTGAGACTATGACCCTGCCTTGGCCAAGAAGAACTTGCCAACTCTCTACTATTGTGGCAAACTACAGAGTGGTGTGGCTGGTCTACAACCAACCAATAAGTTCACAACTAAAGGAATGAGCCTTCCTTCGCCAAGGATTGCCAAGCAACAATCTCAAGTGTACCAATTTGATCAATACTCCAAACATGTGAAAGTTAAGGTTTGAGGTTGGATAAGTGTGAAAGTTAATATTTTTTATAAAATTCCCCATACATAGGGAAAATGACTTAAAAAATTTTAATTTTTGGTGTCTTCAAAAAACAAGGTAACAACTGATTCTAACTAGGGTCAAGGACTGTGAAGGAAGTAAAGAATGAACCCAGGATCTCCCAGAAACCAATGCATTATCCAATGGGCACTAGAGTCATAATGGGAGGAAACATAGAGTCTTACTGGGGAAACATGCGACAAGCTAAAAATGAGACCAGCACAAAACAATTTGGGGTGGATATCATCTTTGGGTCTTCTCAAAGATTTGGTGTCCCCCTGGACTATGGGGGCCCCTCATTTATATTTCTTGGTTACATCTTAAGAGTAAAAATGAATGATGTCTAGGAGGATTATTGGAGTTAATGTGGATTCCCATAGGAATCCTGTGCTAAGGATGGAAATGTAGACAAGGGAGCAACACATCAGGCAAGATAATGCCACTAGAAATATCTACATGATACAGGCATTAATTACAATATATCTTCTATGTATGCAATCTATCATGGTCTGGAAGGATTGAAAAAGAATGTGTACATGGTTTGGCGGGAGCATTTATTAGTGGATTAAAGAAATTGGGCACTGTTAATGTTGAGGATGCTCCATTCCTTGATATTGTAAAGGTTATATGCTTATTGTTAAGCAAGGGGAGATGGGCATCAAAACTTCTATCATTACTGTCTCAGCTCATGGAGTGAATCTTGCAAGTGCTACAATATGTGGAATGAAAATTGTTGTTGTTTGAACTATTGCTAAAGAAAATATCAATATGGAGAAACTAAGGAAGGATGTAGAGGAAAATAAGGAAAACTTGTAGCACTTATGATTACCTATCCTTCAATGCATGGTGTGTATGAGGAGGGTATTAAATAAGATATGTTAAATCATTCAAACTTTAGCTGATAATTCTGTCATAAAACTCTGCAGGTGTGCAAATTGTGGACATAGAGATGAGCATGCACAAGATAATAGTTGTTGGGTCTGTGGATCAAAAGATGGTGCTCAAGACTGTGAGAAAAATAGGAAGAAGAGCAGAGTTATGGCCATTGAATCCTTATCAGCCTGGTCACATCACCACTTCTATATATACCAAAGTTTATAATAATTATAGAAACCACAGATACATTGGGAGTTTTGGGTATTTCAAGCTTGCAGATGAAGATGAGATTTCAAATAGACGCACTTTCATTAAAGCCAGAGCAAAACCCAATAAATTAACTCAAACCCTATTTTATGTTTCATCCTAACCAATGTTGATAAAATGTGTTGATGGATAATCTTGTTGCAGGTTTATGTTAAGGTCACTTGCTAGATCTTTTCACCTTCCAAAGAAGAAAATAATCAGAGGTTCCAATGTTTAATGCATTATTGCAAATTTATCATCTTTAATGAATTCCCAACCCAAGTAGTCTATTACATAGCCCCACCTTTGACAATTTTTTGAATACTGTGATCATTATGCTTAACATGGGCTAGTGATATTTTTAATAGTTGTAAATGCTCATTCTTGAGCATATTCTAATTGGAAAATCTCAATGAACAAATACACATGATTTGTAGATTTTGATTATAAAATTTATTTTTGTATAAGGAGTTTAAATTAAATTTTCCAAACCAGTCAGAGGAGCTAATTATTTTGTCATGTTATCACAGTTTTGGTTCATAGGTAAATTTTATGAAATCATCTCCTAATACCAAGTGGCAAAGTTGATTTTATTAGAAGGAATAGACCAATACTTTGGGAATAGACCATTACTTTGGGACATTTTCAGCAGCCTTAAAGAGGCGACTTGGTGGGGCAGATTGGTGAGCCTACATAGAGAGGCCAACTTGGTGAGACAAGATGGTGAGTCGACTTGGTGAGATGACCTGGAGAGCTAACTTGGTGAGAGGACTTAAGGAGTTAATCCTTATTGACTGAAAAATAGTGGTTAATTGTTTGCAAATTTGGTTGAAGACAACTCCTTGTGTTTTTCTAGTGCTTGGACCAATTTAGTTGCCTCTTTGTCAGTAGTCTTTGATTATTACCAAGCCGAGCGCTACATTTGTCTAATTTCACTGCCATGTTTATGGTGACTCACTACAAGTTATGTTCTCTATTGTTTATTTGTATCTTGAATCCTTCTCCCCAATCCTCAACCTCAATGTGGTTCCACTATCTTTTATCCCTACCTTATGTTAGTATTGTTTGATGTTTTAATTTTGTAGCTTCTATTGTTAGTATTGTTTGATGTTTTAATTATTTTCTTCATGTATTTGTTCAATGTAGGGGGTACTTCATGATGGAACTACAGTGGCAGCAAAGAAACTTTCTTCCAAATCATTCCAAGGACAAGAAGAATTTTCCACAAAGAAACTTTTCATTAGTCATGTGCAGCATCAGAACCTTGTAGCATTAAAAGGGTGGTGTGTGAAGCAGAAAGAGAGACTACTAGTTGGCCGACACTCCAAGCTTCTCCAAGAGACACACTGCACAGATAGCTTCAGTTGCAAAGAGTTCGTAGGTCAAAGACGCCACGCTGTGACAGATTAACAGTAGCTGGTGCACGTTGGAGTAATTGGGAGTTAGGAGCCCCAAAATGAGATCATTAAAGACATGTCATAAACAGCAGCATAGTTCCTTTGTTATCTGCGATTTATACCAGGTTCTCTTTATCATTTGTTTGTGTTGGTAACTTGTGTTAGTAATGTAAACATAGATTAGTTTCTTGGGATACAGTCAGTGATTGCTCCTTCATGGTTTCGGATAGATTAAATGTTGTACGAGCTCTGCTGTAGTGGAGAATAATAAAAATTCAGAACTGTTATCTCTTGAGTTTTCATATTGTTTGCAAATTCCTTTGGTCTTGTTACTATGTTCCCATGAGTGATTTCTTACAATAGTATCCAAGCTTAAGACCTGCGTTACATGCTAACTATTTGACAAAATTCTTCTAGCCCAAACTTGATCTCCTTGATCAGAGCAAGCAGGGATTACTACACTGTTCCTGATATCAGTTATTCGCATTTCAATTTTATGAGTTTCATTGGTACATTCAGCATTACAAATTTGATTCTCATATTTAGAATTGGCTTAGTTTGATGAAGTTTTAGTACTGTCATTTCTTTCCAACATATTATCTAAAATTCAAACTAGAAGAATCACTTAAAAATCTCATAAGAAACTGCATAACAGTGAGGGTTAGTCATTGTCAAAGTGTTTGATGAAATGTCAAACAACTAAATTGGAAAGGAAATTGGTGCTTATTGAAGCCATACCCAGTTGGGGTTATTACATACCATTGATCTTTATGCAGTTTTGACAGTTTTCTTGACCACTTAGAACATTTTCATTGATTGTTCTATATGGCTCATTTGATATTCACTATTTCAAATCATAGAGTAAGGTAGTTCATTTTCTTGTTTGAATACTTAGAAATTATTTGATATTACCTCGTTGAAAAGGCTTATTTTCCTTCCATTCTGAATGGATAGATCTGATATGTATCAGTCATTGTAAAGAAGTAAAAGTTGTGCTTTCATTTTCATAATCTAAATTGAGATAAGATTGATTTGTTCAGAAGGCTTTTGAATTTCTTGTTTAAATGTAGACCTAAGTCTTTGAGTGTATATACAAAGTTCAAGCACATGCATATGCACGTGTGTTTCCTTTTATTGGTGATAACATTTCCTTTTGCAAATTGTGTTTTGGATCATATATAAATATCTAATCTACTTAGTTTTATCTGTGGGTTGAACTTTTACAAGATGTGACAATTGATTGTCAATTTGCCTAAATGTCTTATATTATTGCTTTTAGTTATCAATTGACATCAATCTTCTAAAATATATCCAGGTTTCCATGTTGAAGGGAAGAGTAAATATTGTTGGTGGCACACCAAGCAGGTATTATGGTAATCATAACTCTGATGCAATTATATTGGAGTTTGGGTTATGAGTAGACTTTCTGAGTCTTGATAGTAAGATTCAGCTAGGAAAAATGAGCAAGAGACAGGAAAAAAATTTAAAAACTAAAGCCAAAAGGCTAAGACACTAAAAGGCACCTTTACAACTCTAATCTGCCATTTAAGGATACTTCTGCTTTTTGTTTTAATGTCATGGATTTTATAGTCCACGAGCTTTTATACCTGAACACTCGTGAGAGTATATATAGGAAAATGTTGTTTCCCGAAACTCAAATCTTCTTTGGTACTGATTCAATGTAGCTTCTATTTGATTATTTTATTATGTCTTTAAAGTTGGTTAAATGAGGGTTGTATAGTAAAAGACTCAATTTCTTATAAAATATTTTTATTTCATTGTTTTATCAATATTTTGAGTTTGAGTGCCAAGCCCGAATCTTGTAACTAAGCTTTGATGCTTTTTTTGTAGAAAAAAAGACAAGGAAAAATGGAAATACATTACTAAAAGACCAGGTTATAATATATGATGACCCACTAGGCCAATTCAACAGTTAAAAGACTAATTTGCCAAAAGTTCAATACAAAGAGAAGAGCTTATGCTAGAAAGAATCCACCACGGGAATCACCACAAAAGGCCCAGGGGATAAAGAGACAGCAAAAAAAAATATGCATCATTGGCTGTCCATGTTCACAAAGTTTTAATTTAAACTGCATACAAATTAACTTCTATGTGCCTAAGCTGATATTGCTAAATGATTATAAATATTCTAGTCCACCCTGTAGTTCTGATCCATTCTGAATGTGTCCTCCAAACCTAATGCCAACCCTGGAATGGAGTGATGCCACCCTGGATGAGGTACGGCTAGCCATGGAAGCTAAGGGAAAGTCTGAAAATTTCTCCTTTGATCATTGATCTGTATACTGGAGTACTCATTCTGCCTGATACAATCCAACTCAACGATTGACCCATTTGAACTTCCTATCTGAGCTCGTGCACTTGTGATTGTTGTCCACTATGGTCCATGCAGCCATTATCAAACATTGATTTATTTTCTATCTTGTTGGAGGCATTGTCCTAGGTTACTGTAGTGTTGTAGAGGATAAAAGTGCATACTTAGCACTTCTTTCAACTTCTCTTATACACCCTTCATCCATTTCATTAAATGTGCCATTCTATTTGATTCAATAGATTTTAGCATTTAATTGTATTCAACCTCTTCCTAATCCTTTTATTTATTTTTCCACTGTGGTCGAAAATGTGGATATGATTAATATTGTAGACACAAATTTGTGCAACTAATCCACATTCTAGTTGAACTTTGCTTGAGTTGGCTTTCCTCCAAAATTGGTTTGTTGCTTGTTTTCTTACGTGTATAATCTAAGAGGACCACTTTTTTTAATAGATCTTGTTGAAGAAAATGGGGAACATGTTAATGAGGAACAGCCTTCAATCTTTCAAGTAAATACTGATTTGGTTTTTGCAAGTGTCCATGTTTTTCTTATGTATGGAAATTGACATAGTTTCTTTCTCTTTTTTTTTTAGGAGGCTCTGTTTGGAGGCTCTGATTGGAGCACATCTGGTGGAAGGTGGTGTAAATGTAGCTATTGAGTTAATGCAGTGGATGAATATGGAAGTTGGCATTGAAGTCAAATCAGTAGACATTGCATCCCAACGCTCTTTCAACTATTCGAGTGTCTTGGACACAAATTTGGATGAATTGGAATCGTACCTAAATTACCACTTTCTTAATCGATGTCTTTTAGTAGAAGCACTCACACATGGTTCACTTACTGAAGCTGAGGGACCTTCGTATCAGGTACATTTTGTTTCACCTTACCTTGAACAATCTATATATTACTTTGGTAGTAGTTAATTTAAAATTCTTTTAGTGTGCTGATTTTAAATGTGTAAATTATAATTATGAGGTTCAAATCTTACCTACACCACCACTCACACCTTTGCAATATGAAAACATCAAACAAATGGGTACCATTTGCAATCGGACATTAAATCTCTCCTTACAACAGGGTTGTCTAGATTGTTATTGAAGAAGACAATAAAAAGTTTGTGTGGTGCTCAATTTATGCTCCCATTGCACATTACGAGAGAAATGAGCTATGGAAATGGATATATGGGCTTCAATACATCCCTTGGATTGTGGGAGCTGACTTTAACATGGTTGAGAGTAGGGAGGACAAATCTATAGGAAGTGAGATAAGTGCAAAGGAAATGAAAACTGTTAATAGAATAAAATGAAAATTAAGCTCAACCTATTCGATCCTCTTGAAGGATATAGAAAAGAAAACCAAAATAATTGGTTTACTGGGTGTAATTGCCAAAAGGTAAGTATAAGGATATATTGCAGATTGGATATATTTTATTGCAATAAAGATTTTTTTAGCTTTGATCAGACTGTCATGAATGTAGTGTCAAGGTTACCCCTTGTTCTTTATCTGATCATCATTATTGCTACTGTAAGATTCATATATCTAATGATCAACATTAGGACAATGAAAAGCAAGATAAATTCCTTCAAAACACCAATTTACTAAAAGACGATTGCAATTACCCAATCTTTACCACCAGGGAAATTAACAGATGGACGTTATAAGATAAAAATGCAATTAAAATATGGAATGACAACAATAAAAATTTGGCCACTATATTTCAAACTATTGGACAAAAGAAAAGCCTTAGACAATAGGAAAACAGAAAATGACCTTCAGAAAGATCTATTCAAACTAGAGAAGAAGATTCAAATGACCCCAATAACTCAAAATTGAATGAGGAGTTAATCATAGCAAAAAAATTATTGAGAAATCTACATGCTAAAAATATACAAGGATTAAGAGTAAGAGCCAAAATAAATTGACTTAACAATGGCGATAAAAGTTCAAAACTCTTCTTCAGATGTATGAAAGTTAAGAATGTCTGAGAACAAGTTGACTATATATGAGCTGATAATAAATTGCTAAGTGATCTTAAAGAGATAGAGAAGAACTTTCACTATTCTATAAGATACTTTTCTCATTTCAAGGACATAGTGCAAGAGATCTAAGCAAAAATATAATTCACAGTAAGATTACAGATGATATTGCAGAAATAATTAATATTTAAATTGTATCAGAATAAGAAACAATAAATGCAATTCAAAAGCTAAATGATGAAAAGACCCCCGCAGTAGATAGTCTCCCAATTAAACTGTATAAAGAGAACTTAGATTGGTTTGGAGATGACCTACTTCAAGTCTCTACTGAAGCCATTAGATAAAGGTTGTAATTTATTTATTTGCCTGATGTTTTCATATTTCTAATCATTTCCTTGTTTTCTTCTACAAGGTTGATGAATTATATGAATGAATGTAATCTTTTATGACTGAAGTGTGTGTGGTGTGTGTGTGGATGCAAGCCATACATCGATGATCTTGTGAACAAGAATGAGTGGAATCCAATGAGCTTCAATGAAATTGAACATGCATGAAGAGGATGATATCAAGCACTTTGTGAACTATGAGTTGTTGTCCATATATGTAAGGCAGTAAGACATTTTTTTAATTGAGCAGTGAGCTCTAGGCATTGTGCCTAAATGCAAGTGCATCCCTATTTGTAATAAGTTAATACTTTTAATAGAGTATAATTTATCGTAGGTTTCAGCCCCATTGTCATCCCTTGTCCCCTCCTAACATGGTTTCCATGATATACTAGAATCTTTTTTGAATCACTAGAACATGATATTAGATCTTACTAGGCTCCCGTGTCAAATGATTTTCTTTTGGACGAGGCCACTACTAGTTTTGAGGCTATTGCAATATGTAATGATATAACCAAAGATAATAAGAAGACTTCTATCATTTTTAGTAACTCTCATCCTTAGACATTTGATGTGTGCCATATAAGGGTAGGTTGGTTGGGGTTGAATGTCATGAAATCTGATCTAAAGTATTTTGATTATAGTTCCAAGGATGTTTGTGGGGTGCTTGTTCAGCACCCTAGGATAGAAAGGGAAGTTATTGATTACTCTTATTTTGTTAAGAATGTTCATGCTAATGGTGTGAAGGTTGTCATGGCCTCTGATTTTTCTACACTAACAATATTGAAGCCTCCTGAGGAATTTGGGGTGGATATCATCTTTGGGTCTTCTCAAAGATTTGGTGTCCCCATAGACTATGGGGGCCCCTCATTTATATTGCTTGGTTACATCTTAAGAGTAAAAATGAATGATGCCTAGGAGGATTATTGGAGTTAATGTGGATTCCCATAGGAATCTTGTGCTAAGGATGGAAATGTAGACAAGGGAGCAACACATCAGGCAAGATATGCCACTAGAAATATCTACATGATACAGGCAGTAATTACAATATATCTTCTATGTATGCAATCTATCATGGTCTGGCAGGATTGAAAAAAAATGTATAATGTGTACATGGTTTGGAAGGAGCATTTATTAGTGGATTAAAGAAATTAGGCACTGTTAATGTTGAGGATGCTCCATTCCTTGATATTGTAAAGGTTATATGTGTATCGTTAAGCAAGGGGATATGGGCATCAAAACTTCTATCATTACTGTCTCAACTCATGGAATGAATCCTGCAAGTGCTACAATGTGTGGAATGAAAATTGTTGTTGTTTGAACTGTTGCTAAAGAAAATGAAGGATGTAGAGGAAAATAAGGAAACCTTGTAGCACTTATGATTACCTATCCTTTAATGCATGGTGTGTATGAGGAGTGTATTAAATAAGATATGTTAAATCATTCATGACAATGATAGTCAAGTGTACATGGATGGTGCAAACATGAATGTGCAGGTTGGACTAACTAGCTCGAGTTGAATTGGAGTGGATGTATGCCATCTCAATCTTTACAAGACATTCTACATTCTACATTCTAGTATGGGGCCTATAGGAGTAAAGAAGCATTTGGCACCATTTTTACCATCACAACCTCTGGTACCAATAAATGGAATTACTACTCCTAAAGGGAATCCACAACCACTTGATATGATATCAATAGCACCATGGGGCTCAACCATGATTCTACCAATATCAATAAAAAGGGAGATTACGAAAAATTGAGAATGGGAAAATGGACATTAAACATACTAGTTTGATGGCAGATAATGTGTATAGAGAAAAAATTATAAATCCTTATGTTTTGGAATGACAAGCAGGGTAGATAGAGTTGAATGAAGGCTCTGACAGGAATAAAAAGAAACACAAGGCAATCAATAGTCGTAGATAGTTCAAGAATTGACTTATTCCTAATATAGAAAATAGTGCAAAACTTAAAGAGAGATTAACATTTATCAAGTAGATTTGATCATCTCAGGGTCAGATAAACTTCTATTAGTCAGGAATAAAATAGAAGATACAAATCCATTGTAAAATAAACAATTTGTAAGACAATATTATCAAACCCCAATTCTTGAGTAAATTAGGCACCAAATGCTGACAAAATATCCTCACAACCCTATTCAAGAGAAAATTTTGACTAACAACCATTGATATGATCCCACAACTTAATTTTGGAGTTACCTACAGATATTTCAAATGCACTATCAGGGGAGCTTCCACAAATTAGAGTGGACAGTCCATGTCAAATCTCTTTAGCGTATAACTTGTTGTGCATAGTTGCCAAGTTTGCTTATTGTATCGGGCATATTAATGAACAAGCATATTAGTTACTATAGGTGTTTACGACAGTTTGATTAGTTTTTGTCGATATTTTTCAGGTATTCTATAAAACAGTTCACCTGCCTTGCGTATGATATGACATTTTGCATGCATCCTACACTCTCTCATTCGGCTAATGATGGATTACGAAGAGTGATCTGAAACGATGATGCTAAAAAACACACAATCAAATCCAAAATGAACTTGCATTACAAATGGATTATGGAAATCTAATATTGTTGATTTTGCATGCATGTCTACCAGGACAATCACAACTTAAACATATATGCATGTTTAAGTAATCAACAATATTAGATTTCCACAATCTATTTGTAATGCAAGTTTATTTTGGATTTGATTGTGTTTTTTAGCGTCATTGTTTCAGATCACTCTCCCTAATCCATCATCAGTCGGATGAGAGTGTATGATGCATGCAAAATGTCATATCATATGCAAGGCATGTGAACTGTTTTATAGAATGCCCGAAAAAAAAAATTTACCCAGGCGTTGGTAGAAATTTCTACCTTCAATGGTCAAACTTTTTGACCTTCATTGGTAGAAATTTCTACCTTCATTGGTCAAAACATTTGACCTTCATTGGTCGAAATTTCCAGTTTCAATGGACAAAATTTTTGACCTTAATTGGTTGAATTTTCTACCTTTCTTGGTCAACATTTTCTACCTCCAATGGTCAAAATTTCTACCTTTCTTGGTCAACATTTTCTACTTTCAATGGTCAAAATTTCTACCTTTCTTGTCGACATTTTCCACCTTTAGTGGTCGAAATTTTGACCAATTCCAGACAGAGTTTGCACCATGGCTGTGAACGTTCTTCGACCAATACTTTGGTCAAAATTTTGACCAACTGGTCAGTTGGTCAAAATTTTGATCGAAAAAATTCTAACCAATGGGTTGGTCGACGTTGGTCGAACTGTGGTCGAAAAATGAGTCGAAATTTCAACCTTCAATGGTCGAAAAATGGTCTTAGATGTAGTAGTGTGGGTTATGTTTTGCAAGGATGAACCAAAACCAAGACCTCCAGGAAAACTCTTCATGTCTAAATGCCACACTAATATATTGCTAGAAATTAGTGAGCAAAAAATGTTTCTTGAACAACCATGCCTCATCATAAACATCTATTTTTTTGGAATTTATCTGCACATTACTTCTCATGTATTCAACCATTCTTTTCTGAAGAGAAAATTAATCCCAAACTTTTGACCAAGATGCTACAACATTTCACATTCATAACTTTCAAATTGATCACTCTTAAGAGAAATCCCAGTAGATAAATTGAGATTGCCAAAATCTAAATGTCCACATAATTCTAAAACATATGTTGCATCATAATCACATTCACTAGAGTCATCTTTGATAGCAATTTTAGATTTCAAACTGAGATTGAAACAGAATGATTCTTCATTGCACATAGGGTCAAACTGAACCGAAATAACTTCATCACTTTTCATGGCTATCAATTCTGAAAACTTTTCATCCAAATTTAAAATCTCAATACTTGAAGAAGAAGACTTACATTTGGCCTGCATCAAGATATGATTAGCTTCCATTTCATGATAAAGAAAAATATAATCCAGCTCTGAATCATCTTCATGGTGTTGCAACATTTTGTTAGCCACTAAAGATCCCTATACAAAATTTGTTCTTGCATCTTTTTCTTCAACAAAAATTTCAGATTTAGTGAAAGAATTATCAATAAATGTTTTAGCCTTTACATCAATACGAATTTCTTCTAGAATACTCAACTTTGCATGGCCTTCAAAAAAAAATGATTCTACTATAGGATTGTTACAAACTTTTGAAAATTGAAAATCATTTTTGTCATAATCTTCAACAAAATTGAAGTTTTCATATTCTAGAAGTGCATTAATCATAGAATGATTTTCAAATGACACCTCGTGCAAAAGATTATCTCTATTTTCATCAAATCTGGAACTTTCTTTATTAGGAGCAAAATAAAGCATGGTCAAATTTTTATTTTCTACGGTGCTTACCAATTCCTTGTTGTTGTCAAGGATGCCTTTCTCCGTGGAAAGTTGTTCTTCTAAAAATTGTGGTATTTCTTGTTCTCCAAGAACCAAGCAATTAATTGGTATTGGTTCTTCTTTTACTGATTTTTCTTTAGGTAAACTTGTTGAAACATACTTCCCTTTTCTTCAGTCTTCAACATTAAAGTATCTTTGGATCACACACTTTAACAATAGAGAGGATTGATAATCTTCTAAGGGATTTAATCCTTTTCTTTCAGCTTCGGTAATACTTTGTTTAAATGCAGTCCAAAGGAATTGTAAGTTAGAATCACTCTCAACATTTATTTCTTCAAATGTGGGTTTCCTTTTTATTTTCTTTCTTTGTTGAACTTCTTGCTCACTCAAGATTGAAAAATTATAGGAAACAAAATCAGCTGGGACTTCTAAAACCACTTCATCATCCACCTTTAATTCATTGCTTATCTGCAACACCCTTTCCTTACAGTGTTTTAATAACTTTGTCTTCACCTCTAGTTCTTTCAATTTGTGATACTTGGCACAGACACCTTTCCATAACACAATTGGTGCATGATCTTCTTTGATACTCAAGTTCATTTTTCTCGCACAAGTAATACTTTCTCTAAAAGCATCAAACAAATCATGCAATACTGGATCATGTGTTTCATGAAGTTCAATCAAAGAAGGATTTAGCCTTCTTCCTTTCACAACTTTAATGGGCATGGTCTTTCAACAACAGAGTCGCCAATCTCTTGCAACTAGAGATAATAAAAAAAATTATGAAAATGAAAGCACTAGACTCTTCAACCAGAAATGATGAGAATCAAAACAGAATCGCCAATCTCAAGCAGAGATAATAATAAAAACTGAGGAAGTAAAACTTCAGGACTAATCTTCTTTTTTGCTTCCCTAGTAGAGTCGCCAAAAATCTGTTGGTAAACATATTGTTCTTTCCAATGTAACTCTTAAATGTCCAAACCAGTGAAAAAAAATTTGATACCAATAGTTTGATAATCTATCATGAGGTTGATAGATTTCCTCTGAATTGAAAGGTGCAGCTCCCTTATCAATGATATTCAATGAATTTTTTTGTTCCTAAACTAATTGGGGTACGTTCTTAACCCGAGAACAGAAGAGGAAAACCAAGCCAGCCCAAGATAGAACTAACTCAGGTAGATTTTAGTTCCTAAACCTAGCCAATGCCAAGAACCCACAATTCCTATGACTTCTTGATACTGGTAATGCAATATGGATGCAGACTATGTGAATGCAATGAAGAAATGAAGATTTAATATTCAGATTTCTACAATAGGAATACATACAAATACTTTGATCTACAACACATTCATTATTTGACTCAAGATGCAAGATAATGTCCAAAACCAAATACAACAATGCTCTGATTGAATATATTCATAAAATAATACCCAAATTCTCTAATTTGAAGGAAAAATCTTCTTTGTTTTGAACACAACAAATACAATGCTCTGATTTTTATTTGCCTACAACTCTGGCCAAATCTTTTACAGAAATCAAAACATAAAACCCCTAAATGCATGAAATGAAATACATAACATAAACTAATATCTTCCCTCTAATCCAGCAATACCTACTCTTGCAAAAAAGAAGAACCCTTTGCAAATGAAAAATTTTTACAATAAATACATTCTCCAGCAATCGTTTGGTTTCTTCTGGTGACTTTTTAGTTCTGTAACTAACTCTTGTCTCTTTGACTTCTCATATTTTTCCTTTTGAAAATTAATATGCTTATTAACTTTTAAAGTTAATAATGATATACATTAACATATTTAAATTATATCTTAACAATTGACATTTAAATATGTTAAATCAATATCAAAATCTTACCTTTGTTGGGTAGACAACAAAATTAATACTGCTGCCAGGTAAAAATGGGTCATTTTTCGAGGGGCATATCTTTTTCTTCTAGTGTTGGATTGAGCTCATTTTTGGATATGTTTTTCCAAACTTAGTTTTCTACATTCTGATCAAAGCGATTGGAAAAATAATCACCAATTCAAAATATATGAGCTACTAAATGCTGGTCTATATGACTGTTGCAAAATTAAAATTGATAAAATAAAGTTTCCAACCACTCTTCCTTCAATGCTTTGTAACCCAGATGTCTTCAATTTGCCAGTATGTTCTTCCATGCTTACCATGTTGATTATCTACTGAATTTTGGGAGTAATTCTCTAGAAAGCTTGTGGCAAAAAATCCCGAATGGAGGTCAAAAAGCATACCAAGTTCTCAATTTTCCACTTCTTTGTTGTAGGTGAAATTTTCACATTCTAGTAACAACTACACTTTGTAAATAATTAACAAGTAATACTTCTTCTTTGCTATCATGTCACTGGTTATATAACACTCAATTTCATTCTTGGCGAAAATCTAATATTTGTCTTCTCCCTTTTGTGGAAAACTCCAAAGTGACTACAAAAGGCGTAGTAGAAAATGAATTTTCCACTTCATATTTAATATCACGTTGATGCCCAAATATTCAAGCAATAAATCATTGCAATATTATCATTCTTTGTTGAATCAATTAAGAGCTCTTTTCCATCTCTCTATTGTGGATTTGATGCTTGGTGGAAATTCCATTTTTGAGTGTGGAAAGCACACCCAATCTTCAATTTTCCACCTCCATGTAGTGGGCACAATTTTGATGTAGATTGATTCATAAATTATTTTTCTAAAGTGATCTTGATGCTAGACCCCTTATGTCTTCATTTTGGATTGAGATTTTCCTTTTCTCTCCTCATGTGGAAAATTGAACTTTGACTGCAAAAGGCGTAGCAGAAAATGAGTTTTCCACTACGCTTTTCCCTTTGGTGGAAAATGAAACATTTGCTTCTCCAATGGGAAATCTGAAAATGACTATGAAAGGCATAGCGGAAAATGAGTTTTCCACTATGCTTTTCCCTTTGCTGGAAAATGAAACATTTTCTTCTCCAATGGAAAATCTGAAAATGACTACAAAAGGTATAGCGGAAAATGAGTTTTCCACTACACTTTTTTGTTTAGTGGAAAATCCCAGGTTGACTACTCCATTGCGGAAAATTCAAGAAGTGCTTGTCTATGGCGAAAAAATTAACTTTGACTTCCATTTGCTTTCACTTTTGCATATCTGGACTCAGTAACAATTCAATCCTTCATAGAGACTTTCTTAGAATCAAGGAATGCATTAGTGGAAATTTATCATGGGTGGCGATTAAAAGTTTTTAAAATTGGGGTACTTTTAGTGCGCCTACATCCACCTAGTTCTTTAAACTTGAAAATGCTGTCCCATTTCATCAAAGCTAGTTTCTTTTTGTCTTTTTTTCTATTCTAGAAAAAGCTTCTAAGTTGATTATCTAATTTCTTTTTACTGCCTTTGGGTAACAGTAAACACGACATCTGATAAATGGGGATAGATGTTAGAACTAATTTAATTTTAGTGGCACATTCTTCTTTAGTCCCTTTCCAAATTTCCATTTATTTGTCTATTTTTTAAACTTCAAGGTTCTAAGATTTGTTATATTTCATGTTGTTTTCTAGCTGTATTCCTAAGTATTTGCATGGGAATACATCTTTATTATATTCCACGTAACTACAAATCATTCTTTCCATATCCAATTTTATATTTAGAAAGAAATCTATTTTTTTCTGCATTTACCATTTGTCCTGAGGCTTTCATGTATGTTTTAATTATTTGTTAGTATTTTTTAGCTTATGTCATTGTGCTTTCTCCTCGAAGAATGGTGTCATCTACAAATTGTTGGTGTGTGATGTTGTCTATTCCTTCTATTGTTGTAACTCCTCTTATATCTCCTTCTACCAGAGCCTTTTTAATTTCTATACCAAAGGTTTTTTCTATAATGATAAAGAGAAAGGGTGATAGTAGGTCTCCCAGTCTTATTGCTCTAGAGATGTTGAAGAAACCTTCTGGATAGCCATTGGTTAGGAGACAATTGAAGATTAGGTTAATCCATTGATGGGAGAAGCCAAATTATTTTAGCATCTTACATAGGAAGATCTAGTCTACTTTATCGTAGGCTTTCTAGGTATCTAATTTCATTAGCATACATGTTTTCTTATTAGTTTGTGCTGAATGAATTATTTCTTGTATAATGATGATTCCATATAAGATTAACCTTCTTGGTACAAATCTTGTCTGTTCTTCTGATATTAATTTTGGCAATATCATTTTAAGTCTATTTTCAAGTACTTTAGATAATATCTTATAGATGGTGTTACTAGAGTGCTAGCAGTCAAAAGTACCCAAGTTCCTCATGGTTAGTTTTTTTTGCGATTAGAACTAAAAAAGTATTGTTGATTTTAGCTACTAAGGAGACTGAGTTCGTTTTTGCTTCTACAACTTTACAAATATCCTCTCCTATGATGCCCCAACATTTTTGGAAGAAAAATGCTTGGAATCCATTAGGACCCAGTGATTTATCTGGGTTCATGTTGAAAAGTGTTGTTTTCATTTCCTCTGTCAAGAATGGCTCATTTATTACTTTGTTATCCTCTTTAGTGATTAATTTTGGTATGGTACTTTACAGGGCTTTTTGGCTGATATATTTGAGTTGTCATAATTGTTGAGTATGTTAGAATAATAATTAACACATATATCTACTATTTGTCTAGGTTCTTCTATCATTATTCCTGCATTGTTTCTCATTTTTGTTATTTTATGTTATTAGTGGTGCTATTATGAAAAAACTTAGTGTTATGGTCTCCTTTTGTTAACCAATTCTCCTAGGATTTTTGTTTCCAATAGACTCCTTTTTCGAAAATGTTTTCTTGTTTTGCTAGAAGTTCTTTTTCTTTAAGATACTTTTCATTATCCATCCCATTTTTTATTACTTCTTCATTAAGTATTTTTAGTTCTTCTCCGTTCTCCATTTTTTCTTTAAATATGTTATTGAAATGATTTTTGTTCCACCTTAAAAAAAATCTTTTAAAGTTTTGAGTTTAGGCATGAAACATAACATCAGAGATCCTTTGTAGGTGCCTTCAGCCTGCCATTGTTTTACATTTTTTGCAAAGCTGTCATCTAGGAACCACATTTTCTCACATTTGAAGGGGTTCCTTGTTGTCTTGATTTGTTCCTCAATTTCCAACCTAACTAGGAAGTGATATGATCTTGCATTTGGGAGGATTGAAGAATGTATTGCATAATTAAAGTTGCTTAGATCACCTTTGAATATGAATCTATCTAGCCTTTCTACTATGTGGCTAAAACCTAATCTTCTATTGTTCCATGTGTATAGTCCATTACTCAGTGGTATGTCAATTGGATTGTCTTTAGTAAACCATTCTCTGAAATCTACCATTGTTTGGGATACTATTTTTGAACCACCAAATTTTTCTTCTAAGTTTAAAAGAGCATTGAAATATTTGCCTATGTTGATTTCATTTTGTACAACCTTCTTGTCTATTGTGGGGATGGATCGATAGACATTTATAAGAATAAATTGGATATCATTTCATGAACACTTTATTCTTCCTCCCATCCAATGGTTTGTTGTTATAATCCTGTTGTAATATACCTTTCTTGGGTCCCAAAGTAGCCCAATAGCCCTTGAGGCTCCATTTGATTCTACCATATCTGATTTCAAGAATCCAAGTTTTTTGCTAAAATTATCTCCATCTTTGTTTGGCTTAGTTTCCAAAATTAAGATTGGTTCTAAGTTAAAGAGTGTTAAGTTGCACTTGAACACATGCTTCTTGTTAGGGGCATTTAATCCCCTAACATTCCACATAGTTATCTTCATTTCTCTTTGGGAAGGAACTTCCCCTTCCTTGCTTTAAGAATATCTTTAATTTTCTTTTGATTCTCTTCTTTTCCTATTGCTTCTCTAACTTCTGCTAGTAATTTCCTTCCTCATTTTTTGGTTTGTTTGCCACATCTTGGACCTCTCACTCCTTCTAGGTTTGCATCTATGCCTAGTTTATCCATATGCTCATTTGCATTCTTGAGATTGTCTGCTATTGTTTTATCTACATTGTCCATATCATTTGTTGTAAGTTGTTTTAATAACTGGTCGCTTAAGTCCCTTCTCTAAGTTTTTAATTCTTCACATTTCTCTGTGTGTTCTTCATTCCTGTTTATCATTATGTTCTCCATATCTTTTCCTTCTAGTTCTTAAACACCAAACTCTTCCCATTTTTTATTTAGATTTTTTATATTATTTGTCACACTTTTATATTCTTTGTTGGTCTCTTTTCCTTCCTTACTAATTTCATTGAGTTTTCTTAAGAAGGCTTCTACCTCTATCAGAATAATACTGTTACTTTGGTTTTTCGTTATGTCATCCTCTTCATGTATCTACTATATAATACTTGACTTAAAGGGATCTTTCTCATTTAGTGGAGTTTTCTAGAACTTATAGGATTTTCTCTTAGATTATTTTTCTCTTTTCATCACCATAATGTGTTCCCATTGGTCTGATGTGGCAGGGGGTCACTCCTACATTTGGGCCTGAATTGCAATGACAAGCCATCATAATTACAATAGTAACCCATCGCCCAACCGACATCAATTGGAATTGGCTCCCATGCATCAGACTTTTGTTGTCGCAAGTTGCGATGGCAAGGGTTACCATCGCAATTGAGATGGCTACAAGTGTCATAAATTGGCCTACCACTTTGGAAAACCATTCATTTTCACTATAAGAATTGGGATGAAAATATGTTGAAGACACTATCACAATTGCGACATCTGTGTGACAGATATGCTATGGGTCCCATGACAAGCCATCAAAAACCTTTGTTGCAATTGGGATGGGTATGTGGCAGGAATTTTGTGGGATTGATGGCCAGTCATCATAATTGCGACAAGGTGTTGTATTAATAAGAAAATTGGTGGCAAACAGTGAACAACTATGATGCAATCATAGGTTAATATTGAGCTTCACTTGGTTTCGAGAATAGTTTAATATTCTCTACTAATCAAGGCCAACCACGTGAAGGTGGAAGCTCATTTGGGCCCCCCTTGCCCACCCCCCCCTAAAAAAAAAATTAAATTAAATTCCCTATTAACATCTAAAATATTTAAGAAATGATCAATGTTTAAAGTACAAAAAAAGGTTCCAAACTTGCAAAAGTGACATAATTTTCCTATTTTCTGCTACATGTCATTTTTCTATTACATCCAAAATAATATTATGTCACTCTAAATCAAAAATGCACATGCGGCTATGTTCAAATGCATGGACAATAGGCAGAGCTAATAAAACACAACACAATTACATTTATTAAGTAGCTCTATTGACTTTTTAATATTATAGATCGTCATCATGAACAATGTTCGTAATGGTCTATAACTTAAAATACCTAATTAAAGACCTCTAACAAAAATGCAAACTTGTTGCATTTTTCAACTCTGCTTGATGTCATATGCATATGAATTGACATTGCATATTGAACTATGGCATCCTTCTTAATGCCTAAAACCAAGAGATTCACACAATTAGTTGTCATACAATCATAGGTTATTGTTGAGCTTCACTTGATTTTGAGAATAGTTTAATATTATCTATTAATCAAGGCTAACCACGTGAAGGTGGAAGCTCACTTGCGCCCCCCCCCCCCCCCCCCCCCCCAAAACATCTAAAATCTTTTAAAAAAGGATCAATCTTAAAAGTACATGGAATGTCCTCATCTCTGCCTACTACTCTCAGGGGAAGTCCATCTTCATTGCTCATGAGAAATTCATCACACGGATACATCCAAGAATGTCCTCATCGCCTCTTGCATAAAATGAATCCAATATTAAAAAATGCCCCCTAAGAAATAATAGTTCAAGTGAAATAACACATGAAAAATGAGAGAGAGAAAAGAGGAATCTACTTACCAATAGGCATTGCCATCACATCTATGGTCATGCTACTTGTTGAGTGTGTTTTATTGTTTTTCTATTGTGCCAAGATCTCTCTATTTACACACACACAGACATATGTATATACATACATAAATACATACATACATATACAGAGATCACAAGGGCACAAAAATGAGATGAAGAGATCAAAAGGGCACGATCACAAGGGCGCACACACACAC
Source organism: Cupressus sempervirens (assembly GCA_028749045.1). NCBI lineage: Eukaryota > Viridiplantae > Streptophyta > Pinopsida > Cupressales > Cupressaceae > Cupressus > Cupressus sempervirens. Next base: position 704,650,103 of record CM053792.1, read on the forward strand.
ACACACACACACACACACACACACACATATATACATACATATGTATGTACGTATATACATACATATGTATGTACGTATATACATACATATGTATGTATGTACGTATATACATACATACATGTATGTATGTATGTATATATATAGAGAGATCTTTTTTACGGTGCTAAGTGACTTACCACAACATCCTCCACAAAAATAATGCAAAATAGGAAAAATTTGCAAAGTTACCAAGAAATTTTACAAAAAAAAAATCATAGCAGATATTGTTAGAAAGAAACAAGCCATAATCTAGTTAAATGGGTCTTATTGCTAATTAGCTGGGTTGATATATACATAAATTTAACTGGTTATGGCTTCTAAAAGGGAACGAGCCTCATGATTATGGCATTTACACATAAGAAAAACTTGCTTTTTCAACTCCTTACACTCAACTCTTCACTGAAGTTATTCTTCTAGCAGTGAGAATAGATGCTACAAATTCTTGGGAGCCCAGGGACCCTGAACCTATGCTACATTTTCTGGAGACATGGGAGAAGTTACTGCCGGCTTCAGTACTTCATAACATTCTGGATCATATAGTGTTGCCCAAATTAACGACAGTAGTAGATACTTGGGATGCAGATATCACAAGGATACGACAATAAATTCTTATAGAATTGTCATCATATTAGGCACAATAAAATGAATGAGATCCAGAGATCAGAAGGGCATGACAATGAGATGCAGAGAACACAAGGGCACAACAACGAAATGAAGTGATCACAAGGGCACAACAATGAAATCCTAGATCTCCACATGATACATGCATACATATACATACATACATGCATGCATGCATGCATACATACATATATACATACATATATACATACATACATTCATATACATGTATGTATGTATGTATGTATACAAAGAGATCTTTTTTAAGGTGCTTATTACATCTTAGCACAACAGAAAAATTGATCCAACTGCATACATATTCCAGAATCTAAATAATTAAACAATAAAACTCACTCAACCCGTGCTAAGTGACTTAGCTCGAGATCCTGCACAAAAATGATGTTGATTGTTCCTTTTATTGTACCTGATCTGATGACAATTCTATAGGAATTTGTAATCAACCCAAGTAATCAGCAACTAGACCCACTTAACCAGGTTATGGATTGTATATATACGTATATTTAACTGGGTTATGGCTTCTACAAGGGAATGAGCCTTGTGATTATGGCATTTACATAGAAGTAGAACTTTCTTCTTCAACTCCTTACACTCAACTCTTAACTGAATTATTCTTCTAGCAGTGAGAATAGTTGCTAAAAATTCCTAGGAGCCAAGGGACCCTGAACCTATGCTATGTTTCTGGAGACATGGGAGAAGTTACTACCAGCTTTAGTACTTCATTACATTATGGATCATATAGTGATGCACAAATTAACAATGACATTAGATACTTGGGATCCTCGGAGGGAGAGCATGCCAATACATGCATGGTTACATCCTTAACTTCCATTGTTGGGTCAATGTATGGAGCCTTTATACCCAACCATTCATTATAAATTGGGGAATGTGCTTCATGCTTGGCATTCAAGTGATGCATTTGCATATGCAATTTTATCACCTTGAAAAGCTGTATTTGATCTTGCTAGCTGGGAACAATTGATTGTTCATTTTATTGTACCTAATTGGATGATAGTTCTATAGGAATTTGTAATCAACCCAACTAACCAGCAACTAGACCAAATTAATAGCAGCAATAGATACTTGGGATCCTCACAGGGAGAGTGTGCCAATACAATTCAAAATCCGCAGAATTTAAATCAAGTTATTTATTTGCAATTCTTTTAAACCTTTAATAAGATAGGCATAAAATACCAAGTCTGGTAGACCCAGACATTCTAGTTAAATTTACTGACAAACATAGAACAAATAATAACATAGTCTACTAAGTTTCTCAACATGTTCCTATATTGTTAATACCATGTCTTAGCTAATTTTCTTGAATCTAATTGAAGTCAAATTGGAATTTTAAAAGCTTGTATTTCTTGAGCACATAGAAATCATAGTTATAATTAAGAGGCGCAGACAAGTAAACATATTTCAAACCCCATTGCAAAAGAAAGAAATCATTAAATACAGATACTCTTTAAAAAGATGAACAAATTTTCCCTTAACAAAATTAGATATATTCTAGGATTTATGTATGATATTTCAACTAGATTTTCTTGTTAGAAATCATGACATTTGGAAAAAAGGTATAGATTTGAAATAAAATTTTGTATTAGCCAAAACCAAATAAAAATCAACTCAATTTTTCCACGCCATTGAAAATATCATTCGTTCCTACATTGTCAAAACTTCATCTTAGCTTATTAGGCAACAAATTATCTAACGGGGTTTCTTCTTTGGGGGCAAATTAGATGCATCTTAACAAAGCATTCAAAGCGATATTGTTGAAAGTTTTATGCTATGCTTAAAATTGGTAGAAAAAAGGAGAGAATGAACATAGTTGCTATTTTCGACTGGCAAAGCAGTTTTCAAAGCTAGTAAACTAAATGGGCATCAACAATCAGAGTGGATAAAATATTGACCACCCATTTCACTTAATCCACAACGATTGACGTTGTATGAGATCAAAGACATCTAAACTTTCTTAATTTATCTTTATGTTCTTTATATTTGAGCTCTTATAATCTTATTTTTGATAAGGTAATTGTTTATAATTTGGATAATCTTTTCTTCTTCAAATAGTTGATGCTTGGTGTCAACTTGCAATGCACATTCATAATGAAATATGTCGATTAATCTCCAAGTCATAGCATTCCGGGGCTAAGAAATGTCAATTCAGGAATCTCTTTGGTCACAATGTCAAACACTTCTAGAAGATGTCATAATGTATTTGGGTCAAGAAAGATTACGTGTAGGAATTGTCTATGCAGTACATTTGCATTTAATAATTAAAAAATCAATATAGAATTATAATCTATGTTTTTATATAATTATTATTAAATAAAGAAACAGGTATAATCGCAAGACAAGACGAAAGCACAGTTATATATGGACAAGGGAGTAAATTCCATAAGTAGAGAATCTTAACAAGCTTGCTATTTGGAAACTCCTTACGAAGGATTTATTTAGAACTTCCAAGGATGTTGATATTCATGACATTTCCATTATTACTACCTATAAATTTTATAGCTCCCAAAGACTTACCTTTCCCTTTGTTGAAACATTTAGATAGAAGGAATGCACTTAAGAATTGGTACAAAAGCCTAGAAAGAGTACCTAAGAAGAGATGGATCTCACATTCATTCAATAATAAAATATAGAATTCATTCATTATCACATAAAGTAAAAAATAATTATGAGCATCCATAAAATAATCTCATAATGTCCAAAGCTAACATCTAACATTAGTTTATCCTTTAACATTCATTAATAGTAGCATATAAACACATAACATTCAATAACATGTGAAATAATGTATTTAAGCATGCCTCAACCAGTTATGATTTAATTTTGGATCACCTACCTTATTAGTTTGGAATTTTGTTCCCACCAAAAATCATAAAATGTAAGAATAATTGTACCAAAAAGAGCATAAAGAGATGGTTATCGTGCACCAATCATGTTTTTTAGTTCTTTTGGCACAATCATTTTTACAATTTTTTGGCTCAATCTTCAACTAGTTAGTATGTGTTTTGAAAAATTATTGTTGGCCTATGATTTAGGAAAAAGAGAAATATCAAACTTGAACAAGATGTACATAAATGCAATTAATTTTAAACTTCAATTTTATAAAATTACAAAGAGAATCATAGAATTATAAGAAACTATTGTGGTTTGTACTGTTTGAAAATTATAATTACGAGTGATAAAGTTATATACCTTTGATTCAAAGAGCACCAATAATGGAAATGAAGTATTGCAGAAGTTGCAAGCTCAACTGCCCCCCGCCCCATGTGGATGGCACTATTAAGTAGAAAATAGTTACATCCATCCATACATACATACATACATGGTTAAGTGCTACCTAACTATGTCCAAGGCGTCTGCATACTAGAGGCATACTCTGCCTACTAGGCTGCGTACATACTCGTATCTACGGGATCAAGACCCTTGAACTGCTCACTCTAATGAATATTTAGTTATGGTTTCTAATTGTTTTGATTTAGTTGTATTTGTATAACCACTGATGAGCTTTACTCGCCTAATACAACTCTTTGCCATCATACACCCACTCGGGCAAATCAAGCAATTTTTTATAATTACAATATTGTAATACCTCAATGCAAACTTTGTATTGTAGTTTACAGTTAATGTAAGGTTAACCTATATACATCCTAACTCACTCCTTGCATAGATATGTTTAAAAGTTTGTGACAATAATCAATGGGTCTAAATAGACCAGTCAAGTTAATGTTGAAACACAGAGTTTAGCCTTTTATTTTCAAAAGATGGGTACACTAGGTACATATAATGTCTTAAAATAGTTAAGTGCTATCTAACTATGTCCAAGGCATCTGCACACTAGAGGCATACTCCGCCTACCAGGTTGCCTACATACCCATATCCACGGGATCAAGACCCTTGAACTACTCACTCTAACGAATATGTAGTTCTTGTTTCTAATTGTTTTGATGTAGTTGTATTCCTATAACCACTGGTGAGCTTTACTCACCTAATACAACTCCTCGCCATTGTACACCCACTCGGGCGAATCAGATAGTTTTCTATAATTACAATATCGTAATACCCTAGTGAAACCTTTGTGTTGTAGTTTATAGTTAATGTAAGGTTAACCTATATACGTCCTAACTCACTTCTTATATAGTTATGTTTAAAAGATTGAGATAATACTCGTGGCCATGCTATCTGTTGAGTGAGTTTTATTATTTTTTTGTTGTGCCAAGATCTCTTTGTCTATATACATACATACATACATATACACACATATACATACATACATATATAGAGATCACAAGGGCACAACAATGAGATGTAGAGATCACAAGGGCATGACAATGAAATGCAGCAATCACAAAGGCACAACAACAAAATCCTAGATCTCCACTAATCTCCACAATCCACAAGATCTCTCTATATATACATACATACATATATACATACATACATCTACATATGAAATGTTATCACCTTGGAAAACTGTATTTGATCATGCTAACTAAGAATAGCTGATTGTTTGTTTTATTTTACCTAATCTGATGACGGTTCTATAGGAATTTGTAATCAACCCAACTAATCAATAACTAGACCAATTTAACTAGGTTATGGCTAATTCCTTTCTAAAAAAATCTGCTATGATATGTTTTTCTAAAATTTCTTGGCCATTTTTCTTGGTATGCATTATTTTTATGTAAGATCTTGAGCTAAGTTAGTTAGCATAGGTTGAGTGATTTTTATTGTTTTATTATTTAGATTTTGGAGTATGGGCTTTGTTTTATCATTGGCTTTGTTCAATCCCTGATTTTAGTGAAGTAACAAAGTGGTTTTTAGGGTGGAAAGGACTGTATAATGAAGAGGAAACTTGAAAACTTGAATGTTGAAATGTTGAAATGAAAGCTATCGAGGATCAAACACCTATGGAAGAGTTACAACACGATGTGAAGTTGATTTTAGATATAAACAAAAAAAAATGACATAAATCATTCACCATTTGTTTTTTTTGTGGAAAGTTGTGTGCAAAAGAGGGTGGAGAGCTCTGAACATTGGTGGAGTTTTCATTGTCGTGCCCTTATGATCGCTACATTTCATTGTTGTGCCCTTATGATTTTGCATTTCGTTGTCGTGCCCTTGGTGGAGATCGGTGGAGATCAGTGGAGATCTAGGATTTCGTTGTCATGCCCTTGTGATCTCTGTGCCCTTGCTTTTTAATTTCAATGTCATGTCGTGCCCTTGTGATCTTTGTGCCTTTTGCAATATTACAACATTTAGAGTCAAATTGCGACGACAATTTGCGAGGATGGTGTAATTTGTGGTGCTTGGACCCAAATGTAGTAGTTCTTGCTCTACAATTTTCTTCAAGGGGAGAAGAGGTACCTATGTAAATGTTCTTTTCTTTTCCTTGTAAACATCTATCTCTTTATATTTCCCCTTGCAAGTGATTAGATAAACTTCTCTTTACACACACATGTGTGTGTGTATGTATGCATATATACACATGTATATACATATACACATGTATATATGTATATACATATACACATGTATATACATATACACATGTATATACATATACATATGTATGTATATGTATGTATGTATGTATGTATGTATGTATGTATGTATGTATGTACATACAAACATGCATATACATAGATCACAAGGGTACGACAATGAGATGTAGAGATACATATATAAATACATACATACATTCATACATTCATCTACATATGTAATTTATCACCTTGGAAAATTGTATTTGATCTTTACTCAATCGCCGAGAGATATGTAAATTGTAAGTAAAAATTTCTACATAATTAATTTGGTATGAATAGTTTTGATTGAATTCATCTGAGAAGAGTGAGTCTACTCATGATGATAATGGCTCCATGTATTGGGTCTTTAGAGTAGAGATACTTACAAAAGATTAGATGTTGTTTATGGATATGGGATGATTCGTTTGTGTGAATGGTTGATTGGGAAAGTTGCAGAAAATCAAGGTGTCAGTTGTGAGTAGTTTCATTAATTAGATAAGGGAATCAGCTTTGAAAGCAAGATGATCAAAATTGGCATGTCTCTATCTCAGAATAGAAAACTACCTCAAATGACAAGAAAAAAAATTATTAAATATATGAAAAATCAAAAGAAAATTCACCTATAATATTTTTAAAGGACAAAAATATAATAAAAATATAATTTGGTGGAAAAATCCATGAGCTATGTGGCTCCAAATTGTGGCTATTCCATTATCCAATAGTGGAAACTCTTCTCGTTAAATATGAAGATCTTGAAATTAAAAAAGATAACTATCAGAGATCTATATTTGTGTTTTAATGATAACAAATATACAGTCTAACTTTGAGAAAAATAATAGTCTTAAATGCATATGATTAAATTAAATAAACAAGAGTACTAGTTGTAGCTATATAATTCTAGTAGTACTGATTATGTTAAACAAAATGTTCAATAAAAAAAGTATGAAGTGACATAAATGGATCATCTGCTTGATCCTATTATGACTTAATGTGAATGCATCTGATCATTACCTGGATGACATTATGTACAAGATCTTTACTCAACCGCCAAGAGATAATATAATTTGTAAGTACAGATTTTTACATACTTAGTTTGGTATGAATAAATTCGATTGAATGCAAGGATGATTGCTTGTTTGAATTCAAGACCTGAATGATTAATTTAATTTAGCACAAGTACTATGCAAGTGTGTATGTATGCATGTAAAGCAATTCACATAGTGAACTAATTTACATACATACATGCACATATGCATACAATTAGCATAATCAGTTATCCTTGAATTTGACCAAAGCTATTATATATGAACAAGAGATACATAATTAGAAAGAAAAGAAAAGAACATTTACATAGGTACCTCTTCTCACCGTGAAGAAAATCATAGAGCAAGGGCACGGAGATCACAAGGGAACGAAAACAAAATCCAAAATCTCCACTGATCTCCACCAATGTTCAGAGCTCTTCACCCTTGTTCGAAGCTTTCCACCCTCTTTCACGCACACAATCAATCAAAACAAATGGGGAATGATTAATGTCATGTTTTCCTTTCTTTTTAGTTTATAATCCATAATCCACAATCCACAAGATCTCTTTGTATATATACATACATACATACATACATATATAACATACATATATACATACATACATACATACATGAAAATAACAATACACTTTCTAAGAGTTTATAGTTGTTCAACAAAATTAATGTTTTACAAGAAAATGCATCTAAAGAACTATTAGCTTAGAAGAAAGAACATGTTGAAATAGTACAAAAAGTGTTTGACATGAGAGGTCTGCAGGTGAGAGTGTTGACCAATCTTGAAAACTTGAATGCTGAAATGAAAGCTATCGATGATCAAATACCTATGCCAGAGTTACAACACACTATGAAGTTGATTTTAGATAAGGTAGAGGTAGATATTTAGAAGTTTGATAATTGAAATTTAAGGCATGAGAGCAAAGGAGGAGTGGCTTTAGAAAGAGAACGAGGAGTGGCTTTAGAAAGAGACTGCATGACAGAAACAACAACTAGACAACATAAAGGATATTATGGGAGCCACTGAAAAGAATCCAAAAAAGTATTGTGGTAGTACTATGACATTGGAATCACTTGCAAGTGTCTTTGAGAATTTACAATCCAAATATCAAATGCTTATAAGAGTGTTTAAAGTATTAGCACAATCTCCCTACGATGATCCCAAGTATCAAATTCTTATAAGAGTGTTTCAAGGTTGGGAACCACTTCAACATCCTTTATATGGTTTAAAGGTAATGTTATTGGGGTAGAGGCTTCTACAAGGGAATGAGCCTTGTGTTATGGCATTTACACAAAAGCAAAAACTACTTCTCAACTCCTTACACTCAACTCTTCATTGAAGTTATTCTTCAAGTCTTTGTACATGCAATTTTATGACCTTGGAAAACTATAGTTGATCTTGCTAAGTAGGAACAACTGATTGTTCATTTTATTGTACCTAATCTAATGACAATTCTAAAAGAATTTGTAATCAAGCCAGCTAATTAGCAACTAGATCCATTTAACTAGTTACGGCTTGTTTCTTTCTAAAAATATCTACTATGATATGTTTTTTTTTAATTTCTTGCGAACTCTGCCCATTTTTCCTAGTCTGCATTATTTTTGTGGAGGATCTTAAGGTAAGTCACTTAGCATGGGTTGAGTGAGTTTTTTTTTTTTTTTGGATTTTGGAATATGTATGCAACTAAATCAATTTTTATATTGTGTAGCTAAGGTGTAATAAGCACCTTAAAAAAGATCTCTAATTATACATGTTCAAAAGGAGATATAAAGAGATCCCTGTTTAGAAAGAAAAGAAACCAACATTTACATACTCTTGAAGAAAATCACACAGCTGGGGCATGGCAAAAAAATCACAGAGCAAGGGCACAACATGGCAACAAAATCACAGAGCAAGGGCATGGCGACAAAACACAGAGATCACAAGGGCATGGCAACCAAATCGCAGAGCAAGGGCACGACAACGAAATGCAAAGATATATCACAAGAACGAAATGCACCAAACACATGCATAATCACGAGGCTCATTCCCTTGCAGAAGCCATAACCCAATTAAATATATGTAAATATCAACCCAGCTAATCAGCTACTAGACCCATTTAACTGGTTATGGCTTGTTTCTTTCTACAAATATCTACTATGATATGTTTTTGTAAAATTTCTTGCGAACTTGACCCATTTTTTATGATCTGTATTATTTTTGTGCAAGATCTTTCAAGGTAAGTCACTTAGCACAAGTTGAGTGAGTTTATTGTTTTATTATTTGGATTTTGGAATATGTATGCAACTAGATCATATATGTAATAAGCACCTTGAAAAATATCTCTCTGAATATATAAAGAGATACATATTTAAAAGAAAATATAAAGACACACATGTTTACAAGGCAAATAAAAATGCATTTACATACATACCTCTTCTCACCCTTGAAGAAAATCACAAAGTTAGGTTATGAAGATCACAAGGGCGCGACATGACAATGAAATTGCAGAGCAAGGGCACGACACGACAATGAAATTGCAAAGCAAGGGCACAACACGACAATGAAATCGTAGAGCAAGAGCATGGAAACGAAATGCAAAGATCACGAGGGCACAACAACCAAATGCACCGATCATAAGGGCCACGATAACCTTCACAACTCTCCACCCTTGTTTGGAGCTCTCCACCTCTTTCGCACACAGCTCTCCAAAATCAAAACAAATGGAAAATGATTGTCATTTTTTCCTTTTTTTTTTGTTTTATGCTCATGAGGGTGTCGCAATTATGACTCTGGCACCGTTATTGTGATGGCATCAAGGACAATTGCAAAAAAAAAAAAACATGAAAATGACCACAAATTACCCTGTTGTCACAATTTGACTCCAAATGTTGTAGTGGGTATTCCACTCATTTTTTCTTTATTACCATTATCTTTCGATTCAAAAGGGATACATTACTTTTCTATTATTTTCTAATTTGAATTATTTTATGCATATGATCTCTATGCTACTCTTTTTCAAATATTATGGTTATCATGTCTCTATTGTCTTTCCCTAACTTTGTATTTCCTATACCTCTTTGAACTGTTGATGTAACTTCCCATGTCTTCCTTTGTTGAGTTTCTTCCTATGCACGATCTATTTCCAATGAAGTTATTTCAAAAACCATATTTCCCTCTTCTAATGTAATTACATTTTCCTTTGTTCCTAATAGTGCTTGTTATGAGCTTTTGTAGGATTTGAGCAAATATGCAAATCAAATCCACGAAGTCCACACATACCTACATGTAGAAATCTTGTCACAAAGAAGTAAAAGACAAGAAGAGGCAAGGGTTTGATCTAAAACCACGCAAATTGTATATTCAGATGAAGAAGAGATTATGAATACAAAGAGATCAATCCTTATAAAATGAGATCGAAACTCGAAAAGAGTAACCTAGTAAGTTACAAAGGGTAACCTAAAGGTGAAAGCTATTTAATAATTACTAATTAATTATTAAATAGAGAAAGCTAAAAAATGCATAAAGCAAAATCTTAAGAAGGCAGTTCTAAAAAATGCATAAAGCAAAATCTTAAGAAGGCAGAAACTACCTTCTTAAGATTTTTCTTTATGCATTTTTTAGCTTTCTCTATTTAATAATTAATTAGTAATTATTAAATAGATTTCACCTTTAGGTTACCCTTTGTAACTTACTAGATTACTCTTTTCGGGTTTCAATCTCATTTTATAAGGATTGATCTCTTTGTATTCATAATCTCTTCTTCATCTAAATATACAATTTGCGTGGTTTCAGATCAAACCCTTGCCTCTTCTTGTCTGTGACAAGTTTTCTACATGCAGGTATTTTTGGGCTTCGTGGATTTGATTTGCATGTTTTCTCAAATCCTACATGGTATCAGAGCCAGATCTATTGTAGTTTGTTCGATATTTGGAGAAAAAGAGAGAACAAGGGTTTGGTGGATCAGATCTAGAGTTTTTCGTATATTTCCTGATAAAATAGGGGGTCACTGATTTTCAAAGTAGCTTGAAGCCAAACAGACATCACAGATGCATTCAGAACGCGTCAAAACCCTTGTTTCCATATAAAGTTTGTCCGTTTTGGACAAAGTTGATCTAGGAGGCAAAACAAATTTGCCCAGTAGGGTCATACAGCCTCTGGCATGTGTTACAAGGCAATTTTTTGCAAAAAAATCAGAAAAAATAATTTTAAAAATGGTTTTTTACCACAACGATTAACTAACCGCAACGGAACCTCTGCAATCACTGTTGGCAGTCACCACTTAGCGGCCCGTTAGCAGTTCCACAATGGCCCCGCCGTAGCAACCCCGCTCCACAACGAACCACCACCTCCCACAGCCCTCCCACCACCCAACTACCCCTCCACTAGCGGTGCGGGTTTTTTTTTTTTAATTATTTTTTTTTTAATTAAAAAAAATAAATTTTTATGCATTTCGAAGGGCCCTGTTGGTCTTTTCTCCATAACTTGAGCATATGGACGTATTTTTTCGATCTAAAAAATGCACCGAAAATCTAGTTCCGAAATGAAGACATTGGTGCAAGTTTTTTTTGGTTTTGAGGTAGTTTGGTTGCCTATTTTGGCAATCAAAGCTGGATGTTCAATTTTTCACTCCTGAGGGCATATCTTGAGCATCCCAACTCCATTTTCAAAAATGTTATATTTTTGGAAAGTTGGTTCTGTCTACTTTTCAGAAATGTTGTGGTTTCTTCTAGATTCTGCTCCATGCTCATTCTATCATTTTTTTTATTTTTATTTTTCTCTATGGCGGATATCTTGGGTGTTTCAAGTTTGGGGATCATTTTCTTGGCATGGGATCTCTTTTTTTGGGTTGTACTTTCTATTGTATCATCTCTTTTGCCTTTCTGATCATTGTTGATATCATTTGTAAGAATTTTTATGCAAATGCACTAAGATAAAGTGTCATATTGCATCTGTTTTTTTGTTTCAGTTGTTTGCCTTGTTTTGCCTTCTAATTTGAGCAGTGTCATCTAAGGACACTCATGCAGATTATTGTATCCTTGGGATTCATTATATCTTGTGCCCTATTGTACATGCACTACTTTGATAAAGTGTCATGGGGGGTTGATGTTTTCCTTTGTTTGCCATCTTCCTTTGTCCAGTGAGTGTCCCTTTTGTGACATTAGCGTCATGACGTGTCTAAGATTGATCACCTCAGTACACATTTATGTACTCTTTTGAGCATCTTGATCATGATTGCTTGACTTGTAGTTCTTTTTGGACCACTTTTTCAGTTGCATGTCACCTCACCCTTGTTTATATTGGGGGGGAGGCGAGGTTCTTCTGTTGTTTCTAATGCTTCCTTGGTTTGTTGGAGTGAGCTATGTATTCAGTATTTGATCCTATGTACTAGGTGATTGCAATGGATGGATACCTATACATTTTGGTGAGATGGATCATCTACCATATAAACACTCTTCTTTTCTTTCCTACTTTGGTTGTAGCCTTCTTGGTCCGATCGATCAGCTCTTTAGGCTTTGGTGTTTTACTCTTTAGACTTTGGTGTTTTAGGTCATCTGTATTTTGGAGTTTAGTTGTTTGCCTTGGTTTGCCTCCTGATTCGATGCAGATTACAATCTTCTCTACTTGGTCAGATTCTATTTCAAAGGAGATTCTACAAATCAGCAGTTTCCTTTTGACAGTATTTGCGGCTTCTTCAAGCTTTAGTGGTTTTCTTCATGATCACTCTTTGTTCCTATTTTCTAGAACATTCCTCTAGTTGGAGGCTTCTGCAATCCTTCACTAGGTTTTTAGCTATCTCTTTTTGGAGAAGAGTTTTTCCCACTAGGTTTTCTCTATTTCTCCGTCTCACAGAGATTTTGTTGTAATTGGATACCTCATCAAGCCTTGTTGTTGGGACCCAAGTTTGCTTTCAGCATTGCATTGTAGTTTCCTTGCTCTTTCTGCATTGTTTGTAACTACATATTGCTCAAGTCCTATAGCTTCTACTTATTATTTCTATCTCTATCTGATCCTTTGTCCCATTTGTGCTTGTTGTCTGAGGTTTCTTTGCCTCTTGATTGTTCTTCTAATTTTTTAATATGTCTTCAAGCATCTCTAATATGATTGGACCTATATTGTGTTCAATGCCTTCTTTATTAACTTCCCTATTCCCTATGTCTTCTTTCTCTTCTCTATCTTATGTAGTTTCTCTTTGGTTGGGGCTAACAGAGTGTCCCTCATGTGTTTGGGACCACAATACCATTTGATCTTCAATGTGATTTTGAGTTAGTAGTAGATCATGGACTAGTTTATTATAGGTATTAATGTTCCTTCTCATATCTTCTCTAAACAAATTTTCCTTACCACACCTTTCACATTGAAGTAGTCTAGACATATTGCCCTTTATATTGTTGTAACCAACTATTACGATTCCTTCCTTTGGTTTGTACATCTCTTCTTTCAAGTTTTCTTTAAGATTAAGTATCTGATCCGCTTCTATGTTGTCTTTATTTCCTTCCCTGATCTCCCCTTCCTCTAGTTCTTCTTAATTGACTTCTTCTTTGTTGACCCTATTTCTATTGTTAATTGAATTAAGATTTGTCATTATCTTTGGAGAGACTTGGTTCTTGTTTCTAATGTGGGTTATCCTAAGTATTTCCTTTAAATCATAAGTTCTTTTAATGAATATAGGGTTAGCAATTCTAAGAGGATTAGGTTTGATGATTTCTTTTATTTTCCCTTCATTTTGGTGAATGTTAAAGTGTAAATGGACCTATTCGTTATAATTTTTTTAGGCTTGAATTCTTGATGTCCTAATTCCATATTTAAAAGAAACTTAATGTTGTTAGATTTATCAAAATTTGATTCTAATTCTATTAGATTCCCTATGCCATCTCCTATATGTTTGAATAAATGAATTTGGTTTAGTTCTAGAGAGATGGCTTTACTAATGGTCCAAGTTGGGGCATGGAGTTTTTTTTACCATATTTTCATTAAAGTTTGGTTGTCATTTAATGAATATCATAAAGAAATATTTATAGAAGCAATAAGAACTTGCAAGAAAACCATCTCTAATGTTCTTATCTTTGCATTGAATATACAATAGCCGATTAGATAAAGTAGAAATACTTACATGTTTGCTGCAGAATTCCTTTAACTAGTTCATCAAATTATAGCATCTGGATTCAAGGCCATTCCAATAGGCATACAATCCTAGTTCCTAGCACTCCATCTATTGTTTCTCACTGACTTTGTTGTTGATTATTATTGCATTTTCAGTATGGAGAGAGTTTAAACTAAGGGGGAGGGTACATTTGTTGATTGCTAGTTCGAGGCCAAATTACTTGTTAGATCTTTCCCTGATCTAAACTCAAATCTGGGATCGACAAGGTTGTAGTTTCTAAAAGATTTGTCTTTGAGGCTTTTGCTATTAAAAATGTTCCCCAAGTTCATAAGAGCATCTGGGGGATATATATTCAATACGTACGGTGATATGTACGCATTGGGTTTGGATATAGAGGGCGAACCACGGATTCTGAAGGCTAGTGCTTGGGGTGATTTTCATAACCTCCAATAGGGGCATTGTTAGCCTCAGAGATGATCTTGGGGTACATACTTCTCAAGGTAGGGTTACTATTATTAACAAAGCTAAGATGGTTTTTTAAGTTAAAATTCTGATTGGGAAAGCCATTGGAGGAGAAGGAAGAGACCAAAGGAGGTACCTTTTGCTTATTCGGTAAGGATCGATGCTACTTAAGCTCTACATCAGGGATATTAGGATCAGCATGATGCGAGATGCTAACTGATTTCACAAGTTTGTCATTTTTAATAAGTTTTTATTTTTAAAGAAGTGAAACTCCTATAATATTTTTTTATTTCCTATAAGTAGAATTAAAATTCATGCAATTTATAGATTTATTATGTCACTTATATGATGATTTTTCAATGTGTAAAAATTGTAAGTTGTTTTGAAACATTCATACAATAAGAAAAGTTTCACAATTGTAATTCCAATGAAGAGAAATTATAAATTATTTTATTCTTAACAGTGTTATCAATATTTAAATAGCAAAAAATAGTAAAACAATATCTCTAAAACTAATATTCTAAAAACATAACAAAATAAGTAACTTAAAAATTAGGAAAGAATTAATTTTTTTATCATATATTACTTCCATTTTTTTTTCAAATTTTATTAATTTCTATTTTGTTAAAATTACTATTAAATTATTCTATACTTCATATTTTATTTTAATGGCACTAGATTTGTATAGCCCTTATATTATTAAATCCCTATAGATTTTTCTTACAACACATCAATTGTTTTTCAGACCAAAAATAGCCTTATTGACTAATAAGAAATAAATAAATAAATAATGTAAACTGTAATTTTTGTATGCAATTTATTTATTTTATTAAAATACTAAACAATTAACTTAAACTTTTTAATTATTATATTTTTAATTTAATTTGTTTATATTATAAATAATTATTACTAATAATAAGATATACAAGGTACAAAAGGTGCTGCCTAACAGCAGCGGTATGAATGAATGGGGAAAAGTCCAGTGCCTTCCATAAGGCAAATGACTTCTCCTCTGGCCCTCATGGCTCAGAAAACTGATAAAAGAACTTGAAATAAAATAACCAATCTGCAAATCCCGACGCCTCAAATCTTCCCATTATATTTTCTGCTACTAATATTAACACCGCTATTTGCATCCAGACTGTCAAGCACCAAATCGCAATGCACGCGGAAAGTAATAATCATTGTTTTCAATTTCCCAAACTTCAAATTCAGAGGGATACTTCCCTTCTTCTACTCTGCACAAAATAGCCTATAGGCTATTTATACTTTAGAAGTCTGCAATCAATTCAAATTGATACTCTATCCAGGCATTTTAAATTTGCAATCAATCGTAGAAGAGTCTGATGGAGTTTCATGCACATTATCCTCTCTTGGTGACATTAAATGTTATGTGCTTATAACATAAAAGTTGTGGACAAGAGGATAAATTTTTAGTTTAGGTCGATGACAAAAAATTTATAATAAGAAACATATTTGTAAAAAGTTTTACAATTTACTATGGAAAGCATAATATTAACTCATGAAAAAAACTGGATTGATAAAATTGTGAACCTCCCATTGAGATAGAACAATACGGCATATTAAACCCTAGGAAGACATAGAATGAAACTAATTTTTCAAAAGAAGATAACTATATGCATTTTTCAAAAAGAAAATGATATCTATTAAAAAAATCTGAGGCAAAATTAATGAGAATTCTCATCAAATCATTCACAAGATGCCCACAAATCTTCCAATTCTTTTGCAAGCGTTCTCTCGCGACCCATAATGATAGTCACATGATCAGCATTATCCAACACTTTCAGCTTAGATTTGCTAACTCTTGACTTTATTGCTAAACTGCAGTCTAGAGGAACCACTTTATCCTGTTTCCCGTGCAAGATCATCACCTTACAATCTGTTTGTCCAACAACTTCTAAATACTCGTCCATTTCATTGGCTGTCCCACATATCACATTGTGAAAGTTATGCCAGGCTGACCAGTGTGTATGGCGAGTGGTGTCTTCTATTCGGTAAAATACGATCCTGGAACAAAAATTTGCAAACAAGCACAAAAATTGAATATATATTACTCTTAAAGATGGATTCAGATTACAGGTTCAACTTCTCATAGTTTATTGCTACAAATCATTAGTCTGTACCTAGAAACTTATGGAACCTTGGAGTAAAAACAGATCTATACTCATTTAATTATTTATCTTGCCATAGCAGAGAAAATCAATGAAAAGTAAATTTAACACAATGGTTGGTGATATCTGTTCATGTAAAAATTGAAGAATCAGTGTCAGAGGCGAAGAAGTCAAATCTGGAGTTTTGGTGGGTTTGAGCTGCTGGAACTAACTCATCTTTGACTACATGCCTTCAGTAGTATCAGATTTGCAGAGGATATTATTGGGAGCGAATATCTTCCTGCAACGTTTTCCATTAGTCTTACAATTGTCTAAAGAAAATATATATAAGTAGGAGATATTTTCCACAGCAAAAAGTGTCTCAAAAAATCACAATAAAGAAAATATCACCAAGAAGTACATGCACTGGATCCAAGAGTATTTATTCGAATTGGAGACTTTGGAAAGAAAAAAGCCTCCGAGTAACCATGATTGTAAGCCCACTTTCCAAAATGACAGGCTTTTTCAAGTCAAAAAGAAGCCTGATTGATGTATATTGCCTCAAGTTACCGATTCAGATGTTGATGCGGATGCGGCTATGAGAATTGGGTGCATGGATGTATGATTTATTTTTCTTTTTCTTTTGGTGTGCGTGTGGGGGGTGAGGTTTGGATGCATTGGGGTGTGTTTATATATATAAGATAGAAATATAATTGATATAGGTATAATAATATACTAATGTACATAAGTTTATAAAAAATAGCAATCAACAAGGCAACTAAACCTTAAGATGACATCCTTAAGGAAGGTTGCAGCTCTCCACAATCTCCCCTATGCAGTATAAAGATGGAGTTTTTGTCATCGACAAAAGGGGAATCACGGAACATGGCGAGTTGGAAAGGAACATCCAATCAGCATTTCCACCACATCATCATCTGGAAACCAGTCACAGTTCTATCATAGAAGGATGGGAATGGCAGTTGTCATTACTGTATACAATTTTCAAATAATGTTAGTCAATACAAAGTCTGAAATAACACCAATGATCGGGAAAGTGAGAAAGAAAGAAAGGATTCACACATATATAAAAACCATCGAACAGAAACATGGGTCAGGAATATCCACTGTGAAGCATCCGCTTCTAAGCACCTCCACCTCCATATCCGGAAGCACCCGCTTCCACATCCCACCTCCAGGCAAGCATATCTGGTATCTTAGATATTGGCCGTGCCTTGATGGTACATGCTTTTAGGAATGGAAAAAATTCCTCATTTGAGTATGGCATGGAAGGTAGTTTGGAACAAATAAAATAAACAAGCTGAAAGTAGACTTATGCTCCACCAAGTATCAAAGACAGGGACAAATAAGGTATAGGAGAACATGTCTTCAGGATGGGTTTTCTTCAAAGCCTGCAGGGAGGTAGATTAGTTGTTGGTGGGGTAGGAGGCTGTCTATATCTCCCCCCATCCACCCATTGGGATCTAATGCACCAGTATCCTTTATACCATGAGTGGATTGGTCATCCCTCATGATAACACTGGTGATCAGGGGCAGGGCTTTGGGGACTAGTAAGCGAGCAAAGCATAGGAACTTTCAAATATTCATACAATAACATTGATAAGACATTCATCATAGACAACATATAACGTCAGAGATTCTGGGTGATTGAATAGGAATTATGATGTTCATATATATGTGCATGAGTTAATAGAGACATCCTGTGTATTCAAGTGAGGGATTTATTATTGAAATTTCCTTGAATCCTTCAGAATTGCAAGTTCTGCTATCAAACTAATTCACGAAGAACGATTAGGTAAAAACTGAGTGAGTATATTCCATTTTGGGCTCAGCTGGAATACTAATAAATGGAACTGTCCTATAAGTTGCTTGTGTACTGCACGGTTGATAATTTTTTGCATTATGAAAGTGGTATTTTCTGCTGACTATGACTAAAACTTATATATACCAATATAATGGCTATAGCACGCAAACTTTGTCTGTATCATTCCTTGCATACTAAACAAGTTGCCCAATGTATGAAACAAGATGATCCTTGCCTGTGATTTCAAATGTGAGTAAGCACAGATTTGCAATAGGGTATAAGTATTATATAGTTTTTGTGGTCATGGGTAATCATTGGTCTATTACTTGGTAAACCTTATAATTCCAATTATTGTTGACTCAAACTAGGTAATATATAGCTTGGTTGCAATAAATTTCAATTTTGATGGCATATATACAGCAGATTAGGGCTTTCGTTGATTAATCTTGGCCCTTGATTTCAAATCACTCTTGGTCATTCATTAAACTTGAGCCCTCTATATAAAGGATTATTTTGTAAAGAGAGTTGTGTAACATCCCGTTTTCCCGGGTCTAAAATAACATCTAACATACTCAAAGAATACAGTTATTACTTCGTTTCATAGGAAGACAATTATATCATTCAGGTTCATGTGAATAAGATTTACCGTTAAAATCAGTTAGACAAAATTTCTTAACTAAAAACTTGAAATAACATCAAATGAAATTACTACAGAAGTTGAAAACCACATACCTTGGAAAATTGAAACTGAAATCAAACTAGGGATGCTTCACTGTATCAATTAGGGCATCATTTACCATCGGTTCATTTAGGGCTTTTGATACTGCTATTACAATTAGGGCTTCCAATACCGCTGATTCAAATAGGGCTTCCGCTACCACGGATTCAAAATTAGGGCTTCCAATACCACGGATTCAAATTAGGTCTTCCGATACCGCTGTATCATGTAGGGTTCCAGCTGTCACTCAATCAATTAGGGCTTCGGATTCCTTTTCTTCCGATTACTTAATTGTGACAGTAACTCAAGATTAGAAAATATGCTTATATTTGTTGTTCATATATATGAAAGTAAAATGACAGTAACAATGAAATAATCCAATTTAATCTTACCTCGTAAATAAATATGATAATACCTGTTTTCGATAAACAATTAAATGCATGGCTTATCTCTGTCTGACGCATGTCCGACATCTTGAGAGAGGTGAAACATTGTCAGGGGCTTAACCACCCAACCTCAAACCACAACATATCCCCACACGATCTCTAACGAGAAAGGCCCTCCCTACCCAAAATCGACAGAGAAACATCTTGCCATCCACTGGGCATCATAGTATATAACACGCCATACGACTTGGCACCAGGATATCACAATAACAGGATTATGCATGAGCTATTAATTAATTCACATCAAATGATAAATATTGAAATGTCATAACTGATACTGGTTCATATTATTGATGATTCCTTTCTCACACCTCATCACCCATCTTCTTGGCTACACAGCCGGGTGAGTCCCAGGTATTCGGAATTCTCAGAGCAAACGGCTCTATCAAGTATTCAAGAAGACGACATACATCCATCATCACACATTCTGTGTTTACATAATTATGTTCTTTTAAGATTCCAGAATTTTGATTGTTTAAGTCTAATATCCAAACGATGTAATGGTTATGGATCTGTACAATGTTTTTCTTGGCTTCAACCTAAGACTCATAATACTTGTTTTTCAGAAGAATACAGATGCATTTTATATTCACAGGTATAGTGTGTCTGACCTAGGTCTATGGCTTAGCAAAGAATAAGAATTGCTTTCTAAATTATTTACTGGTTCTTCTTGAGAGCACTATCCCTTATCTCATAGGCATATGGAAATACTTTGTATAGGCTTGCTCTGATATGACTTCCTTTTAACAAAGATCTGATATAAATTCTATATTCTATTATGGAATCAATATTCTGATATATATAACTGGCTATTCAAAACATAAGCTTATGTGCAGCCATAATAAGGAACAAAAGATACCTCTATAGAATGCATGGAGCGAAACAAGTAATGTAGTGAACCAACATCAAAATACCATAAACTTAGCTCAGTCTATATGAATAACCGGCTAAGGATACCCAAATTGGATTTAGAAAGGAGTTATGTCCTTATTAACATATTTGTTTTAATCTCAGCCTATCATTTTATATTGACTGTCAACAGGCATTATATTCAATGGAAAACGAACTAAGAAATTCAATGATTCTATATTATTTCACTCAATATTGGAGGAATAAACCGACTACAATTGGGTTTGTACTTGGCAAACACAAAGAATAGAATGAGTCATGTGACCTATGATTTCATATGGCTTTCTTGCCCTCAGCTGGAAACGTCTGTTCACTTGCTGATTGATAGTACAGTCGCCGGTAGAACATAAAAGTTGGGAAGTCAAGGTGGGAGAGATACTGAGATATCAGACTGTGAACATCCAAACCCCGGCCAAGAATGATTTTCTGTAGTCAGAGAAAAGGAGGGGAAAGATAGCTGAATGGAAAGAGGAAGAATGATCCTCTAAATCGATTCATGGCTCCATTAAAGGTTAGCCGAGACTCCTCAACTTCCATCAGTTATAAGAAACCCGTTCAAATTCCCAAGATGACCATTCGGATTCCAATTATTGAATCGACTATGAAGAAAGAAAAGAATAAAAGAAAAAATAAGAAGTTGGAAAGTTTTAAGACTATTTGAATGCGAAATATTAAATCGATTAATTATGCCAAGTTTTATCATTTAAAAGCAAAGAATATTAAATTGAAAAGGATAGAGTTGAAAGGTTGTAATTCGAAAATTATAATAATTCTAATATTATTATAATTCGAATATTATTAAAATCTTTTATGTACTTATAAACATCACTTTATTAAATTATTAAATTTTAATGATGCCAAATCATTTTTATATTATATACACGCTTATAGATATTTATTAAAATAATATGATGAAAGATAAATTAAAATCTTTTAAGGTACGTTTTATATTTAAACTCAATTAATTTAATTAAATTATTAAATAACTCATGCAAGTCCCGCAGATGTATTCTATTTCAAATCGCTAGGTCCTTTACCCGTTTCCCCAGTGATGGTGATGCCTTGCCTAATTCTTTTCTAACAATGCTTCCACCCCTTCAACATGTTCCCTGCAAGGAATTTCTATGTAATTAAATTATAAATTATTTAATCATAAATAATCAAAACAGTTAACCTTTCATCTTAATTCCATGAATTCGCGATAAATGATCAACTAACATGTCATCTTCACTTGAAATCATAACGACCAACTATCTTACCATTTCTATCAAATTAAACTGCCAACTGACTTCATGCGAACCTCAACAGCTATATTTCAAGCTAGGTCAAAAATTGAGATGTAACATTATGTTAGAATATATAGTCCACCAATATAACTAAGACGAGGGGGTGAATCAATTATCCAACTATTATCACAATTATCAACCTTAACAAAACTTAACCATATGAGCAATATAATCAGAAACCACAACAAGATACTCATTCACAATAACACCAGATATGTTAGCTAGGGAAACCCTTGATCAGAGGGAAAACTCCAGTGAGGATGGTACCCACAAGATGATGTGCTAATATAAATATTCCTTATTAGAGGATGGACCCTATTAGGAATCTATAACAACGTTGAGTACATATCAATCCCTATTAAGAGACTTTGAATACCTGTTAGGAAATTCCAACCCTGTTAGGAGTTGTAGAGGATAGATGGACCCATTGTCCAAACAGCTTCAGGGGCAAGACCAATGAACCCATTGCCCAAATGATCTTTGTATTATTCCTTGTAGAATAATAGAATTGAATTGTATTGCTTCTTCCTCTTTCTCTGTCCTGTCAATCGGACTTCTACTCTTTTTTGATCTTGTTACTAGACCACAAACCTCGCATCCAATAATCCTTTGGATCGCTTACATTCACCAACACTCTGCTCTTATTTACACTTTGCACTTGATACACTTAACACACACAATCAAGGAAAACATATTTCCTTTATAATGTATCTTCAAAATAATTCCTTGAGTTGGCCTTGAGGCTTTCCCAATTAATTATAATAAGATAATTAATTATTTCGTAATAACAATAGCACTGTCAAGTCACAGTCTATACAATTTCTCACACGTGTGACACTAGGCTTGCGCATTCGCTGACGTCACAGACTGTCTATTGTTACTATCTAACTGCGCATCTCCAAATTATATCTCTGTTAGAAAATATAATGCAATCATCAGAAATTGCTTAACAATTACTCTATCTTTGTACTGCTCTTTGTGAATCACTTATAACTTCCATATGACTTCGACTCGTGTTACACATATTTAAGTCATTAGGACACAGTGTGGAACATGTCCTTACTCACACATCACCATAACATTAAACCTCTTTCCCGACAACCTTGATCTCTGTTTGCTACTCTGTCAGTCTTTACAGACTTACTATTATGTTGACATCAATGACAAACAAAGTCATGAATGCAACATGTCAATACTGCCACATGCTCACCAATGCCTAGGACACTCCCCCAAAGGAATACCATCAGCATTCATGCTAACAATCTCCCCCTTTGGCATTGACAACAGCATAGATGAAAAACATTTAAGTTCCAAGAATACCAAACAATACTTTGTTGCTATTGTTGTTCTCATCTTTTCAAATCCACTTCATCAATCAAATCTGAAATCTTTTAGAACATGACTCTGTTTTGCATCTTCTAGATCGACATCATGAGTTGTTCACCTAAACAACTCCTTAGCTTCTCCCTCATTCAATGGTACTCTTATCTTCCCTTTGACATTAATAACTCTTCATGCTGCATATCTCCCCCATAGAGATATTCCTTCTCTTTTACATGAATCTTTCTAAATCTCCCTAATAACTCTCTCTCCCCCATACATACTTAGGAAATGTTTTTCATGCACTCTTCTCACCCATTGACATCAATGACAAAGGCCTCATTATGTCAATTTACTGCTCTAAGTTTTCAACCAGCTCGAGTGTCCAAAGACACTATTCAATACCAAATACCAAGAGTCCTCGATGACTCTGAACATGACAAATACTCCCCCATACAAGAAGCATCAGTGTTCAGTCCAGTTAAACAATAGTGCTCTGTACCACTAGACTAATGCAATCTCTACATCATTTACTTTGAAGTAGGCAAGGGCATAACCTCAAGCATGCCTCTCAAGTACTCAAATGTATTTTTAAGTAATGGCTTCGTAAAGATATCTGCAATCTGATCTTTAGTACTCACATACTCCAATCTGATCTCCTTTTCTGCTACCTTCTCTCTCAAGACATGATACTTAATAGATATATGCTTAGTCTTAGAATGTAATAGAGGATTCTTAGACATACTTACTATGCTTGTGTTATCACAATATATGATAATAGGCTCTGAAAATTCTTTCCCAATATCTTTCAGCATCTGCTTCATCCACATAACTTGATTACAGTTATTTGTTGTTGCTACATACTTTGCCTCATCTATACTTTGTGAAATACAATCTTGTTTCTTTCTCAGCCAAGAAACCAATCTTTCTCCAACAAAGGATGCTCCACTACTGGTGCTCTTTCTGTCATCCATATTGCCTACCCAATCTACATTTGTATAAGCACATAGAGTGAAATCACTTGATCTATCATATCATATTCTATAATTAGATGTTCCTTTCAAATATCTGAAATCCTCTTTACTGCTGCATAATGATACTCCTTAGGATCAACTTGAAATCTAGCTACAATCCCAACTACATTTTCTATATCTAGTCTAGTGTGAGTCAGATATTGCAAACCTCCAATCATGGATTTGTACTTCTTCTGCTCAATTGTAGGTGTCTCATCTTTGCTAAATAACTTATGACCAGTTATCATTGGTGTACCAACAGGCTTACAACTTTCCAAGCCAAATCTTTTTAACAAGTCCTTCAAATACTTTGTGAAATAAAAATGTCATCACTATTCTGTACAATTTGCAAACCTAGGAAAAAAATTAATTTCTCCTATCATACTCATTTCAAACTCATTCTTCATTTCTTCAGCAAACTTATCACTTGCTTCATCATTACCTCCAAATATTGTCATCAACAAATATTATTATTATCAGCAAATTATTCTCAATTTCTCTTAAACACAAGTTACTATTTGTCGTACCTTTAGCAAATCCAAGCTTTGCCAAATACTTGTCCAACCTTGCATACCAGGTTCTAGGTGCTTTCTTCAAACGATATAGAGATTTCTTCAATCTGCATACCATATATTTTTCTTCTGTCAAAGGGAAACCTTCAAGCTGCTCAATGTATACTTCTTCTTCAAGTTCGTCATTCAGGAAGGGTGACTTAACATCCATCTAATACACTTTGAATTTCTTATTTGTTGCATACGCCAGGAACATTCTCACTACTTCTATTCTGGCTATAGGGGCATATGTTTCCTCATAATCTATTCCTTCTTGTTGTGAATATCCTTTGCACACAAGTTTGACCTTGTTTCTTACAACTTCACCTTGTTCATTCATCTTGTTTCTAAAATCCCATTTGGTTCCAATAACATTCTTGTTTTTAGGTCTTGGAACTAATTCCCATGTTCCATTCTTCACAATCTAATCTAATTCTTCCTTCATTGCTTGAATCCAATGATCATCTTTACATGCTTCATTCGCACTCTTAGGTTCAACTTGAGAAATCAAACATATCTCTTCATTAACTATGTTCTTTGTCATCAGTTCTTTGTCTTTGCTTCCAATTATCTGCTCTGGAGGGTGATTCTTTATTAGATTCCTGTTAGAGGTAAGAGTTGTTAACTCAACTCTTACTTCTTCTCTTGGTTAAGATCTTTCTCCTCTTTGCTCAATAGTTTGCACATCATTCTGCAAATCATTGTTAGTCTCAAGGAAAACTTCTACATTTTGTCTAACAATTTCAATATTATCTTCTTCTTCATCAGAATTGTAATCCATCATCTTTTCCTTTATTCCAAAATTTTCATCAACTTTCACATTTGTGCATTCAACTATTGTCTTGGTTCTACGATTCTATTCCCACTGAGATGTCTTGTGTCTTGCAACCTCTAGACCATGTTTCTATTCCAATCAGCTTACCATCTTTCTCTTTGATAATGCAA
Source organism: Cupressus sempervirens (assembly GCA_028749045.1). Lineage (NCBI taxonomy): Eukaryota > Viridiplantae > Streptophyta > Pinopsida > Cupressales > Cupressaceae > Cupressus > Cupressus sempervirens. Next base: position 704,676,026 of record CM053792.1, read on the forward strand.
GTCTTTTCTATGAATTGCAGTTGATAACCTTTATCCAGCAATTGTCCAACACTCAACAAGTTATGCTTCAATCCATCAACAAAGTAAACATCATCAGTGTTAGTCTTTCCATCAAGAGTAATACATCCCATCCTTGTAATGTGACAGGTTGCTTTGTTACCAACTCTAACAATACCTCCATCATAATTCCTGAATTTAACAAACCTTTTTATATCACCAACCATGTGATGTGAACATCCACTATCAATTATCCAATCAGATTTCTTTTCAACTTGGAAAACTAGAGTTTTTTCCTTTCTAATTTCTTTGTCAAGATCATCTTCTTTAATGGCTAGAGATCCTAGCTCATCATGACTTTCTCTGAACTTTTTCATCAGATTCCTCATCTTCATTTGCATACAAACAATTTCTAAGTCTTATAGGCTTAAACTTCTCCTTATACTTTTTCTTTCTTTTAGGAAATTTAGATGCATAATGATCAAATTCATTACAAGTCCAACAAATAAAGATATTCTTGCAATCTGGTTCTCTCTCTTACAATAAGGGCTATACCTTCTTCAATCTTCTTATCTTCATCAGACTTGGCTCTACTGCTGATAGCAATATCTCCATGTGTGCTCGCACTTCGAGACAAACTTGGTCGAACACTTAAGGCACTGAAAGTTGTTTCAACTCTTGTCAATTCTCCAGACTATCTCGAACCTGCTTATGTTGCTTCCAATCTTCCAAGCAAAGTTTCCTTGGTGAACTTCTCAATACATGGTATCAACAGTTCAATCATCTATACTACTTGCTTGAATGATGGTGTCAAAGTTTTCAATATTTTCCACACAACCTCATCTTCTTCCTTGGTTCCTCCATATGATTTGATTCCTGCAACAATCTCAGATATCCTACCAACGTAGCTTCTTACAGATTCATCTTCCATCATCTTAGCATCTTGAAACAAACATATCCAATTTTGCAGTCTTATCCTTTTAGTAAGTGAAATAGATCTCTCTCTGCTTCACTGCATTGTTCAAGCTTTTCTTCTTCTACAATTGTCTTGCTACTTTTTGTCAATAGCCAATAGCCTAGACCCATACACAGCAAATGAGTCTTCATCTTATCCTTCCAGCTATCATAGTTGACTCCATCAAATTTAGGACTATCCTTTTTTAAGTGACTCGTCATTGATCTCCCAAAGCTGTTAAGCTTTCTCTTCAAGGACCTGATGCTCTAATACCAATTGTTATAATATATAGTCCACCAATATAACTGGGCGGGGGGGGGAGGTGAATCAATTATTCAACTATTATCACAATCATCAACCTTAATAAAACTTAACCATATGAGTAATATAATTAGAAACCAGAACAAGATACTCATGCACAATAACATCAGATATGTTAACTAAGGAAACCCTTGATCAGAGGGAAAACCCTGGTGGGGATGGTACCCACAAGATGATGTACTAATATAAATATTCCTTGTTAAAAGATGGACCTTGTTAGAAGTCTATAACAACATTCAATACATATCGATCCTTATTAGGAGACTTTGAATCCCTATTAGGAGATTCCAACCCTATTAGGAGTTGTAGAAGATAGATGGACCCACTATCCAAATAGCTTCAAGGGCAAGACCACTAAACCCACTGTCCAAATGATTTCTATATTATTATTTGCAAAATAATAAAATTGAACTGTACTGCTTCTTCCTCTTTCTTTGTCCTGTCAACCAGACTTCCGCTCCTTCTAATCTTGTTACCAGATCACAAACCTCGCATCCAATAATCTTGTTAATCGCTTACTCGCATTCACCAACACTCCGCTCTTATTCGCACTTCACACTTGATACACTTAACACTCTCACAATCAAGGAAAACATCTTTCCTTTATACCATATCTTCAGAATAATTCCTCTAGTCGGCCTTGAGGCTTTCCCAGTTAAAATAATAAGATTATTAATTATTCCGTAATAAGAATAGCATTGTCAGCTCACAGTCTATACAACTTCTCATACGTGCGACACTAGGGTTTGCATATTCGCTGAGTCACCATCAGACTGTCTACCGTTACTATCTAACTGCACATCTCCAGATTATATCTCTGTTAGAAAATATAATGCAATCATCAGACTGCTTAACAGTTACTCTATCTCTGTAGTGCTCTCTGTGAATCACTTATAACTTCCACATGACTTCAACTCATGTTACACGCATTTAACCTCGTCACCAGGACATAGTTTGGAACATGTCCTTACCCGCGCATCACCAAAACAAACTTATTTCTGTATAACCTTGATCTCTGCCAGTCTTCACAAACTTACTATTATGTTGACATCAATGACAAATACAATCATGAATGCAAATGTCAATACTACCACATGCTCACCAACGCTTAGGATACTCCCCCAAAGGAATAACATCAACATTCATGCTAACAAGTTATGTTGGAGAATTATTGCCAAAGTATTGTCAAAATTGTTCTCTATTCATCGTTGGTCTTCATGGTGGATATGTACGATCATTTTGGAGTATTGTGTGGTTTTATGCATCTCTCACTTAGATTAGGATTTAATTTCATGTAGTTGAAGTCTTAGCTGAATGGGAATAATTGTGGAAGTTTTCATGCTGACTCGAACAAATCTAGGCCACTAGCCTCTTGCTGATGGTAGGAGTGCCTTGTGTGGTAAGTCAATGATTGAATGCACTTAACTTCAATTGATATTAAATCTTTAGTTTTCATCTATTTGATGGGATTGAAGAAGACATTGACATGAAAACCATTTGAGTGTTCCTTAGAAGCTCGCACTAGGTGGTTGGAGGTTCCAATCAAGCTAAATCTATTAGAGTCCAAGTCATCCATGATTCTTTACATTCACAATTAGGAGTAGACAGTTTAAGTTGATGTGGAAGTTGGGAAAACAAAACTATATTTTTTTATTACACATTATGAAGCTAAATCTTTAGAAATGCAAGCGGTTGACGTACATTCAATGAATAGTGCAAGACCCATATGTGGTTACCAGCAAATCACATTATTTCACTATGTGAGTGTCCACAATTAAAGGAGCCTTGAAGTCATTTCATGATCTTCATGAGAGATGGCCTTATAACAAGAGAGGATTGAGTATTTGATGTTTTACTCTAAAATATTGAGTATTTGATTTTGCATGTTGTAGTGGAACAAAACTTACATCAACAGTTATGTAGCATAATATCTTTACTTGATCTCTTTTGTGTGATAGGCGTTTTTCTTACAGATGATCATTGGCTCCTTTGGTTGTTTCATCAACTCCTACATGGTATTAGAGCACAATCATTGCTCTTACATGATATCAAAGTATCAAATCTCTCAAATTCTTGTTCACATGCTTGAGACATAGTGTTGGAGGAATTTTTTGTGCACTTTGGGCTCAAACAGAGGTCACAATTAAATTCAAAGTGGCCAAAAATGGTGTAGGAGCATGTGCAGGTGCATTTCCAATCAACACCAACCAAAAGAAAAAACTAGATTTTCAATTTTCATGCGTTTGGTGGTCTCAATAGCATCTTTCTCGACTTTGTAAGGTTTTCTTCATGGTTACTAAGGATGAAAGGGAGGTTTTAAAACCCAAATTTGATCATTAGTAGAGTTGCATATGCTCAAAACTATGTATGCAAAATGTCCCTTGGAAGCACAAAATGAATTTCATCGCATAACATTTGTTAGTATTCTCCTAATCTATAGAAATTGGAGTTTTTTTTAAAAATGGATTCACTAAAGGCTTTAGATTCTTTCCTGCAAATGAAAATAGCAAGTGTGAAGCTAAATTCCTCTGCAGATATTCACCTTGCCTAAGTAAAAATGTGAGCTTTGGTATAGAATGCAGTACCCATCAATGTGTCAAACATGCATGCAAAGTGTTGAAGCATAGGTGTGGCATGTTGAATTATTATCACTGCAAATGTACTAACATTGCCATTGTTATAGGTGTGTTTCAAATGCAGATTTGAATCTCATATAAATATGAGACATGTCTCTATGGTTTAATCATCATTAAATTAATAATAATATGTATAACAATATATAATATATATATACATATTAGATGCTATACTATAATATATATATATATATATATATATATATATTATTTAACATGGATAAGTATATATAGAAAATGATGATTTACCAATAACAATAATGTATTTCAGACCGAATCAATCCGACTGAAGCTACAACCTTAACACTCCCTCTTAGCTAGGGAGAATTTGTAGAACACATTATGCTCTCTAGTATATGAAGAGATATCATCTCAGTATGATATTCCTAGAATGAAATTTTAGGATATCAACATAAATCCATCAACTTAGATATTATCTTTCAATATAATCTGAAATATGATTCAACAAGAAATATCAATCATATGATATTCATCATATGTATATTATTTTGGTATGTGCATAGGCATCAAATCCTTGATGCCTACCAAAAGAATATGTTATATCCTAGAAAGATATGAGTTATCTGATTTTCAGCACTCTAGGACTACAACTTAATAAGAAATCACAATGTCATGGTCTCTATCATGACAAGTATCATGATCTCCAACACTCTGGGACAACAACTTAATGAAGTCTAATCATGATGCGTTCGTTATTATGACTTCTAGCACTCTGGGACAACAACTTAATGAAGTTTGTCATATAACAGATCTACCATTTATAAGATCGTCACCTTACAATGGTTACCTTCTATTATATATGTCAATGAAAGATCGTTAGCTTTCATTACATATCATATGCGAAATAGTAACCACCATGAACCAAGTTAGAGGGTGGCACAAGGGCTATCACCTCAATTCTCTCTCATAGAGAAGAATGCATTATAAGGAATTTCACTTTGAACTTTTCCCTTATGGAGAAGAGATCACACTTCAAATTTATCCCTTTGAACGACAATCCTGGGAAGTCAAGTCCTCTAATAACTTAGAGCTCTCTTCGCCTAAGGATGCCTGTCGAACTCCCTTTGAATCTAATATCAATCTTCTTGACTTTCTAGTGATAAGTCATTACTTCCTCATTATGTACACAAAGTAGGCCCATCAAAATCATGCAGTCACACACATGTATCTCTAGACTCCCTCTAAGTATCAATCTTCCAAGCTCTTTATCTAGTCTGATCATCAAATGACTAATGAATTCTACATCACAGTTTCTTTCAAGCTACTGTCATAAGATTGAGCCTACACAATATTTTGGTAGTATGTGTAAAGTACCAACCTTCATTTCCTGCAAGAACATCCTCAGACATAAAGAAAAAATATCAAGGTAGATAAATCTTCTAGCATGTATAGAATTACAAATATGAGAGAGACTACAATGAGTAGATAAATGTAACACTCAAAGATAAGAATACTTATCTGGACATGAATGAAACATCTCCCCTTTAAAGATGGTTCAAGTGGGAGTGGAACATTGTTTATCATTTCCCCCCACAATGTGAACTTCCCACTTTATTATCAAATAATTTTGCATCATATTCAAGTATGAAAAACGTCTTAGTTATTTTGTCAATGCCAGAAGATCACTTTGTTGGTTCTGAAAACTGCAGATTGGAAATCCAAGAGCCTGCCACTTCTCCGATAGGATTCCACAATCAATTTTGGCCAACAAAAGAGAATCACCTTGATTCCCCTACACTTCAAGCTCTGCTACACCTAGGTGGGTAAACCTTCTCCTCGAACCTGATCACTTGGTTCAGAGCTTTTTTTAAGCGAATTTAAGCTTTGAAGAGTTCTTCGGTTAGCAAAGTCCTTAAACGCATTTAAAAAGAAACTGAATGTTGAGTGTTCAAAATGGTTGGATGTTTTGTATAATGTTTGTCAATAATGAATTTGATGCTTGTAGGAACAAAGATATAGATTTTCTGAATTCAATAATAAAAAGGCTAGTGCTCTGCTTATCCGGGCAATAGAGTCAACTTCAATGAGGATTTTCACATACAACTTTATAAAACTCTACGCACTTATATTGTCAACAATTAAATAATCAAGATGCAACAAATCAAATATATATGCAATCTTAAATTAGTCCAGATTGAATTCTAACTCCTCTGATAGGGAGACAAATTGGACACAGATACGGAAAGAATTGTATATTTCACTATATCTGTGATGATCATATTCAAGATGCTAACTGATTGTGTCCACTTATCTAATATTTAAATTGTATACAAAATTTGAAAAATGATTATAAATGACGAATCATCTACAGTTTAATTCTCCATACCTTTAATAATAAGCAAGCAACTTTTTATTTTATTATTTAAATAAAATAATTGAATTTACATTATAAAGTCATATCTAAGCTTCTTATCCCTTCGTACAAATTTCCTTCTAAAAATGCTTCTTCGAATGTCTTTTATTACAAAATAATCGATGTCCCTCAAATGAATGAATGAAAGATTTTTAATGACGTTCACGAGGCCATAAGCCTAAGGGACCCACAGAGAAGTCCTAGTCAATTGGATGCGATTTCTCCAACCTCTCTTTTGTTGTTAATCTGCATAAGTAAAATGGCCCCATTAAGGAGTCTTGGTCCTTCGAAAAGGTCTTTTGTGTTGTTCACTTTTAACATTTTTTTGTGTTGGCTACGAATGTCTTCGTACATCGTACAATCCTTCAGATAGTGCTACTCTGTTTCCACCACACCCTCATTGCAAAATCTACAAATTTTGTCCTCCCACTCTTCCTTAGGGACCTTCCATCTACCAGTTTCACATCTCAAACAGTGGGAACCAGATCTCAATTGAGCGATTAGGATTTTTGCCTTTCCTTTGATCTCGGCTCCTAAATATTCTTTGTCGTCATGTTCGCATGTGAGATTATATTCTTTGACATAATAGGCTTTTTTTCTACCTAGCTGGTTTGCCCACGTGACAAATCTGACTTTTCCTGCCACCCACTTTTTTATTTCAGAATTGTTTTCCGGGCATTCTTGGTAGTCAATGTTCCACTTATTGAACTATTTATAATTTTGTTTCTTCCATGTCTTCTTCCGACAAACTAGTTCTTCATCAACCACTCTACTAGGCCAACAATGTGCATCCATTTTACTCACCTTCTTTGGATAGCTCAACAATCTAACAATTGTCAAGGCCTCCACCGGGAACATGCCCGCCTCTGCTAAAATGATCTCATATGGGACTATGGATTTGATTCTGAGATTAGTTGTAATGAAGTGTTTTTGAATACTTTCAATTTGTCACCATTTATGGTTTGATACGCTACTCCCCCATACCTCGCTACCATGTAAAATAACTGGTATCACCAACAACCCAAAAAGGGTTTTCTTAGTCTTCCAATCCCATAACTGTATTGTCTTGCACCTGTTTTGAAGAAGATAAGATGCCTTCCATCCCCCTTGTATCATTTTTGATCTGCATGTTTCCCAACTAAGCCGGTAATGAAAATCTATCCCCAAATACTTGTATTCTTCTACAAATTCTAGCACTTTTTCATTAAAGTGCATTGTTGTTTTCTCATCCTCAAGGAGAAAACCGTGATCTTGGTCTTAGAAGTGTTGACCTCCATCCCTACCTCCGTGCAAAAGGTTTCTAAGTTTTTCAAATGTTCTCTCAGCTCTTGTGTTGTTTTAGCAATGAGAATGAGGTCATCGACATATAAAAGCAATCTGATCACATAATCAGCCAGCTGAATTCCCTCTCCATTGGCTTTGTTTAGCCACTCCTCTAACTTGTCAATATAGAGGCCAAACAAAGTAGGCGATAACGGGCATCCCTGTTTGACCCTTATGTCACTGCCAAAGCATTCTGACATGCCCACTTTGGTTCTAATTTTTGTTTTAACTTGTTCGTAAAGTTTATAAACAGCAGCTCTATACTCTGTTGGGACCTCTAATTCTTCCATCCTATTCCATAACTTATCCCTAGGGACAATGTCGAAAGCTTTCTTAAAGTCAACAAAGCAGCAAAAAGCCTCGTCCCCCTGTTTATCCCACATTTTTCTATGAGGAACCTTAGAGTAATGCAGTGATCAATGGTGGAATGTTTTGGTTTGAAACCCACCTGTCCTATAGCTCTTTTCCCTTCTTTTTCTGCCCATCCACTGATTCTCTACTCTACCACAGTCTCGTAGATTTTGCTTAATAGTGGGTTTACCATGATGGTGCTGTAGTTGGAAGGGTTGTTGACATCCCCGCTCTTATGGAGAGGAATTACTACACTGGTGGCCCATTCCGTGGGAAAGCAGTCTTGCGTGACCATGTTAAAAAATGTTCCTAATGTGTGGAGTCAACAAATCTGTCCCCCACTTCAGAAATTCAGCCTTCAGCCCATCAATATCTTGAGCTTTTCCACTTGCTAATCTCCTTATCCCTAGAATAATGTCTTCATCAAAAAAAAGTTCATCCGAATTGGTGGTTGTGGGAAGTGAAACATCATCCTCTAGTCTCTCATAAAGAGTCTTTGCATACTCTAGCCATTGAGAATCCGTAATTTTATTTTCAACCTGTTTCCTAACTTGCTGTAACTTCCTCCAAAAATCTTTAAGATTGTGCTTTCCTAACATGATTAGCTCTTTCCTTCAATTAGTCACATATTCTTCTTTTTTGGATTTGATTAGCCGCTTGTACTCTCTTGTGATTGTTTTGTTTTCCTTTCTCCCTTTAAATTTCCTTTTTGCGGCCTTGCATTCTTCGTCATACCATGGATTAGTCGGAAAGGTGTTTGAGATGCTCTTCTTTATCCTTGTTCTCTTGCAACCTTTTAGTGCTTCCTTCATTAGTGGGATTAGAAAATTGCTGCTGATGTGACTTTTCTTATCACTGTTTTCCTTGATATTCGTGATGTTATGATGCATTTGGAGTTGTTGTTCAAGAGCGGAGCAAAATATCTTTTTATTATCGTTGTTTATAAGAATCTTGCCCTCTTTATGTCCTTTTGTGCTTTCATCTAGAACCTAATCACTTTTCAGTCTTTTGACCTTCATATTGTATTTAATACAGAGAGGCATATGGTCTGAATTTAGTTCTATGGGACATTGTTTAATTCCGAAATCAACTACTTTGGTGATGATTGATTGTGAACATATTAGATAGTCTACCACACTTTGTCCGTTATGCGTTTTGCAAATAAATTTCTTTGATTTAGGCCACATCTTCATACCATTACACACAACTAGTCCGTGGAGGCTGCATAGCCCTAAGAGTTCAGCACCAAAGTGACACACACCACCTTTTTCATCTTGTGAAGTTTGTTTGCTGATATTGTTATCATCTTCTTTTAGCCACAAGGGATTACTGTCCTCTGTTAGATCGTTGCCCAACAGAATAGCCTGGCTACTCGCTGTCCTAGCATTAAAATCTCCTAGAAGGATTGTGTTACCAGTTTGATTAAAGAAAAGCACATCTTTCTTTAAAGCTGCAAATGGATCTTCATTGTCGAGATGTCTCTTTTTGTAGAATTTAGAGCTTTTTGGTGCAAAATAGCACACTACTAGCCATGTGATCTCCTCACCATCCTCAATCTTCAGCCATATAAATTGTTTATTTGGGTCCTCTTTCTCTAATTTTATGATTTTGTTCCACGTATCTTTTATCAAGATAGTAATCCCTCCATGACCTTTACTTGTCTTTGTTTCTTCATTCCACACAGAGATTTTATCGTACCCTTCGAAATCTGAAATCCTACTTCTCTCATGTTTGTGTCTTTCTAGGAGACAAATAATGTCTTGTCCCTCGGCTATGGGCTCCAACCTCGGTCCTCTTCTCCATGGATATCCTCTACAATTCCAACTTACCGTGCTTAGATACTCTCGTGGGGCCCTAAGTTCCTATTTTTGATTCACTAATTTGTCGGCAATATGTGCTCTACCGTTTTTCATCCAAGCCCATTTGCCAGCAGCCCTTGCTGATTTTACTTTCTCCCACTCCTTCCTCCTTTCCTCTTGCTAGTTAATGGTTAAATCCTCGTCTAAGAATATCTGGGTGTCTTTGAGTAACCCCCTGTTCTTCAAGATTGCACTCTTATCTTCTATTTGCTGAAAGTAACTCTCACATGTCTATTTTTCCCCATTCCCATACTTCTTCAAATTTTGTTTGCTTGCCAGATTTTACCTGTCCATTTTAGTTTGTCACTAAGGAAGTCGTGTCAAAATCTTTGTTTTCTCTCATTCCCCATAGTCTTTTAAGCCTTTGATAATGATGTTTACAGCCCTTTCTTGTATTTCCTTCTCCTCTCTGATTTGTCTCTTGACTTGTTTTTTAATGACTTCCTTCTATTCCATGGATGGTTCATTGACCACTTGTGCCCATGATTTTGCTTCTTTTATTTGCACTTTTAATTCATTTTCTCTTAGCACTATGCCTGCTAATGTTGCTTGAACTTCCTCCATTTTTGTTGTGGTATTTGATTTAGTTATTTTTTCCAAGTTATTTTCTATTGTCACTTTCCCTTCATTCAAAGTCTGTTTGATAGATATTATTTCTTGCTGCCCTCTCTCGATGTCGTCTTGAAGATTTAAGACCTGTTTTTTCAACCATTTATTTTCTCTTTCAAGTTCCCAACTGGATATTGTGACCTCCTGTAACTTTTCTCTATCCTGTTGTCCTTTCTCTTCCAAGTCCTCTACCCTTCTTTTCATGTCCATAAGGTCATTACATATGTTTCCGAAGACCAAAGTAGAGAAGAGGAGGGGGGTTGTAAGGTTCTTGTAGAAAACTCCCTTTGCAAGTTCCTTTGTTTGTTCCATCTTTTATTATAGGAATCCCTGTCACAGTTTCCTGAGATTCCTCTTGTATTGGTGAAACATCTTTTGCTTGTTCCTTTGTGTCGGTTATTAGGAGGTTTTTAGCTGTCCTTAGTAAAATCATGATAAGTTTCCTCTTCTACAGTTTTATTTTCTTCTTTTGGATTTGTCTCCTTTAAGTATCCCTAGGTATTGTTTTTCATTGACGAAAATGAATTTGGTGTTTACATCGTGATGCTCTTCCTACTGCTTTTTTGGCAAGAGGTATTGACGACCTACAAGAGCCCTTGGTTTTGACTGCATTTGAGGATTGCAAAGCAACCACTGTGCCGTCCTGAGAGTGTTCAAATACTGGTTTAGGTTCCCATACTGTTGCCTGTCCTGATCCTGAATATTCGGTATAGGGCCTCCTATTCTTAACCTCGCAATATTCTGCATTGTTAACCCAGATGTAGAATCTCTTTGTGTTTGTGTTCGTTGTGTGTTTATGTGTGGTGCTTGTTTTGTCATGAGAGAAAGGATGAATGCAGTTTTCGGGTTCCAACCCGTTCATAAAAAAATACAATAGAAAAGAAAATAAAGCATAGTTTGCCGAGTCTAACCTCTAATCTCGGTGTTTGATAAAATAATAATAAGATTTTGTTTCTCCTACTCTGTCATCTACTGCTCCCTATGGACTTGACCTGTCTCCTTTCCTATGCTCAGCCTCTATGTGGTCCCAGTCTGTTGTCTTTTCTGCCCTGTTTGTTGTTGCAAATCCAGGCTCTGCCCTTGTCTTGATAAACTCGTCACTCTTCAAATCTCGTGCAAATCCTGTGGCTGGTTGTATCCTCTGCAAATCTCATCACTGGAATCAGGTCGTGCATTCAGCAGTCATAACAAACCCTCTGCAAATCCCGTCGCTAGTATCCCCTGTCGCTGGATTATTCTCGTCCTGATGCATCCCTTTCCTCTTGGTCATTAGGCTTTCTCTTGTGTGGACATTTTCAAAGAACCTTGACATCCTCTATTTATACCTTATTCATGACTTAGAAGTGAGTCAACGAAACATTATATCCTTTTAAATCGTAACTCTTCATCTGTTACTTTAATATTATTATTTTTAATATAACACCGCTTGTTCAAAATTTAGAGGTTATCCCGTCAGCTCTTCCTTAAATAATTACACTTTTAATTATAATCACATCTTTTAATTTTCAATATTGTTACAGCTTTCAGGATGACCTTATTCGATGATATGAAATATAAACATTCTCAAGCTAACATAAATTTATTTTTTATTCATGCCTTCATATGAGCTTTGCCTGAACGAACGTTGATCACCACAATCCATTATAATCTTTGAGTGTCCTACCGGTGATGGTATGGCATTTTGGTTCATATCAATTAATCACTGGGATCAATCGCCCAACCTTCCTCATCCTGTTTAATACTCGGTGTCTGACCATCAACACTGGTTCTCTTATCATTAAGGCCTCGTTTGGTTAAAAGAAGATGAGGGGCAGAAAAGGGATATGAGGGCAAAAGTCTGGTTTTAGAGCTAAAACCAGGCATTTGGTTCATCAAACTTAGAACCCGATTTTCACTTTCATCTTCCATTTTTTTACCAAATTTGGAAGATGCATCTTCCAACAAAATAGGTGGAATTCCAAATTATAACCTGAATTTGGGTTTTTATGAACGCGTTTTAATAAAACCATCGAGTCTGCCAAAATCATGGTAAGATTTTTGGAAGATGAAAAAGGCATTTGGGAATAGGGTTTCTCGAGCAATATTGTTCTTTGCATTGTTCTCTGGCGATGGCTGAATAGGGTTTCTTTGCATCAATGACGTCTGTGCATTTGGAATAGGGTTTCTTTGCATCAACAACAGTTGTACATTTGGTAATAGGGTTCTTCTGCATCTCTATTTCTCTCTGCTTTGGACGACAACGACAGCTTTGAACGATAGCTTTGGACTCATCTCCACACGCACGATTCTCTTCTCCCACCAATTTTTGCATTTTGGGTTTTTTGTTGTGTTTGGACAAAATATTATGACGTTCCACTCTACCTGGACAAAATATTCTCTTTAAACTTCCCATTATTGTCTAAAAGTTTGAAAAAATACAGCATTGGAGAATTTATATATACCTTCACATGCTTGATAACATTCATAAATTAGAAGACAAGTGCTAAAAAGGGGACAGTTTGGAGTTCAGAAAAAAATACAATGAATTGGTGGATTTCACACACCTACTTGGGTGTTATTAATTAACTATTCGTACCTTAAGTTCCTTGTTTTACCTGATATAATCCAAAAACCTTTTTTATTCAATCTAAGGCTAACAATACATCTAGTTCCACAAAAACATAGATTAAACTGAAATTTTCTTTACATTCAAGACATAGATCAGTTCAAAATGATATTCCCTGTAGGACTTCAAACTTGATCCCAATATCAAATTACGGACCCTATACTAGTTTATGAGGTTGTAAACTATGTATAGATCAAGTATGTATAGATCAATGCCAATCTTGGCTCCGATCGATACATAATTCATCTACACATAGTTTATGAGATCATAAACTATGTATGGACCAACTACATATAGATCAATGGAAATCATAGCTTTTATCTATACATAGTTGACCTATACATTGTTTATCATGGATCTGTTTTTATCTGCTTAGCAAAACAGTCAATATGTGCTCAGTAATGAGATCAATGCCAATCATGCCAATGAAATGAGCCACTAAACTATGTATACATCAACTATACATAGTTTATGAGGTCATAAACTATGCATAGATCAAGTATGTATATATCAATGCCAATCTTGGCTCTAATCTATGCATAGTTCATCTACACATAGTTTATGAGGTAGTAAACTATATATAGATCAATGTAGAGAGAAAGCCTATTCCCAAATGCCAACAATGCTCCTTTTCATCTTCTAAAAGATGAACCTCAATTTTGATGGACCCGATGGTTTATTAAAATGCATTCATAAAAACCCAAATTCAGATATAATTTGTACATGTGTGTGTACATACATACATGTGTGTTTGTACAATTTATACATGTGTGTGTGTACATACATACATACATACATGTGCATGTGTACATATATACACATATCTTTGTATGCATATACATGTGTGTCTGTGTTCATAAATACATGTCTGTGTGTGCATATAGACAAATGGAATCAATATTATGCATTCATTGCTACAGACAGATTACATGGAGTAGAATGACACGTTATTGTTGCATTGTTCATTATGGGCTTATGATCCTCATCAGTTGGTACTCCTTGTTGTATTTGAATAAATAATTGACTTCTTAATGCAATGAGCCTAGCAAATAATCATGTTGTATCTCAATAGGTGATAGTTGATATCTCGTAACTAATAGTGTATAATTTGTCCACATCTTACACTACTGATGGATCTTATGGACAGTATAGAGGTTCAAGGGCGCATAGTTAGGTACACCACATACACCCGTATTCTCACAATTCTTTTCTCTTTCGTAGTCATAGCCAAAGTACTGGTAGCCCGAGAAGGCAGTCAAATGGGTAAACGAATAAGAAAAGGAAATTCTTTTTGTAGAGATATTATTCCAATGAGGTGGATTGTCATGATCAAATTCAAATGAGTAGGGCAGTCGTCTTTCATCTAGCTTGTATTCTCACGCTAAAAGGAAGCTTGAGAGATACGATCCACTTGAAGTTAGAGGAAACTACTGATGTTCCTCCACACCCTTGGGCACAATCTGAGGAACCGCAAGATTGCCCATAACTTTGGGCACTCAGGAGAGACAGTCAGTCAGTACTTCCAAAAGGTGTTGACGGCTGGCTTAGCCCTTCACAAGGATTACTTCATACCACCTAGTCCAAGCACTCCTCCCGAACTTAGTGGGAAGGACTGTTTTGACCCGTTCTTCAAGGTAAATAGTGCATTGTTACAAGTTTATTGTCTGGATTGTTATCCTTATCTTATTATTGCTTGCGCATACATTTGATCAGTGTATCATATCCCATAGGATTGCGTTGGAGTTATCGATGGAACCCATATTCCAGTCACTATTGATGTTGACATACAAGGTAAATATCGTGATAGAAAAGGGAACTTGTCGCAAAATGTTCTGGGTGTCTACTCCTTTGATTGTAAGTTTCAGTACTGTCTTGTTGGTTGGGAAGATCTGTTGCGGATAGTCGTGTTCTAGCTTCAGCTCTATCTAGAGCAGATCCACTTGTAGTTCACCCTGGTAAGCCAAATCACATTTTAATATACTCAAGGGTATGCTAAATGTTTCAAGTATTGACGATATACTTTCTTTATGCAGGAAAATATTTTCTAATGGATGTTCGATATCCAAATGCACCTGGATTTCTTGCTCTTTATCGATGTACATGCTACCACTTGAAAGAGTGGTCAAGAGAAAACCCAATAAACTGTACACATGAGTTGTTCAACCACCGACACTCCTCTCTTAGAAATGCAGTAGAACGTACGTTTGGTATTCTGAAGCAGTGTTTTCCAATCCTGAGACATGCAATGTCTTATGGTATCATGACACAATCCTATATTGTTTTAACATGCTGTATACTTCACAATTTCATTATGATGGAGGATAGCCTTCCATCGGAAGTAGCTATTGAAGAGGAAGATGATTGTGATGGGATAGAGGTACCAGTGTTTGAGACATATGGGTTGTCTCAAGAGGATAGAAATGAGTGGGCACAATTTCAAGAAGATATAGCAAATAGGATGTGGGAAGATTACAGATCCCAAGAATAATTGAACTTTTATGGGACAATGTGTTTTATTTGATTAAAGTGATGTATGCATTTATAGTGATGGATGATTTCCTTTTTCTGATGTTAGTCCTTGCTACATTCCAATTAAATTTAAAGAGCATTAACTTTCAATTTCAATAATATTATTAGTTTAAATTGTAATATGTTTATACCTATTGAATATGTTAGCCTCGTTGCATTAGGATGTATTAAAAATTGAAATTTAAACTTTATCATCTTCAATTTTAAATGAAATACAGCAAGGAGTACCAAATGATGAAGATTATAAATCCACTATTAACAAGAGAACAACGAATTCATTGAAAATCTTATTTTTCTAATGTTAGTTCTTGTTGCATTCCATTTAAATTTAAAGAGCATTAACTTTCAATTTCAATCATATGATTAGTTTAAATTGTAATATGTTTAAAGCAATGACAACAATATATACCTTGTGAACAGAAATTGTGGAGCATGGCATATACTGAGCTCATGATGAGCATGAACGAACCCGTTAGTGTGAGCCAAATGGATTCTCCCATTACTTTGAGCGAGATGGATGGACCCCTCAATGCGAGCCACATATCTTCTTCTTCTTCAAAGAAATAATGTGGAAAAAACAGATGGTACGCAAGTTTATAGACTTGCTCCTCAAACAAGTTCATCTCAGATGAAAAGGTGAAGGTGGTTTTGAAAAAGAAGCGTGGACCGCCATAGAGAGGACATTCAATGCAAAGATGAACTTGAATCTATCACAAGATATTATTAAGAATAAGCTCAAAAAATGGAAATTAGGATACAGAGTAATAAAGGACTTGAGAAATACAATTGGGTTTGCTTAATGAAGCAACTCAAATTGTGGATGTTGAAGATTCTATGTGGGATGACATTTTGAAGGTAGGATGATCTTTGTACTCTTTTGATTGAAGAAATATTGCCTTCTTATTTTAATAATGAAAGACTAACAACCTAATCCATTTATTTATGCTTACATGTAGAGAGAATTCAAAAATGCAAAAATGTATAAGAGGTCACCCTTCCAATATTTCAATGAGTTGGCTGTAATTGTCGGCAATGACATTGCTGAAGGGTACACAGCTGCAACACCCCTTGATGCTGAAGAAGGGCGCCCTATGAACGATGCATTCCACCCGCTTGATGAAGACAATACCGGTTACGATACACCTCTTGACAGCCAATCGGATTTGGCTGAAGAGTTATATCATTCCAATCAGTCTAGTGCAAGTGGTAGAGGAACTCCTCCACCATCATCATCAAGAAGGGGAAAGAGGAAGAAGACAACTCTGGCTGCATCATTGGATGTGATATGCGAAACTATGAAGGAACTCAAAGATGGCCTCGATAAGCCTCAGATTGTAAAAATGGATAAATTTGAAGAGGTTAATGTTTTGAGTGTCACGTATACTGCTCTCAAAGCCATCCTTGAACTAAGTCGAGGTGTTTTCCCGAAAGCACACGACACCTTCATGCTTCAACCCAAAAGAGCCAAAGGGTTCTTGATGATGGATGAGGCGGAGAGAGTGGACTGGATTGCAATGAAATTTGGTGCAATTTAGTTATTTCAGCTAGTTACTGCTACTTTCAGAGTTTCTTGGTTTACTTTGACTGTTACTTTGATCTTATCCATTGACTATTACTTTGAGTGTTACTTCATTTACTTTTTGTTTTTATACATATTTTATCTCATACATTAATTGTTACATAGTTTAGTTGTTCATTTCATTGGCATGGTTGGCATTGATCAATACATAGTTTAGTTGTTCATTTCATTGACATTTGCATGATTGGCATCTGAAGTAATTCTAGTTTATGAGTTGGGTTTGTTTAATGGTATTGCATTGATCTCTCACAACACTAAACTGGAACTTGTTACTAAGCACATATTGACTATTTTGCTAAGTAGACTGACAACAAACTGTTACATAATTTAGTTGTTCATTCCATTGGCATTGGAATGATTAGCATCTAAAGTAATTCAAGTTTATGAGTTAGCTTTGTTTAATGGTATTGCATGGATCTATACATACTTGATTAATCCATAGTTTAGTTATTTATTTCATTGGCATGATTGGCATTGATCAATACATAGTTTAGTTGTTCATTTCATTGGCATTGGCATGATTGGCATATGAAATAATTCCAATTTATGAGTTGGCTATGTTTAATGGTATTGCATTGATCTCTCACAGCACTAAACGGGAACTCCTTACTGAGCACATATTGACTATTTTTCTAAGCAGGCTGGCAACAAATTGTTACATAGTTTAGTTGTTCATTTCATTGGCATTGGCATGATTGGCATTTGAAGTAATTCCATTTTATGAGCTGCCTTGGTATTGCATGGATCCATACATACTTGATCTATACATAGTTTATGACCTTGTAAACTATTCATATAGTTGTACATTTCATTGCATACAGATAATCAGAGCTTTAACTACGATATATACAGGTAATCAGAGGTAATGACATGAAAGCATTGATCTATGCATAGTTTATGACATCATAAACTATTATGTGTAGATGAACTATGTATAGATCAGAGCTAAGATTGGCATGGATCTATACAAAGTTTATGACCTCGTAAACGTTTGGTATAGTTGTTCATTTCATTGTTATTTAGAGCTATAGTTGAACTATACTTAACGTGGAATAAACCAAGGAGTAGCAAATGATGAATGCTCAATTGTAGAACTTGAGAGCATATGCTGATAGAAATGTGTTTTGGTACATGATTGTACAGTTCGTGATTTTGTCCCATGTTATATGTATATTCCTAATTTGCTTGGATATTTTTTTATTTCTTGTCTTTTTTTCCCTATTTGGTTTCCTATGTATGTGCTTCCTGATGGGATGTCAACGGTATTGACAAAGTGTCTTTCTTTTGTGTTTTTCTAATTGATCCTGATTTGTTGATATTGCGAGACTGCAAATGCTGATTAAAAAAATTATATATTAGATGATTGTTTGTTCATGTTTGTAAACGGTCAATATTTTTGATGCTACTCCTTGGTGCATTCCATTAAAAAATAATCAAGTTTTACTTTTTCAAGCATGTTTAGTTTGTATATGTAGGATTGACCATCTAATGATACAAACAGTAATGGGAAGATTGAGTAGCATATGAGAGGGTTGCTCATCGAATGTGGGGCATAAGGGTGTAGAGCGTGGATTTCCCTGTGTTTTTATATTTAACAATGTGTTTTCACACCACCATTCAAATCACGGATATTGTTCTTTCCCATCAGTTCATGGATATTGTTTGTGTAGAGTGTGGATTTCCCTACGTTTTCATATTTAACGGTGTGTTTTCACACCACCACTCAGATCATGGATATTGTTCTTTCCCATCAGTTCATGAATATTGTTTTTCCATCTTCTATCTCATGCTAGATATGTTACTTTGAATTATCTGTACCGATAGCAATGAAATGTACAACTATATCAATTATGTTAGATCAATGAATAGTTTACGTGGTCATAAACTAGAGAATTTATAGGAAAAATGGTTATTGATAATTGAAAAATAGAGAGTTTTTGCCTCTTTTTCTCGTCTATGTAACATAATATTATGATGGCTTTTTAAAAATAAATAAATCTCACTTATCTTTCATTGAATTTATAAAGATTTTTTATTTTATTGTAGGTTACAAAGAAGTGAAGGCAAAAAATATATATATTGTTTTTCTTTTAGCTTATAAGGAATGCACAAAATTCTAAGAAAGCCAAAAACAAAAGCATAAGATCTTGTAACAAAATTACTGAGTGCGGATTTAGATCAACTTATGCAAATGATAACAATATTAACCTGTATGAAAAATCTCTCTACTAACAATTTGCTTATAAAATGAATCTGCTATAGTTTGTTATGGATTCAACCAATTTATGTCATTTTAATCGAGTTCAAAATGATTAAGGTTCAATTTTAATGAATAGAGTCATTTGATGTTTTTTATGATGAAGATTCTAAATTAAAAGGGATGTTTAAAAAATTAAGGCAAATCTTTTGGTTGAAGGGAAATTATGTTTCTGCTGTAGATAATTTTAACACGATTTTTATCTATCTTATTTTATTAACAAATTGGAACTATGTTTTACAAGGTTCTTTGCATTCTTTATTAGATTTTTGACATTTTACTGCATTTATTTAAAATATATTTGTGAGAAGTTATGTGATGTCAATAACAAATTCAATATAATGTTAAATCAATATTCTTCTTTTATGGATACTATGAACTTGTCTATCTCTTATTCTTTACAAATAATTTCAATTTTTTTTTGTCTCATATTTTTAAAAATAAATAAGATTCTTTCAAATTTGTGTATGATTGAACATGTTCAATGTTTATTTGTTTAAAATAATAATAACATTAAGAATAATTATTTAAATAAATTTCTATCAAGTCTTTCTCTATATACAACATGTGAAAACATATTAGCATAACAAATACCTCAAATCACAATACTTATCTGAAGGAAAACTGACATATTTTCAGCCATATACAGTTGTGCAGTTTCGGGAATTCTTGGGTGCATTAAAACATTGAGCAGTTTCGTGCATCGAAGTAGCTACATCAAATGAGTCAAATATCAAATGAATATCTTTCTGCTCGTTCGACATTCGCAGATCGAAAACTGTGGTCCATTTTCGTGCCTGCGCAAAATCGCAAGACTGATTTAAGTGAAAGGACTCCTTGTTGCGATCTGGCGATGTTGTGCAGTTTCGTGCATCAAAGGAGATAAATCGAATGAGTCAAATATCGAATGAATATCTTTATGCTCGTTCAACATTCGCAGGTCCAAAACTGTGGTGCATTTTCGTGCCTGCGTAAGATCGCAGGACTGTTTGAAGTGAAAGGACTCCTTGTTGTGATCTCGCGATGTGGTGCATTTTCGTCCCTGTGCAAGACTACAAGACTATTTGAAGCGAAAGGACTCCTTGTTGCAATCTCGCGATGTTGTGCAGTTTCGTGTGTCGAAAAAGATGCATTGAATGAGTCAAATATCAAACAAATATCTTTCTACTCATTTGACATTTGCTTTAACACCTAGTGATTATCGGCAAGCGGACAATGAAATATAGTCATCTTGGCGATGAGCGATAAAGATATTATATCGCTATATGTCTCAGCGATAGTGTTTTCCGTGATCAAAAAGGGGAGGATTGTGTTGTGGCGATCAGCAATAGAAAATACATGATTGTCATAACTTATGGCGATGGCAGTATGATCTCTCAAAAGGTTGCTATATAATATAGCGATGGGTCTAAAGGATCGTGCATTACGTTTGGAGTAAACATGGCATAGCGATAAGCTATAAAGACACGTATATCGCTATGTGTTATGATGGCAAAGTAGTATAGGTCACTATATATCAAAGTAACAAGAATCGAAATCGGATCGGAATCGGCAAGGCCAAATCGAATCGTGAATCGGCAATGAATCGGCAATGAATCGGCAAATTTGAAAAAACCCTTTAAATTTAAAGATTTTAACAATTTAAAACTTATTTCATGCACCCTTTATTGAATATAACTTAAACACACTATAACATCATCAAATAGAAGTTAAAACTTAACATACATAAACATGGAACATAAAATCCATCACATATGTAACTATGTTATCTAAAATGTAAATTGTAGGCTAGCTGAAGTAAATAGAAATCAAATGATCACAATGATTTAAATCATAGAATGTATGTAAGATGATCCATAAGACATCAAATCATAAATGTATGTAAGAATCTAAGATGAAGATCCATGAAAGTTTGAAACTTTGAAACATATGTCTATCAATGATTCAGTATCAATATCTGTAAACAAAATATAAAAACAAGGCTCCAGCTCAAGCCTCAGACTCATAGTCATCATCATCATCCTCAACATCATCCTGAAGCTCGGCTGCAACCTCAGCCTCAGCCTCTGAGTATCCAGTCTGCCTAGTAGCAAGGCGTCTAATGTAGGTCCTAGAGGACTGCCGAGCCATCTCCCGCATGTATGATGGGCTCATGAACGTCGCTCGGGCTTGTGCCTGTGCGTGCCCGTGTGCGTCTACCAATGCCTGAAGAATGTGCTCTAGCTGCCTCAGCCTCTATATCCACCTGGTCAACCCACACACGGTCTTCCTCAGTGAAGACTGGATCCACAACCTCTGTGAGCCGCTCTGATTCTGGATCAATCTCCTCCAGAATGATCGGAGAGGAGTCAATGCCCAAAATCTGTCTGATCCTAAGACGGAGGTTGTAATGAACAAAGACAATATCATTCAACTTTTGCACTGTCAACCTGTTTCTCCTCTCCGAATGGATGTGCTCGAACATGGACCAACTGCGCTCACATCCAGAAGCACTGCTTGGCTAACTCAGAATATGAATGGCAATTTTTTGAAGTTTTGGGGTTGTGGCCCCAAACATTTGCCACCATCTCTCTGCAATAAGGGGAAAATTGAAAATAGAAACAATTAGTCTCATTTACAAATTACAAGTTAACTCTAAAATTACATAATCAACTTTAAGATTAGAATCTAGATTCATGAACATTGAATATATTATTTAATTTTTACCTGGTTGTAGTGTTGTCTGAGCATTTATGGCCATCCTGCCAGAGAAAAGTGGCCCCTCTTTATTGTTGAACTGGTCTAGCTCAACAATCACAGCAGCGCTATCTTCATCGCTACTCAACCTCTGAATCACTGTGTATAAGCCAGTGAGAACCTCCACATCCGCCTTGAACTCAGGACGGAAACGATATGCCAGATTCAGAAAGTAAGCTGCTACATGGATGGGTCGATGGAGCTGATTCTGCCATCTCCTATCGATGATGTCCCAAATAGGGCCATACCTCTCCTGCACTCCTGCATATTGGGCTCTGATGGCCTCCTTGGCCCTATCCATGCCCTCATAAATGTAGCCCATAGAGGGCTTCTCCCCATCAGCAATTCGTAGCAAAGCTACAAGGGGCTCAGTGACCTACATATAAAGTAAAACAAAAAACTTGAGTCAAAACTTAAATATAAAATAATATAACTTAAAGTAAAAGTAAAATACTAAATGTTAAATTGCAATAAATTTACCTGCAGGATTTCTCTAGCGGGTTTCCAAAAACCATCCTCATCAAATATGCAATCCGCCACATCTATCCCTACAGTGGTCGTAGCATAGGAAGAGGAAATCCACTCCCGCCCAACAAACATGCTCCTCAATTCATCCCTTGATGTCAACAAGGACTGCAAGGTGATGAAATTCGAGGCAAACCTCGTGATACCTGGGCGAGCTAACTCTTTGCCTTCTGTGTACTTCCTCATTGTGCTAAGGACAAATGAATGATTATAAATGAATTTGCATATGTTTTTTGCCCTTTCCACACATGACTTGACAAACTCAAGTTTGCCAATTTCCTCCAACATGAGGTCAATGCAATGTGCCGCACAAGGGGACCAAAATATGGTGGGGTGCCTCTCCATCAAAAGTTTACCTACAACAATTTTAAGTCAATTAGAAATTCAAATTTCAAAATTCAAATAAATTTATTTTCAAAACTTGAAAAGTTAAAAGTTTACCTGTAGCAACATAACTTGCTGCAGTATCCGTCATCACCTGGATCACATTTTGTTCTCCCACCTCTGCTATGACTTCCTCAATAGCCTCACATAAGTATGTGGCATTTTTTACATGTGCGGAAGCATCAATGGATTTGATAAACATGGTATATCCTACAAGTAACAAAACAACGAATTAGAATATTAAAATTAAATGGATCATCAACAAATTAGCATTCAACAAATCAAAATTTACAATTATGTATGTAGGAAAGTAGAATGATCAATTACCTCCACAGGATACAAGAAAATTGAGGAGTGTTCTATTCCTCCTATCTGTCCAACCATCAGTCATGATGGTGCAACCCTTTGCAATCCACTCCTTTCGGTTCTCCTCGAGCTCAGCCCTCATGTCCTCTACCATCTCATCCAAGAGGTATCCGCTCAACTCAGCCTTAGTTGGGGCTTTAAACCCCGGACCACAAATAGCAACCGCGTCTATCATGTTTTGCCAATAAGGAGCCCTGTCACAAATAAAAATTTAGATGTCAAAGACTCAAATTATAAAACGAGTAAATATAATTAAAGTTTCACTTTTACTTTTAATTTTAACTTTAAAGAAAACAACGAAAAAAGAATCAATTACCTGGCTGCAATAAATGGAATGTTGCAAAAGTACCAAAATTTGCATATCTCCTTTCTGGCAGCATCATGAATTTCCTTGTTCAAACCCATGCCCTCAAGCGTGGGTTGGGAACCAAGAGTAGTGCGGGGCACAAAGTAACTATCCATTCTGTTTTTCCGCACTCTGGGCTGCAATAGGTTGGTGTGGGGGCTGCAATAGGTTGGTGTGGGACTCTGTCTCAGTATGTGACCGACTAGCACTAGCACGAGCAGAAGAACTAGAATAAAAAGGAGGCCTAGAAGAACCCTCTCCAACACAACCTACAGATGCAGAAGCTGATGCAGATGCAGATGTGGATGCGGCTGCAGATGCGGATGCGGGAACATGGGAGCCAATACCCCTTAACCCTTCAAGTTGCATTTTCCTATTGGCTTTGTCTTTTTCAATTTTTTCTAATGCCATTAAGCAAGTGCGTTTTGCCTCAGGAGTTTGGTGAGTGCAAATTGTAACATCGTGTCCAGGTATAGCAGCAATGTGGTATTTCAATCTATAAATACCCCCAGAAGTTATTTTTTCTTTACAAAAAATACATTTTGTTTTATATTTGGTTCTTCCAGGAAACTCTTCGTTATATTTCCAACATTCATCTTTTCTACCCATTGCGAATTTGCAAAAAATGAAAGCAAAGGCTGCTGCAATAAAAATTTATATGTAAAATATCAAAGTTTGAAGCTAATAAAAGCTACAAAACAACAAACCCTAGTTTGCAACTTAGTAAAAATAAAGAACATTCAAGATCTAAACTAAAAATCTTGAAAACTATAAAAATTTAACAAAAAATGCATAATACACTAACATGCAAAAAAAAAAAGAGCACTTACCTCTTGCAAATGAGTTGAGGAGTGTTGAGATTGGCTCCCTAATGCTCCCAATGCAATTGATGGCCTCCCCAAATGGATTGCTGATCTCTTTTGTGCTCTTTCTTCTTGCCGGTTAGAAACCTATGGCTTTTCTTTTCTCTTCTTCTCTCTCACTTTTCCTCTCTTCTACTCATGTTTAACAAATAGAAGGCCCTTTAGGGTTATAACAAAGAGAATAGGTCAAAAACAAAGTAAAAAAAACAAGCAATTTTTCTAAATTTTACAACTCTATACTTTATTGGCCGCGGGCGATTCATGCCGATTTTTCAAGGCGATTCATGCGATTTTTTGTATGAATCGCTTGAATCAGCGATTCAGGCGATTCACCTGAAGAAATCGGCAATGGCGATTTCCGACTCCAAAAAAATTGCCATTGCTGAATCGCCGATTCAGGCGATTTTATGGCGATTCTCGTTACTCTGCTATATATTATAGTGATGGGTTAAAAACTTAAAAGGATCATGCATCGTGTTTGGAATAAACATGGCATAGCAATAAGCAATGAAGACACGTATATCGCTGTGTTCTGACGACAAAGCAATATAGGTCGCTATATATAATAGCGATAGGTCAAAAGGATTGCGCGTTGTGTTGGTGTAAAGATGACATAGCGATAAGCGATGAAGAGACGAATATCACTATGTGTTATAATGACAAAGCAATATGGCTATAACAAGGATTGCTATAGATTATAGCGATAAGGCAATTTTGATTGAGAATCTCTTTTACAAGAAAATGGATATGGCGATGAGCATTAGGGTTATCACTAATTCTAGCGATAAAAGTGAAAAATGTAATAGATCGCTATTATGAATAATGAGATAAAGTGATCGATGGTGTGTACATGTTTTTGCCAGGAGTTCCAGTGATCATTTATTTGAATATATTTTTCGTGGAGCGGGTGAGTGATGACCAGAAATTACTATTGACACCGATCTCACGATGTTGTGTAGTTTCGTGTGCCGAAGGAGATACATTGAATGAGTCAAATATCGAATGAATGTCTTTCTGCTCATTTGACATTTGCAGGTCAAAAATTGTGGTGCATTTTCGTGTCTGCGTAGGATTGCAAGACTGTTTGAAGGGAAGGGACTCCTTGTTCGGTCTCGCAATGTTGTACAATTTTGTGCATCAAAGGAGCTACATCAAATGAATCTCTCTGCTCATTAACATTCGCATGTCAAAAATTGTGGTGCATTTTAATTATTAAAAAAAATTAAAATGAGAAAATAATAATAAGATAAAATAATAATAATTGAAATTTTTTAATAATAATATAATTATAAAGGAAGGATTGTTTTTTAAAACTAAATTATGCAATCCATGTGTGATGAATTTCCATCAATCAAATCATATAGGATGAAGTTGGTATCTATTTATAATACTTGTGTTTCATAATAAAATAAGATTAAAAAAATCTACATCAAATTCCAATTCCAATTCAAAAATGAACAACAAACGCAAGAAAAGAATATTCCCAGTCACATTCCATTCCAATTCCAATTTCTAAATTGGCAACCAAACGAAGAATATAAATTTGTATATTCATCTTTCGTGTCAACCAAATGGTCCAACTATCTTCCCAAAATGCAAAACCAGGTTTTCAAAAACCTAGTTATGAGATAATAAGGTTTTGAGCCAAATTCATCTTCCCCAACCAAACGGGACCTAATTTCCTTATAAACATTTGTAGTGGTTGTAGATAATCACTGCTTCATTGTCAGACTCCTATCTATTTATCTTATTTGTCTTGATCCTATTACTCATATGCTTATTATTTTATTTATCTGAAGCCTTGGTATTTATCAATGTTTTCCTCAATTGCCGAAAATGCTAGAAGAGACGAGAAGTTGGAGGACACTCTGGGTTATCCTTTGAACATAAGAATTCATTCAGTCTTCTCTTCCACAGAATGAGTCACCCTTCTATTCACGAACTCCACTTCCTTATTGCAGTGTTCAAGGAAAATGTGTTTCAGATGTTTGGAGGCTTCCAAAGGTATCGTTTGGTGTTAAGTATAGTTGTCGGTAAATTCTATATTGTAGCCGACGACTAGAATTGTATCCAAATGGGCGCATGACAGTTGAGTCACCCCTTCGGGAAAGTATATGTACACCGTTTGGAAGGGAATTTGAAGACATCATCAGAATCGTTAGAATTATTGTAATAAGCATATTGCGTATATGAATAAAGTATTTGTTTTGCGTTATATCTTACTATACTACATGCATTAAGTATCATTTTACCCTCTACGGTAAACATTTGGCGTCTTTGTAAGTCGAACCTAGAACGAAGGAAGTGTGATGAAGATTAATGCTGAATTTGCTTAATAAGGATAGGAATAAGAGAAAAGATAAGGATGAAATACATACGACGCATGAAGTTTTAATTTTAGCACAACAGGCGAAGCGCAAATAGAAGCTTCAGCAGATTGCCGACAAACACCGAGGGGGTGAAGGGGCACAAACGAAGGGAGTGCATTCACCTAGCAGGTCGAGGAATGTTGAGGAATTGCTGGAAAAGACTTGACATCGATTGAATTTGGTGGAAGAAACAAGGGAGGAGTTCCTTAACCTGTATACGCTGAGGGTAGAACATCTGAACGGAAGGGAAGCAACTCGCACGGCTCGAAGTGCCAAGGGAGCATGGGTGTAGAGTGAACTCTTCATTCCTAATACACCCGACGAATGGATATAGGGAGAAAATCAAACCATTTCGCTTGAGGAAGATCTGTTCTCACCAAGTAGCACGGTTGTTGGAAGTAGGATGGTTGTCCAAAGCAGCACGGTTGTATAGAACAGCACAGTTGTGTAGAACAACACGAGTGCTCAGAACAACACAAGTGTGCAAAACAACGTGGGTGTGTAGAACAATACGGGTGCTCAAAATAGTGCGGGTACACAATAGGTACCTCAGAATCAGGTACCTCAAAATCAGAAGAAAGTAACAATGGCAAGACCAAAAGAGAAATTGCCAAAGTTTAATGGAGATAGGACGACAGATCCAATCAAACACTGCAAGACGTGTAAAACAATATGGACAGAAAACGGTATAACAGATGAAGATGATTGGGTCTGGCAATTTCCAGCAATCCTATGGGGCGTAGCAATTGATTGGGTTGCAAGTGCCGACCATCATAAATTGACTACATGGGCAGATGTCAGAAAAGAGTTCATAGCAGAGTTCCAACTAATATGGAACAATAATGAAATTGTAGCAGAGATATACAACACTAAGCAAGGAAAGAATGAAACAATCTATGCCTATGCAAGACAACTAAAGGAGCTAATTGGGAAAGATGGAGAGTCAACCAATTGACTGATTGAAGAAAAGATGGTTTGTTGAAGGGCTACGGCCGGCTTTGAAAAAGAAGATGAAGATTGTACCACCACCATCGTACACCAATGCGTATAATCACGCAATGGGCCTGGAAAGCGAACAGAAAACAAGCAAGAAGAAGCATAAATCGTCAGATTCAGACGATTCATCGTCTGAAAGTAGCAGTAGTGGTGAAGAATCAAGCAAGAAAGTTCAAGCGTTACAGAAAGATATGCTATGAATGATGAAAGAATTTAAAATTTTGAAAAAGAATCCGAACTCAGTGAAGGGAGAATTGTGGTGCACGGACTGTAAAGAGGATGGCCACACAAAGGGTTCATGTCCGAAGAAACAATTCTATGATATCTACCAATGGTGGGACATTCCATAAAGGAGTGCTCGTTTAATATGAAGTCAAAAGGACACCAGCAAGTGTTGCTGACGCAGGAAGTGTCCACCGAAAATAACATGAACAACAATGCAACCTCAGGAGGTTATCACAACAATAACTGGCGCGGAAGGGGTGGAAATAATAATAACAATAATAATAATGGAGGCCAGAGTCAGATTCGATATGACGCGAGTGGATGACCAATGATACAATGTCGTGCATGCAACCTCTAGGGCCACTTCACCAGAGATTGTACCACGAAGGAGACACCGCAACTATTATGTAGATGGTGTGGTCCGGGAGACCACGAAGATTCAAAATGCCCCAAGCAAGGGGTGAATTTTTTAAGCATTGAAGCATGTGATGAGAAGGTACTAGCCATTACACGTGAGCAAGCTAAGAAGGCAAAGTACCCTAATGCAGAGGAAGAAAAGAAACGAACAAAGTTGGAGAAACAAATGGAAACAGGAAATTTGCAAGCAAAAGACTATCAATACCTCGAAGAGGAACCTGGCTGAACAAAACATGATAAGGCAAGTAATGCAAACAGAAGTTCCGATAAAATTAAATGACCTTACAATGCCCCAGTTACGGACAGCCATTTTGAATATGACACCAATTCCGAAAGTGATGGAGGAAACAGGAAGGGACGGTAGTGAAACGATGACAACAGACCTGATGCTACTAGCACTCACGATGGGAAGGAATCCGGCAGGAGTCGAGATGGGTATTCTGGGAACTGTACTTACAAACACAATAGTGAACGGAGGATCAGGGGTGAATGTGTTACCAGAAGATATATGGAAAAAGTTAGGACAACCCGCGCTGTGGCCACCTACATTCCAATTACTCACGGCGGATCAACGCGGAATCAAACTGTTGGGAACCTTGATGGCACAACCGATAACTATTGGAACACAACCATTTTTATTAGATTTTGTAGTCATTCCATTGAAAAGAAAAGGGTATGATGCTATCCTTGGACGGGATTGGTTGGTACAAGCAAAAGTGAAACATAACTCGAAATGAAATACCCTATCCATGCAATGCGGAGGCCGAAGATTCGTAATTGACCTGCACACAAATGGTAGGTGAGGAGCTGGTGTCATCAAATTCCGAAGGTGAAGGTGACGATGAAGGAAAGAAGAGAATGGAACTGGACGAAGGAGGAGTATTGAGATTAGGAGGGTCAAATGATGACGACCTAGACAAGGTGAACGGCCTATTCCACTAGTAGATGGAGGATTACGAGCTCTTTCCAAACTATAATATGTTAAGGGTCGATGAAAGTGAGAAAGGAGAGGAAAAGGAATGTTTGAAGGAATACAGAGAAGCAGAAGAAGGAAAGGCAGTTACAGCTGAAGCTGAAGGGAAGAACATATAGTACAAACCCAGAAAAAGGAAAGATTCCACCGTACGGTACACGGTGAACGGACCGCGCAAAAAGAAAAGGTTACAATGCACCACAAATTTAGTAGAAAGGTATCAGCAGCAAGGAAAACACATCATATGGTTTGCACAGGAAACAAAGAGGAAGGGCTTAATAAAAACTTCAGCAATACAGAGTGAAGGTTCTAAAATCAAGAATATAATTATTGATGGCAAGGAGTGGCAGTTGACAAAATTTATGGTACCAAGTTCGAGGATTGTGATAAAAAAAAAATTGGAGATATGGAAAGTCTAAGGGAGGGATGGTATAATTTAAATAAACTTGATGAGTGACGATTGCAGGCACAATGGGCCACGAAGGTTATACAGAACAAGCATAAGGCATGGCACGACAAGCACTTGAAGTTGAACAGATTTCAATTGGGACAACTAGTGCTAAAGTATAATGGGCACAACGAGATCAGGCCAGGCAAATTTAAAATAAAGCGGGTTGGGTCATATAAAATCTGTGAAGTGGGCGATAACAAAGCAATCAAACTATGGATGCTAGACGGAAAGGAAATGGCCGACGTAGTGAATGGATCGAAGTTGAAAATCTATTGCGAAAGAAATAATGCGCCCCAGCGGACGAACAACTGAGAATAAATAATGAATATTAATGTATATATGTAAATTAAGTGTAAAATGAAATCTTTCTATTTTAAGTTGATAGACGTAATAAGGAAAAATAAAAAATAAACAGGAGAACAGTAGTAAAAAGAATTATCCCAAAACCGTATGACCATTGGAAAAGGAGGAGACTATAATAGATATCACAGAGAAGGATAACATTCATTTAAACAGTAAACAAAGAGTATTACGAATAGTAGCAAACGTCTGGAAGACACTATACATTCTTGTTTCTATTATTTGGGAAGAAGACACCATACGAACCGCACAGACATAGAAGGCAAGCACCGTACGGCCTGAACGAAAGTCATTTAGAGGGAGTCAGTGAGTATGGACATAAATAAACAAAGACAAAGGAGTTGTGAAACCACTGTACGGTCGTACGGACAGAGAGAGAGGCACCGTTTGGCGGTGATAGAAGGGAAACAATTAGAATACCGTATGGCGAAGGAGAGGGTACCGTATGGCCAGTAGAGGCAAAATGTGCGGATACAAAGATATGGGAACTCAACAAATGTTGCAATAAACCATACGGCAAGCAAGAAGGCAGAGATCGTATGGACACAAATGCACTGTCTATGAAAGAGAAAGCACCGTACGACCTTCTGTACAGCATAAAGGATAAAACATAGGGCCGTACGAACATACAAGAGCATTATTGGGAGGAAGAAAGTATCGTACGACGTACGGAGGAGCAATTAAAACAACAGAAAGACGTTGAAGCGGCCATTTGAAGATATTTTGTACAATCGTACGGCTCAAGGAAAGAAACATCAAGCACCATACATTATCAATATACATGAAAGTGAAAAGTGTCAACGGTGTACATTCAAGAAAGAGAAGTCCAGAAGAGCAAAGTTGGACCGTACACCCAGGAGTTGAAAGAAGTGGTTGTACGGCCCTTGCAAGATCAGTGGGAGAACGAAGGAAGCATTGTCATACGATCAGTCAAAGGGTTGCAAAAGACAAAACAACCATTATTAAAACAGGGGTAGAGGTGATTGATAGAATGGGACATGAAGTGTAAAAAAAAAAAATTTTAAATGACGACAAATCATAACAGTTGAGAATGAAAAATATATGGTACTGAACGGAAAGACATAAATAGGTAACGAAGAAAACATAAGCAGTTGGCAGAAAAAGTATGGGATCGGAAGAATATCACAAAAATGGTGTGTTCCATGGACTTTTCTGTGAGTTTGAGGGTGCCCCCTAGACCCCCAGTCAGTTCAGTTATCAGTCGTGGGAAGTATGACCAGTTGATGAGACTTGGAGCTGCTCCAGACATGAAGTGCCTGTGTGCCAAAGGTGGAGAGAGCACTGGAGCAAGCCTTATGAGAGGGGTGATACGCTTTGAAGCACTTGGAGTAGGTGTTGGACGTGAGGCTGTCTTGGTGGATGCATAGAGAGCTCGAAGGAGCTGATCATCCAGTTGGAGGCAATAGAGCGACACTTGGCTCAGCGTACCCAAGAGTTGGAAGCAAAGAATGTGGCACGGGTGGCTATCAAGGTCAAATTGGCTAAGGTGACAGTATTGTGTTAGCGGAGGTTACAAATGCAACGCAAGCACGAAAGGAATGTGGATGTGATGTGACAGAAACAAATCTATCTTGTTATAGTTAGTCAGTTAATGTATTCCATTTTGTTAATCTATCTCGGATATTTTGTAATTATCATCCAGAGACGACTTTTCTTTTTGGGGGGGATGATGTTGTCGGTAAATTCTATATTGTAGTCGACGGGTAGAACTGTATCTGAATGGGTGCGTGACGATTGAGTCACTCCTTCGGGAAAGTATATGTACACTATCTGGAAAGGACTTTGAAGATATCATCAGAATCATTAGAGTTATTGTAATAAGCATATTGCGTATATGAATAAAGTATCTATTTTGTGTTATATCTTACTATACTACGTGCATTAAGTATCCTTTTACCCTGTACAGTAAACAAGTATGTGCATTGCTAACACACTGATGGCAATACCATCCTTCTTTGGGGACGAGGAAATGGCTTTCATCATTTTTTGGTCTGACTGGCTCCATTTTCCTCATTTCCATCATGCCTGTTCACTCAGCAAAATGAGTGGGAATGCACTCATTGGTAACATAGAGCTCGACATTTCTTTCTTCCTTTTGTGCTTGCCGGTGATCATCGTAATGTTTTACAAGTGGTTTTCTTGGCCTGGTCCTGCAAGTGACATCCTCAGCCAACTTAAGTTCTATCCATATTTTCGAACTTCGCACTTCAGCCAACAGCCACATAACATGGAAAATTATCCTATGCCAGATTTTACATACTGTCCTGGAGATGATTCATTACTTAGCATCTTATTTGCTACACCTGTAGGTTTTGGTAACACTGAAGATGAAACTTCTGCATTATTAGACAGATCCCGTGCTAAACTCTTTGACATCAAAGTTTTATCAGTCTTTATAAGAATACTTTTCAAAATGGAACGAGGACTGCATCAGATTCTGTGTTTGAAGAATGTAAATTGTTTCAATGGCTTTTCTCACTTTCTTTAGTTGATACCTCTTATTCTGCTGCTTTTGATATTCTAACTACTGCTATTGTATATATTGATGCTGCATAATGTTCATGATATGTATTTGTTCATTCTTGATGTTTTTCCTGTCTTCTATTAAACTTCAACCTTTCTTTTATACAATATAGTCTTGCATACATGTTTTATCTGAAGGCAAATAATAGCAAGATCATCTTCAAAGACATCTTTATCTATTCTTTTGACATTCATGATGTTGGTGTTTTGAAGCATATTGTATGAATATAAGTAATGGGTAGGATCTGAAGATTCTCCCTTTGTGTAGTATTTGGGACTATAAATTTAGCCAAAATGTAGAGTTCCATCACACTCCAAAGTACAGTCATAATCTACTGCTAAAAGAATATGATTACTCTTTTAATCACTCTTTCCTTGAATGATGACATATGGCGAATCAACTATTCATTATCATCAAAGATTTCTTCAAATGTAGATATCCAGGCACATAAAATTAGTCACCAAGACTACCTAGATTTCTATGTGGCTACAAGAATGACTTGGATCATCTCTTGATTAACTTAACTTTGCATGATAAAATTTGTATCTCTGAATAATCTCCAAGACTATCCATAATAGAATACATGGACCTTCAAATATAATAAGTGGATGTGATCTTGGTTTGTTGAGATTATTCTATCATTCTTCTTGAGAGTCCTTGTTCTCTTAGGAAATAGACATATCCTCGCCCTGTGGATTCTTATTGGATATTTGTTTCGATATATATATTGTGCATCATTGGCACCAATGTTGGATATGTCAGTTTCCCTAACTAGTTCATGTCCACAGGATATCAACCCTCATTGTAATGCCCCTCCTAGGAATATAATTTACTTAACCAATAATTCTGAATTAATGTTTTGATTTTGCTTCCTTGCCATATCATAAAGCCCTTATTTTATATTTACATATTATTCTATGTTCCACAGTCAATACTTCATCTTTAGAGACATCATATATTATACATAAGTTTTTAATCTTCCATCAAATGCTAAAGATCAATGCCTCAATATAATGTCCCTGAATCCTATACGAATTGGAACTAATATTATTCTTGTAAGAGACCATCTAAATCTGTTTCTTTGATATGTAGAGGTTTAACTATCAAGAGTTGTATCTGGTGTATTTCTCCAATCTCAACTTCACAGGTAAACCCTTCCTCGTAATAATAAAATTCTCTTGATGAAAGTAAAATGAGGCAGCAATTACTCCCAAAGCCCAACCTATGATAGATATAAGAAGTTAAACAAACTCATGCTTTTGATCTGTGGTATGGCTCATGTAGGTGCCGTGAGTACTTTTTTTAGGCAAGTCTTAATCACTTTGTTCATTCAAATTTGTAATAGTTATGTGCTGAATGCATTGAGTCAACTTGCTGATGTATATCGCAAAGATGAATGGAAATGGAGGATACAAATCAAATGCCTTGATTATGATTCTAACCTGTATCACTATAATTCATTGTTCTATGCATCTATCTTTTATATCGATTGGGCATGTTCCTTATTTCATCTTTATGACTGTGATATTAAATATGCTGATTGGGTTGATAGGGCCCATTATTTTCTCATCTGCGGCTGAAGTACTGTTATAATATAACTGACATTGGGGTTGAGAATATTTGTTTAGGGTTCTCCTTTGCTGACTGGACTCCTATCCCGTCTATCGATTTCATTTTTGCCGACTTTTCTAGTTATTGATTTGATTCTGAAAAACCAACTCCTCCTGCGTCTTACTGGATCAAAGCATATTTTACAAACCTCCTTTCAATGCTATTGCTTGTCATCACTTCCTAAATTTCACAGTGTTCAACACAGCAGTTCGTTAGGTACTGTCATCTATGAATCAAGTTATGGTACTGTAGATAGATATTTGCCAAGATCAACACCAAATAACATTACCAACTGCACTTTCAGAGGCCACGATGTGCACGGAAACAATATAGTTCCAAATTTTATTTAATGTATAAGCCAGTGATTAAAATACAAGTGAAACTTCCAACAGATGAAATGGATTGAATGCAAGAATTATTTCTTTTATGCATAAAACAAAACAGCTTTGTTAAGTTCCCCTTCTTCTTAGTCAAGCCTTCTCATTACGCAGCAGTAACTGCTGCATATAGTTGTGACTTTACTTCTTATGGGGACACTTTAATCTTTCATTCCTCTAATTTGCCTTGTTTACACTCAATCAGTGGTACCTTGTCCTTGGGGATTTGTCTTCCACCCACATGCCTTCCTCATGCTGGGGTATCATCTCTATGCTGGTGATTTGTGAAACACATATCGCCATCTATGACCAACCTTCACAAACGCTTCGTAATTTTCCTTTATGTGTGGGAAAAGTTTCATCCGATCTACTAAATTTATCCATGGACTACTACACATTTTGTTGAAGACCATTCATATGCCTGAGAGAAATTTCATTTCAGTATTCCCTGTGTATAGATTGGTCTACGATTGATTTGCCCGAATATTTTATTGGCAATATATTTGTCTTATGTGATCTAAATTAATATGAATTGCTAATACATATCAATCCCTATCCCACATCACAAATGTATCCACATTGTCTTCTTGGGCAGCGACTGCAGAGTTAGTATGGAGTTTAAATTCCTTAGGTCACGTCTGCAATGTTTGTATGGGGTTGTGATTCCCCCCATCTTCCTTTTCTAATCGCTCTCCTTTATTCCTGTTCGCTGCCTTACATTTTCCAGACAAACTATCCTTGTGTATGTGGAGGCCCTCCATTTTCTGCCACAGTTTATCAGCCAAGTCATGCTTATCTGTTTTCTTTAAAAGGCTGTCAGAAAGTTCAACAGCTGGATTTGTTTCTTCTACATCACATAAATTGTGTACAATCTTCGAGTGCTTAGTCTTGTTTATGGTCCCATTTTTCGTAGAAGCGTAATCAGAACTAAAGCTCATCTTTCAGATTATTTTGATTAGCATTTCTAGTATTATTTGTTACATGATTTTCTTGACTATGATTTCACATTTATATATGTTAGTTTTAGGATTTTTTTTCTTTACCATCTTCATTTGCAGTTTGGCTCTAATACCATGTTGAATTATCAAGATTGCTGCAAATGTACTAACATTGCCATTGTTATAAGTGTGTTCCAAATGCAGATTTGAATCTCATATAAATATGAGAGAAGGATACATGTCTCTATGGTTTAATCATCATTTAATTAATAATAATATATTAACAAAAATTATAATATGTATAACAATATATGTAATATATATTATATACAATAAAATATATTAATTAATATGGATAAGTATATATAAGAAATGATGATTTACCAATAACAATAATGTATCTCAGATTGAATCAATCCGACTGAAGCTACAACCTTAACATGGCAGGTGGACGATTGCAAATTAAGTTATATTTTGGGATGCAAAGAGTCTCTGCAAAAGTTTGTGCTGAGTCTTGTGTTTTGATACTGAGTTTAAGTACAGGAGGGAGTACATCTTGCATTGATTGGTATCAAAGCTAGTAGTTCTGAGTGTATGGGCCAATCGCCAACGAGATGTGATCTACACTAGGACCTATGGGTGGCGAGTTGAATGTTGTACAAACTGATCGTCGACTGTGAGGAAGTTTGAACATGAGGAGTGAAGCAGTACTAGGAAGCTCAAAAGATACATTGTCGTTGTGTGAAGTCCCAAACAATTGAGAGCTTGGAACCTTAGAATGCATGATAAGAGATTGTAGCAATTGAAATGCTGAGGCCGATGAAGAGAACAAGATGGATCGTGAGGAGGCCCTTGTTGATTGCATTTATCGAACAAATTAGGATAAGAGTTATGGGATGTGGAGATTCCCATTAAAGATAGAGAGTTGCAACCAGAAGCTGAAGGATGTAAGAGTAGCCCATACACATGAGAAGCAAAAAGAAGAGGTTGTGATCAAGATAGATCATCAGTTGGTAAATGAATGCAGAGGAAAATAGAGAGGAAAATACCTCAAAGACTGAGGCAGTGAAAGAGGAAGAAGTTCAAACAATAGAGGTTGTTGATGTTTATCAAGAACTTGATAAAGACAGCATGTTATTTGTGACAAGTGAAGACAAGAAAGAAGATGTCGCAACTATAAGTAGTGAAGCAGATGAGCATAAAAAGGATATTGCAGTGACTGAAATCATGAAGGTAACTGATTTTTCTAAGTTTGGTGAAGTAGATGAGATAGTGCAAGTGGATGTGGTTGTGGAATTTGCATATATACATGAGGAAACTATAGAGTGAGTTCAAGAAGATATTGCAGATTCATATGAATATAATTCGCGTTTGTGTATAGACTGTTGAGAATGGTGCACATGAGAATTGGTTGAGGTAATTGGTTTGTGGTGCATTGAAATCCATGATGGAGAGAAAAGGGGAGAAGTTATTTGGTGGAGGAGGTCAGTTAGCGGCGAGTGGAATCCCATGAAGGGAAAGAGAAGATGAAGACTTTGGCATAGGAGGATGGCACATGGTAAATGTACATACACAAAAGGGGAGAAGAGTGGTAAGCAGAGTTGTAATCAGACAGTGATGGTTGTTCTAAAGAGATGCTGAAAGACAAGGAAAAAGAAGAGATTCCATCTCCCCGACACAGCAATGGAGTTCATTGCGGGTTGCTAGCAACCTGAAAATGTAGTCCAACTATCTAACTCCATTTTGTTAGTCTCACAAAAAAATTCCTACTCAGCGTGTTTGGTCCAGGAGCACCCACAGGTGCATTTGCAATCAGCACCGACCAAAAACAATTTTCTTTTTGGATTTTTAGTTTTGGTATGTTCAGTGTGCTCAATGGTATCTTTCTCAACTTTGTAAAGTTTTCGTCATGGTTACAAAGGGTGAAAAGAAGATTTCAGAAACCAAATTTGATCATTAGTAGAATTGCAAATGCCCTCATTACCGTGTACACTTGGAAGCACAATATGAATCTCATTGCATAACATTTCTCGGTATTCTCTTAACCTGTGGGATTGGTACTTTGAAATAAAAAATGGATTTACTAAAGGCTTTAGATGCTTTCCAGCAAATGAAAGGGGCAGGTGCAAAGCTAAATGCCTCCATAGATATCTTCCTTGCCTCAGTACAAATGCGAGCTTTGAGAAAGAGTGCAGCACCCATCAAAGTGTTGAACATGTATGCAAAGTGTGGAATCATTGGCGTGGCATGTGGACCATTTGACTGTCCCAAAGAATGTGATCTCTAGCTTTGAGATGAATGTAGGACATGCTTGAACCTTCAAATAAATTAAATTGGCTGACATAAGCCAATGTTTGGTACTTTTCCGCATAGGAAACATGGGTTATAAAAAACACCTCCAATTCTTTGAGCTGAGGAGAATGGGAGTGACACCATAGTAGACATTGGAGACAAGGAAGAAAAAAAATTAAGAAAGTTCTTCAAAAACCCATTAATGCCATCCAACAAATGCCATCTAACTTAGGAGCAGTGCTAGGGACAATGGTTTTTTTGAAACTGAATTGTTATGATTTGCGGCTTATAAAAATGGAAATCTCGTGTCCATCGGTTGGAGAACCATTCAGCTTCAACTAGAGTTAAAGCACAAGTCTTTTGCTTTTCTTATATGTATGAAGGTGAGGTGAAAAGACATGTGGATATCAAATAGAAAGTCAGATCAAGGTAAGGAGAATGAGGATCATGGAAAGACATTGATAGGAATGAAATAAATCGCTTTTAGCAGATGGTAGTGGGGAAGGAAGAAGTGTTTTGTGTGGAGCTGCACAAAGACAGGAATGTGGAATGTGGTCTGCATAGAGAAAGGAAGGCGAAGAAGGACAATGTTTGCAAATTTTGTGTCTGTGGATTTTTAAAACAATGTAACTTGATTTTATCATTGCAATCTACACTGTCTTTTGGGATACAGAGAGTCTATGCAAAAGTTTCCAAACTTCGAGTCTTTTCTTTCCAAACTTCGAGTTTGAGTACATAAGGGAGTACCTATTGCGTCAAAAACCATAAAAACCGTCTGTCTTTTGCTAAATTTTCAGGAGTTGAGGAAAACCAACTTTTAGTTACTAGGGTTTTTGACTTGGGATCCATGCCATTTTTTTCTCAAATTTACTGATTTTTGTGCAGGTACAACGATTTTTCATCACTGGGTTTTCAAAAAAAATCCTCAAAATTAAAAGAAATATCTGGTTTTTAGGCTTAATTTTTCCAAAAAAAAATTAAAATAGGCTTAAAAGGTTGAAAAAATGACCTTTATTTCTGTTGTTTTACAAAATATTAGATTTTCTAAAAATTCCAACATTGTTTTTTTCAAAAATCAGAATATCAAAAGAAGCAATTAAAAAATCAAATTCTAAAAAGGAGGAAAAGTGCATGCCTTTTACATTTATTCAAAATTAATATAAACCCACCAAAGAAGTGGGGGTGTTGATGGGTGTTTTATTACCACACCAACACAAAATAAAGTGCAGAAAGACACTTTATCCTCTCTTGAGCAAAGACCCCTCGTACGCTAATGATACGAAGATCATAGAGGCAACTCCAAGGTTCCACTACGAACCTGCGACTTTATGTTGGATATGAGCTCGTTTGGCTTGATGTATGTGTTGGAATGTGAAGTCATCATGGGGAGACACTAGCTTTGGTTGATTCATCATGGAGAACAACTAGCTTTGGTTGATCCATCATGGATAACCACCTTCTTTGGTTCAGTCTGGAATTGACCATGGCAAAGTCATCCATCCGTTGGTGGCAGAAATTTAATTTGTACTTACTATAACTGTAAGGGTATGATGAATCGACTTACTATAAATAAAATATCATTTTGATGACTTGACAAAAATAGTAATTTTGACAAGTGTTGTACATGTAATTGTATGGGTCATACTAAATTTAGTAAGTGGAATGTAATTACTAATTAGGAATCTGCAGCTTGGTTGTTATATGTTGGAATGTCAAGTCATCATGGAGAAACCACTAGCTTTGATTGATTCATCATGGAGAACCTCTAGCTTTGGTTGACCATCATGGAGAACCACTTTGTTTGGTTCAGTCCGGAATTCACCATGGCAAAGTCGTCCATCCATTGGTGGCAGAAATTTGATTTGTACTTACCATAAATAGAAAGGTATAATGAGCCGACTTACTATAAATAGTAATTTGTTTTAATGACTCTACAAAACTTGTAATTTTGACAAGTTTTGTACATGTAGTTGCACGGGTAATACTAAATTTTGTAAGTGGAATGTAATTAAGAATCTGCAACTTGGTTGTTATATTCAACTCAAAGTCATGATTTCTCACATGTTTTGAACATTTTTGTAACTTTGAAATTTTTTGAGAAATAATACTGAGAGATGTTTGCTCATGGTTTTTAAGTGGTATAATTATAACAAGGTTTTCCACGTAAAATTTTGTGTTATGTGTGTTTTCTCTTTAATGTAATTTCCTACACTTGTTAATTTCTTAACAGTATGATAGTAACCCAAGGGGGATATTATGGTAAAATAATGAATGTGTTATTAAACAAAGATCGTGAATTATCTATATATACAAGATACAAGAGAATGTTTCTATAACGAACAAGGGAGGAAATAGAAACATTCTTGTAGAGTGAACAAAGAAAGTTTCCATAACGAACAGAAGTTTATGGAAACATTACAAAAAGAGTGACCATTAGAAAAAGACGAAAGAGAGAGAAAATAGAAACTATCTAATATCGTAATAGGGGACTTATGTGTGATATCACTCTACACTTTAATATTGTGGTTGAAACTTCAGCAACAGATGTAGCAATCTTTTGATGCTTTTCTCTTCAAGCAAACTTAACCGAAATCAACTAAAATTGGTGTGGAAGGGGTTAGAAGGATCTAATTATACTCCTAAGGGAAATGATATCAATGGATAAATGTCTAATGGACGAATCCTAAATAAACTAGGTTCCACTTTGCCATAATCAATGGAACCAATGCAATCTTCCAAGGGTTATGCAAAAAAAATTCATATCATAATGAACAATGCACATTCAATGATCAAAGTTAAGCATCCACAAAAAAGGGCTCAAGCTAACTTGTCATTGCAATTCATAATCGACAATGTGCGAAAAGTATGAGCCATGAAAAGTCATCAAACACTTTTAACATTCTCCATTAAAATCAAAGAACTCCATCGAACAACTGAGAAATTGGAAGATCGCCATGCATCAAGTTGAAATAAACACGAATCAATCATATCTTCAAAAATATCAAATATTATTTTCCAAGTCTTACAACAATGTTTTCTCCTTCTCTTATACTACTTTATAATGTCCCCATTTTTTGTCAGTCTGTGCAATTGATAGAGTTAGCTCATCATAGCGACCCTTGTGAGCTGACAGGGTGTTTTGGGGGTCTCAGTTGATTACTTACTATTTTTCGTAGATCTATTATGGGCAGTTGCTATTTTCGGCTACGCAATGGATGGCTTGGCAGTTGGCCGTCTCCTATAGTTAATTAGGTTGATAATTGCATGAGCTCTTATTTATTTATTATTCATTGAGTTGCATTATTATAATAATGTTTATATTATTATAATAATGACTTTAAGAGTTATTTCTAAAAAGCAAGTTGGAAAGTTTCTAGTGTTGAGTTCTTTTGGGAAACTTCCACGATTTATTAAGTGGATTTTTATGGAAACTTCTGCCAACAAAAGCTTATAAATGAGAGCTCATTTCATTGGGAAAAACACGCTTGATTATATATTTGATATTGTGCTTTCGTGGTTTTTTCTTGGGTTCTGAACTCTACGCCCTTGCTGATGTATAAGGGATGG
Organism: Cupressus sempervirens; assembly: GCA_028749045.1. Classification (NCBI taxonomy): domain Eukaryota; kingdom Viridiplantae; phylum Streptophyta; class Pinopsida; order Cupressales; family Cupressaceae; genus Cupressus; species Cupressus sempervirens. Next base: position 704,717,762 of record CM053792.1, read on the forward strand.
AAATTCTGAGAATAGCATTTGCAATTTAGCTGCTGAGGTATAGCTAAGATTGCTTAACTTCTCTACTGTTCATCATTGTATCTAAGAAGTGTTGTCATTCCACTGCTGAAGTATAGTGGATTTGATATTCGTTTGCACAATCTCCTACTGTGTATTTTGTGTCTTGCAGATTGGTTTGAGAATACTGCTTGGATAGTGAGGAGGATCGAATTTTCTCATCCATTCTAGAGACGACATTCTAGAAATTCGATTTGTGGTTACTGAAGGCTGCCCATTAACATTTAGTGGCAACGTCCCATATAGTAATACGGGCCTGGGCAAGCTTGGAGTCAAAATTCAGCTACCAAAGAGTTGGACGGCATTGGTTTCAAGACCTGCAATATACTGTCAATCGTGTGGGAACCCAACCATCAGCCACGTGTGCAAATTGCAGACCTGTGGCTAATGTGTATGGGCTTGCAAAAGCTACTGTGTGTATACAGTTTGCTTGGACAGGTCGGTTTTGCATCTAAGTCACCTGTGTTTATTTCAGAGGGCCGATTTGCACATTCAGCTCTATAGCAGGTTCCTTTTCTGAATTACTTTCAGCATAATTGAAGATATCAGATTCAACATTTCGGTCCAGGATATGATCAAACTAATAAATATTGCAATACTCTTCAAATCAGGTTCATTAGAGTTTGTTCTTTCAAGCAATAAATAAAGTTATTTGATGTTTCAATTACTCGTGGTGTGAAATTCGGATTGAAGTAATTATTTTCTTTTAAGTAATTTCTTTATTCAAAATCGCAAAAATCATCAAAAGGGTTTTAATATAAACATTATAGATCAAGAAATCAGTCTTCACTTCAGTATCACAACCAAAGACTATTTCGGGTTATTACAGTGGTATCAGAGCGGTTTCTTGCCAGCCTGTAAGAATAGGGCTTAGAATCAGTTGTTAGTGGTCAATGATTGATTCATTATTTTCTATCATGGTTGACGATAGGAGATTTGTGTCAGGTATGCATTATACCTGAAGAGGACATAATTCTCCTCCCAGAGAAGGAGAACCTGAGATTAAATTTGGTTCGGATGGTAGTCCGAGTGTTTCTAGTGGCACGAGACTACAACCCATAGATGATGAGGTTGATAGAGATGCCCTGCAGGCATTTAGGAATATTGTAGTCGGGCAACAGCAAATGACAGATGTACTGCAACAATTGTCTAATACTCTACAGCAGATAGCACTACCTCGAGGACAGAGTAGGGAGAGAGCTCGAGACGTTTTTTTAGGTTCTCATAGATCTCGAGTTGAGGATAGAAACTAGGATGGTGTTGGGTACAGAAATGCAAATCGAGTTCGAGTTGAGGATTGTAGTGGATTAGCTGACAGAGCTAACATACATATGACGCTCATGATAGGTTGTGGAGGCCCACGTTTCTGAGACCTTGAGATGGATGTGGTTAGTATTGAGCCTGAGGTCACTCCTTTTGCTGATAATGTGCTAGGACACTTTACGGAGTGGGATACTTTACCACAGTCGATTGAAGATCATTTGAATTTTGATAGGTTCCTGACTCAAAAATGGGAGCATTCCAGAGTGAGGCTCGGACATGAGAGACAACAACCTCAACAAAATGAGCTACAACAAGTTGTCAATAAGATAACTTTGGAGCACTTTGATGGAATTGGGAGAGTTACAGCATGAGTATGGATTCATAAGCTAGATACACATTTGGCTTTGCATCCTATGTCTAAAGTGGATGCTATCAAATTTGGAGTGTTGCATCTAGACGAAGTTGTCCATGACTGGTGGTACAATGGGTTGGTTTCTTTGCAACATGATCAGATCACTTCCTACCAGGAGTTCGTGGATCCCCTAATCGAGAGATTTGATAGGAAGGATCCGGAGGTGTACTTCCATGAGTTGGCTCGGCTGAAGTAGTTTGCTGGATTGGAGAGCTACATTAGTGAGTTCCACAAGCTTTCAATCATGGTTTATGATATTTCGGAGTGCAGACGAATGATGTTATTCATGGAGGGGTTGACTGAGCCACTACGTGGATGGGTGAAGTCATTGGACCCATCTTCTCTATAGTTAGCGATGAGGAAGGTGCATGACTTGGAGGCCTCTTCTCAAAGCAAGGTTGCTTTGAAATCTTCTGCTCTTTCGCCTGATGATGAGGAGTGCCAACCAGTTGCTAGGGACAAAGGCAAGTTAGTGGGAAAATCTAATGACACTTCTAGAGAGGATTTGAGGAGGCATCAACTTTGCTTTTGGTGCAAGGGGCCTTTCTCTAAAGGTCATACTTGTGCATTAAGGTCAAAGGGAGCGATGAATCATGGTATGTGGGTTTACACTGATATGATTACGGATGAGTCGTCACAACAACATGAGGATGTCGATGAAGATAATCATACTAATGATAGAGTTTATACTATGATGAGTATTTATAATTTGGTATTTGACTGACATGTTCAGGATTTGCACCGGGTACAGAGTTGGCCTGAGCCTAAGTTGGATTGTTTGCAGGATGATGGGGTAGGCATAATGAAGGAGAGTGTGTCGAGATCTCCTATGAATTTGCTAGTAAGTGATGTTCCAACTTTTACATCATCAACATAGATATTTCGTGCCATGTTACAGGTTGTGTTATGGGTCCTTATAATGGCATTGGCATTCAGTTGGTTCAATGAGGACAGGGACATAACTTGCTTCTTGTGGGATCCCGGTGGAGGTTTTTGTTTCATACCAAAGTGCTTGAGGACAAGAAATTTCGGAGATGGAGGACTGTAATGTCCCCATTTTTGGCCAGTCTATGCAGTTGATAGAGTTAGCTCATCACAGCAACCTTCGTGAGCTGACAAGGTGTTGTGGGGGTCTCAATTGATTACTCACTATTTTTAGTAAGTCTATTATGGGTAGTTGCTATTTTCAGCAGCCTAGTGGATGGCTTGGTAGTTGGTTGTCTCCTACAGTTAATTAGGTTAATAATTGCATGAGCTCTTATTTATTTATTATTCAGAGTTGCATTATTATAATAATGTTTATATTATTATAATAATGAGTTAAGAGTTATTTCTAAAAAGCAAGTTCGAAAGTTTCTAATGTTGAGTTCTTTTGGGAAACTTCCACGATTTCTGAAGTAGAGTTTTATGGAAACTTCTACCAACGAAAGCTTATAAATGAGAGCTAATTTCATTGGGAAAGACACGCTTGATTATATATTTGATTTTGTGCTTTCATGATTTTTTCCTGGTTCTGAACTATATGCCCTTGCTGATGTATAAGAGTTGGAAATTCTAAGAATAGCATTTGCAATTTAGTTGCTGAGGTATAGCCAAGATTGCCTAACTTCTCTACTGTTCATCACTGTATCTGAGAAGTGTTGTCATTTCACTGCTGAAGTATAGTGGATTTGATATTCATTTGCACAATCTCCTATTGTGTATTCTATGTCTTGGAGATTGGTTTGAGATTACTGCTTGGATAGTGAGGATCGAATTTTCTCATCCATTTTGGAGACGACATTCCAGAAATTCGATTTGTGGTTACTAAAGGCTGCCCATTGACATTCAGTGGCAGCGTCCCTATAGTAATACTGGCCTGGGTGAGCTTGGAGTCGAAATTCAGCTACCAAAAAGTTGGACGGCATTGGTTTCAAGACCTGCAATATACTGCCAATCGTGTGGGAACCCAACCATCAGCCACATGTGCAAATTGTAGACCTACGGCTAATGTGTATGGGCTTGCAAAAGCCATCATTTGTATACAATTTGCTTAGACAGGTCGGTTTTGCATCTAAGTCGCCTGCGTTTATCTTGGAGGACCGATTTGCACATTTAGCTCTATAGCAAGTTCCTTTTTTGAATTACTTTCAGCATAATTGAAGATATCAAATTCAGAGTTTTGGCCTAGGATATAATCAAACTAATAAATATTGCAATACTCTTCAAATCAGGTTCATTAGAATTTGTTCATTCAAGCAATAAATAAAGTTATTTGATGTTTCAATTACCTAGTGTGAAATTTGGACTGAAGTAATTATTTTCTTTTAAGTAATTTCTTTATTCAAAATCACAAAAATCATCAAAAGAATTTCAATATAAACATTATAATCAAGAAATCAAATCTTCACTTCAATATCACAGCCAAAGACTAGTTTAGGTTATTACATACTTCTACTCTCAAAAGCAAGAGTTATTCACTTCCAATGATTTACGAATGAGAAGGTATAGCCTTTTATAGAACCCCTTACACAAATGAATGACCAAGATTGATTTTAAATCAAGGGTCACAATTACAAGATGGAACCCTAATTAGGGTTTAGTACAATAGCACTTCTATGGCACAAAAAAGTGGGCCCAAGTCAACAAATGAGAAAACATTACTAGTAGGAAAGTGGGTCAAGTAGACCAACGAGGGAAGACGTCCACTAGGCATTTAATAACTCATCGCTAAATTAACTTGCCCTTTGTTCTTCTCTCTAAATGGAGTGAACCTGGACATGTCAACTTGAAGACCCTTGATTAGCTGGTGAAGACAACTAGGTGCCACATCAGCATGTTATGTGCCATGTAGACTTGGTAACTCATCATGGGCAATGTTTTCTAACTGCATCATTTTATAACTAAGGTTATAATTTTAATCAACTCTTCAAAATCTATCTCTCCTTGACCATTTTTACCTTCCATGTCATTTTTCTCCTTTTCTCCACTTTGAAAGGCTTCCATTGCACATGGGTACCTAATTAGACCTTTAGTTACAGGGACTCATTCATACATAAATCTTTTTTGACTCCCCAAGTTTCACTTAAGGGAGTGTTAGAGCATGCATTCTAGTTGCATTAGGCACATTCACATATGTTGCTTTAATTAATTGTGCACATGCTCAAGAATATTCTTGTGCATATTATTATGCATAATTGAGTATATGTTTGCACATTTATGTTCTAGCTTAAGCTCACTTAGTTTAGCCTAAATTTAGGTTAGTTTTGTCTAGCTAGGCTCCAATCTGCACATTTGGTATATCATACACTTCTAGTTTGAATATCTAGCTCTAGTTTACTATTTTTAACTTGAGTTACTTTTAAGATAGTTTTAACACTCCTATAATGTCTCCCCTCAATTGAAGAGTCAAACTACAATAATCTCTCCAACACTCATTAAATCTTATGAAATAAAAGAAGATGAGTGTGTGGAGTCACTTTTAATTAAGTCCCTCCAATGACTCCTGCTTTTCAGTTGCGTTAAGTGAGGCCTTTGGGGTTTCCCTTATTGATGGGCAAATTGATGAGTTTAAGCCAATAAAATCTTCCAACTAAAGTTGCGAGCTCATCTTCTGGAAAATTGCCTAAAATCTAGGCTTTTGCAACTATTCGGTCTTTTCTAGATTGTGAAGTCTTCATAAAGCCATTGTTGAGGATTATTTGGTTTTCTATTATCTATATTTTCATATTTTCTTATTCTGCAATAAGGTTGTAGTAATACTAGGACGAAACCCTTGGTAATTGGTGAACTTGGACGTCTACCCAAGCTTCAAATATGGATGTTGAGACAACCACATGATTCAAAAACTTAGTGTTTGGAAAGTAAGCGCAGGACAGATTTGGGGTAGTGTTGTCCTGCATTTTGTCACCACAAAATGCAGGTGACAAAATGCAGGTAATAGTACGAAACTTTTTCAACTTAGTTTTGCATTTCTCTGAGTTTAGTTTGTTATTTAATTGGTTAGTATTGATCAACTAATCAGTACCAATTGATATAATGAATCCTTTTACTGAAGGCTTTCATCAAATCTTTTTCATTTTTCTGATTGTTGAGCCTATGCTTGATTTTTTAGGCCTTCATTGTCCTTTTCTTTGCTTTTGAGTTTGCATTTATTGATTTTTAGTCCTTTGGTTTTGCTCATGTCATGCTTTTCACTTTTCCCTTTAATTTGGTCTAACCTAGAGGTCAATTGAAATTGTCAGTCAAGAGTATTGCTCATTTTAGTGCCTCAAAAGTGGACCTTTTGGATGCAACACCATGAATTAAACATATGATGTTATATTTTCAATTTGACTTTCACTTTTTGAAAAATATAACTTATATTCACTTTTTGATATGTTTTTAAGTTACTTTAACTTTAAATTTTTAACTTAAAGTGACTATAGTGCACTTTATGTTATAATTTTAAGTTGAGTTACTTTTTAATTTTTCACTTAAAGTAATTATATAACTATATAGTTTTAGTTTAATTTTTGGTTTTAAAAATCAAATGTTTATTTAAATGTTACTTTAAAATGATGTTTATATGTTATATTTGAAAATATGATAAATAAATATTGTTTATGACCCATTTTGTAACATTTTTATAATTTTAAGTGAATTAAATGACTTAAAGTCTTCATAAGTGAACATTTTATATGCAATAACATGTAAAATCCATCATAAGTGAACATTTTACATGTCGTTGCATATAAAGTTTATTTTAATGAACTTTTTTTATGTCATTACATCAAAAGTTCATCATAAGTGGACCTTTTTTTATGCTATTGCATCAAAAGTGAAGCTTTCATGCTTAAACATCTAAAAGGTGAGTTGCATTTTAAAACATGTTTCCTCTCCCAAAAGGTCCTTTTTTCCTATGAGCACATTTTAAAACTTGTAATGGCACCCAAGATGTGATTTTGAAGAGATGCATGTTTTAAAATGTGTAAGTGACTCCAAAAGGTCCAATTTGATCAAAAGACATGTTTTGATATATGCATTGACCCTCCAAAATTCTGTTTTTGAAGAAAAACATGTTCTTGCCCTCCAAGAACCCGATTTTGATCATAACTTGAGATTTTATCAATGGATTTGCATGAGATTTCTTCCATTAGGGTCGTTTTTTGCTTGGCAATGGATTTTCTAACATCAAAAATGGATTTATCTTGCTTCCATTAAGGTCGTTTTTGCTTGGCAATAGATTTTCTAACACCAAAAATGGATTTATCTTGCTAAAAAACAATTTTTCAAACTCCTTCCAAGGGCATGTTTATGGAAAATTCTTCAAATAAATTCATTTTGAGTGATTTAAATCACGTTTTTGCAAGGAAAAGAGGAGTTTTGGCATCTCCAATCATTTGCAATACATCTTGGCTCTCATTTTTGCACTTAGAAGCCAAAAATGTTTCCATTTCATGCCTTTTATGAATCACGTTTTTGCTAAAAAGCCCAGAAAATTGGGGTTTTTATCCATTTTTCTGCATTTTGGAGTCACGTTTTTGCATTTTGATTCATGTATATGCATTTGGGGAAGTCGTTTTTGCATTCACAAGTCAAAAATGACTCAAAAACATGCATTTTTTGCCACATTTTTGCAAAAACGGCCCTGATTTTTGCATTAAAAAGTCATGTTTTTGTTCAAAAAACTCAAAAAGATGCATTTCTAGCCCATACCTTTGATCAAGATGGATTGTTTTTGAGTTTTAAATGCATGATATTGTCTTTGGAGACCATGTATTTGGCACTTCCATGTCAAATTCGATCCTTCATTGGTCATTAATTTTTGTTAAATGCAAGTACAGAAAAAGTCAAGATGTTGTTTGGAAAACTGGATTTGAGGAAGAATTGGTCTTCAAGTCTATAAAACTTGCTATTTTGGCTCTTTAACCTCCAAGTAAGTGGACATTTTCAAACTTGCTCATCAATTCGTGCTTATCTTGCTATTTAAATGCACATTACTGCTTGATGATTGCCACTTGTTGAAATCAATGCCATGGAAAGTGCATTTTTTCTTTAAAAATGAAGAAATTGTTCATTTTCTTGTTTTTGTTTTTTCTCCAATTTCCAATTTCCAATTTGTGTGTTGAAGTGCATTGCATCTTGACATGTTTGAGTTTAAGACCAAAGACGTGTTTGTTTTGTGTTTGTTTTTCGTTGTTTGCTTGCTTGCTTTTTCGTTTTCCTTCTTTTGGAAGAAATTGCAAATTCTTTCCCAAGAACTTGAGCATGTTTCACTTCACTCGACATTCCATTTCCATCTTTCCATGTCACAACACTTCACATCTCATTCAACAAATGCGATTACATATTTTCCATCTCATTCACCATCCGCACATGCATGTAATCCCATTTTCCATTTCGCCTCTCTATATGCATTCACGCCTCCATGACAAATACATGTTTTCCACTTCCCATGTCATTACAAGCTTTGCATCTCTTCCATTTGCACTTACATGTAAAAGCTTGTCCACCATTCGCCTTTGCTTTCCATCTCATCCTTCATCCCTTGTTGCATGTTGCATTTACATGTAATCCATTTTCTGTGCAATGACATCTTGAAAGCCCAAGTCACATTTTTTAAATCAGCACTCTCCATTTGTACGCATTCCCATGCGCCAAGCACTTTACTTCAAAATAGGAAAAAAAAAAGTGTAAAGTTGTTGATGGAAAGTTGTTCCGAGTTTATATCCGGACATCGTCAAGAAAGTTTTCAAAGTGTCAAATAATCCAAAATGTGTCAATTTACAAAGGAGAATTCACGACAACTTGAACGAGAAAAGCTTGATCACATCAAGTTTTCAAATGACTACGGCAATTCATCAAAATCAGAGGTTATCAAAAGATGCAACACCATGGTTATCAAGGTGAATGCAATGGTACAAAATACAGGAACTCCCAATCCTGTGATCATCCGGGATTGCATCATCAAGTACAAAGCCCTTCAGAATAATCCCTAGGATTGTTTCAATTCTCTTTTGTCTTTCTTCTTCTTCTTCTTCTTCTTTCATGTTTGTAATTGAAGAGGATGTATTACATGAAGATGTGTAATTACATGTAATGCGAGTTACATGTGTATGTAAAAGATGTAATGTGAGTTGCATGTGCAATTGCATGTAACCCTATATTTTCTCTTTTAGTTAGACTAGATCACAATTGGTTGAGTTGCTCCCACTTTTTCCTCCACCTTTTTCTCAGCTTCTTTATCTATATAAAGGAGTGCCCCCTCATTGTGAAAATCATCTTTTGTTGTATGCAAGAAAGCTCTGCCACATTTGTGCAAGCATAACTTTGATTGTGTAGTACAAAGTTGGGAGAAAAGCGAATAAAAGAAGCAATTGGATTCGAAGCTTTGACTGGAAGCAATTGTGATAGAGAAAATTAGAAGCTTTGACTGTAATTTGTGCCTATTTTCTTGATTCATTTTATTATTGTGTGTTCAATAAAAGAGCATAGTGATTTAAGAAGCAATCAGAGCTGAATCATTGACTAGGAGCGGTTGTGGAAATATATAGCTAGAAGCTTTTTTTGTAGCTTATAGTTCTTTCTTAATTCGCAAAATAGTTAAGTATTCTTACTTTTAGGAGTCTTTGTGACCTAATTGTAAAGCTTTTCATATAGAAGTATGACTGGACTTAGAGCCAAACCAGTACATTTTCAGCTAGCCTTTGACTTAGTGAAGGTTTATCGATATCACTATTTCCAGCTCTTGATAGAAGTTATTAGAGATTCACCCTACCCATTATTTGCTCCACGAATAAGTGGATTCTTTCTTGAAAGTTAAGAAGAAAGGATATTGGTAACACCCATTTTATATAATCTCTTGACTTCGTGCTTACCTTGAGTTGATCCAAGGAATGGTGAGAAGGGGAAGCCTTCCCTTTAAGGTAGGAGAGACTCTGTCTCACACGCTGTGGTTGGTCATCCTATTTTGCGAGTGGATTTTTACCCAAAACTGTCGATTGCAAAATATCCACCCAACACGTAGCAATGCTTGCATGTAGTGATTGCAGGGGTTAGAGAGGTTTCATCTGTAGACAAAGAATATCCAACAAATCCTCATCAAATAATAGCTAATTGGGTAATGCAACACTACCAGATCTTAATATGGAGATAAACAAACGGGGTTTTCTTATTCAAGTATTTATCTTTTTCAGAACTTCTGACACTGTGTTGTAATTCTTGTTTCAAATTAAGCTTGGAATGAATGAGAAGGCTTCTATAAAAATCGATTGAATAAATTTTGTAAGCCTAATTGTTTTTTCAGTATAACCTATAATAAGTTATATTCTTGTCTTTGTATTAATTCCTTAGAAAGGATATTTGACTTTCTGTTTATAAAGCGAATCATTCATTCATTGTATCCCAAATCCGAAATCCCAATTTATTATGTGCAATCAATGCAAAAATTTAAGATTGTTATATAGCATATTATCTTTGCTTGATCTTTTGTGTGATAGGTGCTATGCTTGCAGTTGATCGTTGGCTCCTATGGTAGTTTCATCAACTCCATTATATCAAAGCTCAATCATCACTCTTATGTTCTGAAGGTAGTAAGATTGTTCTAAGCAATGACAACTTAGTGGATAATGGAAAATATTGCACAAGATCATTAATTCTTCAAAGGATTAAAGAAAAACTACTCACAATTATTGTAGGGTATTCCATCATTCATTTTAACTAGATTACTACAATCCTGATTCCATAGGCGTAGGTTTGGGTTGGAATCCATCATCTAACATATCAAATGCATTCTTGAAATAATTTTTGGTTGTCTCAAGCATTGCTTTTGAGTTGCCTCTATTAACTAGGTCATCAACATATACATGAATTATCACAATCTCCCCCTTGATTCTTAAGGCAAAGATTCAAATCATATGGGTGACTATTGAAACCATGTGAATTATCACAATCTCCCCTTTGATTCTTGAGGCAAAGATTCAAATCATATGGGTGACTATTGAAACCATGTTGTATCAATCATTCATCACTTTTATTATACCAAGCTCTAGGAGCTTGTTTGAGAGCATATAGGGACTCAATATGTTTGCATACCTTTCTTCTTCACTGGGTGTAATGCGGCCCTCTAGTTGGGTCATATAGACCTCCTCCGTAAAGACTCCATCAAGAAAAGCACTTTTTCAATCCATTTGATATAATCTCCATCCACATTGTGCAGCTAAAGAAAAAAGCATTCTAATGGCTTTATTTTTTATTGTGAGAGCGAATGTCTCCTCATACTCAATCCCTTTTTTGTAGGCATTACCTTAGCTACAAGTCCAGATTTATGTTTATCTATACTACCATCTGCCTTAGCCTTAAATATCTATGTACATCCAATTCCTTCATACTAGGTGGTAGATCAAAAAAACTCCAAACATTTTTCTTCATTGGAGATTGATACTCTGCATTCATAGCCTCTTTTCAAGGCTTTGATTCTAGTCCTTCCTAAATATTAGATGGTTCAAAGTTATCAAGAACTTAACTCATTAGTATCATTGCAAGCCATGTTGGAAGTCTTTGGTCCTCAAGTGGAAGTGTTTGGGACTTTATCTAGCCTTGCATCATGAATGGTACTAGTATACCACTTAGGCATAGATCTCATGACATTTTATAGATTTTGCATTAGATTGACTGTCAACATTCCCATCAAAGTTGTAAATAGGAGCATTGTCTAAAGTTGGTGAAGAAATGGGAGAAGTTATATCATTCTTCTCTTTAAAAATGACAAATTTGCTAATTCTCTTTGAGTGATCATCAACAAAAAGATGAAAGTACATGAATCCATTATAACTAGGTGTGATGGGTCCAGACAAATCAGTGGGCACTAATTGCATAGCTTGTCTTGTGTGAGGTTCAGAAGGATAGAAATGTACTTGATGTTGTTTCTAGTAATAAAACTATTAAGTACCAAGATTTGCACCCGATACTAAACTGAATGAGTTCAGTAATTCTAGTATAACATGGGAATCACTTCTATGCGGGACATGCAATTGAAGTGAGACCTCCAGTATCTAGGCCAGTTCCTATATGATGTCAACTTTATATATCACCTATCTTAATGAAAACTGTAAACTTGAAGGAAAAGGGAAGAAGAATGAACTTTAATGGAAAACTTATAATGAACTGCAGAAAATGAAGGTGATACACCGATAATACTAACTAAAGACCATACTTTCCTTAACACATTTAGTGCATACACAACTATCCCAAGAAGGTATGATCTTGATGAATACCCTACTTGTATAAGTATTTCATAACTAGGCTTTGCTGGAAAACATCATAAGAAAATGAATCACAAATGAAATTTTTTTAAACAACTTTACACAAGTTATGACCTACAAATAAAGCTCAGTGTACTTCCAAGATGCAGAATGAGACATAAAAAATGCTATAGATTTCAAAGGACGAAATACAATAAACACTTAATATCAATCACTATGATGCATACAAAGAACTCACAAGATATACCCAAAATGTTGTAATATTACTCTCAAAGGTCCTGAAACTAAATACTCCAGTCTGATACAGTCCTAGAAAAACAAGCACAATGCTCTGCCATAAAGCGAAGGCTCTCCCCAAAAAAAAACTGAACCTCCTTCTCTTTAAAAATCAGAAGTATATTTCATCATGTCTCCTTTAACAAAATCCTACAAAATGGGAATCATCAACTCGAATTTGGAAAGAATCAGTCAAAAACAGGACTCTGAAGACTCCAAAAATGCACCAAGTGTCTCTCAAACTCTTTCTATGCCATATGTCCATGATGACAACTCAAAGAATACTTTAAGAAACTCCTAAAATCTCTCCAAGGACTCAACAACTCACAAAGTATAAGTCAAACTCCTCTATGTGTTCACAAACTTCAAAAATCTTCCTCCCCTCAAATCTTGGCACTTAGAAATGCTAATTTGACAATCAATTTATATGATTTGTCCAATTATCAAGCCCCTTCTTTTTAAAAAATAACTTGTAATGTATATGGTCACAAAATAGAATATCATAATAATATTATTGTTTTAAATTCATCCTTTTATATTTATTTTATTAGGTAATATTGATAATTCACTTAATAGACATAACTTTGAATAATGTCCTATTAAGTAAATATATCAATTTTTCTAATAAAATAAATATACAAGAAAACTTTAAACCGATATTATTATTATGAATCTTATTTTATTTAACTAAAGACATACTTTGTAAACAATTACAAAGTGGGCTTGATGGACCTGAAATCTCCATCAAATTGATCATAAAATGTGAAGGCCAAAAAGGAAAGCTAAAATACATTTTTGTTTACCGTATGGGTAAAGAGATTAATGCATACAGACAATAAACAAGAACAGCAGTACTCCTTTTATTATTTGTATATGCCAAAGACATTACATTATGCTTACAATGATGATTTACAATGATCTCAAATAGGGTATATATACTTCCCACCGAACCTTCCCAAAGGGGTCCATCGGCTACATGACAATGCTAATCTACCCGTCGGCTACACAATGTTTACCGACAACATCATCCCATCGGCTACACAATCTCTACCGACGACATCATCCCCCCCAAAAGAAAAGTCATCTCCTGGCAACTTCAGAACTAACAAAATAGGAGACCACAATATACAATACAGAAAGAATATATACTAGAGAGGAGGTTGTAATCCTGAAGAATGTTATTGTCGGCGCAATTCATACACTTGATCCGTTCGGATGCACAAATTCTTCTGAATCCGCGTATTAACCTCTACGGCTTCCTTCAGAAGAAGCGCTGTGTCCAAAGCCTGGGCCTTAGCTAATTGCAATTCCTGCTCAGCCGCTTCCTTATCCCGCAAAAGTGTTGCATGCTCAGCCACCCACGCTGCTTGCTGGCTAGCCAAGTCCGCATTTAACTTTTCTCTAGCCTCCCTTTCTACTATCAGAGACCTCCGAGTTGTGACCTTTTCTGCTGCCCTATCCACCTCTGCATGTCTGCAAACATAATAGACTTCTTTGTACAATCCCACTATTTCATGCGCCAGCTTCTCCATCGGAGTGGTGCACGGCCCCAACTTAGGCTCGATGGCCCAATCAGCCAACATCTCAGGTGTCTCAACTGTTGGCCATCCCCTGTCCTCAAAGCACAAATAGAACTGCTTCAGAGAAACCCCCCTGATATAAGCCCGGACTAAATGCAACTCTTTCCGACGAGTCAACGCCTGTAATGCAATGGTGTGTCTTTTCTTCAGTGCAACCCGCATGGCCCTGAGGTAGTCCCTACATCTGTCCACATCTGACCCATAATCCTCCTTCACCACATCGTCCATGGTCCATTCCCCATCACTACTCGTCTCTGCCACTCCTGCGGTAACCATGTCCACATCTGGTGCCGCCTCCTCCTTCCTGGATGCATCCTCAGACCGTGGAACTGCCACCTCCTATGGCTCGGATATAGTGGTTGGTCTTGGGGAGACCACTCCATGCCTCGGGGATTGAATGGACGGATCGACCTCTACAGGAATGAGTCGAAACTGCTGCCACAGAAAATACGCTCGTTCTATCCATCACCTCCATCTTCTCGGGCTGCTCTGTTTATGCTAGCTCGATACTCTCCTCTCGTTGTGCTAGTTGTGCTGACTGTGTTGGCTGCGCCTCCATCAACAAGGAGGACAAAATAGTGACCACAGCATCAGAGCCAATCACATCTAATCGAACATGAGGTTCGGGCTCTCGGGCTAGCGACTCTACCAACTTTGGGGCTTGCTCTATTGACGCAACGGGGTCTGGTGTACAGCACTAGGAAGGCATGCCCTCGGTCGCGGCCATAGGAGAAACAACATCCGCCACAGTCGCCAAGAAAACAACATGTGAAGTGGTTGTCGTTGCAACATCTAACGTCCGTGGGACAACATCTACCACTACCCATGGGACAACATCTGCCACTGTCGGTGGAGTCATAACGACTGGTGCATGACGCTGGCCAAATAGAGGAATGTGTGAAGTGGGAGTGGTCAAGTGCGCCAAAGTTGCCAACTGCGCTGGGGTGAAGAATGTGGACTCGCTAACTGTTGAGTCGCTGCCAACTTTCGCAGAAGTACTCTCTTCCTCAAACTCGGCCCTGCTGCTCTCTGAAGTGTCCTCCCGTCTGCTATCCGTGTCTCCATATGCCTCTAATCCTTGGAATACCTTCTTCTACCGCGCTGTTGTTCCACCCGTGTCCAAATGTCTCCAATAGAATATTGGAGGCTCTCCTAGTGCCAACTTTCCCCTCGGTGGAACCTCAAAATCATCCAATGGTATCTGATTAATGGCTGCCTCCAGAAACAGGCCAATGGCATGGTGCAGCATAAAGAACGTCCGGTATTGAAGTGTCATAAACTCCTCCATCTTGTCAATGAGGACTGTAGCCCAATCATACACTGTGCTATTCATGATGTCATTCATGAATACAATCTGTGGCAAAGCTATATCCGACACCCGACTTGCCCCTGTCAACTTGCTTTTGATGACATCCATGATGCATCTCCAGTGGCCCTTCCGAATAAAATCTCGCGAAGCCCTCTGCATTTGGCACCCTTGACCACTGATTCCATTTCTTCAGGCGTAAGATCGCGGCCTACTAACTTCACCCAATATTCTTTTCGTTCCTGTGACAGCTTGTGGTTCTTGATTTCCACTTTCCACCCTCCTTGGCCAGGGATGCCAAAAACCCTAGCAAAATCCTTAGGTATGAAAGGAACTGTCATGCGATGCTTCTTGTACAAAATTGTATTGGTTCCACTATGCCTATTGTATGATTCTATCATGGTTCGCAAAACCGATTCAAACAATCGAATGGAGAAAACTAGAAGCTGTATGGCCCAATGCACTTGTGCTCCTACCATAATTTGTTTAATTACCTCTATGTTCAGAGTTTCTTGCCACCATTTCCAACATTCGCTGCCATTGAGCCCTTCAAATTGAACCGTACAATGTGAGAGTTCAACCCTTACTTTTTGCTTCTTACTGATGGATGTTAATGGCCCTGCAACTCGGATTCCAGAAGCCAAGACTCTAGCATTCTTTTCCATACTTGTCTTTAGCTAGTTCTTCCACTGCTTTTGTTTCCCTGCGGATTCCATAATAACGGCCTCTTGGCTTACCTTTATAATGTAGGGTTTTTCCTCCTAACGCTTTTGTTTTCCGCAGCAAAGTTCTCTCTGGAACTTCCCGAGAATATCCCTTCCTAAATACTTCTTTTTCTCCCACGGAGATTTAAAACAAGTGAAGCCGTGAACATGCAAAACACCCCCCGCTTTGAAACACAGTCAGCAAATGGTTAGATCAAAGCCGCGGGACTGGAAAAAGATCTGACATGAAACAGGAACTCCAAATCAAACTCTCGCCGAAAACCACAACCAACGATTCACGTAGCTGAATGAGGAACGAAATCGCACGCCAAGGATAATTTATACTAGGTATAAATTGACCCGAGATTAAAAAGCTATCGTGCACAGCCACAAGATTTAGGAACCTTTGCTGCCAAGAGGAAAACGTAAGCCGCTTGAGCGAAAATCAGCATGTAAAGCTTGCCCTCGATCTTTCAGTACAAAGGTCCAACGACAACCTTCCCGGTTCCTTCAACTACATCCACCCCCTCTTCCCGAGGCCCTGAATTTTCTTTCTCATAAACTATAGATGCTACACCACTGGTTCCTTGTTTTCTTAGCCGCTGAAATTTACATCTATGGTGACATAAAATTAACATCCGTGGGATATAATGTCGTCTGAGGGAGGTATAAAGTTTATGTGCGGTTATATAAAAATAACCCACGAGAGGAAACACCTGCGAAATACCATGTCCACAGGAAAGGTGCCCGCAGGACAAGTGTCCGCGGAGCTGCCCGCAGAACAGGTGTTTACGGCCATCCTCCGAGTTTTTTCTTTTCTTTTCTTTTTTTTCAATTTTTTTTTTGGAGTATTATCCAGTACTACAATAATCATTTTTTTTTCTCATGTTACTACAACAAATCTTTATACAACACTTTCTCATTGAATATGAGACCCTTTCTTTTTACAATTTTATGACTTTCACAATCTCAAAGTCTATAACCAAATTCATCAATGTCATATCCAACAAATACACATTTCTTTCACCTAGCTTCCAGCTTGATTCTATTTTCAAAATCTATATGTGCAAATGCTTTACAACTGAAGTATCTGAGAAAAGAATAGCTCACCTTCTTACCAGTTCATGCTTCCTCTGGAATACCACAACCCAAAAGAGTCGAGGGACCTCTATTAATCAAATATACAATAGTATTGACAACCTCTGCCACATATTTAAGGGCAGTCCAGCATGCAACCTTATGCTCCTTGCACACTCCATCATTGTCTTGTTCGTGTGTTCAACCACTCCATTTCCTTGTGGAGTCTTTGGAACAATCTTTTGTCTACGAATACCATTACAATAATCTTCAAATTCAATACTACAATAATCAACACCACTATCAAATCTGAAACATTTTAGCCTTTTACAGTCTCATTTTCAACCAAGCTTTTCCGTTTCTTAAAAGTTACAAATACATCAGATTTATGTCTAAGGAAATAAACCCATACTTTTCTAGTTGCATCATCAATAAATGTAACAAATGATGAGAGCCACTAAGGGAAGATACCTGAGTTGGTCCCCATACATCTGTATGCACAAGCTCTCATTTTTCATTTTTCTTTTCCTTCCCACTCTTCACAAAACTAACTCTCTTTTGTTTTCCATACACACAACTTTCATAGAAATCCATATTGACACATTTTAGACCTGGAAAAAGTTTCTTTGAATGAAGTAATTTCATACCTTTCTCACTCATGTGCCCAAGTGTGTTGTGTCAATGTTGTTTCAAAATCTACAACTATTTGTTCTCCCTGCTCAACTGCAACAATTGTTCCTCAACATTCATTTTTCTCTGAAACAATTAAAGTAGAAGGAATGGTATGACTTATACAAAGATATAAGGTGTCTACTTTCACACCTTTTGCTACTACTAAGAAACCTTTTGAAACCTTCCAATTTTTATCATTAAAAGTAACTGTCCAACCCTCATTACCTAGTTTCCTACTGAAAGTTAATTCTTACTCAGTCTTGGAATATATCTTACCTCTTGTAGTAGCCAATGATTCTCATTCTGCAACTTAATCTTAATTTTCCTCTTTCCAACAATCTGAGAGGGTTTATTATCTCCCAAATAAACAAGCCCAAAATCCCCTTAGACATAATCAAGAAAATAACATCTACAGGGAGTAGCATGAAATAAAGCTCGTGAATCGTCAACATTTTCTAAGAAAAGAAGCAAAGCATCCTCTTCAAATTTATTAGTTACCACATTTGTCTCCTTGTTTCCTTCTTGTTTGTCTCCTTTATTGTTCTTTTGATTCCAACATTCTTTCTTCTTCTTATGCCCTAGTTTCGCATAGTACCACCAATCTCTTGGTCCTCTGGATTGAGACTTCTTTCCCTTTGGTTTTTCTCTTGATTTTCCACGATTTACATAATTGTTTCCTCTTTGATTTGTTCTTCCTCTACTCTGTGTGTTCAAAACATTTCCTGATGTAGATCCACCAAGCTTTTCCTATGAGTTTTGTCGCTCACAATCACACAAATAACATCATCAAATTTTAGGGTATTAGATCCAGCAATAGAATTACTCATAGCCATTACCAAGCCATTCCAGCTTTCAGGCAAAGAACACAAAATCAAGAGAGCCCTAATTTCTTCATCAAAAGTAACATTTACAGAAGATAATTGACTAGTAACCATATTAAACTCATTTAAATGATCGGCAACCAATCCACCCTCTGTCATCTTCATATTAAAAAACGCTTCATGAGAAATACATTGTTTGAAGCGAAGGGCTTTTCATACAACTTTGCTAGGGTTTGCATCAACTCTTCAATCATCTTTGCTTTCATAATATTAAATGCCACCGATTGTGCCAAACATAATCAAATACTTCCAAGTGCCTTTCTATCCGAAATATCCTAGTCCCTATCTGTCATAGTTGTCGATTTCTTGGATTTTCTTTGCAATGGCTGCCATAAATCCTTCTGATAAAGATATCCCTCCATTTGCATTTTCCAAAGCTAAAAGTTATGCCCAGTAAACTTCTCAACCTTTAACTTACCCTCGTCTGTCATTGCTCCCACTCAACCGTGAGACTCCCACTCAACTGTGAGACCTTCCTACAAAGGATAACTAAAACAACCTCGCTCTAGTACCACTTGTTAGGATTAAAGAGACAAAAAGAATAACTACATGCAAATATAACCAGTATCAGAAAATAATAAACCACACAGAAGAGAATGTGAGACACAAAGATTTAACGTGGTTCAACTAAGCCCTAGCTATCTCCACCAACAATGAATCCAATATTCTTATTATCCAGTGATTACAACTTGAAACAATTTTTTATCCCTTACAACTCAATACCGTTGCAAGAAGCAAAAATCTCATCATACCTAATGAAATCCCTAACCTTAAGCCATTTTATACAAGCTTTTTGCCACTTACCAAATTAGGGCTAGAATAAGTCGTCTAATAGAAAAAATAGTTGCACACGTGGGGCTCTGCCCTAAGACCCTGCAAGGGGCACTGTCCCCAAACCCCCATAGTAAAATATGGGTGGAAACTATGCCGAATAAAGTGGGGAAAAATTAACCTGAGTCTGATTAGGCTCCAAATAACAACTTGGGTCAGCGCAGGGCCCACCCTTGGACTTGTGGGTCTGCATAGGTTCATAGTGGTTTGGACTTGGACGGACCCACAAGTCCAAATGCAAACCCTACTTGGACTCACTGCATACCATTTTGAGGACCTGAACTCGGTTTGAGGATCCAAGGTGCGAACCTAGTTACGTAGGTTGAAAAGGCTTACCACACAACACTCCATGCAACCTTGTTCAAACAAAAGTGTTGTAAGGTTTGGTTTACTTAACATGCACTAGACCAAATATCCATTTTGTTGAAAATTATCTTTCAAAATTCATACAAGAACCAAAGATGTGTCATTGAAAAGTAGCAAAGAGAGTTCTAAGGTATATCCAAGGTACATCGAATCATGAATTAAATATAAAAGGAATGATAAATTCTTATAGGAAATCCACATCAAGATTTGTTTTCTTCTTGGGCCTAGTTTCTATTTATTTAGGAAGTAAGAAACAAGCCACTAATGCTTGTTCTTCAATAGAAGTAGAATATCATGCAGAAAGTGCAGTAAATTGTGCAATAGTTTGGCTACATCAAGTGTTAGAAGATTGGAAGCACCTTAAAACTAACCCATAATCCTTTATTGTGAAAATCACAGAGTTCTCAAGCTTGTTTGTAATCTAGTGTTTCATGAATAGACCAAGCAAATTGAAGTTGATTGCAACTTTATACAAGAACATGTTCAAAAAAACAACATTAAACTCCTTTGCTGCTCAACACAGGAATAATGAACAAGCATCTTCAAAAAGCCTCTTGCAAATGTGAAGATTGGTACTTTTCGGAAGCATTACTTACTAGTAGTTAAAAGCTTAGAAGACGATGTGGGATTCCTTACTGCAGAGGCAAAAAAGGGAGTGGATTCAAAAGTAGAGGTGGGTAAAAGCTAGCCGAAAGCCACTCCCAACTAGCCGGAGGCAGGTGGAAGCCATGAAGCCACTCCTAGCTAGTTGGAGGCAGGTGGAAGCCATCCCACCTCCTGTTGGTTGGGAGTGGCTTTCAGCCAACTTTCGCATCCAAGAGCACCTCCAATAGCCCCCGCAAGCCCAGATGACTGAAAAGACTTTCTTTTTTGTATTTGACACTTAAAACACTTATTTAGCACATGAGCAAAAGACTTTTTTAACCTATTTTTTGCTCCTAAACCCTAAAATGGCCCTGGAAATATCATTCTATCAAATGTTTTAATTTTTTATAGTTCTTTCATTTCTTTGCATGTATATATATTGGTAACTGAGCTTAAAAGCAATGATTTAACAAGTGGTAATGTTGGATATTGCATTATTCATCCTTCAATTGTTATGTTTTCTTTTTGTGTTGATTTGTTATTTTTTTGTAGCATATTTAGGATATTATTTGTTATTTTGTTGAACCTATTGTCCACAAGATTCATCATATCTATTGTATAAATATGTGACTCCTAATGCAATGTAAAAACAATCGGAGTCTTATGCTCTATAAGTTGTCTATGCAACAAAAGGTAGGGAAAGCCTTATGGAGCTTCTAGTGAGGCCTTTGGGTATCGTGGAGGAATTGCAGGATGGCTTGAGTTCAAGATGAAAGAAATGCTTCTCCTAGTGTTACAGGCTTAATGCTATGGTGAGTAGACTCAAGCTAGGAAATGAGGTAATGCATGAGAAGATAATGTTATCTCTAAAAGTTGCACCCAGATTGAGTTCTAAAACCCAGTCACTTCGAGAAACATGGAAATACTCCTAGGTCTGTGGGTTACCTAAAATGGGAGTAAATCTCTGAATTCTAGGTTGGTTCCTTATGAGATGCTTTCACCTATTTTCTCTTCAAACATAACTTAGAACTTCGGAGGGAAAGAGATAGAGGGATAACATAATTAAAACTTAAGACTAAGGTGATGCACCGAACTTGAAATGAGATTGATATTCTTAACACAATGAAACCTTCTTGAAACGGTTCAAATATGACACAATTCTAATAACAGATTACTCATTTTGCAAATGGTAAAAAACTAAAGGATTCTCACTTAGGACTCAAGATGAATCACAATAATGACAACAAATCAGTACCTTTCATACAACAAGATGAACCTCGGAAAAGATCTTCAAACAACTCTTCCATTCAAAATTTCAAAGGGTGAGACAATAGAATTCCCATAATTGTTATAAAACAATCTGTATGCAAACGATGAAGGACTCGAGAAGAAATCACAATAATAGCTCTCTTACAAAAAACTGGGAACTCTTACAAATGAGCCTCAAGCTCATACTTATGTTTTTTTCCATCCAACTACATCATTAATGCAAGCAACAACTCCTTGGTCGAATTTAGTTTTCAAGGCCAAATTTGAGCCCCTAAAAAGTCTTCAAAAAGGTGTAAATATGGCCCAAAAGTCATGCCTCCACAATATCAACATAAAGATCCCTCATTAATGCACTCTTATCTCTCAAAATATCCCACAACAAGTCTCTAAAAAGTAATAAGTTTCTGATCTTCAAATCCCATCAATATGACCTTAGACACCT
The DNA here is from genome assembly GCA_028749045.1 of Cupressus sempervirens. Taxonomy (NCBI): domain Eukaryota; kingdom Viridiplantae; phylum Streptophyta; class Pinopsida; order Cupressales; family Cupressaceae; genus Cupressus; species Cupressus sempervirens. The sequence goes on from CM053792.1 coordinate 704,739,706, forward strand.
TGAAATAACTCTCCAAAATATCTCTGTTTGACTTGTAGAGATAAAAATAAATATCTTATCTTGTACTTAAAGTAATAATTATTAAATAACTTATAATCCATTTACTTAATAAATATCAATTAAGTAATGAACTATAAAGTATTCAATACGTTTATTTAACAATTATTAAGTAATTTGTAATTTATTGTTTAAACAAAATTAATTACATTAATAATATTTATTTAGTGATAATTAAATTACTTAACAATATTATTGATATAATAATGTTCATTAAAAATAATAAATTACAAATTATTTAATGATTTTTTTAAATGATTGAAAATAAAATCTTTATTTTTATTTTATAAGCCAATTTTCATATTTTTTATATTTTAAATAATATCAAATAAATGATTTATAAAATATCATTCATAAATATTATATAACAAAATTCAATACAAACTTACAGAAAAAAGAAAAAAAATTTGAAGCTTGTTATCGTTTCCAAAAATCTGGAAGCTCTTTGTTGTTTTCTCTTTAGATCTGAGACTTTGGGGTAAAGTTTTATTCAGGAAAAACTCTGCTTCCTTCCTCTTACAGCAGTTGCAGATGTACTTCTGCTGATGGCATTTCAAACTTGTAAATGCTTCCTTTACTTCGCTGCTATTGATGGTAGAGTCTGTAGCTGCTAGTTCATTTTTTTCCTTTTATGACCAAAATGATGTATTGCATACGTATCCTTGTTGCTTTGTAACCCTTCAATTTGCTGCAAATCTGACTCTTGTATTTGGTTCAAACAAAAAATGCACCATTGATTGACATAACTATGACTCTACCTAAAATGAGCCGAGGGGTAAAAATTTAGATAACAGATACAAAACTTAATAATGGACGTGAACAACCTTACAAACTTCTACAAAAACCTAACTGCAGTGATTAAGAACATGGTGGTAGCTCGCCACAATGCTCTGCTATTGATATCTCTCAACAAAGTTCTACTGGATATATCAAGTGGTCACAAATTGCCATGGTTGGGCAATGACAAGTCAGTGCACTCATTTAGATGAGTGAAAATGATAAAAGGGATTATGATGTTTTGGAGGTGGCAGTCGGTGTTTTATTGACTACGATATTGGCATTGAAGGGATCTGGGAGAGAAGTACACAATAAGGCATATGAAAGATACAAAACTGCTCCCAGTGGTTCAGTTATGTCCCAGTGGGATCTTCTTCAGCTTCCCTGAATGGGAGTATGTTTTCCATGTTCTATTTTCTGGCTTCTTTAGAAGGATGATATTTTCATTTTATCTCTTTCTATGGTAGCTTTTATGCTGTTGTTTCTAATAATTTTGTATCCTAGCTGTCTCTGAGTGCCTGCTAAACCCATTTACAGATTGTTTAAGCAGGTCTGTTGCTACTTGTTTTGTAGATGTATTCAGGCTTTTAGCAGAAGATCTGGTGCCTCATAATAGCACACCACAAATATTTATTTGAAACAATAGCCACTGTAAGTCTTGATCGGTTGAATGGATCACAATCTTTAGATCGAGATAATTCCTTCACCAGATAAAATGAGCAGAGTAAATTGCATTAGTAAAACAATTTTAAAATACCTTTGCAATATAATTTGAAGTTTGCAAATGACTCACATTAACTGCAAGCTTTTGCCCACAATGGAGTTTCTAGGTTAAAACATTTGTGCCAATCTTGTTTCTGGTTGATGTTTCTTGTTATTTTCATCCTTGATTCATCCAATTGTAACAATGTTTCATTCCAGCAACAAATGAACACTAATTCCACACACACATGGTCTAATGTTTGTTAATTTGAAAATAATTCAAATAGGATAGCATAGAAGTTAGTAAATTTCTATAAAATCCTGACTCTTAAGGATAGTAAGGATCAAAGTTATACAAGCAAACATTTGGGTGTATATATATTTATCTCTACGCACTACAGGATGATATATACCTGCTCCTTACCAACTGCTTTAGAATCCATTCCCATAATCGGTGGTTCTTGCATACTACTAGACAAACAGTTCTACCAATATGCTCATACCATGACATTATGGATGAGCCAAAAGCTAGGAGAGGCCAGATTGTTTTGGGTGCAACTCTTTTCAGCACAAAATGACATGTTTGCTCCCCAGGTGGTGCTGAATAATATGGCTGTATTCAGAAAATAAGATGAGATTATTATCACAAAAAACCAAAAGAATTAGCGGAGCAATGTCAACATTGTTAGATTCAAGTAGGAGGAGAACATATGGTACTCACTGGAGATAAAAGTGTTATCGACTTCAATGCATATGGGTACTTGGAAGCCAATGCTAGAGCAATGATGCAACCCATTGAATGAGCAACTAAATGGAAGGACTTGACATCGTATGGGTGAAAAACTGACCGTTCTATCATGTCTATATGCTCTTCTACTGTATATAAGCAATTAATTGGCTTAGGACTCTTTCCAAAGCCAAGAAGGTCAACTGAAAAAAGCCTATATTTTGACTTTCCTGCTTCAGAAAATTTGGGGTAAACAGTCTGAGTCCAAAAAGAGGATGAAGAAAGAAACCCATGTATGAATATCACATCCATACCCGAAGCACAATTATGCGAGCCTGCCATTACAAGGAAACAGTAAGGAATAGATAAGGCCACAAAATGTTAAAATGTTAGAGAAATTTATTTAAATTATAAATTTTAATAGACCTTCAACATTGGTATTTTATGTGGAGATGTGAACATAGCAGAGTGCAAATTTTCCCTGATATTACTACATTTTGGTAATAATTTACATAAGAGTTGAAGAATGAAAATGAAATATTCCATTAGATTTCAATGGAAAGATACATTACTGAATCATTTCAATAAAAAGTTCTATATATCCATAATCACTTCTGTAAGAGTTCAAAATGGATGCCTAACTGTCTTTTTGAAGTATAAACAAGATTTATGTATTGTAAAGAGGGAAATACTGGCATAAACGGATTACATATAAAGGATGACTTGAATAAAGTTAAATTACTGTAAGTTATAGGTGGATACTTATGGCATAACCCAAATGATTCCACCTTCCAGTGATCTTAAATCGTAAAGAAAGTTGGCAGAAAACCAGACTTTCAGTGTGACAACTATGAGTCATTTCAGTAAAGATCCAGCTCAGCTCATCTCAAGTACAATCAATCAGTCAGTCATGTAAGAGAACATCAACAGTTCATTATAATAGAAGACAAGTTTCCGTGAAAAGAATTATTTCAATTCAAAGATAGCTAATTCAACAAGGAAATTTTCTAAATTAGTCTCCATAGGGAGGAGAGAAGGAAGAAATTATGTTTGGTAGGAGAAGTATTTTATGCTAGTGGAAATACTGCATATATGAGAATCGAGATTCCTAATTTTCAGGACAGTTATTCTAGCGAATAGCTTCAGGCGGTTTATCATAGTATGTTACTATGTACTTGTCTTTTCATAGTAACAAAACACAAAGCTCTACTATTATGTTCAATTATTTATTGATTACAAATCTAAAATTTGATGCTACACAATAATGGCATAAACGTAACCTTACGGAACAAAAAGAGCATGGATAACAAGAAGTTGTGTTCAAGATGGAGGCCTAATGTATGATTGCATCACAGAGGAAGTGTAGATACTACAAAGGAGATAAGAGAATTAAAAAATTGCCCAACAACATGAGGCCATAGATGAATTAATTGGTGACAAATATATAGAAGGTAAGCCAGTAGAACAAGCTCCCAAAAAATGGCCAAATTTGATATCGTAAAAAATAGTAAACCTTCTAAAGCTAGAGTTGACTACATATTTTGGTAGTTTGAAGCCAGAAGCACTAGTGGATTGAATAATAGTTTACAAACCTAGTGAATACCCATAATTTAATTTGGGAGATTCTTAAGGATTTACTCGCCAAGCCAAGGGGGACACATTTACAATAAATACTCAACCAGTTTTTGGCAAGTACCTGCCAAAAATCAGTGAGTCTACGTTAAAAACTCGTGTACAGCCTCCACAACTGTGAAACATAAGTTTGATGCAATTGGAACACAAAAAACATGGTAAAAGCATGATTTTGATACATTCATAAGATATCCCAATTTTCTCAAGAATTTGTGCTAGCTGTTGTGTGTTGAGGAGCAAATTAGGGGTTTTTGCAACTATATTATTAGACCTAATTTATATTTACTATTTAGCTTGAGGGAAAATAGTTGATGCAACTTAGCCAATGAGCCAACCCACTCTTGAGGACGCAATCCTTAGAGCCACTCGACTCAACGTTTCCAAAACAAAGGGTAGAGATCACTCTTGTGTGGAGGGTTCAACACAAGAGACCATTTCTACCTAATAATAATAAAGAGAAGCTAAGGAGGAAGAGCTTATGCTTTCATTATGAAACAAGATGGGAACAAGGGCACAAGGGTGGCGAAGAAGAAAAATCATGCCCTTGGTGCAAAGATATATGGAGGCCATGACACATATGCAAGCAAAAGGACAAGAGGAAAAATGGAGTATGCTTCAAATGTAGGAAAGAATGAGAGCTAGGGCATGTGTGTAAGGAAAAAGTTCAAGACAACAAAATTGAAGCATCAAGGTTGTGTTAATGCAAAATAAACACCCTATAGTGCCTTCCATGTTTGCATTTTGTACCTTGGCTTATTTTGATTTGAGAGATACTTTGATGTGTTCTCATGTATTGCATTTGAGATGCTTCAATGACTTTATGGTTATTTTGGTTGCAGTATCATAGCTGATAAATGTTAGATGCTATACCATTTAATTTGATCATATCTGCATGATGATGCTAGTGATGTGACATGATGCCTTATGATGATATTAGATTATTTTGTATTTGGACGTGCTTTTTTGTTTATGATCATAAGATAGATATTGCTGGACTCATTGTTGATGTGAATGTGCTACATATATTTATCTTGCTCTTATAGTGAACTTCTACAATGATTTTAATGGATTATTTAAATGAATTTAATTAAATGCTTTATTACATGATTTTGTGCACTTATTTCTTTGGCACACACACACACACATGTATGTATGTATAGTGCATCTACTCTTGATGTTGTTTGTTTATTGTACAAGATTTATATCCCTGGCAGTGGCACATGGAGTTAGTGATTTGGTCATTCATACTAAGTCAATGTTGTCCCTGTATGGGCAATGTAACTGCCTTAATAGGTTAATTAATCCTCCACTAATTGGTAAATCTGGATTCATAATGCATTTGGTGTTTGGACCCGTGAACATATTTGTGCATTTAGGACTCTGGAGTGGTCGTAGAAGATATTACTTTAATGCAATTTAATAGTTTAATGGAAACTTTATGTTGATCTAAAGGTATTAATATATACCGGCTAGTTTTCCATAGTTGAATTACAAGCAATTGGAATTGCCTGATATAATTAGGAAAAGGGGCCAATTGATTATTAAGTTATTTTAATAACCTAATTATTATGTCACTTTAAAAAGTGCTTATATTGGCAAAAGGAACTCTTTTATTTCACTTTGCACTTTGCCACATTGTGTTTTGAGAGCGAAATTACTCAAACCCTTTTGTGGCAAATCTTTCTTTTGTTCATTGGGTGAGATTGGCTTGGCAGATTGTCACGAGGTTGGTCTCGTCTCGTAGCAAGAAAATCTTGTGTTGTTGAGCATTTCCCCCCTTTCAGCAGATCTATTGTTATTTATTTGTTGCATTTCCCATTTTAGACCTTTTGGCTGTGAGGTAGAGTCTTCTCATTTTAATGTTTCGCTTCGTTTTACCTTCTGTTTCTTGTTGCTAAATGTTTGGAGGATGAGAACTAGTGTTCCCCTCTGTTTCCATGCTTCAATTCAACCCGGTTGGATGGGTACAAAATATGTGTGTGATTTGTGATTTAATTTGTAAGTTTTAGCGAAGTTATGCTGCTAAAATTTACATGTGAGCTTGTAGCTCAAGTTTGATTTGAGATTTGGGTGTTTGACCTCATTTGGGAAGTGGGTTTTTTGATTTCGTCAGTTTTTGACAACATTGATTTTTTGAGCAATATTTTGGTTGCTAAATGTACTAGAAACAATAGCAGCGGCAATTGGTTGGATAATCAAAGCAGAGGATGTGGAAGCAATAGCAGAGCAATGCTTGTTGAAGGATGTTATACTACTGGACTTGTGAATTTCGATAGTTGGAATAGCCATTTGCAGAGAATGTACCTTACTAATGAGGAGGACATGTGGATTAAGAATGAGCATGGGATTTATGTCTTGAATCCTGTCAGGTGTTCATAAGTTCCCCTTAGGGAAGATCTTCTATTCACCTGAGGTGTCTGATGCAAAAGCATTCAGGGGTAGTTGGGAATCTTACATCACCCAAAAGCATTTCTTTACAATTTGTTTCTTTTTTGTTCCAACTGGACAATTTCTTGTGTTTTGGGTATCAATCGGTCCAATTGCTTCATTATCTTTTGCAATCCTTATGATATGATCTAGGCATCCTGGAGATCCTATGTCTAGCTTCACATCTTGATCCGATGTTCTCTAGATGAAGTTATCTTAAGATTGATTCAGTCCTATATTTGGTTCTTGTTCTAACAATCGGGTTGGCAAGATTCGGTTTGCGAAGGAGATTCATGTCACACGAATCCTAATGGTGCATTGTTCTATGTTGTTATAAATGTGATAGGCCTCCTTGTGTGTGTGTGCACAACATGGTGTATCTAATTGGGGGTGTTCTTATACATTTGGGCCCTAACCTATATTGTTTGTAATAAGTTTCTTTCTATTGGAGATTGTTAATCAGATAAATCGACTTGTGGTTCGCTATCTTGTATATAAGTAGGGTAGCAATTCTTATTTGGGAGGGGGGATAGTAGCTTGGTGGTAGTAAGGATAGTCAAGAAATTTGATAGTGAAGATTGGATAAGGCTTATGTCCTTAGTAATGAGGCATGTCTATTAAATAATTTGTAATCTATGCTTGGAGGTCAACTTGATGATAGTTGAAGATCATACTTCCTTATTTGCTAGAGTTGCTCATTGTTTGCTTTGTCATTTCCATTGTGGTGTTTTTAGCTACAAGTTTGGACATCTCCCTTGGGGACTTCTCCCTTCCCTGCATCAGATGGGGAAATCAGAATTATATATCAATATGTTGTATTTTACATATATATACACACATATATACATATATATACATACACATATATTTACATGTATACACATATATACATACATACATGTATATAGATATATTCGTAATACATGAGATATTAGTATATACATAGCTTAATCCTTAATTACTTGCTATTGCCCCTTTAAGGGATAGGTTGATTTTGTTAGAAAGAGGACTAAATCTTCACGAGGTAGGTGAATCCCAGAGTTGAATGTAGATGGGGTCCTAAAGCCTTGAGGGAGCCTACCTATAGATTGGTTTCCAAGCGCCCTATGTGATGCAGAAGCATCTTGGGTTTCCTTGCAATCCTACTCATTTTCATTCATTCTACCAATTACTGCCGAGTTTATAGTGTTGACCGAGTTGCAGTGCCAAGCTTTGCCGAGTTCCTAGCATGTGTCGAGTTCTTGTTGGTGTCGAGTTCCTGTATGTGCCAACCATTTCCAAGTGCCAGTATTTGTCTTGGTCCTTCTTTGACTGAGTTGTCTGCATCTAGTTACAGTTTGGGCCGACCTTGCATATATCTAATTTTGGTATTTGTATTTAATAAGTGTCGTTAGCTGACTTGTGGTTGTGTATGCATTTAATGTAGGATTTAATTTCTATGATAGGCAGACCTATGGCTACACAAGTATTTAAGAAGGTGTAGGATCGAGTTTTAGTGAGTCAGTAGAAGTTAAGGGACCTAGAAGGTTCGAAGCATATGTGTCTAAAAATGCAAATTTGAAGCTAGATCATGGATCTTGTAATGTATTTTGTATCTAGTCGTAACCCAGAAGACCTTACAGCTGAGCATGTATGCTAATAATTTGATGAATCAATAGAAGTGTTTGTTCTCTCTCTCCTTGGTGTTGTTCTCTTTGTTGTTTGCTTTTGTTGTGTTTACTTTGCAAGGTGGTTTAGATAGTTGGGTGTGCCTTTGGCCCTAGTCATTTGTTTTCTCCTTGCACCATGATGACAAGAAAATCTCCATCCTCCTTAGGGTCTATGATTATGAGAGAAGTAAGGAATTGGAGCTTTAGTATGTTAACTATCAAATGCATTTTAATTTAATCTATTCTAAATTCATAATGACGTACATTATCATTAGGAATTTACAACTTCCTAGAAGGGAACATTACAGAGACTAAGTAAATTTCCAATTCCAAGCATAATCAAAAACCCAATCGAGAATTTCAGGTAAATCAAGTAAAGTCCTAGTTGGGGACATTATAAGGTAGCAAAGATACGCCCTTTGTAGGACATGAAAGTGGTTGTGAATGAAGCGTAATAGAATGCACATGATGAGAACCTTGAGGAGGTTGAAAATGAAAAAGAAAGCAGTGTGGTAGTGGAAGCACACTTAAGGAAAGAAGAAGATGATGACAAGGTAAGAAAGCATGCACAGATGTTCTTCTAGGAAAGTTTGAGTCAATCTACAATCCAGCATTGTTAGCACCAATGAAGGTGGACAAAAAAAAGAACAAGAATGTGCAAATGTATCGAAGAAAGCTGGAAATTAATCAAGGTAGTCAGCTCAAGGTCCAAGAGGAGAATGAAGAAGATAAGTTGCCCTAGAAAAGATAGCAAAGAATGAGAAAGACAAAAACCAGTTAGAGGTCAATGATTAAATGTGGACAAAAACCCACACAACAACGACCTATAATCTAGTGAGTGGCTGGAAAAAGAACCAGCGAGACAAGCTCTAACGATATCAAACATGGTGGAAGAGTACATATGTTATGGTAAATTGATATTGTAATAAATGGAGGAGATGAAAGCTCCTTGTATAGATTTACGAAGGCAATGTTTTTGAAAGTAAAAATTGTGAATACCCTCCCTTAATGGCTATCATCCAACTACCCTGCAAAAGACTCTACATGTCTTGAGGTTATAAATTCTTCAAAACATTCTACTATTGTTAAGACTCTCCCTCCATCTACAGAATGTCAATGACGAAGAGTAGCTGAAATCCATCTAAAAATACAAAAGGCTGCCCGCTTCTTCAAAATGCTCTGCAACAAGAGACAAAAGCCTGCCACTGAAATGAGTCTGTCACTAACGCTCCCATAATCTGCAAAGCTTTTGACCAGAAACCGTTACTAAACATCCAACTTGATGTTGGATTACAAAGTTGTCCCTCCATGTAGCCAAAGACACGCTAAGAATAGCTGCCACGATTTTGAGTAAAAATCTAGAAACCCTCCAAATTTTTAAAGAAGAGCACGACGCCCAAAATAAACTACAAAAAAATGCCATTTTTGAGGAAAATTTGTCAAACCCAAGATGACAAATAATTGTTTTTACAACGGAATCACACACAACTTTGTAAATTATAGAATTTATGAATGATTTTTTAGAACAAAACCGAAAAACTAAATAAATAGTTGGCACAAAATCCGAGAAATGGATCAGCATAAACATCATTTTTAAAGAAAAATGGTAAAACCTTTCTAGAAACCAAAGAGCCCTCCCTGACAAGAGCAAATGCTAAATTTTTTAGAGAAAAATTATAAACCCAAAATCAATCAAAATTCAAAGGACAAAATTATTAAAACCCACCTAAAAAATCATGGAAACCCATCAAAAAAAAATTAAGGGAAAAAATTATGAAAACCCGTTCCAATATTTTTAAGGGAAAAATTTATGAAAACCCATTGGAGAAACCTTCATGCAGCAAAACACAGAACTTTGTGTGATAAACAGCATATGCAAGCAACATGCAACTCACAAAAAGCACATGCAAGTATATGCAACCCTCAAAAATCAAAGACTTTTTCTCAAACCAGGAAATCGTGCAATCAAAACCATCGATCAAGCTCACAATTTTTAGCAAACTCTTCCAAGAAAAATCATAAAATACCTCTAATGATTTTTTATTTTAAAAGTTTGAAAAATAATTAGAAAAATAATATAGATCAAAAGAGGCTCGAGGTTTTTTTTTTTAAATCACCAAATTTTATGATATTCCATCGACCCTCTTTTATACCATGTTATGTAAATTGATATTGAATGAGACAGAAGAAATAAAATCCTTATAGAGATTTACATAAGACGATATTTTTGAAAGAAACAATCATGAAATAAAGACAGATATAGAAACTACCTATTAAAACTAAAGACTAAGGTGACTATCAAAGAAGAATTACAATATTCCAATAACATTATGACCTACTCAAGAGATCAAAATAATTCTTCTACAATTTAACCCTAATTTGTGAGTATCATACTCCCAAACTCTTACCTGGTGTGTTTGATCATGATGTAGAAACAACTTAAAAATCGGGCAATTAGCATCAACCAAAGAAAGCATCTTTTATGATGTCTTTTTTTGGATCCAATGTTGGAGTTTGACTCAACAAGCTACCCTTAATCCTGATAGCAATACCACAATTTCTTAAAATAAATAATACCACAATTTCTTAATAATAAAAAGTACCACAATTTTCATAGTTTCAATAATTTCTAACTTGGAAGAGAGTGTCCAAGACTTGGTTATGTATCAATTGGATTTGAGGGTCCCAAATGTGAAAGGTATCTGACCTAAGCATATTTTTGGTCCAAAATCACAAATCTTCAAGTATAGACAGTTTTTCAAAACAATTGACATCCCTATGACATGGCTGCGCAATTCAAAAGAAACATCCCACATCTGAAGACATGTGGATGATGGATTGTTCAACAAGATGGTAACCACGTCCATGAATTTGGATAACCAAAAACATATTTGTGTTAATCTGTCCTTACTAGGCTGCAATAACTCCATGAGAACGTGGTTGTTGGAGAATTTGGATGCTTCAGAACCAAAATGACAAAAAAATTGCTGATATTGCAGCAGATTGAGTGGAAGACCCTAATGTGTTTGTTGTGAAAAATCCATTCGCTGCAATTTGTGCTGTTCAGCATAGATGGCTTCAGAGGCATTTATTGAAGGTGTGAGCTCATTGGAGTGATTGGAATGCCTTTAATCAAACCAAACGTAGATTCATAATGGGTTTTCCATCTAGAACGTGAATCAATAGAATTTACCCATCAAATTTGAAGTTTTTCCAGGCCAGTTGTTTTTTTAACCTTTTCTGGGCATTTTTATGGCATCACAGCTGCACATAAACCAAGTGGAGTTTGGGAATATCAATTGTAAGTTTGAACTGGGGATTTTAGTTGACAAAAATCATTCTTCAAAGATTTTCCATCAAAGGTAAATTTGAAGGTTTTGTGGCTCTGAAAATTAGGCCAAATATTTGACAAAATATACAGTTATTAAAAAGCTGTGATTTGCTGATTTTGAATGTTCTGAAATGAAATTGGATAAGTCGAGTCCTCTTGTGCCTCTAACCACTCATAAAAATGTAATTTGAGTAGCAGCATGCCCTATCTTCATGCTTCATTAGTTAAAGTGTTAATCTTCCATTTAAATGTGTCTCTAAGACATGGAAAATGCATTTTTGGTCTGAATCAATTTTGAAGGTTTTCAGTGATTTGATTTGGCCTAGGGTGGTCAGTGAAACTCAGACGCAGTCTATCCTGATCGTAAATGAGTTTAGTATTGTTTTAGGGTGCGTTCATGTTTTGGTTCCAAGATGGGGTGGTATGATAAAAACCCCTACATTGACTACATCATAGTTCAACTCTAAAGCTAAGAATAGTTGCCAAGGAGAGAGGATGGAATAAATAGTTTTGTTTATTTTATTCTGATGTTACATGGATCTTAGCTTTCTCTAATCTTGTATTGCCCTTTCCGAGTTAATATTTCATTAGCCTGCAAGGGCAAGAAAATAGATAACGTTTGGAGGAGACTTTCACTTAGCAATCAATGTCCAAATAATATAAGTACACAGTAACTACGTAATTGAAAAATGTCATTCATTCTGCAACAATTGTTCTGTGTTCTTTTCACTTTTCATTCAAATTTCCTTATACTTTTTCTTGAACAATTTTTCTTCTGTTGTCTGCCAGTTCCACATTTAAACCATAAAAAAAGCAGATGGGAGATTAGGGCTATTTTCCAATAGATAGATTGCTACATATAATTGTGATATTGCTATCAGGATTTAACTGTGTGATTTTGAGTCAAACTCATTGACCCATGTTTCATGAGTTGTGATTCAGCATGAATCCATCTCTCAAGAGAATAAATGGAACACTTAGCACTCATTAGATCTAAGTGATGCTCATAGGGGTGAAGCACCGGGACTTCCCGGGAGGTCACCCATCCCAGTACTACTCCAGCCTGAGTGCGCTTAACGACGGAGTTTCCTTTCAGGTAATAATACAATATTATTTTATTTGCTCCTGCTACAAGTTTGGACTACATGTGTACTACTAGTGACAAGAGCCCTCAGGTTTGGCATGCATTCTTGACAGCAAAAATTGCATGTTATTAGTGCTACATTGGGCCTAGAGAATGTTTAAGTGCAGCTTCTACTATACTTCTGTTACTACTGATAATTTCATTAAATTATAACATCAACGACAACAAATAGCATTAATGGCCCACAAACATTATTTCTAAGGAAAAGAAATACTAGTTTCAGCATACCTTGCCCCGCAACTTCAACATAAAGTTTCCGTGTATCTGATGAGAGACATCTGTGGCAAGCACAATCAGACCACCTACCCCCCAAATGTTTGGATTTCCAATTAGTTCTCTCGGTAACGTAATCCACTCCAGTTCTACCGTGTTTCTTCATGAAACAAACTACAGCCACTACCAGTTCCCTCACAAAGTTCTTCCTCGAATACAAAGTTTCTGACAAACCTTCTACTGAATTATTGCCATCGAAACAGTAGCATGGTCTCCGCTCTTTCTCCACCAGAAAATCAACCACCCCGTACACCATGCATAGAATAAAATCGAACAAGTCCAGAAAGGCAAAGACAATTATATTTAATATTCCAATGAAAGCATCTGCTAGAGACTTAAAAATGCTTCTCCGAGGAACTAAGTTGCCCACATTGGCTAATTGTTGGTCTGATTCACAGCTTTCGTTAATGGCCTTATCCTTACACAGACTTTGTTGACACATATTCCCTGTATATAACACGAAACTGTACATACGTGATATTTAAAGCTCCTTCATGTCATTTTGTTTTGTGAATGAGTGCGAGCCAGATTTCCAATTTTAAGGTTAGAACTTTATGACACCGCATCCAGTAGCCTAGAAGATCAAAGAATTTCCCTATTCTCGGTCTATTAGATGCCCACATACGTCACTCTAGCGATCCATTGAGAAGGCGCCATGTGTCATGGTAGAGTTCTGCTGGACAAATTTTTAACATATTTTCTGCACTTTGTGTCATCTCTATTCTATAATTTTATTACTTAAAGCTTTATAATGACGTTTTTTAGTTTAGAAATCAATTGTAATGATAGAAGTTGAACATTATAGTAATTAATTTATATAGTAAATGAAACATAGATGTATCCTTTATTAGATGCTACTTTGTGTCTTTATTATTAGTCTTGTACTAGAGACAATTAGTTTATTCTTTGGTAAGCGTGCAAACAATTTTTATCCTATGATCTTATATAATTTTTTTATTAAAATAAATTGTGATTTTTTATTTCTATTTTTCTATCGGTCCTTCTTAGTTTTGCTCTAGTCTTTTTATTTTCTCTGCAGAAAAATAACAGTAAATGAAAACAAACCATATGTAACTTTGCATGCTTGTTTAGTTGTCTTACCACGTGTTATTTTGCATGTTTATTGGCCTACATTTTACATTTGTTTATAGTAATTTGATAGATTATTTTTTATTTTCCAAAGAAATCTTTGGCATTAGCTAGGTTAATGTAACAATCACATTTCTCAGGGCTCAAAAGAGGATTCATCTATGTCTTTATCACGAAGTTGAGGCATTCTTTGTATAGGAAGAACATTGGCTTTGTCAAATTTGTGTTGTTGTTTTTTTTTTTGAAAAAAAAACTATTTGTGTCTGCATGTTAGTCTTGGAATGTATAAATTTGAAGCATCTGGATATTAGTTGTGGCATTCTTAACCTTTCATAACATCCAACATTTCTTCTCTCATTTTCTATAGATTATAGGCTACTTTGAGGATTCTTGAGCAATTTATTTTAAGAAATTTGTATCTTTCGTTTTCTTTACCATGAGTTTGTTTTGCAAATCTAATTCACTGGTGCTTTTTGTATTATGCACAATCTTATTTTTATACTAATTATCTCTATAATGAGCCACCACTCTAGATGTATTTGTATAATCCTTTTACTGTAACAAGGATTTTACTGATTCCACTATTTAAAATAAAAATTTGAGAGTTATTTTTATTTCTTTGGATTGTGAAAAAAATTGTGTGTATTCTCCCTTGAATATTTGAATGGGTTTCTTGTGCATTGCGTGGTTGGGCTATGACTACTACTAGACTCTCTATGCACAATCAGTTTGAGAAAATTGAAACATTTAATGATTTGGTTGTACAGGAGATTGAAATTACTTAAGAATTTTTATGTTACTTTAAATCTCCTATACAAAAGACGGCGTTGGTTTTATCTTCACAATAAGGACACACTCTATATTAATTCCTGCCTTCCTCTTGTATAGCATGAGGGTTCGATCTTTTCTCAAAAAAAAGTGGCTTAAAACAACAACAATGTTACTTTTTAAGTTAATCTTAACTGTCTAAAAACTATCGTAGTCTCGTAACTCTCTTATGCTAGATAGGGAAGACCGATTCTCAGAGGCCATGAAATATTGATGATTTTGTGCTTGGCGAGCAAGAAGAGGTGGGTTCTCAACGGTTCAAAAGATGGGAGTATTCAGATTCAAAGGAAGGAAAGAAGATTCTCCTTCATTCATGTTTGGTGGTGATTGCAATCCATGAGGGACCCATTACCTACATTGTCGTTGTGTCAAATGTGGAGTTTGTGGTCTATATCGAGGAGCCTAAACAGGAGCATCAGAGCTTCACATCTTTCTATGCCACAACTTCAAGTAATTGAAGAGCATGAAGCGGAAGGAGAACAAAAGAGGAATAGGTGCAGAGTGATTCCTGTGTTGTCCCCATCATGGTTGAAGGCTAAATTGAATTCTCTCAACTCTCACACAAGATCCCCACACCGTTAAACATCATTAGATTTCTACCCATGAACTTGTTTTGTTCTTTGTAATCTCATTCTCTCATTAAATTCTATTATGCATTACCTAGTAGCTTATTCCCTTTCTATGATTACTCATGAGTTGACAACACATACACTACTATTAGAACAATGATCTTTTGAATTATTGTTTTGATATAGTGAATGTGACTTCTCTTTCATTGTAATATTATTGAACATATTTTGATATGATTAGTACTATAGTAGGAGTTTTTGTTTCTTATCAATGCACCACATTACTCTCATCACCTGACATTTAAATTTGTGTTTCAAATTCAATGATGCTTGATGTTTGAGACTATGCTTTCATGTGAAGAATATTAATTCAACTTCACTAGCTTTTACTCAATAACATATAATATCTTGTATTTTTAGCTGCTCATATAGATATGTTTATAAATTCTAAATGCACAAATAGAACACATGGGTTGTTTTTACGAATTTCTAAAAACACATGATCTCAATGTCTAAAATAGATTTGCTAAATGGACTTAGAAACTAAAAGAAAATGCCAATAAAATATGCATAGCCATCTTTAACCACATTTTTCAAAATGCTCACTATCTACACAGAATCAAAGGAGGGTGGTTGTGGTATGTTTAATATTCAATATTGTGTGCGTCTAAGTGATAGAAAGCTTTCATAGGAGGGTCATTTTTAGTGCAAATCTAAATATAGCCATGGTGAAAGGGAAAGGAGTCACACTGTCATTAATGAATAGCTTTGTTCCCTACAAAACTATAATTGTGTGTTGCTAGCAATCTATCATATTGAAGCTCTTGAGAACATTGATGGTATATTTTCTTTAGTCGAGAACAATATTCCTACTAGTCCTATCCTTAAAATGGATATCTCCTTTGATTTTGACTTTTTGTCCTTATTGTCTATTTTTTCCACAGACCTTCATTTGACAATGAGAGCTTCTTTATAGCACTTCTACCCCATTTTAATATGATTCTTCTCCTTCCTAGAAAAAAGGGGAGGCTACCCTACAACATATAATGGACAATGTTTAGTTCTTAGTGGATACTTCTTTGAATGGAAAGTGAACCAAAAATGGAGGAAAGTGAGATCTAACGATGGGAAATTTGTGCTATCTATTCACCAAATTGGAGAAATTGGGAAATGCCATTATTGGAGGGAGATTGGGCAAATTCGATAATCATTTCCTCTATTCCTTTTGACATACTCAAAGACCAAATAGGCTTACACTTGTTCATAGTCAACGGATCCCTCAATCCCCAATTGCTTGCTAAAATTTCTTGTAGAATCTTGGAGTTCTTTAAAGATGTAATGTATCAATCTGTCTGTCAGACTCTAACATATCTAACAATACATTGATATTAGGATTAATACTTTGTTAATCTTTGCAACCTCCAATTTTTTGTAAGGATTAATACTTTGTTGATCTTTGCAACCTCCAATTTTTTTCAGGATTAATTCTTTGTTGATCTTTGCAGCCTCCAATTTTTATTTTTATTTTTACTTAAAGGATCTACAAACTCATGCCTTCTTTATGAAAATCACTTTATAGCAATTTAGGTTGAACCCAAAATTCTTTTGCATCTGAAATTTTGAAGTAGGTCAAATCTAGAATGTTATTGATATATTGAATCATCCCACTCTAAGGTGCAATTGAATGGATTTGGTGAGTGTTTTAAAATGCTACTTTCTGTTTGCCACCAGTATACTTTAAATGGCTTTTGTTTGTGGATCCCAACATATAAAATGACAAATAATTATTTATTTTATCTACCTATGCCATTAGTGGATTAGGAATCAACCTTTAAAATAAACTTATGGGAGATGGAGGGGATGGATTGACAAGAAAGAGTTTTCTTACATAAGTAGGCTATTTTATTGTATATATTAAAATCATTTATTTATTTATATGTCAAATGTGGTATAACATAATAATGATCAATATACCTAAATAAAATAAATTTTTAAATATTATATCAATTATTTTTTTCTATTTTCTATTTTATATAACTTATGTTTTATTTATCTATTAATTAAATTTATTTTTATATTAAGTATTTTATTAATATATTTTTAACAATATTTTTAAAAATAGAAATTCTAAGGAGAAAATTTAACTAGTTTCAAAACTTAGGAAAACAATTTCTTATAAAGTTAAATACAAAAGGAGAATGTATTATAAACATTTAAATTGTAGTTTTTGTTTATATGAATAAAATATGATAAGCATTAAATCAAATATCTCCAAAACCTCACTATAGTTTTCTATTCATATGAATATGAGATGATAAGCATTGGAGTTAAAATGAAGTCTATTTTTGCTCTTCCAATAGGGGTAATGAACCAGTGTCCTCAAAATCATTTGTTAAGTTCTATTTAAATAATTTTTAAAAAATAGAAATATCTACAATTCTAAAAAGTAAATGCAATATCCTTAATTAAGTAACAATAATACTTCATCTCTTATGCCTTTTTACAATAGGCAGGGACTTGTGCTCTAACAGAGCTCTTGTTTTTAAGATAAATTAAAAATAAAGATGATTTTGTTATTGATTTTTGTCTTATTTAAATTTTTATTCGTAAATTTATTTTTTCATAAATTATAGTATATATTATATTTATTTTTTTAAATAATTTATTTATTTTTGTTGGGTGATCAAACAAATTACTAATATCTTGATGAATCATGATTTAGGAAATCATCTCCTCAAAAAATGGAAGTAATAAGAATATCCATTAATAGATAAGACAATTAATATTTCTTCTTATCACCTCCCTTCTTGTGGAGCTTAGAGTAGTAACAAAGGAAATCTTTAATTTTTTAACTTTTTTGCCCTTCATAGTTACCCAACCCTCTTCCACCTTAGTCGCCTCCTCAAGCCAATCAAAAGATGCATCTTAATGCAAACCCCCATGCAACCACATACCTTCCTTTTGAATTGTGATTAGCATTTGATCCCATTTCCTCTTGTTGAAATTGGTCTTCAATAGCAAGACCAACCTCCTCTCAAATATCTAGAATTTATTTTTTTCTCCCTCCCATTCAGCCTAACAATAGCTTGTGAGTTTATTAGCATAAGCACCTTATCACTTCTTGAGAGCTAGAAGTGCATTTGAATTAGAAATCTCTTGTTGATGCAAATCACTACCTTGAATAGCCTGAGAAAATATCTTTTGTTGTTCACCCTTCTTTTCCATTAAACAATGGAGGTGGGAAGCATCCTTCCACCAAGAGGCTATCTTATCATGTTTATGCTTAAAACATTGGGCATCCATGTGCCCAATCTAAAAACATCCCCTACATCTTCTTAGAAATTTGGCTAAGGATATATGTTAGAGTTGTCATTTATGGCAACATATAGCTTACTTTGAGAAAGAAAAATGAAAGGAATAGTCTACAGTTATTATTTGAAAATTATCTAAGTTTGCATCAGCAGAATAGTGTACAGTTAGCCTATTTTGTTTAGTGCAGTTCACTGAAGGCACTTGGGCTTATGCCCACTTACAAGAAGGAAGGACATGATGCATATGACACGTGGGTAAAAGCACATAAATTTTTCATATGTATGGATGGAGTTATGACATTTTTATTAGTTATTATTTATTGCGATAGAACAGAGATAAAGGCATAATAAAGGCATTTTGGTTAAGGAATTGTTTTGGTTCACCAAAACAATTACTTGACAATGTTGGGATGACATCCTAGATGTTAACCTACACGTGGCAAAAGATAATTCAAAAGATTTAGCAAAGTATCAAGCAACAAGGTCGACAAAATGAAAGAATTTGATATAAAGGAAGAAAACTTTTTGTTTAGCAAAGTGTGGCATTGTATTGTAATTATATAATGTATATATGTGTACTTTATATGATCGGTATTGATGCAAATTTGATTTTAGTTCAAAGCAACACAGTTGTATGATCAGTTTTGGAGAATGAACCAAAAGGCATATCAGATTTTAAAGATATTGGCACTATATGAAGGTTTTTATATCCATCTCTATTGATAGCATTGTAAAGTTATATTTTCTTATTTGAGCAATGGGCCCTTCTTGCATACTTTTATATCATAATACCAACTCCTAATAGGTTGAGGCTTGTAACAAGGCCTAGTCCTCTAATAAGGACAAATGCACTATACGGATGTAATAGACTCTAAATAGGATCAATATCTTTCACAAGATACTTTTTATTAGTGGATCATTTTGTGGGTACCATCCCCACTAGGTTTTCCCTTGGCCTGAATTTCCCTAGTTGACAAATAATGGTGTTATGAGTTGCATTGTATTATGGTTATGTTTGCTTTTCAGTTTGATTATATATGAAAATTTAAAGATTGTTAATAATATCCACAGTTGGGAAAAAGTTTGTGGAACACTAATTCAAACTCCCCCTCCCCCACCTTAGTATTCCCTATTTCTAACTATTGGTAACATAGCATAGTTACTTAGAGGAAGCTTAGTAGTTTGAGTAAGATCTCTATGGATGTGGATCAATTGTAAAAGATCTTGAGAAACTTGATAGTGTTGCAGAGAAAAGAAATAAGTTGAAGATCAAACTTAAAGATGCACAAGACTTCATTCATAAATTAAAGAGAGTAGATTGAAGAAGAAAGAGTTGTGTGATCAGATCAAGGATAGTGGAGTAGTTTCAAGACTTAAGAAGGAAAATGAAATTTTGAAGCATGAGCTTGGAGTTACAAATTTGAAAAAAGGATGATGGAAGATGAAAAGAAAAGTCATTCAAATTTGAGAAATGAGAATGTAGATCTGAAATCCAATCTTACCAAGGTGACATCTGAACACAAGACTACAAAATTACAATTTACAAAACTTGAGAAGTACAACACTATTGTTAAAGAAGAACTTACACAAACAAAACAACATCTTGAGAAGTTATATTCAAGCACTAAAAATCTTGATGAATAGATTATGGAATGAAGACCTTTTGGAAACAAAACAAGAATTGGATATGTTGAAGGAGAATCATCTAAAGGATATGAAGTTATTGAGGAATAAGATCTAGTGAACCAACAACCTAATCTACAAGAAGATCTGAACAAAGAAGTACATAATCAATCTAATCAACCTAAAGAAGTAAAGAAAAAATTCAATGGAAGATGCTTTGCATGTAATCAGCTTGGAAATATGAAGAAGGATTGCATAAGTAAGTATCCTAAACCCTTTTCTAGTTATTTTTATAATTACTTTGCTTATGGACATAAATCTAATGAATGTATGAAGCTTAGATGTAATAATGATAATAGAATGTATGAAAGTACTAACCATGTAGCTAGGAAACTATTGGGAAAAACAAATGTCATAAGAAGTGCAATTATGTATTATAAGTGCAACAATTTTAAGCATATTGCTAGGGATTGTAGATTACAAACAAATCAGTTTGGACTCGGATATGGAAATAGAGTTAAAAGATGTCAAAATTGCAACAATTTGGGATATACAACAAGATTTTGTAGAATGAATAACATGAGATCACATAATGTGAACTTTAGAAGGAATGTGAAAAATAATGTAAGAAGGAATGATAATGTGAAAAGAAAGTAAGTTCAAAGTCCAAACAAAACATATTTTACAGAAGGAACACCTGCAAACACTAAGGTATGGGTAAAGAAGATAAAAGACACATCAGAGAAAAAGATGAAATCAATAATTGTGGCATAAAAACCCCTTATCAACTTAAGCAAGTGTCTTTGTGAAGGAAATAGGGGATAATATACTAGATTCATCAAACCAATTAATGGTAACATAAAATTTTAGGCACTTGAGGGTAGAATGGAATGTTGTTAGGAAGCTACAATAAAGAGTGCATAAGGAAATATAATTGTATGTAACTACAGGAAAGAAATATAACTTACTAGATATATTGTCATCTTTTTGAGTTGTTTGTACTTGCTCAATTAATGCAAATGCAAATTTTGGTGGATTTAAGGGTTGAAATCAATTATTTTGAATATTGTTTGATCGATAGGAGATCGTAAGGAGTTAGCAAAGAGATTGAAATGTGATTTGGAATATTTGAGCAACAATTTTATCAATTTTTTGACAAAGCCTTAAATTTGGGTTAACAAAGGTATTTTTTATTATAACATTCATTTATGAAGCATATTTGAATCTAGATATTGTGAAAATTTATCTTTCACTAGTTCATGATAATTTGAAGAAACCTAGGCATAAGTTTAGGAGAAACCATATTGTACCTTTGGAAGATGACCTTTTCAAGGAATTTTTTGTAAATACCAGATGGAGTTTTGATTATGGAAGACATTAGATCATACATTCACTGCAAGTTTGAGACTACATGAGATTCAGACATAATGAGTTAATTTGATAATGTGTATAAGGAAGATAAGGCGCTTAAGGAATTTTTTAACACCTAGGGCAACTAAAAGTTGTGAACTATATATTTTACCATGAATTTGAGAATGAAGAGGGGAAAATAATGATTTTAAGCCATGTACATGACAATATATTCTAGATTGGAAATAAACCTATCAAAATTACCAATCACCTAATCCATGAGGTAACAGACTTGAGCAACAAAGGCATAATTCATGTAAATGAGAAAAATGTGAAGAAATTTGTACAACAAAATATAGAATCTAAGTGGGATGGTAGAGGAATGACATTGAGTTTAATCAAGAAGGATGGTGTAAGATTTATTAGTAATATTTTGGACTATAAGATGAATTCAGATGAAGTTTCAGCAGGAGTCATAAATTGCTTATAAGATATGTGTGGACAAAAAGGAAGTGAATCATTGTGATATTTTAAGGCAACAACTATTTGATAATCTTGAAACACTAAAGAAGAACAAGTATTCTACTTTCATATTTGAATCACTACTTACTTATCTATTCTTTCATATTTTGAAGAGTTCTCCTAACATGCCTACATCTGAGTGGAAATATGATAAATGTATTTGTTGGAAAGTAAAGTCCACCAAGATAACTGAGGGATTGGAGGGGTGAACCAGTTATCAGACTATTAAAACACTTATCAAACTTATTAATCCTTAGCCATGGGAACAATATGACCAACAACCATAAGAAGAGACACATACACAATAACACCACATATGTTACCTAGGAAAACCCTTCATCAAAGGGAAAACCCTAGTAGGGATAGTACCCACAAAATGATGTACTAATATAAAAGCTCCTTGTAAGAGGATGTACTTTGTTAGGAGCTAGTGAAATACATTAAGTGCATATAAATCCTTGTTAGGAGACCTTAAATTCCTATTAGGATATTCCAACCCTGTTAGGAGTTGTGCCAACCCTGTTAAGAGTTGTAGAAGATAGAAGGACCCATTGTCCAAACAGTTTCAGGGCAAGACTACTGAACACATTGTCCAATGGATCTTTGTATTATTCCTTGCACAATAATAGAAAAAAAAACTTGAACTCCTACTATGTCCTCTTGACCAAACCAAACCTCTTTAGATCTTGATACCAGGTTTTCTAACTTGCATCCAATAATCCTTTGGATCGCTCACACGAATTTACCAAATTTGCATATCACTTGTATAATTTTCACTTGCATAATCACTCACATCACTTACATGATTTACCACAAGGAAAATAAGCTTCCTTTGTACCATATCCTTAAAATAATTCACTAGGTTGGCCTTGAGGTTTTCTCAATTAATTATAATAGGACCTCTTAAAAATATTACAATTCTTTACATCTTTTCACAATTACAAAACATTGTCGACTCACAGTAAATACACCTTCTCATATGTGCGACCTTGAACCTTACACACTCATTGATATCATCATCAGGTAGTCTACTATCACTATCTAACTTCACTCATCACAATTCTATCCATGTTAAGAGATACAATCCAATCATCAGAAACTATTTTTGAGGTAATTTTCTACATATTGTCCTCTGTAATTCTTGAATAACTCTTACATGTCTTTGACTCATTGCACACACACTTGTCTACTTCATCAAGCTTTAATGTAGAACATATCCTCAACTGTGCTTGAGCTCATGATCAATACACAGTCTGTATGACCTTGTTCTTTATCTATCTGTCTTTATAGAAATGATACTATGTTGACATTAATGACAAACACAATTATGAGTGCAACATGTCAATCATGTTAGCAATATCCCCCTCTGGCATTGATGGCAGCATAAATGGAAAACATCTAAGTTCCAAGAATACCAAATCCAACTCTACTATTGTTGTTGTTCTCTTCTTTTCAAATCCTCTTCATCAATTAAATATGAAACTCATAGGAACAACTCTTCATCCATGCTTTCTCATTCTAACATGGATGGGCATCACTTGTTCACAATTCTCCCCCATTGATATAACTTAATGTTTCTCTCCATTGACATCAATCTATCCACGAACAATTCTCCCACATGCATACATCTCCCACATACTACCAGAAGATGTTTTTCATTTGATCTCTCCCTTGTTGACATCAATGACAAAGGCATCATTATGTCAATCAATTTCTCAAAGTCTTCAGTTGGCTTAAGTGTCCAAAGACACCATTTTATACCAACTACTAAGATTCCTTGATAACTTTGCTCATCACAAATGCTCCCCCATACAAGAAGCATCAACATTCCATCTAGATAAATAATAGTGCTCTATACCACTAGACTGATGCACTCTCTGCATCATCTACTCAGAAGTAGGCAGGGGTATAACCCCAAGCATAACTCACAAATACTCAAATGTATCTTTAGGCAAAGACTACATAAAAATATATGAAATCTACTCCTTTGTATTCACATACTCTAGTTTGATTTCTTTCTCTACAACTTTCTCTCTCAAAACATGATACTTAATGGATATATGCTTAGTCTTAAAATGTAACACAAGATTCTTAGACATACTTATTGTACTCATGTTATCACAATATATGATAACAAGTTCTAAAAACTCTATCCCAATGTCCTTCAACATCTATTTCATCCACATGATTTGATTATAATTGTTTTTTGTTGCTACATACTTTGCTTTAGTAGTACTTTGTGAGATACAAGATTGTTTCTTTCTTAGCCAAGTAACCAATCTTCCTCCAAGGAAAAATGCTCCACTATTTGTACTCTTTCATTATCCATAGTGCCTACCCAATTGACATCAGTATATGCACACAAAGTAAAGTCACTTGCTCTATCATACCACAATCCAAAATCAGGTGTACCCTTTAAATATATGAATATTCTCTTTACTACTACATAATGTGCTTCTCTAAGACCTTCTTGAATTCTTGCTACTAAACCAACAACATTTTCTATATCTAGTATGGTGTGAGCCAAATATTGCAAACCTCCAATCATGGATCTATATTTATTTTTCTCAACTGTAGGTGTCTCATCTTTGCTAGATATCTTGTGACTAGTTAGCATAGGTGTACCAATAGGCTTACAAATTTTGAAGCTAAATACTTTCAACAAGTATTTCAAATACTTAGTCTATGATAGGAAGATACCATTACTATTATGTACAATCTATAGACCTTTATAGAAGTATTTCATCTCACCAGTCATACTCATCTCAAATTCATTCTTCATTTCATCAACAAATTTGTCACTTGCTTCATCATTACCTCCAAAGATTATGTCATCCACAAATATCACAATGATCAACAATACATTCTCAATTTCTTTCAAATACATGTTATTATCTGCAATACCTTTAGAAAATCTCAACTTTTCCAAATACTTGTCCACCCTCGCATATGAGGTTCTAGGTGCTTTCTTTAGACCATACAATGATTTCTTCAATCTACACATCATTTCCTTTTTTCAAAGGAAATCCTTCAGGTTGCTCAATGTAGACTTCTTCAAATTCTTCATTCAGAAATGTTGACTTCACATCCATCGGATATACTTTGAACTTCTTATTTGTTGCATAAGCCAAGAACATTCTTAATGCTTCAATTCAGGCGACAAGGGCAAATGTCTCTTCATAGTCTATACCTTCTTGCTATGAGTGTCCTTTGCATACCAATCTTGCTTTATTTCTCACAACTTCACCTTGTTCATTCCTTGTTTTTGAGAACCCATTTAGTTCCTATAACATTCTTATCTTTAGGTCTCGCAACTAATTCCTATGTCTTGTCTTGACAATTTGATCTAGTTCTTCCTTCATTACTTGAATCCAATGATCATCCTTGTATGCCTTAGCTACAATTTTTGGTTCAACTTGAGAAATCATACATAATTCTTCATGTACTATGTTTCTTATCATAACTCCTTTTTCTTTTCTTCCAATAATTTGATTACCAAGGTGATTCATTGTCAAATTCTTGTTAGGTGTAGGCATTACTGACTCAACTCTTGCTTCTTCTCTAGGTTCAAATCTTGGTTCATCTATATGTTCAAAAGTTTGAACATCATTCTACAAATCATTGTTAGTCTCAAAGAAATTTTCAACATTTTCTATGATAGGCTTAGGATTAACTCCCTCTTCATCAAAATTATAATCCAACATTATTTCTTTGACTCCAAACTTTTCATCCACTTTAACATTTGCACACTCAACAATAGTTTTAGTTCTTTGATTAAAACATCTATAAGCTTTTATTTTCAACGAATAACCAAGGAACATACCTTCATCACTTCTTGCATCAAACCAACCAATATTATCATCTCTCTTTATGTAACACTTACCTCCAAAAATTATGAAATACTTCACTGAGGGTGCATTTCCAAACCATAATTCATAAGGAGTTTTATACTTTTTTTAATCTACAATATGTTCATTGTGTATACTATTGTATTGACTACTTATCTCCAAAATGTCTTTGATACATCGTTCTCAAACATCATGGCTCTCATTGCTTTGTTACAGACCTATTTCATCTTTTAGCAATTCCATTTTGCTTAGGAATCTTAGGTGTTGATAGTTGTCTCTTAATGCCATTTACTTTACAAAAGGTGTTAAACTCATTTGAGGTAAATTCTCCACTTCTGTCTGATCTTAAACATTTAATATTCACTCCAGATTCATTCTCAACTCTATTTTTAAACAATTTGAACTTCTCAAATGCCTCAGGCTTTTCTTTAAGGAATGCTACCCACATCATCCAAATAAAATTATCAACAAAAATCATGAAGTACCTTTCACCGTAGAATCCTCTTGTTCTAATAGGACCACTAAGATTTGTATGAACAATCTCAATTTTTGATATAGTAGAGAACTTCTTGCTAGGAAAGGAAACCTTCTTCTGCTTATCCATAACACATTCTTTGCACACAACATTAGTAGGCTTCACAATTTTAGGCAAATTTGTAACAACAAATGTACTACTAGCCTTCACAATATTATCAAAGTTTATATGACAAAATATTATATGTGATAACCAACTATTATCCACCTTTGCAACCAAGCATTTCATTATTGTAGGGTTCAACTAAAAAACATTACCTTTGGATCTTGTACCAATACCAATAAACTTACCATCTTTATCCTTGATAATGCATATCTTCTCTATGAATTGTAACTGATATCCCTTGTCAACCTTTTGTCCAACACTCAATAGGCAATGCTTTAATCCATCAACAAAATAGACATCATCAATGTTAGTCTTTCCATCAACAGTAATAGATCCTATTACCTTGATATGACAAGTTGTATTGTTACCAAATATGACAATCCCTCCATCATGATTGCTAAACTTAACAAATTTATTCATGTCATTGGTCATATTACGAAAACAACCACTATCTATGATCCAATCAACTTTCTTTTCAACCTGCAAAACTAAGGCTTTCTCTTCTTTAATTTCTTCTTTTATAGCTACAAATCCTAACTCATCATCACTTTCACTTTGAACTCTTTTATCATATTCATCATCTTCATTTGCATAGAAACAATCTCTAGGTATTCTAGACTTGAAATTATTTTTAGACTTTTTCTCTCTTTTAGGACACTTGGAAGCATAATGACCAAATTCAATACAAGTCTGACATTTAAAAAAGGGAAATTCCTTCTTTAATTCTTCTGTCTTCCTCAAATATGGATCTAATGTTGCTATCATAGTCTCCACTAGTGCTTTCACTTCTTTACAAGGAAGAGTGAACACTTAATGTACTAAAAGATGTTTCTACTCTTGTTAAATCTCTAGATTTCTTCAAGCTCACTTCTACTTCCAATCTTCCAAGAAGAGTCTCTCTAGTAAACTTCTTAGTGAAAGGTGTCACTTGCTCAATAATCTACATCATTTGCCTAAATGGTGGTGTCAAAGTTTTCAAGATCTTCCATATAATCTCATTCTTGTCTTTAGATCCATTGCAAGACTTAATTCTAGCAATAATTTATAATATTCTACCAATATAACTTCATACAAATTCATCTTCCATCATATTAGCATCTTGAAATGAATATATCCAATTTTGTAAGGTTATTCTTTTAGCATGCACATCGCCTTCAAAAGTAGATTCTAAAGCTTTCCAATTTTCATTTGATGTCTCTAAGGATTTTACCTAATTGTATTCATTTTTAGGAAGATCTTATAATAATGCTTCTTTGTTAAACATATTGCACATAAATAGATCTCTTTCAACTTCACTACATTCCTCAAGTTTGATTTCTTCTCACCAACCAATATCTTGGACCCATACATAGAAGATGAGTCTTCATATTCTCTTTCTAGCTATCATAGTTAGCTCCATTGAATTTAGGACTTTTTTTCTAAAATGACCTGCCATAGATTTGTTAAGCTTTTCCTTAAAGGACTTGATACTCTAATACCAATTGTTAGAAAGTAAATTCCACCAAGATAGTCGAGAGGGGGGTGGGAGGTGAATGAGTTATTCAACTATTAAAACACTTATCAACCTTATTAATCCTTACCCATGTAAACAATATAACCAGCAACCATAATAAGATACACATACATAATAACACCAGATATGTTAACTAGGGAAACCATTGATCAGAGAAAAAAACCTGATGGGGATGGTACCCACAAAATGATGTAATAATATAAAAGTTCCTTGTAAGAGGATGGACTCTGTTAGGATCCAATGAAGTACATTTAGTACATATCAGTCCTTGTTAGGCGAATTTGAATCTCTATTAGGAGATTCCAACCCTGTTATGAGTTGTAGAAGGCAAAAGGACCCATTGTCCAACCATCTTCAAGGAAAGACCATCAAACACACTATCCAACTAATCTCTATAATTTTTCTTGTAGAATAATACAAAAGAAATAACTTGAACTCCTCTATCCTCTTGACTAGACCAAACCTCTTCACATCTCGATACCCAATCTTCTAACTTGCATCCAATAATCCCTTGGATCGCTCATGCACATTTACCAACTTCACATGTCACTTGTATAACTCACACTTGCATAATCACTCAAATCACTTACATGATTTACCACAAGAAAAATAACCTTCCTTTATACCATGTCCTCAAAATATTTTCACTAAGTCTGCCTTAAAGCTTTCCAAATTAATTTTAATACAACCTCATTAAGATATTACAATTCATTACATCTTTTTGCACTTACAAAACATTGTTGGCTCACAGTAAATACAACTTCTCATATGTATGACCTCGAACCTTGTGCACTCATTGACATCATCATCAGGTTATCTACTATCACTGTCTAACTTCATTCATTATGATTATATCCTTGTTAAGAGATACATTCCAACACGGGCATGGATTTTTAAAAAAAAGATATTTTTCCTTCCATATTCAGACCAATCTAAAACATTTTAATTGATGGTAAAAAATTGAGGTCAAATGTACTAGTGTAATCAATACCTTCTTCTTGAGAATAGCCTTTACATATAATTCTTGCTTTGTTTCTTGATACTTTTCCATCTTCATTCAACTTATTTCTGAATACCCATTTTCTACCAATCACATTCTTATCTTTGGGCCTAGGAACAAGAGTCCAAGTTTTATTCTTTTCTATTTCTTCTATTTCTTCATTCATAGCCTCAATCCAACTTTCATTTTCTAGTGCATCTTTAACACTTCTAGGTTCAAATTTAGCAAGAAAACATGTACCTTTTAGTTTGCTTCTTGTCATTATTCCATCTTATTTGTCTCTAATGATCTAATCAGGTGCATGATGCCTTCTGACATATTTAGCCAATACAGGTTCTTTAACTTTTGAATGAATTGTGTTGTCTTT
Source organism: Cupressus sempervirens (assembly GCA_028749045.1). Lineage (NCBI taxonomy): Eukaryota > Viridiplantae > Streptophyta > Pinopsida > Cupressales > Cupressaceae > Cupressus > Cupressus sempervirens. The sequence continues at coordinate 704,769,085 of CM053792.1, forward strand.
ATTTTGAATCTCAACTTCAGGCTCAGGTCCTTCTATCTGTGGCTCAAGTTCTTCAAACTCAGTATGTACTAACTCGATAGCCTCTGAATGTAACTCGGGTCCCTCTGACTCGGTTTGTACTTCCTGTAGCTTGGTAACTATCAGAGACTTGGAGAGTTCGAGAGATGAAGTCTCTTTTTTGTCAAATGTATTTGGAAATGTATCAAGTTCATAGTAGATAAATCTTCTGTAATCTTCTAGCTCTTTTTTCCTTTCTTCTTCATTATTTTCTGCAAACTCATCAATTCTCACATGTGCATTTTCTATGATTTTGTGAGTGGACAAATTCAGACATTTGTATGCTTTACTTTTACAGGAATACCTTAGAAATATACCTTCATCAACTTTTACATCAAATTTCCCTTTTCTAGATTCTTTCGAGATATAACATTTTATACCAAATACTTTCAAGTAACTTACATTGGGTTTGTAGTCATACCATAGTTCATAGGGAGTTTTGTTTGAGTCCTTCTTCAATTGAACTTGGTTCAAAGTAGGAACTATAGTGCTGATAGCTTTCTTTCAGTATTTGATAGCAACATTCTTCTCAATCATTAGTGTCCTTGCACAATCCATGATGGATCTGTTTCTTCTTTTAACTATTTCATTATGCTCAGGAGTACCAGGGGCTGATACTTGTCTTTTGATTCCTCTTTCAATGCAGAAATTGTTGAATTCATTTGAGATGAATTCACCACCTCTGTTTGATCTTAAGCATTTCAATGTTTTTCCAGTTTCTTGTTCTACTCTAGCTAGATACCATTTGAATTTCTCAAAAGCTTCTAATTTTTCTTTCAGATACATAACAGTCATCATTCTAGAATAGTCATCAACAAAAAGAATGAAAAATTTTTATCCACTATAAGTTTCTATTCCAATGGGTCCACATAAATCAGTATGCACAATTTTCAAGACATCTTCTGACTAATAGTTTTTGCTCTTAAAACTAATCTTTCCCATTTTACCAATTTGGCAATTTTTGCATAATCCAACATCAGGTTTCTTCAAACTAGGAATACCTCTTACTCTTCTGAGTTTGCTTATCTTGACCATATTATCAAAGTTTGCATGACATAGTATTTTGTGCCATAACTAGTTTTCTTCTACTTGAGCAATAAAACATTAGCAATCATTAAGATCAAGAAAAAATAGGTTACCTTTTGTTTTCCTGCCTTATCCAATTAGATTTCCTTGGCTATCCAGTAGTCTTGCTATGCCATTCATGAATTCTACCTTGAATCCAATGTTGTTTAGTTGTGCCTCACTTAGTAAATTATGTTTTAGTCCTTTAACCCAATAGGCATTGTCACATACAAGTTCATTGGTTAATGAGATATGACCTTTTCCTTTTATGCAACAAGGTTCATTGTTTCCAAACTACCTCCATCATAGTGTTCAAAATGTTCAAACTTAGTTTTATCTCTAGTCATATGGTGAGAACATCCACTATCTATGATCCATGTGTCATTTTTACTAACATGAGAGACAAGTGTCATCTTATCTCCTTCATCATCATATTCATCTTTTACAACAATATACACTATTTCATCTTCACTGTTATCAGAATCTTTAGCCATAAGAAAAGTTTTCTTACCTTTGTCTTTGTAGGATTTCTAACCTTTGAATTCCTTCTTGCCTTTGTACTTGTGGCTTTTCTTCTCTTCCTTGCCTTCTTTGTTTGGACACCTAGCAATAATATGACCAATTTCTTTAAAAGAATTTTACCTTTGTACTTTCCTCTACTCCTATAACATTTCTTTACAAGTAGAGCTTCAACAATTTCAAGATCACTATCAAAACTTTCTTTAGTTTCTTCCTCACTTTCTGATTTATTATCTTTTATTTTCTTACCCTTTTCTTTGAGTGAGAGTTTAGCTTCAAATGCAGACTCAATATTCTTGCAAGCAAGAACATATGTCAAAGTTGTCTAGTTCAAAAGCTGTCAACCTTCCTACTAGAGCATCCAAGCCTATCTTGTTATTTGGATTGCATCTCTTTTCTTGAATAGTAGATGCTCTGATTGCATAGATGGGAAGCAAAGTTTTGAGTATTTTACTTGCAATAGTTTCTTCTTTAATTTCTCCTCCAAATGCTCTGATTGCACTAACACTGGCCTTAATTCTTTTTACATATTTTTCAACATTTTCATCTTCTCTCATTCTCATTTGATCAAATTGTCCTCTAACGCTTTCTGCTTTGGCTCTTCTTACATTGTCATCTCCTCTATAGATTTCTTTCAGTTTATTCCACATATCAAAAGCATTTTTTAACCTTATCAAATTCAACATAACTGAGAGCGAATGCAATATCAATCATCATGATGTTATGGTTCTTTTTCTTAGCAATATCATCAATTGATAATGTTCCAGTGGGATTTTTATATTTTTTTATCAAGATATTTGCAACCTGAATCACTGATGGTAGCTAAATGAAGCCTCATAAGTCCTTGCCATCTTGCAAAGTTGTCTCTGTTCAACTTTGGAATCTCTCTTTTGTAAGACATCCTGAACTTTAGCTTAGATCCTTGAAACTTTCTCTACAAGCACCAAAAGCTCTGATACCGATTGTTGGAAATATAAGAGGAGTAACTAAGAGGGGAGGGGTGAATCAATTACTGCTAAAATAAATCCTAGATCCCATGGATGTCAAATAAAATTTAGACTGATAAAACTGATTACTGATGATACTCGGTAAGCATACAAAAATTTTTGTAACTCGATAAATGCGGTGTGTATTACTTTAATAGATCTTAAGATGTTATCAATAATTTACTTGCAAGCATAAAATAAATAACATGAACACGTATGACACCAGGATTTAACATGGAAACCCAATTTGGGAAAAACCACCAAATGCAACTAGTTAATGTTTTTCACTCTTCTGAAGTGAGCCTTGTTAGGAGCCAACCCTGTTAAAGGTTACAAAATGCACTGTTAGGTGTGATCCTGTTAAAGGATTTAATCACCCTATTAGGAGTGGCCTTGCAAGAGGTCTTGAAACAATTTAATGGAATTGCCACCTTGTTCGAGGACTTACAAATGGCTATTAAACCAACTCTGTTAAGAGATTTTAGATCACTACTACAATGGTTAGAGAGTAACAATGAAATGACCTGATTGTGATGCAAATGAATTGCTAATTAGAGATCTATGTTTTGGTTCTTACTCGATCCTTCCCGATCAAATAACACTTCTCTGCTCCACAAGGATACCTGCTTATCCTTCAAGTTCACTTCCTCTCTTCTTATCTCTTCTAATTCCCTCAACTTGCATATCACACACTTTGAAATCACAACTTGACCTTTTACTTATACCTTCCAGATTCTCAAGTCGACTCAAATACAAATTAGAATAACCAATATTCATTACCATAGTTGGTTAGAATCAATGGGTAAAATAATTAAGCTTTACATGCCAAAATAAGAAAATCCTTTAGTAGCCAATAGTGGCATGTTGTGATGGTTAAGTTGTTGTGTTGTTATCCTTGCCATCAAGGTTCAAATCTCATGGGGATGAGGTCCCCCGTTTGTGGCCTCACTGGTTCATAGCTCCAGGTCAAAGCATTTACCCCTCTTAAATTTTTTTTTTTTTTTTAAATTAAAAAAAATCCTTTAGTAGCCAACCCAACTCGATAGAAATTGATTCTGAAGCGATTTCTTGTGTTAACCAACAAAAGCTCGGTTAACACTACGAACTTACAAAATTCCTTTGGTAATTGAGTGAACTCAGTTAATACTAACTCTGTTCAACTTTCCCTTCGTTAATCGAGTGAGCTCAGTTAACACTCTTTTTTGCTTAACTTCCTTCGACACTTGAGTGAGCTCTGTAGATACTGCCTTCTGTACAGGCTAAACTTAGAAATGCTCAGTAGACTAGGAAAACTATCTTCACTGACCAAGTGAACTCAGTATGCACTGACTATCAACTGATATGACATTTGCATAACATCAAAGACAACACATAATTAATCAATTGTATCCAACAGTACCAATATCAAAAGATGATAAGTTCGGTCAAAAAAAGGAGCTATGCATTTTTATTATTCTACAAGGAATAATACAAAGATCAGTTGGACAGTGAGTTCAATGGCCTTGCCCCTGAAACTATTTGGACAGTGGGTCCATCTGCCTTCTACAACTCCTAATAGGGTTAGAATCTCCTAACAGGGATTCAAAGTCTCCTAACATGGACTGATATGTACTGAATGTATTTTATTGGCTTATAACATAGTCCATCCTCTAACAGGAATTTTTTATATTAATACATGATTTTGTGGGTACTATCCCCACTGGTATTTTCCCTCTGATCAAGGGTTTCCCTTGTTAACATATATGGTGTTGTTGTGTATGAGTATCTTCTTATGGTTGCTAATTACATTGTTCACATATTTAAGGATTACTAAGGTTGATAAATGTTTTAATAGTTGGATAATTGATTCACAAACCCCCCCCCCCAGTCATCTTGGTGGACTTTACTTTCTAACAATTGGTATCTGAGCATCAGGTCCTTCAAGAAAAAGCTTAACAACTTTAGGAGATCAATGATAGTTACTTCAGTAAAGAAAGTCATAAATGTGATAGAGCTAACTTTGATATTTAGAAGATGGAGTTCCTTCACGAGATATCAGAATTATGTATAGATCAAAACATTGAATTTCCAGATCCAGAGTTTTTTTGTTGCATACAAAAGGATAAACCTACTAATGCAATCACAAGTGAAGATAGATCTAGATTTGAAGAAGACAATAAGATCGAAGAGGGAATTTTTGTACTTAAGAAAAGGGAGTCAGAAGGTATGAAATTTTTTGTTTGTTGGACATATAAAGTATTTGGTCATTTATTATCTAGATGTCCTAAGAGAGTAAGGAAAATTAGAAAGAATTAACTTTCTAATGATGATGAAGAATTTAAAGCAAGTATGAAAAGATTCTTGAATGATGACAATAATGAAGCTGATGAACTTGGATTGGTTAAGGAAGAGGAAGTAATAGAAGAGAGAGTTTTAGTGACTATTATTAATGGTTATAATTTTGATGAAGAGGCTAATCCAAAGACTAACCATAAGAATATTGAACTTTTCTTTGAGTCTAAACAATGATTTATAGAATGATGTTCAAATTGTTGAACAAAGAGAAGAACAAATATCATAACTGAGAGAAGAAGTAAGAGTTGAGGTAGAAACTCCTACACCTAGCAGGAATTTGGCAAAAAATCACCGTGCTAAACATATCATAAAGAGTGATGACTAGAAATAAATTACATGAGGAATTATGCTTGATTTCTCAAATTGAACCCAATAGTGTAGAAGAGGCATGCAAAGATGATCATTGGATTCAAGAAATGAAGGAAGAACTAGATCAGATCATGAAGAATGAGACATGGGAATTGGTTCCTAGGCCTAAAGATAAGAATGTTATGGGAACTAAATGCGTATTTAAAAAGAATGAACAAGGTGAAGTTGTGAGTAATAAAGCAAGGTTGGTATCCAAAGGATATTTATAGCAATAAGGTATAGATTATGAAGAGACATTTGCCCCTATTGCTAGAATGAAAATAGTAAGAATGTTCTTGGCTTATGCAGCAAGCAAGAACTTTAAAGTGTATCAGATGGATGTAAAGTCAACATTTTTTAATGGAGAACTTTAAGAAGTCTACATTGATAAACCTAAATGATTTTCTTTGATAGAAGAAAAGGACATGGTTTCCAAATTGAAGAAAGCAAAGTATGGTCTAAAGCAAGCACTCAGAACCTAGTATGCAAGGTTGGATTAATATTTGGCAAAATTGGGATTTGCTAAAGGTATGACAAATAGTAACTTATATTTGAGAAAAGCTGAGAATGGATTGTTGATCATTTTAATATTTTTTGATGACATCAAATTTGGAGGTAATGATGAAGCAAGTGAAAAAATTGTTGATGAAATGGAGAGTGAGTTTGAGATGAAGTTTTTCTTGGGTTTACAAATTGTGAAAAATAGTGATGGTATTTTCCTATCACAAGCAAAGTATTTTAAATATTTGTTGAAAAGATTTGGCTTGGAAAATAGAAAGCATGTTGATACACCTATGGTAACTAGCCACAAGTTATCTAGCAAAGATGAGACATCTACAATTGAGCAGAAGAAGTATAGATCTATGATTGGAGGTTTGCAATATCTGACTCACACCAAACAAATATAGAAAATGCAGTTAGGATAGTAGCAAGATTTCAAGATAATCCTAAGGAATATTATTATGCAATAATAAAGAGGATATTTTGATATCTAAAGGGTGCACCTGATTTTGGACTATGGTACGATAGATCAACTGATTTCACTTTGTGTGCATATACAATTGTGGATTGGGTAAGGAGTATGGATGATAGAGAGAGTATTAGTGGTGCAAATTTTTTTCTTGTATGAAGATTGGTTTCTTGGCTAAGCAAGAAACATGATTGTATCTCATAGAGTATAATAGAAGCAAAGTATGTAGCAACAACAAACAATTGTAATCTAATCATGTGGATGAAGCAAATATTGAAGGATATTGAGATAGAATTTGCAAATCTTGTTATCACACATTGTAATAACACAAAGTACAGTGAGTATGTCTAAGAATCATGCATTGCATTCTAAGACTAAGCGCGCATGTGCCCACACACACACACATATATGTATGTATGCTCCTGCCTACTTATGAGTAAATGATGTAGAGATTGCATCAATCCAGTGGTACAGATCACTATTGTTAAATTGTACTGAATGTTGATGCTTCCCATATGGGGGAGTATCGAAGATGAGAAAAGTCATCAAGGAATCTTTGTAGTTGGTATAGAACAGTGTCTTTGGACACTTGAGTTGGTTAAAGACTCGGAGCAAATGATTGACATAATGAAGCCTGTATCATTGATGTCAATCAGGGAGAAGTATACATGAAAAAACATCTATTACGAATGGGGGAGAGATTGCATAGAATATATCTCCTATGTATGGGGGAAAGAAGTATTAATGATTTCAATATGGAGAAATATTTAATGGGAAGAAGATGCGAACAATTGATTTCCATCCATAGAAGAATGAGAGTTGTTCTTAAGAGTTGGAGTGTGAACAATCGATGTCAATCCTGAGAATAAGAAAGCACATATAGAACATTATTCTAGTGAGTTTCAAATTTGATTGATGAAGAGGATTTGAAAAGAAGAGAATAGTAACATCAATAGAGTTTGATTTGGTATTCTTGGAACTTAGATTATTTTCATCTATGTTGCCATCAATGCCAAAGGGTGAGATTGTTAACATGAATGTTGATGGTATTCCTTTGGGGGAGTATCCTAATCATTATTAGAACACTTCGGGAGATTTTTAGCATAATTGACATGTTGCATTCATGACTATGTTTGTCATTGATGTCAACATAGAATTGTTTATGTGAATACTTATAGAGAATGAAGTTGTACAGACTATGTATTGATGATAAGGTTAAGCACAATTAAGGATGTGTTCTACATTGTATCTTGATGGCATGGATAAGTGCACATACAAAGAGTCAAAGATATGCTTGATTTACATAAGACAATATACATATAGAGTACCTGAGATTAAGTTTTTTATGTTTAGATTGTATCTCCTAATAGCGATAGAACATCGATATGCATAGTTAGATAGCAACAATAGACAACCTGATGATGACATCAACAGGTGTGCAAGGTCTGAGGTCGCACATGTGAGAATTTGTAAAGACTATGAGCTGACAATGATTTGTAATTATGAAAAGATGCAATATTTTAATGGGATCCTATTATAATCAACTAGGAAAGACTCAAGCTCGACTGAAGGAATTATTTTGAGGATACGGTATAAAGGAGGGTTATTTTCCTTGTAGTGAAAATTGTGATTAATATATGAAGTGCGAACTGAGCAAGTGATGTGGAAGTATTTGGTAAATATAAGTAAGCGATCCAAGGGATTATTGGATGCAAAGTTGGTGATCTGGTATCAAGATCAGAAGAGGGTGAGTTTGGCCATAAAAATAGCTCTACATTTCTATTAGTTTGTAAAGAATAATACAAAGATTGATTGCACAGTGAGTTCTGTAGTCTTTCCCCTGAAGTTATTTGGACCAGTGGGTCGATCTACCTTCTACAGCTCCTAACAAGGTTGGAATCTCCTAACAAAGATTCAAAATTTCTTGACAGGGACTGATATGTATTGAATGTATTTCATTGGCTCCTAACAGAGTTCATCCTCTAACAAGGAACTTTTATATTAGTACATCATTTTGCAGGTACCATCCCCACTATGGCTTTCCCTAGTTAACATATATGGTGTTATTGTGTATTAGTATCTTCTTATGGCTTTTAATTATATTGTTCACATGTTTAAGGATTAATAAGGTTGATAAATGTTTTAATAGTTGGATAATTGATTAACCCCACCCCCCAGTTATCTTGGCAGACTTTACTTTCTAACATTTTTATCTTTGGTAGATGCTCTAAATTTATGTTATTCTTATGATAACAATATTCACTATATTCACTATAATTCTCTCTCTCTCTCTCTCTCTCTCTCTCTCTCTCTCTCTCTCTCTCTCTCTCTCTCTCTCTCTCTCTCTCTCTCACACACACACACACACACACACACACACACACACACACACACATTTATAATCCACAAGAGCTCTTTATTTCCTCTATTTTAAATTTTTTTGTTTCCTTGTTTTTTTAAAAATCTTTGGTGGACGCTCTAAGTTTATTCTATTCTATGGTAATGATCTTCACCACAATTAACTCTCTTAATTTTCTTTTTTGTTTCTTTGCTCTTGTTTTTTTTAATTTCATGGTATCAGAGCAAGTTACTAATTCCTATTTAAGTGAAAGTCATTGAACATTTCCAATCTATGGAGCTCATTTGTTAGAGATAAGTTCTTGAGGAGAGAGACGCACATCAACCATGTTTTGCTATTAATTCCATTGGTTGAGCTTGTATATCTACACACACATATACATGATAATACCTTACTTTAAATAATTTTAAGATATTGGAAAAAAAAACTCAAACAAATAAAATAATTCAAAATTAACATCTAAAGTTTTTATAAATAGATGTATTTCTTATATCTATACTAATTTTATATATGACAAATAATAATAAAATTATTTATAATAATTTATAATATTTAAATAAATACCATGAATTAAAATGAAACAAGGAAATACAAAAATAAGAAATAACTTTAAAACAATAATCAATAAAATAAATAGTATGATGCTTAAATTGTTGTACTATTAATGATGCAACGAAAATTTGTATAAAAAATCATTAAAAGAAATACTAGTATAAAATAAAAAGCACAAATCAAAAAATGTTAATTGTAAGAAAATTAATATTTCCCATGGTGTATTAAATAAAGGGACATTCCAAGCATCCCTACATCTATTTGTGTCCTCTTGTACAAGTGTAAGGACATGTCATATTTTATAATTCCTTTAATAAGGAAATCAACTTATCCTCCTTAAGAGGATGTTGACACTTTGCACACAATTATTATGAATGGCAACATTCATAGATTTGTGAGTGACCTTTGTAACTCCTCTCTCATCTCTGTTTAAGAGGTGTTCCTCTCTCATTCTTACACACACACACACACACACACACACACACACACAATTTAGGCTTATGTCTAATTCATAATTTACAAGGGGTTATTCTTTGTTTCCCCCCTTTGAAATCTTCTCGGCTCCTTGTTTTTGATCTTTGGTGCATGCTCCAAGTTTATGTGTTTCTTATGATAACAATTTTTACTACAATTTACTCTCTTGGATTTCTTATTTGTTTATTCTCTCATTTTTAAATTCCTTTCATGCTATCAAAGCAGGTTACTAATCCTTGCTCGAGTGAAAGTCATTGAAAATTACTAATCTTTGAAGCTCACTTGTTAGAGAGACATAATCTCTTACTAACTTGTTGTGTGTTGTAGTTCTTTTTCTTTTTTTTTTGTTTTTCTTTGGACGCTTGTTGGCAAACCGATTTATCTTATTTTTGATATTTGTGTTCTAACCCTTTTTGGAAGACTTATTGCTAGAGAGTTGTTTTATCTTTTTTACTCTAATTTTTTCTTACAAGTTCCATCCTTTTATCTCTAGTTCTAAGCTTCAACAAATTTAATCCTTTGTTACAAAATTTTATCCGATTTGATTGTATATTTTAACATATATTTGTTTTCATACTAATCTTCTTGAAGAGTTACTTTTTATTTCAATTTTTAACTTTTTTGGGTTTGGTTGGTTTTCTGCCAAACCTACTTAGTTCAACATGTTTTGGAAGGCTTGCTACCAAAACTAATAACATTTAAGTTTAATATGCAAAATTTAACATCTCTTTGTTTGTAGACGTTAAAAAAATCTAATGCCTTTTTCAAATCTATTTTTAAACATATCTATAGTTGCACATTACAAACATATTTTTCTTTCTTCTTTTTTCCTTTTACAATATTTGTGTTGGTTTCTCTCATATTTTGTTTTCTATTTCAAATTTCAAATTAATTTTATGTACTCCTTTAGATCAATTTGTATCAAAGGTCAAAGCCTATACTTTGTATTAATTTAATCAAACATTACATTAGATACTTCAATAAAAAGAGTTGCTAACCACTTAGTTCCTAAGACCCAAACCTACATAATAACTATGACTATTTATAATACACAATCTCTTACATCAAAACTTCTACCTATCAATCTCATCCATAAGCTTCAAATCATGCTACAAAAGCTTCTAAATCTACTCTAATAATAATCATCCTAATTTTTGTCTTTTCCCAAAGAAGGGTCACTTGGATGGGAACCTAGACCATTTGAATAGTATTGAATGTGAAGAAGAATAACATCAAATAGGGAAAAAGCCTCTACCCCAACATTTGGAGTGATTAAGTTAGCTACACAAGCAATTTCATGATAAAAATATTCTCAATCTCTAGCTACTAGACCCATCTTGATGATATCTAGTAGCCTCACAAGTACCATATTCTATCTAACTCGTGTATAGGAACAATAATCTCCACTCAAGCATTGGACTCATATAAATTATAATTGTTGTCAACTACGTCCAAGATCACAACATTTACAAATGTCTCCTTAATACATCTTTGGACAATCTTCATTATGATATCATATAATGGTAAAACATCATACACATTGGAAAGGAATACTGAAACTACTTGAGAATGGAAAATAATCATTGGTGCTTGTGGGTTGAGCACCCCATCTCCAATAATGCATCTTCTAGCCCTTTCTACTCACTCAACATGACTTCAAATGGAACCTAGAAATAGTGGTTGAGGTAAGCAGTTGAAATGGAGAATTTCCATTTTGGGATGTGAATACCTTAGCATGTTTTTAAAAGTTTGTAATCCATCCCAAGATTTAGGTCTTTCTTACCTTTGCAATTGCCCAATATTATCCATAACTTTCTTATCCATAGCAAAATATTAAAAGAAAAATTGTTATCAACTTTTGTGAAGCCATCAATCCATGCAATGCTAACATTTAATCAATAAAAATCACAACAAAAACCTTATTATAGTAAAAATAACACTATTAACTTTAGATATTGTTATCTTCTATGGATATTTATGCACAAATCAATTCCTTATACATTGCTTCTATCATTTTACCTATTTTTGGCATCCATTATTTATAGAAGTATCAACATGGTCAAATGAAATGCAAAATTTAAAGGGATTGATGTACTTATCATGCTCTTAGAAGACTTTATCCTTTCTTGTGTGTGGCTTGACAGTGATCACTGTTTTGACCATTTTTTTCATTTTTTTAAAAACCTTCCACAATGTTTTTTGATCTTGGATCACTGTTTTTAAAATATCACTTAGCCTTACTTTAATTTTTTTTTATTAATCTTTAAACGTACATAGCATGCTATTATTTTGCTTATTTATCAAGGGTGTGATTAATAGTTAAAATCAATTTTTTTTCAAAACTAATATATTTTACCCATCAAACTAGTTTGTAAACAAAGTAATTTTAAAATTTATTTCCCATTCTTATTTTCTTTATACTCTAATTTTTGTGTACTTTCATCATGCTTTTTCAACTATAATTTTCAGCTTTTCTAATGAGTTTAAACTTCCTAACATTTAAAGTAAATTTTCAATGTAAAAATTTTAATTATCATTTTCAAATTTCATGTTCTTTAAAAAAACATCATTTCCAAATTCCATGTTCTTTAAAGTTTCATGCTTTACAATTTTGCACTCAAGTGGAGAGGTTTAAGAAGTCTTTTTTTGACCAAGTTCAAGGAGGTTGGTGCATTTTTTAGGATTATCATGGTAAAAGGGTGAGGTGGATTGACCTTTTCCTTAAACAAATAGTTTTTGGAGTTCTTTGAGGGCCCGTGGAAAATAGATATTTTGGTTACATCTGAATAACAAGTTTATGACTTCTTTTGATGCAATTCTTTTGGAGAAAGCATAAATATTGTAAACTAAATTTGGTTGAAGCTAGTATTGATTATGTATTTACTATTTTCTTGTGATTTAGAGAATCCTTGAATAGTTTTGGATTTTTTTTTAACTCATTTTGACATATACACTAGCTTATGCCTTAGAGATGAATAAATATAAGCATTTTATCTTCTAAAATTTATGTATGATTGTGTACATGTGGTTGATTGATGCAACTACTAATTAATTGTTTGAATCCTTTTGGTTATGTCTCATTATAGTACCTTTTTGCAAAATAATATGTATGTTGTAGGTTTTTTCTGCAACTTAGATCATATGAAATTATGATCTATGAGCTCCTCACAAATATTCTTGTTAAAATATTGAAGCCTTTTTACTATATATACCATATTTATCCATAGAATTGCCTCATCTTTAGCAAGGATCTCATGCCTAATTTTTCTCACATTGACTTGCTCTTCACTTCAAATGTTGATATTTGCATTATAAGTTACATGTGCTATTAGATACCAAGGTTGTAGTAATTCAAATGTGCTAGATATTTATTATTTGAATGAAAGAAATACAAAATGTCATATACTCCTCCCCTATTCCAAAGTTCTTGCATTGTAATCTTATTGACAATCATGACCTTTTGGAATATTTTCCAACAATTTTTGGTTAGGTATGAGAACATAAAGGTTGGACTAAACATGTTTTTCGTGTGCTAGTTCATCCACATATATGAAAAAAAGTTGTGTTGGTCATTTATATTTTGACAATATCCATCACAAGGCTTTCTAGGTGGCACATTTTACATTTAAGTGGACATAAGCATCAAAGATATTAAACAAACCATTACTTTCTTCAAGGATCGACTTATTCATAATAATACAAAGTCCTTCAGATTTTTAATTAGCCATCATGAATATTTCTATGCTAATTATAAGAAGTGATAGTGGCAAACCTCAATAATGAAATTAAATTCATTATATAAAATTTGCCAAAGAAAAAGGTTTATCTTTTTATATCCCTCCATAGATCATGTGAATTGAGAAGTTAGGACCCATTTGTCTATTAGAATTTAATTGGAATTAGAAGTTGATAATTCCTAAATTTTTGAATCCACAAATTGGAAATGTCAAATTAGAATTGGGAATTGGATTGTTTATTCTCATTTTGGGCCCAAAATGAGAATTTGATATTCTACCTCAAGAGATGGAATTAGAATTGGTAATTTCAATTCCCTTTTCTTTTTCTCATATTTGACAATGTTCTCGAATCCTCTAAAAGAATTCATCCTTTGTGATAATAGTTGCAATTTGAATAGAGCTTGGATGTTCAAATCTATTGACCACTAGATATAAGTGTTCATAGTGGGGTGTGATTGGGATTTGCCAAATTAAATTGGACAAAACCCCAATCATGTTGAAAATGAGATCTTCCTTTGGTTGCATATCAAGCATGCTTTGTGTGATTGGAGCTAGAGGGATCTTTTGATTTTACTACTTTGTTGACTTTATTTTTATTTTTGTTGAATACCTTTGCAGCATAATTGCAGCCCTACAATTCTGAAAATTCAATGAGTAATTAGATTGCTTGATTGATATGCAAACAATATGCAACTTGATCTTGGAAGGCAATAGGGATTAAATAAGTCATGTGGCCATAAGAGTTTGGTAAATCTTTTTATTTATGTGCCATGATTTTTCAAATATTTTGACCCGACACACCTTTAAAATAATGGGGGAAATTTTTGAATTCAAACCAAGTAGTGGAGATGTTGGTACTTCCATTTTAAAATCATGCTCGAGGTCAAACCAAGTAGTGGAGATGTTGGAATTTTCTCCATCTTTGTATAGTGGATTTGGTGGATTTTGGGTTTAAATTCTTTTGTGGGGTTTGCTTCACTTTTGAAAAAGATAATTGCTTTATTATGGTGTGTGTTGGTGTTTGAAAATGTTACCTATTTCCAATTACCCTGATGAGAACAAAATGCATCTAGGGGCAGCTAACTCCCGTTATCAACACATCCATTCAGACACCAGTCCAACTATAAGGCATGACCCTTCTTCTACTTCAGGCTCTGCAAAACCTAGGCGGGTAGACCTGTAGATTCTTTATATGGTACCAGTTATCAAAGCATACACTGAATCTAATATGAAGCAGATAAAAACCCCTAAATCTTCTATACTCAACCAGGAATCATAAGCATGAAAAAGCTAAGAACATAACTCATGAAACTGGCAAGCTAAGTGCGGGTTAACATTGAATAACTTTCAACATAAAAGGGAAAAATGATTTAATATGTTGATAACAGCAAGACCCAAGTATGAACAACAGAACTTAATGATCCTATCTCTGACCAGTGCCTTATTTAATGGGCAATTAAATGAATCATAACCATACATCTCCTGGAAACCTCAGACGTATCTCTACATCAAGATCCTTGATCTATCTTTCACCTTGTGAATAGACATCTGCTACAGAATGAATCTCATACTCAGAACATCCTATCATGAAATCCGCAAACCCTGTGACAAATATCAAGTAATTACATGGTTCTTTGTTCCATAAGCAAGACATTTTAACCCCATACATTTCAAAACGAAATGCAACCTAATTCATGCTCTTTGATCACAAATTAGAAGAATTAACAAAAGCCATAATCAGGAGACAAGATTCAGACTAAACTTCAAACCTTTGCTGCTCTTTATTTGCTTTCCTTGAAACCAAATACATGAAATGTACAGGAAACAACTCATAAATCACCTAACAAACCAGAACTATCTGCATAAAACATGAATGTTGCTCAATACAAAAGAGAAATGCTGGGTGTGTGGCTTTCACAGCCTGAGCAGAGCTCAAAGAACTGGAAAAAGAAAACCAACCAACCCCCTTTTTTCAGGGAAGAAGACAGAATATGTATGGAGAAGGCAATTCCCGGATTTGATTTGCAATTGACACTTGTCTATCTGAAAAACCTTCTTAACAGGTTAAAACAACTCTTTAATCTTTCCCCTCAACTGGTGAATCAAATCTTTTCATTTTACCTCTCAAGAGCCTCAAATATCTCAGCAACCTAATGATGAAATAATGTAACTGATTTTGATAAAAAAAAGAACTCAATGTAAAAAGTGAAAATCAGTTCACAGTGACCTCCACAATGCAAGAAAATTGATGAGAGTTGATTTTTCTCCATATTCAGATCCCAACAAGCTTTTTAAATTGCCCTCTAACCAATTTTGATGCTCTAGAATCAAGTTTGCTCATTCTGTCGCTAATGGCCCAAGAAACACAAATTGAACTATAACTCGAACTGGTGAGCACCTGTGCAAGAACCAACCTCAAATTTGGAAAATTCAGATCTTCCCGGTTCCGATGGTATATTGGAGTGCCCAATTTGGTTAAAAATTGCCCCAGATATTGCCTTTTGAAAATCTCAGTCTTGTTCATGACTTCCATGTAGTTTTGCAAAAATTTTAACTTTTATATAGTTTCAAACTATATGATAAGTGAAAATTTATTTTAAAAACTACCCCACGTGATCTTTTAGAGAAAAAAATTTTAAAAAAAATTTTTTTTTAACCTTTGAAAATTCCACCATATGTTTCACTCGGGTCAAACTTGGTTTGACCATATCGCCATGTGTCACGTGCTGATTCGCTGATTTGACTCTTGCCGAATTCTTGAGTTTTTCGGCAACCTCGCTATATCGCTAGCCGAATTTTTGAGATTTTTCGGCAAGCGACATAGCGACCTGCCGGATTTTTGACTTTTCCGGTCGGATTTGCTGACGTCATCCTTTTGTCTGCACGCTTTTCTTCAAAATTTTACTTGTCTCCAACCAACCACGGACCCACCTGCACTAGCTTTGGCTTTATAAAAGCCTTTGTCTTGCTGACACTAAGCATTGGACTGCAAATGTATTTAAACATTATTTTAACTCCCCACAGCTCCAATGTGGGACAAATGAAACTTAATGAATATTAGATCAACACACCTGTAGATGCTCTTCTTGTGCTATGGCTTTGCATATCTGCTGTGTAGAGCATTTCATTGCCCATTGTGAATGTTTATTTCAAAACCTGGGTGTTAACTTGCTGTCCCATATGAAGTTCTTCACCTGCAAAACGTGGATCTCCCTTCTTTGGTCATTTTTGCCATGAATCTGCAGACTCCCCATAGTGCTGGTCGTTTTTAAGCTCATGGTCATTTATAATGGAGTTTCCCCCTTCTAAAAACGTGAGACTCTTGCTGGGAGAAACCGTGAGCTTTAAAAACATGGATTAATGCTTCCCTTTATGTATGGATCATCCTCTTTTCATTGCCTGTTGCAAAAACGTGAATCATTCACCCTTAATGATGCAACCATTTTAGAAAGTGGGCAGCCGCTTCTTTCTTTTGGCTCGTGGGTGTTCAGCTGATGAATGTTGCCCATAAAAAACACACATCCATAAATCTCCCACATTGTATTATTATTTTTTATTTGAACACCAATGTCATCCTTTTATTACCACATATTTTCTTAAAACATTCCAATCATCCAGTATCTCAAATGTTTTTTTTTTTTTAAAACACACTCTTGATCAAGACAAACAATCCTTTGCACATAGTCGACTCCACTATGAAATCTCTATTGGGAGGCCCACCAGGTGGCCGTAAAAACTGATCCAATCAAGTAATCGGGCTATGAAAATTGGCATGAGTGTTCAAACCTAAACACTCTACCATACTGTAAATTTTCAGCCAATAACAAATTCCCAGTCAAGAGATTGTAATTGCCGAACATTGATACTTCAATTACCCTGCAGGCAAATAGTGTTAAAAAAATGTAAACTCGGCTCGAGTTTGGCGTTATAAAACTGGGCTATTGATCGCTTGGGCTTCTGAAAACCTGGATATAGGTTCTTTGCCATGAGGAGAATATAATTCTATGGTTTAGGCTCATGATTAATCACAGGGCACGTTTGGCGAATTTCTGAAAATAGGCACTTGGAAATTTTAACTGGAAAATGTGTCAAAAAGGAATTTTTGGCAAATGTACGGACATAAGAAAGTATGCAAATGGATTTTTCATGACTTGGGAACTGGCATACTTCAAGGATTTTTAGGAGACAACACAATGATATAATCCATTTAGGCTCACCAATCACAGGATCAAAGTTATAACGTGCCGAACAGGGCTACGGATCAATCTGGATACCTTAGCCGTAACAAAACAATGCAAACTGGGTTTTTGATCATGTTAGCAAACTGATCAAATGGATTCGACATGATCTAAAAATTGGAACATATGAAGTGTCTTACCCCTAGAACATAATGCAAAAATAATTTTTTCATTTGGGTCAACTGGGTCAAAGATATGATTGGTCGAACAGGGCTTCCTAGAATTGTGATCAACTAGTTAAATGCACAAAACAGTAAATGACCAACTTTGCGGGGTGCAAAACCTAGTCAAATGGATTTGAAAAGACTTGAAAATTGAAACATAGGTTCTTTGTTATGGACACTAAACATCCCCAAAGTGACTAGTCATGACACAGTCCTGGGTAAAAGATATTCAGATGCAAACTGGGCCTCTGATTGCTATTTGACACTTGGTAGAATTGCAAATTTTGACACTAGCTCAAAATGGGACTCCACAGAATGATTCAGGATGGCAAAATAACATTGTGGATCATATGCATATGTCAAATGAAAGGTGTTAAGCCACTCAAACACCATCTAGGCCTCAAGCTACCAACTGACCACATGCATAAAAGGCACTTTAGGACATGATTTTCCAAAATTTTCAAAATGTGACTAAAAATGAAACATGCAATTTTCAGTCCCAACAGTGTGTAATTTTATTTTTATTATTGGGTTCTTGCGATTGACCTTTGCATTTTATTTGTTTGAATGAATGGAGACAATGGAGTCTTTATTGGATTTCAGGGCAATGCTTTGTTACTAGATCAGGACAATGCTTTATAGAACCAAAAATAGAAAAAAAAATCTTCATCCAATTTTGGATGAATCAAATGGGTCCAATTATTCTCCAAAAATAATTTTTTTGAATTAAGATCCAAAATTTGACAAATTATAGATATGAGACCAATGCCAGAATTACAAAATCCAATAGCCAAATGTGCCCTTAGCTCAAATAATTGTTATGGTTGTGCATAGGCATTAAGCTTGTACCATGCAGGTCCAAGGTTCAACACTCATCATGTTTGCCTATCAACACATTGCCTATCATGTTTTCCTATCAACACTCAAATAAATAAATAACTAATCACAATAAATAATAATAATTCACTTGACTTTGACCCCTTACCTATAAAAAAGAGAAATAACTTAAAAATAATAATCAATAAAATAAATAGTTAATTTTTAAATTGTTGCATTGTTAATGATGCAACTAAAAATTGAATTAAAAAATATTAAATAAATACTAATTAAAAACAAAACCACAAATTTAAAAATAATAATTGTTAAACAATTATTTTTTCATTGGATGTATTAAATAAAGAGATATTCCAAGGATCCTTACATCCATTTTTGTTCTCTTGTACAAGTGAGAGGATATGTCATATTTGTAATTCCTTTAAGAAGGAAATTAGCTTATCCTACTTAAGAAGATGTTGACAATTTGCACACACTTATTATATTTGTTGTAGACAATATACTATTGCAATCACTTGTGTATAACTAGTTATTAATCTTTTCCATCTCAACCAATTAGATGCAAATATTATTGTTTTTAACTTTAATTTTTAATTTTTATAATGTTAAAATGTGAAAATTTTAATTTCTAAAATTCTTAAAATTATTTTACTTGAACTTGATTTGCTCATACATTAGGGGTCTTATAGGAGCTTATTTCTAGGAACCACTATTTGATGTTTTAGCATGTTTGGTTGATGGAATAGGAATAGAAAAATTGGAATACGTTTTTTTTTTTTTTGGGTCCCGTTTGGTTCATCACTTGGAATAGGGAATAGGAATACATATTCTCATTTTGCCTTATACCCATTCCAAAAAATAGTTGTTATTGAAATAGCCATTCCTATTCTCAATATTACATCCCTATTTTCCATTCCCATGCCCACAGCCAAACAGGCCCTAAGATATTTTAGCTGTGATAGATAATAGCACTATCACATATTTTGGCTATGATAAATAAAAATATTGAAGAAAAATAATCTATTATTTAGTTTCCAAATATTTATTTTAGCATGCATCATTATAATATTCATTGTATATTAACTTTTCTATTACTTAAAATTGTGAAACAAAGCTATTCATTGGCATATAAAAAAAAATGAAAATGTAGAAAAAAATCTTATTAGGTTAAAATAGAGTGAAATTATTTTATAATTGTTAAGGCTTAAAAGTTTTACATTTTTACACATGGAAATAAATATTTTTTTAATTTGCAAATATTTATTTTATCATGCACCTCTATACTATTTTATCATATTAAGTTTTATGATACTTGATACTATTATATTTGTGAAGGATGGCTAACTAATGTATACAATGAATAAGGTAAAACTATTATACGAATCATACATATTTTTTCAAATGTTTTATTATTAGATTAAAATATAGTACAATTATAATGACCAAGATTTCTTATAGTGTGGATTAAAAGGCATAATAGACAAGGCAATTATTTCGCCAACGAATGTATATGGAAAACAAATTTTCAAATATGCAAATCGAGGAGCGCGTTTTATGTTTGGATAACGAAACATGTGAATTACAGAGCTGGCAGTGCGAATTTAAAGGCTGACTAATGTGTAGTTGTGGGAGCTCATAATACTGTTGTGTCATACCTATTTGTGTAAGCAAATTGCAGATCAAACTACCAAATTTTGTCATTTCATTACAACAAATTGTAAGATGTTTATTGATTTCATTGATTGAATTTGACATTGTTAAGAGGTGTGTTGCTACTATAGTAGATCGGTTGCAAGTTTCCTTACATCATCATGAATCTTGAATAGAGTTTTATGAAGCATTAAACGAGGGTATGGCTCTGTTCCTGAACTTCTAGGCGAAAAAGCAAATTAATATGCAGTGATAGTAAATTGAGTAGTGATTTCTATTCTAAATTTTTGTCTTGCAAAGGGCAAAATATTTATTTGAAGGAGCGAATAATATCTAGTAAATTACTCCTCTTTTTCCACTAGAAGATCATCTTATTCAGAAGACATAGCCACTTTTTTCGTTCCTTGTCAAGGATTTCATCGTGTTTGGTCATTTTTCCACATCCTTGTCTCGAGATATAGACCATCTATTGCTTCCTTTAATGCCTAGTCATGGGAATTGACAATAAAAGAGACAATTTCCCCAAATTAGTCAATTCCCCATCCCAAAAAGGCTTTCAACCTAATACCATTTGTTCCATTGAAAGCCTTGATAAACAAATTCACTCCTTTAATCATACTAGATATGCAGACATAAAAATTCCCTATTCTCTCAACATATAGGTTTACCAGCTAAATTTTATGAGATTTCCACCAAGATTCATGAAGCACATCTCTGGAAGACTGAGACCTCAAATCTCAACCCTGCACACATCCTTCCTAAAACATATATCTCCCCTCACTGTAGGAATTTTAATCCCAAGTCTCCTACTCATTCCTCCATTCAACCCTTCACGGCTCCTCGCCCCAACTTTTAAAAAATTGAGGAACAAATCCTGATTATCAGCAATCAGGACAACAAAGATCGCTGGCAGGATTGTCAGAATGTCAGTGTACTTGCATTTTGGAATGGACCAAAATAAGAAATGATCAATCTCATTAACTAGCTAAAGGATTTTTGTAAAAATTAGGTAAGTATATCTCACCATTCTGATAGATTAGTTTACATTCGTTGTAGTGATGAATATGTTAAAAAATATTTCCTCTTGTCTCTGATTGTTATTTTAAAGCTTATGTTGTTACATTCTTTGAATGGACCCCAGATTGTAAGGAAGAATTGTTAAACTTCTCCATACCAACCTAGATTCCCATTTAATCTCTCCTTCCTGAACTTATGCATGTAGAGATTCTTAGGATAATAGGTTTTTCAAGTGGTAATTTGATAGGTATAGACACCTCTTTTAAATATTGCACTAATATTAAATTTTTTATCAACCTCAAGACTAATAACCCGAAATTCAAACCTATTAAGGTAATAACAAACATATTTATCTATAACTTAAACTTTTATAGATTTGAAGGCAAAATCTTGGAAATAATCAGATTAAATAATGAGAGAAAGATTACATTTAAAACTTAGCATCGAACTTCAAATCTTAAAGATACCTTCCCTATGATGAATATAAGAAACCAAAAAGAACACCAAAGGAAGTCCATAAGTGAGAAAGGTCCCCTAAAGCCTATTCATGAGACTGAGGGGAAAGCAATTCTAGAATTGGAGGATGGTGAATTTAGAAAATCAAAAATCAAAATTTTTAACTCTAATTATAGAGATCAGAAGCAGGTATTCTCCTATCTCCAAGAAAGATCAAAAGAAAGTAACAAAGATACTACAAGCTGTAAAAGAAAAAGAATCTCAAAGCAAAGAAAAGGAAAAGTTATTAATATTAGATAATAGTAAAGAATCTATTGAATTGTCAGATATGAAAGAATGTAAAGGCACTAGCTCACAATTGAAAATAGATCTTGCCTATGAAGATCAAAGTCCCAAAGAAATCAATAGGAGAGAAGAAGAAAAAATTGAACATAATATGTTTAACTCAAGGATGCAAAGTACAGTCATCAGCAGCCAAAGGCTAAACAAGAAAGCACAAAAAGCTAAGAACACAAAAGAGACTTGTGGAAGAGAAAATTTGTGAGAAAAGGAACCTAGGTCTCAGGACAAAAAAATATTTGGTAATACTAATAGTAGTCTTGAAGAAATAGAAAACAAATGCCTTTTCCTGATGTATCTCTAGAGCGAACTAAGGCTAAGTGTATAAAAGAATCAATGGACACTTCATAGCAACAGAGAGAAGAGCCTATGAAGGAGTTCATAGATCCCAAAAAAGAGGCAATAAATATGTTCTCCAAGTTTTGGCAAACACCTACTACAACACAAGAATCACCTATTTCTAACCCCAGTAAGTACAATGCAAGGGAAAAGGATCGAAGTAAGATAAAAGGAATTTTAACAAAAGAGTTTTAGGACTTCCTGAATAATGATATGTCAAAAAATGAAGACTTGGAAATGTTAATTTTAGATGAGGCAGAGAAAGAGAATTTGGAACTATTAATTGATGAATTGATCCAAGTATTTAACTTCAACAATATTGATAAAAGCATTGATTTACAAAAAGAGGATCTAATGCAACGAGTTCTGAAATTAAGACGAGATAACTACACCTTTGAAGATTTAAGAAGAGATATGTTAATCATTGAGAATGAAGATAAGAGAAGTAAAGATCTACAAACAACCAAATCTAGAATAATAACAGGACAAGGAGATGGTACGGATATGGGCAGAACATGGAGTATAATAGCTATATCAGATAATAGACATGCAGATGGCCAGACAACCCTTGTAGAAAAAATAATGAAAGAATTAAAAAATGAAGAAAAAGTTGGGAAAGAAGGAAAACAATATGAAAGTGCCTTAAATGCATAGGATAGTATAGAGCAATTGGGCATTTTGATGAATCAAGAAGGGATAAATTTTCCTAACTATGGCAGATTGAAAGCTAAAAGAGGAAGTTTCTTAAAGAACTCAGAGAAGCAAATGAGCAGGCAAAAGAACAACAAAAGATTAGTTAGTTACTTAATCCAAGGAAGGGAAAGAACCTTCCCAAGGTAGCATGAAGATCACCACCTGGAATGTTAGGGATTTAAATGCTCCTAACAAGAGACGCTTACTAAAGAAAAACCAAAAATAATTTGATTTTGAAATTATTATGTTACAAGAAACAAAATTGAATAAGGAAGAAGGGATTAAGCTAGAAAAGAAATTAGGTAGTTGGAACATTAAATTACATGAATCCAGAGGAGCCTCAGGAGGATTAGGAATGATTTGGAACCCTAGGAGAGTAACTCTAAATGTACTAAAATCAAATAATTCATGGATGAGTAGCAGAGTTAAAAGCATAAAGATTAACCTACAACTAATTTTAATAAACATTTATGGACCAATTCATAACATAGATAAAAAAACTTTTATGGGATGAAATTAGCCTATTTATTAAAAATCACAGTAATGAATCCATTCTTATAGGTGGAGATTTTAATATCATCATGAATATAGATGAAAAAATTGAAGGCATCCAAAAATTTTCCCAAGCATCTAGGGAATTTTAAAAATGGATAGACCTTAACAACCTAATCGATATTCCTATTAATAATGGTAAGTACACATGGAATAATAGAAAGAAAGACTTCTCTTTGATCGCTGAGAAACTAGACAAATTCTTTCTCAAAGGAAAACTAAATGAATTGGATTTAGATATCCAATCCTCAATTCTACCTATAACAGGATCAAACCACTATCTTGTTAGAATTGAATTTATTGAACCTTATAAACCTATCAAAAATTCTTTTAAGTGTGAAAAAATGTGGTTTTTAGACCCAAAAAAATTATGGAGCTTATTAGAGAATGCTAGAACCAAGGCAATTTTAAAGGCTCCAAAATGTACATATTTGATTCTAAGATGAAAATGATTAAAGAAAATATACTTAAGTGAAATTATGAACAATTCAATAATATATTTAAAGAAATAATAGACATCAAAGAAAGCTTTAAAAAATTAAACACAGAAGTAATTAAAGAAGGTATAAATAATGAGAGCATTTTTCTAGAAAAATAACTACTCGCTAGGTAGGAAAACATACTAGCAAAGGAAGAAGTATTCTAGAGACAAAAATAAAGAGAAAAATGGCTAGAAGAAGGAGACTGCAATACAAAAAAATTTCACAATAGCACCCTGTACAACAAAGCTAAAAGTAAAATTATAAAAATCAAAGACACGTTAGGTACTATCACTGAAAATCATGATAGTATAATAAAGATTTTTCTAGGTCATTTCAATAATTTATTAAATAATTTTGATAGTTTGAATATGATAGCTCAAGCAAAAATGCTTAAAGCTCTACCAAAAGTGGTTACTATAGAAGATAATAAAGCATTAAATACACTCATATCTCTGGAAGAAGTTAGATTGTGTTATTCAACATGAACCCTAACAAATCTCTAGGTCCAGATGGATTCCGGGCTTTCTTCGACCAAAAATGTTGGGATATTATTGGAATTTATCTTTGGAAAGCCATTAAAGCATCAAGAAATAGTGGATCATTACTATTCGAAATCAATAATACCTTTCTTACCTTGATACCCAAAAAATGTGACCTTGAAAACCCAGGGGACTTTAATTGTATAGCTCTTTGCAACATCATTTATAAAATCATATCCAAAATTTTAGCAAATTAAATGAAATCGATTCTCCCCAAGCTTATATTAGAAGAAAAAACAAGTTTTGTACTAGGAAGATCGATTCTAGATGGGATACTTGTTATACAAGAAATGTTACACTCAGCCGATAAGAATAAAATGGCAAGCATGATCATGAAATTGGATATTTAGAAAGCATATGACATGGTTGATTGGAGGTTTCTATGCAAAACCTTAGAAGCCTTCAGATTCTCACACTAATGGATTAATCTTATCTATCAATGCATCTCAACAACTAAAATTTTAGTTCTTACTAATGGAACTCCTGAAGGCTTCTTTGATACATCGAGAGGTGTAAGACAAGGAGATCCCATATCTCCTTTCCTATACATTATCATGGAAAAAGCCTTCTATAGAGCAATTACCAAAGCTCATACTGATGGCAAAATAAATGGAATTGTTGTAACAAAAAATGTCCCTAATATAACCCACCAACAATATGCAGATGATACCATTTTTCCAGGAGAAAATACAATAAAAGAGGCCCTAAACCTCGAGTCAATCATTCAACAATACATGGAAGCATTAGGTCAAAGAGTGAATGCTAAAAAATTAGAATTTTTTTCATTAACACCACACCTGAAACTGAAAAACAAATATGTAATAGTATGGGATATAAAAGAGGTACATTCCCATGTAAATACTTAGGAATAGAGCTAGAAAAAAGTAGTAAAACTAATAAGGGATGACATAGTATCCTTGAAAGAATGGATAAAAAGATAGGAGGATGGAAAGATGAATGGCTCACAAAGGCTGGTAAAGTTACAAAGATCAAAGAAATCTTATCTGCCCTCCCAACCTACCCCCTTTCTTACTTACCTTTATCTAAAAGTATTAATAAGAAGCTTGAGGCAAAACTCATAAGCTTCCTTTGGAATGACATCGATGAATAGGAAAAATTGGCTCTTATAAAATGGGAAAACTTATGTATACCAGAGGAATTAGGAGGTCTAGGTATCAAAAATTTAAGTTGGCAAAATGAAGCATTAGGAGCCAAAATGACTTGGTGACTATCCATAGAAAGAAATAAAAAATGGGCAAAAAGTTTGTATAACAAATACCTAAATGCAGCCAATCCTTACCCCTTGTTTAGAATGAGGATTCTTCCTAAAGGATCTGAAAGCTGGAATTTTATAGTAAAAAGTAGATACCTAATTAGTAAATATATTAGTTGGGATATTGGTAATGGTGATGAAGCTCCCTTCTGGGAGGACTCTTGGGATAACCATCCCCTAATAGATAACATGGGTATCCTAGCAATTCTTAAAGATTAATTAGTCTAACTCTGGGGGTGTAAGGTCAATTTATAAAACTTAAAAAGATATTAATGGCAGTATAAGTTGGGAATGGAAAACTTTAGATAATATTGACTTGGAACTAGCAGTAAAGAAGGTTTATAAAAACATCATTCATAAGAGGAAAATAAAACAAGAAGCAAAATATGACAAACTCACATGGGTATAATCAACAGATGGTAGGTTTAATGTCAAAAATGGATATAGAGTAATCATTCATTCCCAAAGGTGGGAAGAAGTTAATACTCCCCTTAAACTTTGTTGGGACTCTTCCTACCTACCAAAGGCAGGCTTCTTTCTGTGGACAGCCTCTTAGAATAGGATTCTAACTACCGATAGACTCAAAAAGATGGGCATTGAGGGTCCTTCAAGATGTTTGTTATGTAAGCATGAGAGTGAAGATACTTATCATCTCTTATATAATTGTCCATATACACAATATTGTTGGGAATGGCTCCAACATATGATGGGTTGGACTGCTCCTTTGCCAAAATCTTTGGATGATCTTCTTAGTGGATGGCCAACTAATAGTAGTATTTGTATCTATGGTAAACTCTGGAATATTTGCCCATCTATCCTTGTTTGGGAAGTATGGAAAGAAAGAAACAAAAGAATATTTCACGATGAAGATATGACTGTATGTGAGCTTACGAATAAAATCGAGGCTTGTATTGTTGAAACCTTAAACTCTCACCTTAGAAAAATCTCGAAAGAGGAAGGATCATTTTCAAAGTGGGATGGTCTAATGAAAATAAGTTAGAAAAACCTAATTAACCCCCTACTTCTATAAAAAAAAGAAGAAGATAGAATAAAGAGGCAAGGGACAAGTGTAGATGGATTCCACCTCCTAGTGGTTGGACCAAATTAAATGTTGATGGAGCCTCGAGAGGCAATCCTGGTACTGCTGGAATAGGATGCATCATTAATAATGATTTTAGCAACTGGATCGCTAAAAGGGCCAAATCTTTAGGATCAACCACTAACAACCTCGCTGAATTAGAAGCCCTTCAAGAAGGTCTCCAAATTTGTGTAATCTAAGTATCTCAAAACTTATTATTGAAGGAGATTCACAGATTTTACTAAATGCCATTAGGAAAATGGAGATACCAAACTGGGTGTTAAATGCTAAATTGGAAGAAGTTCTAAATCTCCTAGACTTCTTCAAAGATTTTTAGATTTTACATATTTTTGGGGAAGGTAATAAAGCGAAAAATCAATTAGCAAATAAGGGTGTTGATGATGAAAATATCTTAATCTATAATTATAAGTAACTTAATAAAAAATTGAACAGTCTTCTGATCTAAAACTGGATTATGTAACTCTTTAAGGAAACCAAAACCTAAAAATTTTAAAGATTTTTTTATCTCTTTGAGGAAACCAAAATCCAACACATATTTAGAGTAGGAAATCAAAAATTCGATCATGTAGCAAACAAAAGGGCCAATAAAGAAGAATTATTAGCTATAAATCAAGACTTTAAAAATTTAAAAATAATAAGGACACTAACATAAATAATTGATAAATCAGTTGGTATTTTACCAATTTATAATAATATACATAGAGCTAAGAAGAAAAGTGTTAAAAATTGTTATAGAAAAGGTTCTAAATATGATCCCTTCATTTCTCTTTTTTTGGACTAATACTACTAACCCCTTGTGGAAAAAAAGGTCTTCTTTGATATGCAAGTTAGTATAGAAACTATACTATTTCAGGAGGTATATTCAGTTTGAATTTGGAAGACAAGCTGAATACTGCAAGAAAAGTTATCCCTGTCAATATAAGATCTAATAAATGGACATTGTAAGATTTCACTAATTTTGAATATACTAGGGAATGCCGCTTTTAAAGTCTGTATAATATAGGACTTCAGTCCTAGGCAAGACTGGAGGTTTTCTTGCTCTGTTCTTTCCTACCAGTGCCCATTTGAATGGAGAACAATATAACTTTATTTTTAATATTTACTTATAATAGAAAGGCTTTAGTGGTTTACCAATAAAAAATAAATAAAAATAATAATGACCAAGATTTCTACATTTAAAAAAAAAAAATAACTACCATATCTATCCACCTATTAACTATTATAACTTACAAGGCAAATGCAACCCACTACATGGCACTTGTTATAAATGGTGACATACATAGATTTGTGAGTTACCTTTGTAACTCCCCTTGATCTCTAATAAGATATGTTCATTTCTCATTCTTTATCAATACCTTTGGTGTTATTGTAATGAGTGCATTACTCTCTCTCTCTCTCTCTCTCTCTCTCTCTCTCTCTCTCTTTAGGCTCATGTCCCATTCGCAATTCAAAAGAAGTTTTTCTTTGCTTTTCCCCTTTCAAATCTTTTTGTCTCATTGTTTCAAATCTCTGGTGCATGCTCCAAGTTTATGTTATTTTCATGGTAACAATATTCACCACAATAAACTTTTCCTAAAATGTTTATTTTTTCCCTTCTCATAAATTTTAAAGGCACTTGTTAAATCACATAACTATATTGTAAATAATATCTTCAATATCTAAAAAGATGATGAAGTGCAAGGTAGGAGAATCCCCAAAGGAGATGTCCTAGCCCCTAGCAAATAACCACATAGTAGAAACACAACATCAAGAAGCAATAACACAAGATCTAATACCAAATCACAACTCTTTATTCATAAAATAACTGTTACATGCAATGTGCCAGGTTGTAAGGCCTTCTCAGTTACGGCCAAATACAATAGCAATTACAATAACAGTTCTACAAGATCCCTCAAGATCCCATCCAAATCTAAGCTAGTCCAGATCCACACTTTGGTAGAAACCTCCAAGATCTCAACTTGTGCTCGCAAGCCACCAAACAACCTCCTTATTTCTAAACTGTAGCCACTAGCTCT
Organism: Cupressus sempervirens; assembly: GCA_028749045.1. Classification (NCBI taxonomy): domain Eukaryota; kingdom Viridiplantae; phylum Streptophyta; class Pinopsida; order Cupressales; family Cupressaceae; genus Cupressus; species Cupressus sempervirens. The sequence continues at coordinate 704,798,176 of CM053792.1, forward strand.
TCTCACAAACTCGCAACTCCACCACAATCCTGTTGTAAACTGCCTCACATTCGGTGCTCTATCCACAGACTCAGGAAAACTCACTCCTCACTTCCTCCTTCTCTCCAAGCTTCTACTAAGAAGAGATCACACCTTGAAGCTTTCACACCTTGAAGCCTTCACACCTTCCAACTTGATTAGAAATGCTCATATGCCTTGCTTAAATAGGCACTTTCCACCCAAGATGTTACAAACACAACCAATGTGGGATAAAAGGTAAATACAATTACCTTAAAATAAATATTAAATTCCCACCCAAATACAACTAAGCACCACCATGTGGCCCAATTAGAAATTTATATTTCTTTTGTGGATCACAACAAATATTAAATGCATGATTTAAGAAATTTTCCACAAACTTCTAAGATGCCACCTACACACCTCGATTAATGGAATGACAACTATTTTTCTTTTTTTAAAATTATTTTTCTTTCTATTTTCATCACTTTCTCTCTCCTCCGATTTATTTTATTTTATTTTTTAAATTTTCCCATGCAAGATGCTCCTACATTAGACTCTCCAGGTAGATAGAAAAGTGTGCCCCACACTTCGACGCCAAAAGAAAGATCTACAACCATCTTCATCTTCACCAAAGGTTTCCACCTCAACAAGGACAAGAAAACCAACATGCAAATCTTCCACATTTGCATCACTCTGTCAAACACTAGAATCTCAACCATCCAATCATTATGCTCACTCCCAAGAAGAAACTGAACATAATACTTCATCAACAAACCCTCATCCACATCAGCAACTAGTGAATCCACACTAGCAAAAACAAACTTCACATTAGTAGCAACAAACTCTACATCAGCAACGATATGTAGATCTCCATCAACACATGCCAAACTCACAACACCAACAGTCTCATTGCTCACAATAAGATGCTCTGCAACATACAAATCATCACCAATAGGAACTAGATCATCCACGACCAAATGCTCCATAATCTCCGTGTCAGACTCAACCAACTGATCATGAAAACCAATCTCCATCCCAACATCAAAAAGGTTAGGAATATCTTCAGTAACAACCTCCAGCTACTCTACAAGTTTTTTATCAGACTCCACAATCTGTTCAACAAAACCAACTTCTTCCACCTCAACCTTGCAATGTCATCTTTTATCTCAAACAAGTCTCTTAACTAGCCAAAAAAACTCTCTTCTAGATCAGTAAACTCCAGCTCCATAAACATTCACGAAATTCCTTCCTCACCCCATCCCTTACTCGATCAGCCAAGCTAGCTTCAAGCTAAGCAGTCATCTCAAAAAACCTTTTCTCCACCACATCACAGTGATTCGCAATCATGTCAGGGTTCAATCCTCTTGGAGCCATCTACTAAGATCTTCATAAACTCTCTACAACAAATCCTTCCCACGCTCCTTATGACAACCTTGAATTGTTTGCAAGTCAGATCACAACCTACCACCTCACATGAACAATAAAGAACCAAATCACAAGTCTAGGAACACGGATTTGCAATGCTTCAACAAGATCAGTCTTCCATCTTTGCATCCATTTGCAAGCCCTCTGCAATTGAAAGTTAGGACCATGATTTGCCACCTTGCAACCAAGAGATCTAGGACTCTAGAAAGAAAAATAAATGACCAAATCAAGATCAACTCAAATCCATTTCTCCAACCCAAGTCTTGGTGCAAACTGCCTCACATTCGGCGATCTGTAGATACACACTCAGGAATAGCCTAGCTTTGATAGCACTTGATGAAGTGCAAGGTAGGAGAATCCCCGAAGGAGATGTCCTAGCCCCCAGAAAATAACCACACAATAGAAACACAACAACAAGAAGCAATAACACAAGATCTGATACCAAATCACAACTCTTTATTCATAAAATAACTGTTACATGCAATGTGCCAAGTTGTAAGACCTTCCCGGTTACGACCAAATACAGTTCTGCAAGATCCCTTGAGATCCAATCCAAACCCAAGCTATTCTAGATCCACACTCTGGTAGAAACCTCCAAGATCTCAACTTGTGCTCACAAGTCACCAAGCAATCTCCTTATTTCTAAACTGCAGCCACTAGCTCTTCTCATAAACTCACAACTCCACCACAATCCAGCTGTAAACTGCCTCACATTTGGTGCTCTGTCCACAAACTCAGGAAAACTCACTCCTCACTTCCTCCTTCTCTCCAAGCTTCTACTAAGAAGAGATCACACCTTGAAGCCTTCACACCTTATAGCTTGATTATAAATGCTCATATGCCTTGCTTAAATAGGCACTTTCCACCTAATATGTTACAGACACAACCAAGGGATAAAAGGTAAATACAACTACCTTAAAATAAATATTAAATTCCTTGTGGCCCGATTAGAAAATTACATTTCTTTTGTGGATCACAACAAATATTAAATGCATGAGTTAAGGAACTTTCCACAAACTTCTAAGATGCCACCTACACACCTTGATTAATAGAATGACAACTATTTTTCTTATTTTTCTATTATTTTTCTTTCTATTTTTGTCACTTTCTCTCTTCTCCAAAATTTTCCCACGCAAGATGCTCCTACATCAAAAGATAAAGTAATACACACACACACACACACACACACACACACACACACACACACACACACACACACACACACACACACACACACACACACACACACACACACACACACACACACTTTTATGGGAAGATACCTGATAGTAAATTGAGGTTCAATAATTATTCACTTTTCACTATAATGACCCCTAACAATAAATAATCATGTGTAGCAATGCATACAAAAAATCAGCACACAAAAGAGGATGGGAGTTGCACGTTGCAAGGCTAGGGTGAGTGTGCCCTAGCTTGCTTTACTTCTTGGTGTCCTCTGCTATCTAGTTGCAGTGTCGCGTAGCGTCCATTGCCTCCCAACTATAATTGGTAGTCAGTATGTGAGGAGGGAGTGAGAAGCAATTGTGAGGGCCATTTTTGGGGTCATCGGTGGGGAGTTCAGGGTTAGGTGATGGTTGGGGTTGGGCCTAGAGTGTGCAGCCTTTGTGTTTTGGTTGTGCAAGGTGGACAAATTTTGACCAAAGGTAAAGAGCTTATTTGAGTTTTTGTTATAGGGTAGTTGAAGGTCCCCTCTTCTCAAAATTTATCTGTTGATATGGAGATGGTTGAACCCTCTCTGTTGATGCAAATGGGAGCCAAGGGCTAGGCTGATAATCGCCCAACTAGGGTTGATGTTTCTTCATCGAAGGGTATAATTTGAAGAAAAAAGGTGAATGGGTGTCTAAAGAGATCAGATGATCCACCAGTTTTGGTTATTCGACCTAAGTAGATCTCAGATGATGTAGAATATTAGAGCAAGCACGGGCTCATTTGTAAGTTTTTAGGTCTCTATCTTTATCTTCCCATGTTGGACTCATGCGTGCATTGAATTTGGAATCTTGAGGGGGACATGGAGATTCTTCTGGCTGCCAATAACTACTTTTTGATAATTTTTTCAAATATGACAGACATGAATATGATGTTTGAAGGTGGTCCATGTTTCTTTAACCTAGTGGATCTCTTTATCAAACCTTGGTACATAGGATTTTATTTTGTTGAGGAGATCCCCTCTCCGGTATTAGTGTGGGTTTGTTTGCCAAGGCTACCTCTAGAATTTTGGCAAGAGGATACTCTTCACTTGATTTCGATATTGCTTGGGAAACCTGTAGGTTCAACTACACATACTCAAGACCACAAGGTAATCTCTTATGCATGGATTTGTGTTGAGGTAGATTTTAATAATCTATTGCCAGACTCTATGGAAATTTGCTTGGGCCCTACATCATGGGTTCAATTATTGGACTATGAAACCCTACCTTTTAGATGTAGGATATGTCATGAATACGTGCACTTACAGCATAAGTGCTCTCGAAATAAATTTCCTCAACTACTACGTTATGTTGCATTTACCCCCAAGGAAGGTCACGGTAAAGCCCCTTTACCTGAGGGATCTATAAACAGGGAGGGATTTGTCCTAGTTAAGCTCTACAATAAGGGAAAAGGGAAGAAGAGAACTTGGATGGACAAACAAAATGATGACACTTTTAATAGGCTTAATGTTCTGGATGAATTGGTGCAAGAGGAAGGCACACCAATTGAATTGAGCTAAGGAGGTGAGTCTCAACAAGGGACCTAGGATGAGGAGGTAAGGAATCTAGCCCAACTACCGTAAGAGAAATAAGGTAAACAAATCCACATGGATGAGCCACCTCTAGAGAAGGATTGTTGTGTTCTTGGGGGGCCACAACCTAGGCCAATTTAAATAACTCAACTTCTAATCTTCTTGCCTAGAAGGGATAATAGAGAGCACAAAAGGTACTAGGGTTGCACCCACATTAGGATTATAGCAGAAGCCTTTTAAAAAAGGTTCCTCAAAGAAGCCATCCAAGAGTGGAAGAAATACTAAAAATGAGAAGGTTAAGATGATGGGGGAGACATTAGTTGAGTTAGGGTTTGTGAATCCCATTGATTCCCACTTCTCTCGATCCCCCAAATGATTATTCTCTCTTGGAATGTGAGGGGGTTGAACAACATCCCTAGACAAAAGGTTTTTTGTAGATTAATTAAGTCTCAATCTTCAGATATTGTTTTCATTCAGGAAACCAAGCTTGCAGTTGATGATTTGGCTAGTTGCACACTAAAGTTGTGGCCTCATGGTAGTTGGTAGGGAGTGAGTGCTCAAGGTAATTATGGTGGAATTGCTTGTCTCTAGAATCCAAGGAAGGTGACACCTTTGTGGTGGATTTTGAGTAGGTCATTTATCTCTTTGATTGCCTCTCGCTTTGAGATTGGAGAAAGGTGTATTTTTTCTAACATTTATGCTCTTAATGATTTGGTGGGTAAATCTCTTATGTGGTCTCACATCACCTTTGTTTGTTCCTTAGATCCTTTCCTTAGATTGTGGTTAGGGATTTTAATGTTGTAACTAGTTTAGATGAAAAGAGAGGCGGGGTTGCTTGGTTGGGCCTTCCTCAAATATGCTTAGGGATAACACTAGTTTCTTGAATCTCATTGATATTAAACCTAGCAATGGTACTTTCACCTAGAATAATAGAAGGAGTGGGACTGAGGATATTTCTGAAAGGTTGGATAGGTTCTTAGTTTCTTGCTATTGGATGGATGCCAGATGGTTTACTAGATCAAAGGTTCTTGATTGGAGAAGCTCTAATCATTGGCCTATTAAGCTTTTTGTAACTCCCTTCGAGGCTACTATAAATCCTTCTTTCAAATTTCAGCTTATGTGGTTAAGAGATCACTCTTTACAAGATCTTATGATAGTATGGTGGCATGAGGGTAGGCCTTCTCATGGTATTGTCATGTTCACTTTTGAGAAGAGGCTTCATCGTGTGAAATTTAGGTTTAAAAGGTGGAACAAATAGTGTTTTGGGAATCTACAGGACCAAAAGCTGGCAGCTCAATCTAGGCTAGATAGTGTCACTCGCCAAATTCAAGACCAAGGGAAGACTGTGGATTTAATTATTATTGAGTCCTCAACATTGAAGGAATGGAAGGAGTTAGAGGAATGGGAGCTTTGGGAAGAAATCTTTTAGAAGCAAAAGTCTCGGGTGGATTGGCTTTAGGAGGGAGACAGGAACACAATTTTTTTCCATAACATGGTTAAAGCCCACATGTTTGGTAATTCTATCTACTCTCTCATCTTTGTTATTGTAGCACAACTCTCTTCCAAGGAGGATATTTCTCTAGAGGCCATCAAATATTTCTCCCAACTTTTCTTTAGGGAGAAACCCATTCCAATGTTTGAGGCAAGGACCATTTAGATTGCATTCACACCTTGTTTCCAATGAAATGAATAGGAATATCTTATGACCTATTTCGTTAGGTGAGTTGGAGAAAGTGGTGTTTGGTATAAAGAAAGGAAAGGCCCCTAGCCTGGATGGTTTTCCCATTGAATTTTTCCAAGAATTCTGAGAGATTATTAAATTTGAACTTCTAGAATTGGTCCAGGAATCCCATAAGAACAAACAAATACTGAAGTCTTTGAATGCTACCTTTTTGGTTCTCATGCACAAGATTGATGGGGCCAATAGTTCGGATCAATTCATGCCTATCACTTTGTGTAATGTTACTTACAAAATTATCACCAAATCAATTGTTGAAAGGCTCAAGCCTTTTTTGGGTACTTTGATTTCTAAGGAGTAGGGAGGCTTTGTTGGAGGTAGACAGATCCTTGATGGGGTTGTAATTGCATCAGAGGCTATACACTCTATGACCACCTCCAAAGAAAAAAACCATGTTTATCAAGCTGGATTTGGAAAAATAATATGACCAGGTAAGCTAGGATTTCTTGAGTAGAATGCTTCTAGTTTTTAGTTTTGATGTGGAATGGGTTGATTGGATTCTCAGTTATGTGACTTCTCCTTACTTTTCTGTAAATATTAATGGAGAACCTACTGAGTTATTTTCTGCTTCTCGAGGACTCTGATAAGGGGATCCTCTATCTCCATATCTCTTTATCATTATGGTTGAGGGCTTGGGCATATTTATTAATTTTAGGGTGAACAAGGGCTCATCCATGAGTGGAAATGGAATAATAATATCCTAGTATATTCTTACCTCCAATTCATAAAAAACACTAGACTGATGGGCTTAGATACAATCAATGAGGCAAGAAATCTTAGAAGGATTTTAGACATCTATCTGAAAACTTATGAGCATAAAATCAATGAAGGTAAGTCCTCCATTTTTTTTTTAATACTCCTCAACCTATCCAACATACAATTGCTAGGATTCTCAGGTTTCAGATTGACTTTCTTTCTTTGATGTACCTTGGAGTCCCCTTAGCTCTGGTAGCTCAACTAAAGGACTATTGGTAGGACCTTTTGGATAAATTTTGCACTAGGATGAACCATTGGACTTATAGGTGGCTCTTTTTCATTGGGAGAGTATTTCTTCTTAAGACACTGATTCAGGCTCTTCTCATTTACAAGTGTTTTGTGCAAACTCCCTCAGGTGGTGTTATGAAAGAATTTGATGTTTTGTCTCGACAATTTCTTTGGATAGGTAACCTTCTCTCTTCAAAGTGGAGCTTAGTCAATTGGGAAATGGTTTGCTTGCCAAAGTTTTCTAGGGGTCTGGGTCTTAGGTGTATGGCTCTTGTTGTCAAGGCTCTGGTTGCTAAGTTATACTGGAGGTAGTGCAATAATCAAGATCAAGATTGGGTCAAGGTTCTTGCCTAAAAGTATTTATCGGGAGTGGATTGTCAGGGTATCCCAATACTTGCTCTAGCTAGATAAGGTTCTTTTATTTGGGATACTCTTAAAAAGGGAGCACATCTTATTAAGGATGACCTTTTCTAGATATATTATGGGAGATTGTGTGCTTTGTTCTAGCAGGATTTGTGGGATGACCATCCTCCCATTCTCTCCAGTTATCCTAATTTTCAGCCTCTTTGCCATATTTTAATGGAAGTAGGGTGGACTGAGGTGACACACTTTAAGACTGTCAAAAGGTGTGGATTAGTGGATGCAACTTGTTAGAAGGACCCAAGTGAGTGGCCTTTAGGGGGTTCCATGGAGATTTAGGATGAACTTGCTAACCTCGTCTTGGGTAGGCTCTATAGTTCTTCTAGAGATAAGGATATCCTTGACTGGGGTCCAAGTCCTAAAGGAAAGTTTATTGTTGCCCAAGGTTATGCTTGTCTGGATAAACAATGACATGGATTATTAGAAGTTTCCTAGTGGAAGAAGGTTTGGAATAATTTTTTTTGGCCTAAGTGTATTTTTTTTATTATGGTTGATGGCTCAAAAGAAATGTCTTACCTGGGATAACCTTCAAAAGAGAGGATTTCATGGGCCTTCTCTTTGTTCCCTTTGTATGTAGGATGAGGAGTGTTTCCCATTTATTTTTTCTTTTGTCCCCTCTCTAGAGAGATTTGGCACAAGTGGTGGGAGACGTGGCATCATGGCTACTCCCATGTTGTATCTCTCATTGAATTTTGGGAAAGCCTTGGTAGAACCCCTATGAAAACCACTTCCCTTCAGGTGGCATGGGCTATTGGACCTACTTTCATTATATGGAATCCGTGGTTGGAGCGAAATCATAAGATTTTTAGCAACTCAATTTTGGGAGTCAATAAATTGTGGTAGATGATTTTGAGTAGACTCCAAGAAATTATATATTCCAAGTGTGATATGACTGAACATGTTGACCCTAGAGATTATAGTATAGTAAGGAATTTGGGACTAGTGGACAAAGGAATGGGATGCATTGGTGATAAGAGATCTCATCCGCTCAAGAAAGGTTTGTAGAGTTGGTAGGTGGAGACTACCTTCGATTGGTATCCTAAAAATTAATATTGATGGCTACTCCCATGGGAATCTTGGGTAGGTAGGTATTGGGGGCATAGGTAGAGGTAAGGATGGTGAAGTTATCTTTCTGTTCTCTATCCATAGAGGCGAGTACTCTAATAATCTAATGGAAGCCCTTGTTATTAAGTCGACTATTGAGTGAGGATGTTCTTTGGGATGGAAGAAGATTATATGCGAGTCACATTCTTAGATTGTTGTGGATATGATAAATAACTAGAGCGTGGATGATGTTAATTGGCAGTTAGCCTCTATTATTAGAGAGATTTTGTATTTGAGTAATCATGTGGATTGGATCTCTTTCAGTCATATTCCTAGGGAATGGAATGGAGTGGCTCATGCTTTGGCAAAATGGGAATCAAAGAATGAAGTTGGCTGGGATATTGTAGGAAAGGATAGGCTTCATGTTGATTATCTTGGAATTTTGGAGTAGTTAGTGGAAAGGATAGGATTTAATTATTGTGGTGGTTGTTTCTAGTTCTATTGGGCTTGAGGCTTTTTGTATTACTTTTGTTCTAATTGAATAAAATTCTACCCCCTACCCCCCAAAAAAAAGAAAAAAAAAACCCACAAAAACTAATTAGACTTTTAATATATGTTCATCATTGCTTAGGGGAAGATATCTAGTAGTGACTATATTTAACTTCACACATTCAACAAAGGTACCAAATGATGTCAATTTTTTTTTGAATACTTGTTCTTATATGGGGCTTAGCTACTTAAAGATGAAGTTTCAACTTTTCACCAATAACAATCCACTTTTCAATTTATTGTTTTCTTCCAATTTTCAATTATTTATAAAGCGAATGTTAGTATTAGTGATTATTTAAGTTTAATTAAACTCTTAGTTGCATATAAACAATTTTATAATTATTAATGCAAGAGGGAAGTTAATAAATAAATATTTATAATTTTATTATATTTTAAGAGAAGTTGTGGCAGACTTCACTTTATAATCATTTAGTTAATAACTATTTGACTTTATGAGAGAAATTATAATAATTAAATTAAATTTATAATTTTATCTCTATTTGTATTATGAATTAAAAAAAAATTAAATGTTAATATTGGACTAAAATAGAAGTGAAATTAATATTTAAAAAATGAAATTGATATTAGTATTTAATCTAATAATATATATTTACGTTATTAATTAAATCATTTATGATTTAAGATCATTTAAATTAATAATATGATAATATTGCATGATATTTTATATGAAAAGAGATTGGATATTTAAATACTTATTGATTTAAATAAGTATATTAGCATAATAATTTATATTAACACGTATATCCTTACCTTACTTCTAAACACATCCTTGTGACCCAAATTAAACAAGAGAAATTGATGAAATTAAATCCTATGACTAAAAGCTATGTGTTTTCTAATATTCTATTTATAGTCTTGTGATGTTTATTTTATGGTGGTTTTTCTTTGTGGGTTGTTTAGTTGGCCAAGTTAGGATGTGAACTAGAGGCATTTTTGAGATATCTTTTATGATTATTTGATGGGATGTCATGATGAACTTTATGATTTGAATTGAGATTTATGTTTTCTGAGCTTTATGCTATTAAAAATTTACGAGAACTTGGGTTTGAGAACTGATGTTATTTTTTGGTTGCCTATTAAGGAACCAAATTCGATCAATATTACTCTTGTGGTATGGTACACTATTGCGATTTGTAGTTTTTGGGAGGTTGTCTAGGTACATATCCTTAGGAGTGGCTTATAGAAGGGGTCGAAGACCCGAAGTGATCAGTGCCAAAGTAACCTATTGTAAGTTATGTAATAAGTGATAATCTTGTAATTAATATTTTGGAGAAACACACTAAAAAGATAAGTTAGAGATATTTGCCCTGCCCATGCCTTGAGTGCTTGTATAGACTGAGGATGAGAATGGGATGGCAGTATGAATGGTTTGCCTCATCTTCTTGACAGGGTTTTCTAGTTCCGCATGTGTCACGTTGAGGGTTCAAGGTTTAGAGTAACTAGTTGAGGGTAACTCAACGCTTGAGGGTCCGGGATCCATTGAGAGATCAATCAAGGGCAACTCAAGTAGTTTGACATGTGATGATAGAATGTAGCCTGAGTCTCCTCCGTAGTTTTTTTTTATATATTTGCCTCTGGTGGTGTACTTGTTGTTGGATGTATTTAATGTGGTTATTTACTTTCATTAGTGGTGATTGCTTATCTATGGTTGAAGTACTTTTGGCATGTGGCTTTTGTCTTGAGGTGGATATATTTCATTGACTTTATCTTATGATTTTGGTGATTTAATCTATTCTTGGTATATGTATGATGTTGGTATTAGTTTGAGTGTTTCCTTTTGGAGTATTTTATCTTCTTGATTAGTAAGTGTTACCTTTGAGGTAGTTTTGGTTGTCAGAATTTCTTGCCTAAGATTATTTTATGATTTGATTATCTGTGTGTAGATCGTACATTCTCTCTTGCACGGTGGGAGTGGGAGCTTGATTAGGTGACCACGTGGTCAGGAGATAATGTATTCTTACCATTTGGGTCCCCCTCAGATTGACAAATGTTGGATGCTCCTCGATACAGTGGTACCATTATCATTCTTCCTCTTATTGTGAAGACTTCTATTCATTTGATGTATCTATGTATCATGTGTTTTGAGATCCTGCGGGATATTGTATTGTATATTGATGTACTTGTAACTATTTTCACATACATTGTGACATGTGTAGTGGATGTTATTCACTAGATGAGCTTTCAAATTATTAGTTGTACTTGTGCATTTGCTTACATGACTATGTATGTGTTTATCCATTTTATGATTATGAACAATGTAATTGAGACTTAAACTTATTAATAGAACTTTCTTAAATGTGACTCAACGTGAAGGAACCCTTGAGGAATTGAAACTGTATTTGTAATTGATTATGTGTTCTTGATGCATATGTATATATTGCTTCCACATTATTGTTACTTTGATGCTGTTTAAAACTTTAAAAAAAAGGTTATTCACTAAACTTTGTAACATATTAGGTTTATTTCTTTTGGGTTCCTGAGCGGGGCATTACATTTGGTATCATAAAGGAGTTTATAAGAATATAGTCACAATAATTTTCTACAGTTTTTCTATAATTTTTCTCAGTCAACTTTTATTCATTAATAAGTTTTCCTTTTGATCCATACATACATCTCTCTCTCTCTCTCTCTCTCTCTCTCTCTCTCTCTCTCTCTCTCTCTCTCTCTCTCTCTCTCTATATATATATGCTGCGTGTTTTTATTAGATATAGAGGAAGATATTTAGTACTGTTTATAGTTAATTTGGGCTGTTTAATTGAAGTATCAAAATGATGTACAATTTTTTTAAAATTTTAAATGAGGTAATTGTTTAAAATTAAGTTTCAGTTTCTTATAATTATACTTATTAATAAATTTAAGTCTCAATTACATTGTTCATAATCATAAAATGGATAAACACATACATTGTTCTATAGGCAAATGCATAAGTACAACTAATAATATCAAAGCTCATCTATAATTATATAGAGTTATTAATAAGAAATCAAAACCTAATTTTAAACAATTACCTCACTTTAAAAAAAACCGAATAATTTCCACATCGTCTTGATACTTCAATTGAACACCCCAGATTAATTATAAACACTACTAAATATCTCCCTCTATATATAATAATAATAATAAAAACACACAGCTTCGAAACCATGCGCTATACCTAGATGTAGCAGGAATTATAGATAAAAGCACGAACGACTACAGAGTTTCGCAGGGTTTCCAACCATGGAATCAGTAGAGCATAGTGCTAAGAGGAGAAAAAGGAAAAAATTCGTAGTGGAGACAGAGTTCGTAGAACCTCAGAGTGGCTTCGGATGCCCATTTGTTGGCTATTTTCCTTCAGGTTATGATCCCCTGAAAAACACGCACCAAAAATCATCTTCTTCATGTTCTTCCCCTTCAGTAGAGGTTTCAGCCTATCAAAATACCACAAAGTACAAGACGAAGCAGCTGCAGCTAGTGGCCAAGGCCAAGGAAGCGAGCGTGGATTTTGTTGGCACTAATTACAGTGGAGAAGGGGGCATGTGGCAGCCCTGCAATTATCTCATGGGTGTCTTTGATAAGGAGAGCAAAACCCTTAAGCTCGTTCCTATATCTGGAGGCAGGGTAAGTAGTTGGTTAGTTATGCAAATTAAATAGAACGGTTTATCCCTCTGTTTGATTAAAAATACTAGAATGGTGTCTTGGAACCATCTGACCAAGGTTTAAGGTCCCAGGATGAAGGGTCCAGGGTTGAGCGCCTAAAATCTTCAAATCCATTACAATGCATGAGATAAAAAGTAGTAGAACAAATCTCTGATTCAAGCATTATTATTGTTACATTTCCAAGGACCACCAGATAGTGAACCTATAAGCGATTGCCTTTGATTGCTGAGCACTATCACCGAGCTACTGATTCCCAATGACCCTCACATTGTAGATTGCTGGCAACAACGGATATTTAGTATATACTTGAACAATGCAGTAGTTTGAGGTTTCGGATTTAGAACCTAAACCCTGAACCATTGCAGTTTTTGGGGATCCTTTCATTAAAAATAAATGCCTTATAGTGTCTGTACAGGTTTTCAGAATGGATGCGAGAGTGCGGGGAGTAGACTATGGTGACGAGGAGGAAGGAAATGTTGAAGAGCTTACTGCTGAAGAAAGGCAAGAAAAATACCGACTTCTTACAAATACTTTTGGGACACACAAAAGTCGTTTACAAGTATGCTCTTCCCTCCTCTTTATTCCATCATTTTTTCTTTAAAGTTGAAAAACTGTATAAACCAAATTATACACTGTCAATCTGAAACTCTTAACTCTTAGAGTGGAGGATCTTGGCCAATGGGTTTTCAGAATTATTCTAGTGTGAAAATGTAATTGCTAATTTTTCCTCTTTTTGTTATTTTGGTGAGGCATTGGCTGGAAAATAACTAATAAAACACGATCTGGTCTCCACTAAGGTATTGCTAAAATGGGTATAATGATACATAGAGGCATTTGTTGGAAAATAACTGATAAAACATGATATGGTCTCAACGAAGGGGTTGGTGAAATGTGTATAATGATACTTATTGTTTTCTGATATTGTAATCAAATGTAAAATAAATAGTTTTGAGATATGAGAGCTGAACACATTATACAGCGTCTAGAATTACATATATGCTCAACGTTTTCTTCATTAAACCTTATGCTGATTGAATTACACATTTGTATTTGAAGGTACAAAAAAATGGATAAATCTTAAATTCCAAATGTGTAACATAAATTTTTTGAAACCCAACCATAATTTTGAAAAATGGAATGTAAATTGAATTTTCCAAATTATTTGTCTTCTAGAGATAATTCCTGTAATTTCTGCTTCCTAATTTGCCCTAGATTCACAATTGCAACAAATTAAGGTTAGGGTTACGTCTTCACAAGTAAATATTTTATAAATAATGTGATCTTGTATTTGAATCCTATAATCACAACATAAGCAAAATATGCAAAGATATGCACACAAATAGACATAGGCATACATGCATATATATGATATATATACTCATAAACGTATCTATGTCCACACATAGTCAATCATTAGGGCTAGACATGATCTCATCATAGTCATACATTATCAGTAATATTATGCAAGCACAATAAATTTTGTAGAAAGAAACCCGAGAAGTCTGCCCAAAGCCATTTCAACACTAAGCCGGAATGAATGTTTTCCATAGTCCTCTTTGCTTCCTTAGCGGGCTGCTTGTGCCTGCTTTCCCTATCAATGCCACAAGTGCCATTTTGTGAAGTTGGGCGGAGGTCATAAGGTTGTTTCTGTGTGCTATGTAAGTGCCTTCTTGTCTCTAGGAGCCAGTCATATGGTCACCACTAGGATAAACTACTCTTTTAACCCTCTTATAACTCTCCTCTGAAACCTCAGGCCCTTCCTAATTGTCCTCTGAAACCTCAGGCCCTTCCTAACTCTCCTCTGAAACCTCAGGCCCTTCCTACATGATGGGTTTCAGATAGTGAGGCATATCTTATATTGTATAATGTAAACATGCTCTTAAGCATTAACTATCATGTGTAAGCAACAGGTGCACACACACAAACACGCACCAAATTGGGATAAACACACACAAACACGCACCAAATTGGGATAAAGGATCTCATTTCCACTTATGAAATTTTAACTTCAAAGATTGATGTGATTTGAGAGGTTTTGGTTGATTTAATGATTGGATTAGGATTGGATTAGTTTGATTGAGAGATGGTCTTAGGGGATTTATTGTGTGTGTATACCACAATTGAGTGTGATAAGGAAACTGCTGAGAATGGCAGACCTGAAATGATAAACAGACTGCTGTATTATGCCCGATTTGGAGATTAATCTCCTTATCATCTTTACTGTTAGACTTTAATAAGTCGTTCACAAATTTATTTGGTTTTGTTTTGAATTCTTCTTACATACATTCTGCTGATCTTCCTGACTTATTTGATGTGATTGTATTTTGTTACCTGATTGATTTTATCTTCTTTGGTAATCGTATTTGCTTGCTAATTCTGTTTTAACCTGATGGTGGTCTCTTGGTATGATTGTTTGATATTTGTATGAATGATTGATTGACTGACGAATTCTTTTGAATGTATGATTTGAGGTATTGGTGAGTGATTATTATGAGATTGTTGACTAAAAGATGAGTGCTGATGTAATTAGTGTTGGCTTGATATATGTACGAATTGAACATATGCTGATAAAATATAGTGATTTTCTGATTTTTTGTTTCTTGATTTGATATTTGCTTTTGTGGACTTAGAGGGACCTTCAATGCTTGGAATGAATGCTCCTTTTTATTGGTAAAGGGTTACCACCTTTTATAAGAATTGATTCACTGCTTTTCAGCGGTGCATTTTGAGAATAATATATAAATCTGAAATTGATCTCTCTTTGACGTCCTCCTCAAATGGAACCTTTGTTAGGAAGTAAATCCACCAAGATAACTAAGAGAGAGGGGGGTTGTGAATCAGTTATTAGATCAATACAACTTTTATCAACCTTGTTAAACTTCAAACATGTAATCAATATAGACATCAACCATAAGAAGATACACATACACAATAACACCAGATTTGTTAACTAGGGAAACCTTTGATTAGAGGGAAAACCTTGGTGGGGATGGTACCCACAAAATGATGTACTAATTTAAAAGTTCCTTGTAAGAGGATGGACCAATGAAATACATTCAGTGCATATTAGTCCCTTTTAGGAGACTTTGAATCCCTGTTAGGAGTTGTGCCAACCTTGTTAGGAGTTGTAGAAGGTAAAAGGACCCGCTGCCCAAACAACTTTAGGGGCAAGACCACCGACCTCACTGTTCAATTGGTCTATGTATTATTCCTTTTAGAATAATAGAAATGCAACTTATCTCAGCAACTCAATAGTTGCTCTGTCCTCTTACTGTGCCTCTACCACACCAAAACACTTCTCAGATCTCAATACTAGATTTGCAAACTCGCATCACAATTATCCCTTTGATCGCTTACTCACGTTTACCAAATTTGCAAATTATTTACCACTTGCACACTTTACATCTCACATCAAAAGGAAAATAACTTTCCTTTATAGCAAGTCATAATAATTCATTGAGTCGACCTTGATGCTTTCCCAATTAATTACAATAGGACCTCATTAAGATAACACACTACGATACATCTTTTTCATAATTACAAAATGCTGTCGGCTCACAATCATCACAACTACTCACAAGTGGGACCTCAGACTTTGTGCACTCGTTGATGTCATCATCAGGGTGTCTTTTGTTTCTGTCTAACTCCACTCATCCAGATTCTATCCTTGTTAGGAGATATAATCCGAACACCAAAAACCACTTCTCAGGTACTTTGTTTGCAAATTGTCTTCTATAAATCACAAATAACTGCTCACCAGTCTTCGACTTTCTGCATGCGCACTTGACCATTGAATCGGGACGCACTTTAGAACATGTCCCCAACTGTGCTTGACCTCATCTTCTTGTACTTGATCCTTACAAGCTCAATCTCTATCTGCTACTTTGATAATCCTCTTAGTATGTTGACATCTATAACAAATATAGTCATGAATGCAACACATAGTCATGCTAACTGTCTTTTCACTGCTCCAACAATGCTAGAATACTCCCCCATAGGAATTTCATTAGCATTTATGCTAACAACCTTTTCACATTTATGTCTTCCAATCATGTGGGGGAGAGTCACACCTCTTTATTATGCATGTCCTTTGCAATGTGCCAACCTTTCACAATTTTCACCCTTTCGAGGAGTCAAAAATTTCCACAAGTTTTGCCTATTAAAGTAGTCATTTCCATATTTTCTTCTTCATTAATTCTGTCGTTTCCATATTTTCTTTTTCATTAATTCTTTCTTGATTTGCACATTTCAAACTATGTTATTTGCTTATGCTTCTCCTCTAAGTCTGTGTAAACTTTCCTTCTTAAATTACATCAGCATATTCTTATGTGTCTGCATATACATCTTTTTTATAACTGCATATATTCCTCTTTTATATCCACAGATATTCCTCTTTTATATCCGCAAGTATCCCTCTTTTATAACTGCAAATATCCTTCTCGAAAAGCACATGATTATATGGGGGGTGGGGTGAATTAGCATAATAATAATTTTGCTAATTTAAAACTTTTATCCAAACAATAGCTTCAAATACTGAAAAAAAACAATTAAGCACATGAACACAGTAACACAAAGATGCACGTGGAATCCCAATGTAGGAGAAAACCATGACTTATAGTTGCTTTATATATAAACTTGTTCATTTACAATGTTTTGTAGGCTCCAACCTACTAGAGGCTCCAACCCCTATCTTTATGAGCACCCACTCGCTGGAAGCTTTAAATCCCACTCTTCACATGAACCGATCTATTGAAAGCACCAAGCCCAGCTGCTTGTCTTTGTGAGTACCAACTCACTGCACTCAAACTTCTTTTCCACCAAATTAATGTTGTGTACTCAACTGGTGATGGATACTTTCAAGACTCTTCCAATCAATTAACTCGACTGTGCATGTTTCATTGATGTACTATATCTGTATATTTTATCCTCTTATCTCATTAATGGATATTCTTTTATTACTTCATTTCACATTCTCATAATATATATAAATACATATATCTGATTTAATAAATCAGCATATATTCATACAATTGTTTTCACTTTATTTACTCAGGTTTGATATTCTGATATTCTTCACATATTCCTTTCCACACCAGCCCTATTCTTATTATATAAGTTTTGTTCTTTACTCATTATCATTTCATCTTTTGCTAATTTAATTCTTTATTCTTCTCCATCATATACACACATTCATTCTTCTTATATTTTCATCTTTGTCTTATTTTCTATGCTGATGCTGATCTATGTATGTATGTATGTAGATGTATATGTGTAACAAACGGTTTTTCATAACAAAATAAAGACGATCGATAAAGAGTTTTCCCATCTAATTTTTGAACAAATAACTGAATTCCTTTTCATGGGACATTAACTGCTTTTGATTACCAATGATTAATTGAAATAACCAAGTTCAATTGAGATAATTATATCAATGATCAACTGAAACAATGATCAACGGTAATAACTATAATGATTAACTGAAAATAATTGTAACAATGATCAACTGAAATAACTATAATAACAATTAACTGAAATAACTGTATCAATGATCAACTCTAATAACTATAGTAATGATTAACTGAAATAACTGTATCAATGATCAACTGTAATAACTGGAATAACAATTTACTATCTTTCCCTACATATAAGTAAAGTAAATGTTAACATGAAAAGAAGAAGAACATACAAGTAATATCCGGTGAGTCTTTAGTTGGTTGTGCAAGCCTCGACTTTTGGTAAGAGGAGAAGCATTGACTTAGGCTTAACCTCCCAACCTCAGACCATACTTATCCCCAAACAATCTATTGACTTAGAAAGATCTTCTTTACCTCGGGATTAGGCTTGGGATACCTTTAGTCCAGCCACTTGAGCATTCTCGTGTTTAGAATGTCTTCATAGTTATGGATGAACATGTCTGAATAATTGGGTCCACTGACACCAAGTGATCATAGATGACAAACATGTCTTTAAACGACCTTGGCCAAGGTTTTTTTGACGGGTTCATTGACCCAATCACCACCGCTCGACTTGACAACAAGGGATCAAGAATATGGATGAGCATGAGCTATTAAATAAAATTATTTTAGATTATTGTATCATGTCTGACTTTTGTTTCTATGTCATTGCAAATTCCATCTCACCTCTTCACTTTTTCCATGGCTATATAGCTAGTGAGTCCTAGGTGCTCGGATCTCAGAGCAATCGGCTTTGATTGTTGATTTTCATTTGATTCATGAATATTATGTGTTTCCAGCTTATCACATTCTGTGATTTGAAGAATGTGTTCTTTAAAACTTGCAAAAAATATCATTTGGTTCTGACTATCAATGGCATAAATAAATTACGATTCCGTGTCATGGATACTTTACTATTATTTATGATAAACGACTCATTAAGAGTGTCTAATTGATGATAGTTGAGCATGATGAATATATATAATTGCAGCTTACTGCTATGGAAATCGGAATATAATAGCAATTGATAATGAAATTCGTAACATTACTTGGAATTTGATGGACCGCATAACTTGGTATAATCTGGAAATGTTTGGAGTCCTGCCAAACGCTAATGATTCAACTCTTCTTCTAAATCATCCCTAGGCGTATTCACAGTGAGAATTATAATCACATCTTCAGCAAAGAAGATTAATACAAGGCAAAAAAGAGATTGGCAATGTTATAAATGCAGAGGTTTCAGATGGTATTTTCAGAGGTATCGGGTGATAGAAAGGAAGTCGGAAATGAGAATGAAGTCGGAAAATGAATTTTATGTCCTCCGACTCTCTTGACCTCATGATATAAAGGTTAAATGACTCTTTGGCTTCCATGAAGCTGTAACATAAGAAGAAGAGTCTTGGCTCTTGGACGCCAATTAATTATGCCAAGTGTCATTCGGTTTTCTAGCAAAAAGAATGAATAAAGATGGAAAAAGATTTAAAGGTTATAAATTGAAAATAATTATTGTTTATATCTATCTATATGCACGTAGATATATTTATGAGTTGACATCATACTATTATAAAAGAAATAGTAATATTATAGTGTCACTTTATTCTTATATGTATGTGTACTTACATAGATATTTATTATAATTATGTGGTGGAAAGATCAATCAAAATCCTTTGAGGTACGTATTATATTTTAATTAAATTATTTTATGTTTTAAAATGTTTACTTAATAACTCATGCAGGTCCTTCAAATGTATCTTGAAGTTTAAGTCGTTAGGTTCTTACCAAGGCAATTTAAGGTCATACCTATCAACCTGATGATTGGACTAAGCTAGTATCCCATTCTGTTGATCCTGTTTAGCAATGCTTCCCCCTTTCATCTTCTCATGCAATCACTTGTGCAATATTTCCACAATAATAACAATTTCCATAATAATTTTCATATTAACATTTAATATTAATAAAGAATTTAATTATTAACCATAGTTCCAAAGTCAAGCAACTGCTAAACATCACATGACAAATAATGGATAACGACCATCTTCACTAAACAGTTAATATAATGGATATAAATAGCTAGCTACTTTACATGATTATGAAAGAAAAATCCGTTTAGTCTAACGGCTATGAATAAATTTAAAATTAGCTCAATATTTGGGGTGTAACAATATGTGTCCATATATATATATATATATATGTATATTTGTGTGTATATATATGTTCTGCACATGTATGTATATTTTATTTTCAAAAGATGTGACCATTTAGATAATAAAATTTATAAGATGCTTCTCTTCAATAATTGCAACCTTCATTAATCAAGTCGCACCCTTTTGTAAATTAATGACTCATCCATCAAACTTTGGTTTTGATTAATCTTTTACTTATCACTGCTATGTCCAACTTAATCCATGGTGGTAGTTCTTTGGCTGACATGTCTCAACATATCTCTATTGTTGGAGACTTAGATATTTTTACAAATGCATAAGTTAATAGAATGTTAATATGCTGGCTTCTATCCTTAAAGGCCTCAACTATAGCTTCATGCTTTTTTGTGCAAACATATCATTCTTATATGGTAGTTAATTTAATATTTTTGTTCATGGATGCCTTTATATTTGTTGCTCGACTTGAGGAGTTATTAATGGTCTTTGCTATTGTCGTTTTTCTCTTCTTTTTAATTGCACTATTGACTTCTTTCATTTGTCTTATCTTTCATTGACTCCCATCTGCACATCGCTAGCGATATTATTTTAATAATTTCATTGTTCTGTAATTATTATGGTAAAATAATGAATGTGTTATATACAAGTATACACAACACTGTTTCTCTAACGAATAAAGAGAGAGAAATAGAAACATTCGGAAGAGAGAGAAAGTTTCCATATTGAACAGATAGAATATGGAAACATAGAAGAGGAGTGACCATTAGTAATAGAAGTAAATCTATAGAAGAGAGATAAACAAAGTTAGAGAGATTTAACTCTAACACCCTCCCGTAATGGTCAATCTAACTTCAAAACATTTTTTTCATAGGCGAATCCTCTAAAGGTGTAAAAGGTAGACTTGGGCTAATCAGTGGGCTCTGCATGTGTGTAATATTTGCCTATAGTTGAGACCTTCACTGCTTCTGCTGTTCAGAAGCAATGCGATCGTGCATTCCTAGATCATATGATCAAATTTGTGGCAATAATTGTACCTGAGTTGCTTCTTCTTGGAGCTAGCCTGGGACTGAGTGGATGACTAAGATGGGCCTTTATCCTTGTGAAAGGATTGGGCTGTAAATGCTTGTTTAGAGGAGGATGAAGGAGCACTTCTACCAAACTATTGTTTCCAATGATTTTGTTGCAGAAGTTTGGTCCACAAATTCGAAAATTTGAGGTCAACATTAGTTGCAGTAATGTTGAGCCCTCTTCCTCCATTGTACGACCAATGGCCTCTAGATGATCTCTACCATCCTTGATCTGTAGATGTTCCTATAAGGACATGTACTCATCCATAATAATAGAGAGTAGCCAATTCTTCAAAAATAAAGCTTTGATTTTTTCTGATGTCTCGTGGAAATCATTCAGTGTTTTCCTGATCCTTGTAGTTGTCTTGTCGAACGATACTTGAGGCAATTGATCATCATCAATCAAGGCGCTGGTGCTCAAAGATTGTCATCATTCTCTACTTCTAGTTGTTGTAGTTCTTTTTGTTGAATCATTGATTGCCTTCTAAGAGAATATCAGTAAGAGATGCCATGACACGTTTTTATGTTTAAAAATGTGACTCTAAAAATGCACAACCTTCGAGGTAGATTGACGAAAGACCCAAAAAAATTGAAGGACACCCAAAAGAGAGCTTGATAAACTTAGAAAGAATCTGAATATGCTGACTCATAAATGAGGCACAAAAGACGATGCACCGAGAAAAAGTAAAGATCGACCTAGTTGAGATTTTCAAAAACCCTTAAAGAATTTGCAAAAAGTTTTTAAAAATGACACGAACAATAGAGTTTTGAAAGAAACCCTAGCCATTTTTGAAAAACCAAAAAATAGCAGATTTGACTGAAAAATGGTGGAAAACAAAATTGTTTTGATTGGAAATCAATGGCAGAGGGTTGTTAAAAACTTATACGACATAGAAGACTGGAGAAGAAGGGTCGAAATGCCCTAAAAAAAAACAAATGTTGTGATTTTGTAGAAAAAATGACCAGGAATTTGTAGAGGTCGTTTGTAACAAAACGTGGATAGAGAAAAACACTTCAGCTCCCAAAAACGACGCCCAAGAACAATGCCGTAGACCAAATAGAAGATGCCTGACAAAACTAAACACAAAATTGATGCCCAGAAACCGTATGGGTTTTAAGAAAAAAAAAATTGAACACACGTAGGTAACATTTTTCGAAAATCTCATGTCTAAAAATTTAAGGAAGAAATTAAAGATTTTCAAAATCTAGTTCAAAAAATAACTTAGAAAATTTCAATGATGAAATTATTATTTTGTGAAAAAAATAGCTCTAATACCATATTAAGGTAAAATAATGAACGTGTTATTAAAGAGAGATTATAAATGATCTATATACACAAGTATACACAAGAATGTTTCTATAATGAACAAAGAAAGAGACATAGAAAACATTTGGAAGAGAGAGAGTTTCCATAGTGAACAAAGAAAGAATATGGAAACATAGAAGAGGAGTGACCATTAGAAGTAGAAGTAAATCTACGAAAGAGAGAAAAACAAAATTAGAGAGATTTAACTCTAATAGTAATATCTCTGGCTCCAAGTTTGAACTTCACTATACTCCTCCTGATTTTTGATCTTTTCTAAATCTCAATCATTGTTTCTTATTTAAACAAACACACAGGCTTATCAGTTGTTCAACCCTGTTGTGCTTTGCTGCTCAGTGTCTTTCCATATTGTCTTTCATTTGATTGCTGATGGATAAATTACACTATGAAACATGTTTAGTATATCTGTTAATTTATTTGTATTGAACAATGGTCATTGACAATGAAGTAATTGATTTTGAGCAACATAAATTACTGTTTTGCTTCATATTTAGCTGTTAGTGCTGTTTGAAACCTTCACCATAGTCACCATTAATTTGACTTTTGTTGTTTCTTCCATGCTGACATGTCTAGGGTGTTTGCTGCTTTAGACTCTATATCATTGCTGCTTTTCCTTTGAAAAACTTAACAGTTTCTATCTCTGTTTAGTGACATGGAAACTCTTTACACCAGCTGTATATGTCTTTATTTATGTTAGTGATCAGCCTGAGTCTGCCTTTTACGCCTTTTGAGGATTCTCTTGTAAATATTTTGTTTTGAAGTTAGACTGACCATTAAGGGATTGTATTAGAGTAAAATCTCTCTAATTTTGTTTGTCTCTCTTTCATAGATTTATTTCTATTCCTAATAGTCACTCATTTTCTACGTTTCCATATTCTCCCTCTGTTCAATATGGAAACTCTCTCTCTCTCTCTCTCTCTCTCTCTCTCTAAAATGTTTCTATTTCTCTCTCTCATTGCTCCTTATAGAGATATTCTTGTGTATACTTGTATATATAGATCATTTATGATCTCCGTTTAATAGCACATTAATTTCACCTTAATATACACAATGTCATGGATATTTATTTGAGCAAGCTTTCAATATCCCGAAATTAGATTTAGAAGCATGACACACATCTATGGCCTTCAATGTTATTTTTTAGGAAAGTTCAGAGATGTTTATAGGCATTGTCAAGCATTCACCGAATTTCAACCCTGATGTTTGAATTTCAGCAAACTTCAAAACTTGAAATAAAAATCTTTTATTGGCGAACTTCAAAACCTGAAATAAAAATTATTTTAAATTCCCCACAAAATCATATGGGTCGAGGGCCTTTTTTTAATAAAATCATATTTTGAAGACAATGATATACTTTGTTTTTTTTCAAGCCAAAGAAGAAGAAAACCACATTAATACATCCAAATTGAACTATTTTTCTGTGGATAGGAACACAAAATGAGTTCTAGACTTGTAGAATGCAAATAACTCATTCATATGTAGTAACTCATGAAATTCTCTCCGTCCCATCAACAAAGCGAGTCATTCACTGGGTTGTCTTCCCGTTTAAGTCAAGAAGATAATATTGCTATTTTTGCATGCATTGAGAGTCACCAAAACAGAATTTGCGAATTCAACATGTTTTCAAGGAGCACCAAACGAACCGAGTCACAAATTTGTTTTACTCATCTAGAAGCAAAAATAACTAACTGTATGCATTGTTTGTTGGAGGAGTGTATGGTAGTTGTTTTTTTAATATTTAATATTTTGATTTCAATTTTTAGTTTAGTTTTTTTTTTTGTTTTTAAAATAAAATTTATGGATTCAATTTAATTACTATTTTATTTAAAGTTTTTAAAAATATTATATTATTTTTGTTAAGACCTATTTGTTTGCTCGGTAAAGTAATTTTATTTATATCCGGGAAAAGCTTGGTCCAGCCCGAGGGTGGTAACAAGAAGGGTTACTACCATCCTGAAAAGCATTACTAAACAGAGACCATAATTAACTCACATCAAAATAAGCATAACAATTAAGAATAGAAAGAGGATTTCTCTTAGATTTTGTCCCTATCCCTACCCTTAGAATGAGGCTGGAGGCTCATGTCAAATTGCACATATTTCAATTTCCTCTCCTTCCTTTTCATAGTATGCTATCCATCCTCAACTCTTGCTGACACAACATGCCATTCATAAGCTTTGTTATTTGAGGGCTGCGCCTGATCTTCGATGTTTGAAGATAGCCTGTAGGGGTCTCATCTTGATCTTTTGAGCCCTTATGCCTTTGTTTTTCTCTACCCTTCGGAGTAGCAATCCCCTTGTTTGGCTGCACACCACCATCAACTCCATCCAATGTAGTAGTTTTGTCATTCACTACTAGTTGCTCTTCTTGCACTAAGAGCCTTGTAGATTTTAATGTTTGCTTCCCCACGATAACCTAGGAGAAGCTCTTTTGTTTCTCCCTTTTTTTTCTACAGTATAGTGCCGATTAGCCACACCCTTCCACCAAGAAGCCTCCTTCCATGTTTGTATCTTGTTGCAGTTTGCAATCAAATGCCCAATTTGAAAGCTTCTTTTGCACTCGAAAGGAACCCCTTCGTAATACAAATTCTTACCCAACATCCTTTGGACATTTTGATTGTGATTTTTCACAGGCAACCCTTCAAAGATATCCATTTCCACTAAAATGCACGTCAAGGTGAAATGGAGAAGGTTATTATTCTTAACACGTTTCCTTTCATGTTTAGTGACAATTTATAGACAACTTACTTGAGGAATATTAGTGTCTTCCAAAGGTTATTTAAAGATTATGAATTATATGAGTGCAAGACTCACATTTGCAAAAAGAAGGGCGTTGATAAATTAAAAAGTGTACTTTATTTAAATTTGAATGCAAGAATATGGATCCTGAAATAGTCATGCATTCTCGCAAATGGAATAAATTGCTGGAGACAAATCAATATACCTTATACATGAAGCACATATGAAATCACAAAAGATATGAAACATGTCCGTACGTTTGCATCAGGCATAGACATATATACACACACACACACACATGGCATGGAACATACACTTCATCCGCGTGAGACATGTAACAAAATGCTCTATTTATAAGGGATAGCAAAATGATGTTTCTAAGTGAAATACTCGATAACGAAAGCCAGATTTAGAAATAATGTAAGATGACCATTAAAGAGACATTGTACTTTTTAGCACCCTTACTTAATGGTCAGCACTGTAAACATTGGAGCAAAAATCATTTAGGGAATTAATCGGCATACCAAAAGTATAAGATTTTTTTTGGGAAAAAATGGATTTAATAAAAAACATAATTTTTTTTAGAAAAAGAGAAAAGCTGTTTATAAAAACAAAAAAACTGAAGGGTGTAGAGATGCAAAGAGAAAATAACATAAAATTAAATATAGGAGCGAAAATCATTTAGGGAAATAATCGACAAACCAAAAGTATAAGATTTTTTGAAAAAATTGGGAGAAAATTGAATTAAAAGAAGCACAACAAATTTTGGAAAAAGAGACTCTTTAAAAAGCAAATAAGATAGAAAATAGATTTTGTTGTTTGCATTCATATTGTTAATTGCATAGGCAAATATTCAGTAATTAATTCAAGAGAGCGATCAGCAATTAGTTGCCCAAATACTAGTTAAGTCTATGAAGTACGTAAGATCAAAATTAATTGTAGACAATATGGATTTTTTTCATTTATATTCATATTTGCTGATTACATAGACAAGTATTTATTAGAATATTATAATATTTTTCTAATGGTCATCTTAGTTAGTCTTTAGTTTATTAAGTAGTTTCTATTTTTGTCTTTAGTTCATGATTGTTTCTTTTAAAAACATTGTTGTTGTAAATCTATACAAGGAGCTTTTATGTCCTTTGTTTAATACAACTACAACACATTTGTTATTTTACCATAATATGGTATCAGAGCAGGTCGATGGGATTTCATGAAATTTGGCGAATTTTTTAAGAAAAATTCAAGCCTTTTTCAATCTTTGATCTTTTCCAAAAAACTATTTTTTTTTGATTTTTAGAAATAAAAATTGTTAGAGGTATTTTATGAAACTTTTGTGGTTTGTCTTCAAGGATTTTTGTTGGAAATCACAAGCTTAGTTAAGGGTTTTGATCTTGCAATTTCTTGGTTGCCGCAAATATCTCTAATATTGGAGGGTTGCATGTACTTGCATGATTGTTGCACGTACTTGCATGTGCTTGTGTGTTGCTTGCATGTGTTGGTTTACCATGCGAAGTCTCTTGTTTTGCCACCCTTAAAAATTTTCTGATTCTGAAATTTGCAAAGTTGCATGGGATTTCTTGGTGGGTTTATAATTTTTTTTCCTGAAAAATTAACTATTGGATTTTAACATATTTCCTAAAATTGAAGTTTCGTATTCTACTATCCATATCTCAGATTCTGTTTGGTTTTGATTGATTTTTCACCTCAAAAATTATGTTGGGTTTTGATCAAATTTTTACCTAAAAAATTGTGTTGGGTTTTCATTGATTTTCCTCCTAAAAAATGGTGGCCTTTTGCATGTACTTACATGTGCTTCTGTTGCTTGCATGTGCTGGTTTACCATGTGAAGTCACTTGTTTTGCCGCCTTGTAATGAGCCCTACTGACTTTCAAACAATCTATTTTGAAGAATTGATTCCTTGTTTTGTTTTGAGGTTTTGCAATTTTTGATAAAACAACATAGCATCAAAATAGAAGATATTGCAATAATAATTTCAACTCAAATATTTGAAAATTACACAGGGAATATGCAACTAAAAATTCCAGATTTTAATAACTATATAGATATTGATTATATTCACAAAATACCAACAACCCAGTTGATAAAATATGCCCTATTATCTAAATGAACAATATCTAGATAAATCAGATGTTACAATCCATGAACTTACAGGTAAGACATGCCTTGAAACCCTTTGAAATGAAGACTAGTGGCAACAAAAGAAAATTTTAACAAATAAATGCAATTGTAGATATGGAAAACGCTACTTCCAAAGTGCAAATAGAAAATAACGCCTAGCAACAAATATAAATGAGTGCTCAACCAAGTCCAAATTGACCAGCACACAACCGCTTCTCAGCAACAATAATAACAGTACAAGAAGATGCCAAAATCCACACTCCCAACACCACAATATCTCCCAATCATAGTGTATACAACAATGGAGACACTGAACAATTTTCAGAAAATGAATTCACAATACCTTCGCTATGACTTTCCATGAACTTCCCAAAATCAAACCCTTATACTTCAACAAGGGCTCAAAACTTCAGAGCTTTAGAAGTGTCATAGAGACAACAAAAGAAAAAAATAATATTCAATCGGATACCTTTACCATCGAATGGGCACATATTTTTAATCTCCAAATTGCATAAGTTTCCCAAATGAATTTCACTTAAGAAGCTTCCTCCACACAACATTAAAATATAATAAAGTGCCATTATTATATAACTTATCAATTGCTTTTGGCTCCAAAAATGGCCTTTTCCACCGTAACGTAATATTTTGAAACACAAGGCCATGTTTCATGCGCCCATGATTTAAAACTTTTCATCTTGTTTCCAACGAGCTGTGATATTGAGTTGAGCATCACACAACACCAACAAAAATAGCAACTTCCAACATATTTAGATGATTAATAATAATAATTTACATGTCTTGTGAAAACAACTAAAGAAGCATCTAAATCGAAATTTGACAACATTAGAGTGATTCTAATGATGAAAGACGATGAATGAACTTGACGGGGTGGCTTACTATAAATAGAGGTGCCTTCCAAGATTCTTGGAGCCCAGACCAAAAGCTCGAAAAAAAATCTGAGACCATCACTCAACTCTTCTAACTCAATTGAGCTCATCAGAACCAACAAATGGAGCCAAAACTCACCATTGGCTGCTGGAAAGCCTATCACCACACATTTAAGACCCTCAAATCCCACTATTAGCCACAAGGATCGCGATGGTGAACAAACCAAGCCAACTGCAGGAATTTGCTAAAAATGGGGGCATTAAATGCCCTTCTTTGCATTTTGAAGAAGGGGGCACCCTTCTATGCTATTTTTTGGACAGATTTTGGCTTTTTGGATATTTACATTTTGCAGATCCAGACCGGGTCTTAGCAGCAGCAAAATGTTTTCTAGAATTTGTGACCTAAAGACAACAATTACACAATCACTATTAAGGGAAGGAATTAAAATATTATGTTGTTTCTTTATTAGTCATCTTAGTCTTTAGTTTATTAAGTAGTTTCTATTTTCGTCTTTAGTTCATGATTTTTTTTTTAACAATATTGTCTTTTAAATCTATATAAGGAGCTTTCATCTTCTTTGTTTAATAGACCTACAACACATTCATTATTTTACCATTAGTGTATTTAGTTAACTTTTTATTTATTTTTAAATAATGATAATTTTTTTTATTTACAATAAGGTTTTGGCCTAGCCCAAACCAGGGGTAGGTACAAACAGGTATCCACCTCCCATGAAAGCAACACAATATTAGACCCCTTAACAAGCCTTCACATCAAGCAATACAAGTAGATCCACTCTTTGAATGAGAGTGGAGGATCATATTCTAGACCTCTATTTTCCTGGATTTCTTTCCCTCTTACCTTTAATCTCTTGACAGCCTTCTTCCAATTTAGTAGACTCGGTCCACCTTCGTGAAATGAAGGACTCACCATCTTTACACATGCCAGTATTCTTAAGACCATAGTTGACTATAACTTCTGAAGGCTCAGAAAGACTTGAGTGTTCAAGAGTAGTCCCACTCTTCTCTTCGAAACGTGAAATATGACTCCCAACCTTGTGATTTTGCCCTAGTATGCTTGCATTTGTAGATGACAAGTTATTTGGCTTTTTCCTTGTCAATATTTTATTGGCATCACACTGCTCATTTTGGTTTCCCTTGTCTAGAACTAACTTCTTAGCAATCTTTGGGTTCCTCATAACATCACGTTTAGACTTCTGATCCAAATCATCTTTTTCATCTTTTGTTTCTCCACTTGCCCTTATTGTAATTGAATAAAGTGAACAGGAAGATTGCTTCCTCCAGGAGGCTTGCTTATGTACCCTCTTCTTGGAACAATAAGCTGCTACATGTTCGGTCTGGAAGCATCTTCTACATCTTAATGGGACACTTTCATAATCTATTAGTTGCACCCACATACCACTTGCCATATTCAACAAGAATGCAAGCATATGTAGTGTGAAAAAAATAACCTAGTGAACCCTTTTTACCTCCAAAAATCTGCTTAGGGTATTGCCTATAGCTTCAAAGCACCACTTAAAGAAAATCTAGAGCAGTAAGTTAAGTAATCTCACCCAAATAGGAGAGAAGATTTAGTAGTCAGAGTGAAGGTGGAATACCAGTGTTTCAGAAACAACATATTTTTATTGCATAGAAAAAATGGTGAAATATTGTCACATGATTTGAAAATAAAAAAAATGGTGCGCCAACATGAAAACAGGACACCCAAAAACTGAGTAGAGAGGTCGTGCAAGTTGGAAAAATGTTAAAGAAGTGATGGTTTGATAAAAACTTGATGATAGAAAGCTGACATTCGCAATGCTCAAAAATGTGCAAAATGTAATGTCCTTTTTTCTATGATACTAGAAAAATTAATAGACCAACCCAATTTATATTAATATTGACTATTGAGGACTTAATGACAGAATTATTATAAGTCAATTTAATATTAAAAAAGGGGTTAATAAAAGAGGAATTGGCAAAAGGACAAGGACAAGATTAATGAAGTTGAGGGGTCACGGTTTGGGTCCTTAAAAGATGGAGTTCATTTTGGTTATGCTTGGTTTATCATTTTGGATATGGGTTTCTCTTGGGGAAACATTGGGAGAGTTTATAACTTTCTATTCAGACCTAATGACAGAAATCTTCAGGGCATTTTTGGTGGATTGGGCGCATACTTAATTCATTGTTGTAGTGGATTTGAGACAAAGTTTACGCTGAGCTTACATTTTCTGTATTAGTTTTTTAATCTGACTGTGTAATTGTATTTAAAATTGAATTTTACACATTTGGTTATTGTATTGCTGATGTATAATGCAATAACATATTTTAAGGTATTTTAATGAGCATTTACTGGTTTAGTTTGCATTAAATATCTGTTTATATTCTGCAAATTTCTTCGAGTGAAAAATTGGAGAAAATATACATTAGGGATATTACAGTGGTATCAAAGCATCAAACCTGCCATGCTATATTCAGAGGTTTCATTAGAACTTAGTTGCAAGTATTCAAAAAGAAGATATAATTTATCGGAACCAACTGTGAGAAAATGACTTAAATATCCTGAAGTTGCATAGATGGAATCATCTGAATTGTGGGCCGAGAAGCTAGTTATCGGTTGTTGTGAGAAGAAATGTAATGTACCCTTCTTGGGACTCACCATAGTTTGCTTCCTGTTCTTGACTTAGTGTTTGAAATATTGCAGGTAAATTATAACAAGTACTCCCTCCTTATGCCCTTAATAGAACCCTTGTTTTATTTCTTCCTAATTTATATTTTTTCATACACATTTAATCAATTAATTTTATTTACTAATTAGTCCCCCATGTGCTCTTTCCCTTATTAAAGGTTATGTTGTTTAATAATTAGATCTCCCAAACCCTTATATAAATCTTGTATGTATAATAAATCATAATAAAAATGTTTACAACTTGATATAATACATTAGTTTTGCAAATGTTTTGTTCCGTAATAAATTTAGCGATACCGGGTTTCATGACCAAAATATTTCTATATGAGCTAGGTGTTTCAGAAGTCGAACATCGATAGACTCGGGAAGCTGTGGTTCGAGTAGTTAACGAGGTTGTTGATGATCAAACTGGGCATTTTTGGTGGATTGTGCGTATACTTAATTCATTGTTGCAGTGGATTCAAGACGAAGTTCACGCTGAGCTTACACTTTCATTCTTAGTTTTTTAATCTGACTGTGTAATTGTATTTAAAATTGAATTTTACGTATTTGGTTATTGTATTGCTGATGTATAATCCAATAACATATTTTAAGGTATTTTAATGAGCATTTACTGGTTTAGTTTGCATTAAATATCTGTTTGTATTCTACATTTTTCTGCGAGTGAAAAATTGGAGAAAATATCCATTAGGGATATTACAGTGGTATCAAAGCATCGAACCTGCCATGCTATAGTCAGAGGTTTCATCAGAACTTAGTTGCAAGTATGCAAAAAGAAGATATAATTTATCGGACTACCAACTGTGAGAAAATGACTTAAATATCCTGAAGTTGCATAGATGGAATTATCTGAATTGTGGGCCGAGAAGCTAGTTATCGGTTGTTGTGAGAAGAAATGTAATGAACCCTTCTTGGGACTTACCACAGTTCGCTTCCTGTTCTTGACTTAGTGTTTGAAATATTGCAGGTAACTTATAACAAGTACTCCCTCCTTATGCGCTAAATAGAACCCTTGTTTTATTTCTTCCTTATTTATATTTTTTGATACACATTTAATCAATTAATTTTATTTGCTAATTAGTCCCCCATGTGCTCATTCCCTTATTAAAGGTATTGTTGTTTAATAATTAGATCTCCCAAACCCTTATGTAAATCTTGTATGTATAATAAATCATAATAATTTTTTTTACAACCTGATATAATACATTAGTTTTGCAAATGTTTTATTCCATAATATATTTAGCGATACTGGGTTTCAAGACCAAAATATTTCTCTATGAGCTAGGTGTTTCAGAAGTTGAATATCAATAGACTCAGGTAGGTGTGGTTCGAGTAGTTAACGAGGTTGTTGATGATCGTTGTATTGACTCAGCCAACTAAATGAACATCTTGTATTTAATTCAATCAATCTGAGATCGGCAACTGGATGCTTTTGATCAGTCTATGAAGAATCTGAAGGGGAACCAAGAACCGATTGCGTGTTTGAAGCCTGTGAATAAAGTTTATTGACATAATTCGATTGAAGAAATAATTTTTGTTGGATAATATTCCATTGTAGGAGCTCATGTGTATCTTTGAATAAGCACGACATAGAAACTCACATTTTGTATTGAGTAGCTATCTGGTTGATTCCTGGAAGGAGTGTTACTGTCATCATCATTGATTTGACTAAATAAGGAGAGTGGTTCTGTGCATTACATTCTGAATTGGCATCGCGCGAGTCCATGCACCAAGATTCTTTAGTATTAAGCCTTTGTAGTTACTGGACATGAGAATGATAATGACCAGATTGTTACAAAAGTGATCCATTACTCTAGAAAAGAAGCTCTATAACATTGTGTGAAGTCCCAAATAAATTTATGCATGCAGAGTGCCTGCCGGCCCTTTGCATGCATCACAAGGTCCAACTAGACAGGCCGGTCGCATAAATGATGCATGCCCGTGCATTTTTGGTTGATTCTACAAGTTGCATCTGACATTCAAACCACCATGGCTCGGCAGGTGTTGATAGCGATATAAATCAAGGGAGAATAATAGTCCTGTGAATGTCAAAACAAATTATTAAATTCAAACATATTGTTGTCATGGTTGATTGAGGAGTTCGTTCTAGACAAAGGGAGAGAAAAGACTGTAGCTACAGAAATTGTGACTACTGTCGGTACTTATCTTTGACAGTAGAAAAAACAAAGTCATGGGGAATTTGGTGATAGCGAGTGATCCAAACAATATTATAGGAACAATTTGTTAAAGTTTTGTGGGCTATGAGGAAGGATATTAGAAAATTCTATGCGTTGCATTGTGATGTATTAGCAAAACCAAGCTTGGTATGAGGTAGATTATCTGGGGAGGTATTGACAGGAGCATTCAATCTATTCACCCAACCAATGGAAAAAGAATTGTGAAATCTGAAAATGGGAAACTCAACATTTTTTCTTGCAACTAAGGAAAAGAAGTTGACTCCTGTGAGTGAAGACTAAAGATAAAATCAAATATTTCTTCAGTAATACTTTGGAAAGTTCGTACGTGGACCTTCTCTGTTTTTGGATTGTAGAGGGTCAGCTCAGTGGTGAATTGCTTCAAATTTCATAAAACTGATGTAATCTGTAAGATTTTGCTGTGCCCAATAATACTGCTGGTTGAGGTCACTTTGGCAGGCACAGGCGATATATAACAGATTAATGTTTTGAATCTTGACTTAGACAAAATGAAGGCTACTGGTGTAAGGGGCATATAGCCATCTCTTTAGCTGAAGCAATTATAATATGGGTGAAGCATAACCAGTCAAGGAATATCCAAGTGCACAGAATATTTTATATTCCAATTCAAATCTTCTACATCATATAATTTGTGTACATCATTATTGCAATGAAACATTGATTTGTATGTGAATGGTAGAATTATAGCTGGGAGCAACATTGGACACTGGTAACAAGATATCATTTAAACTTTGATTTGAAAGTTTCTACATATGCTGGTCTGAAGAAGCGTGGCAATTAAATGTATATAACATTGAAATATTAAGAGTTCAATGTTGTCAAACCAAAGAATAACTATTTTAGGTAGAATGTTTAGTGTTTGACAAAATTATACTGAGGCCAAGGTGTTGTAAATTATACACAGCTTCATAGAGCCAACAGGATAGGACAAAGCATATTCAGATATTGGGTGTTTCCGTCTATTTGTGTGCTTAGAACTCATGGTAGGGGTTTAGAGTCAGACGTCACAGCAATATGATTTGGTCAAACAGAAGGATTGTTGCAGTGGATACTTGCGAGGATCATTGCATATTTTGGTGAATATAATATTCAGTGCAAACAAATAAACATTCACAACTGCAGAAGTAAGCAAACTATTTGACCAAACCCTTGAAAAAGAATTAGTGGTGTCTAATGGAAC
This sequence comes from Cupressus sempervirens, assembly GCA_028749045.1. Taxonomy (NCBI): domain Eukaryota; kingdom Viridiplantae; phylum Streptophyta; class Pinopsida; order Cupressales; family Cupressaceae; genus Cupressus; species Cupressus sempervirens. The sequence goes on from CM053792.1 coordinate 704,832,591, forward strand.
CGGCAAATTTTAGAGCCCTAGACACCATGGCAAAGAGAAAATCTTTAGTTCTTACCCATGTAATGTCCTCTTTTTGGGACATTAGAAATATTGAAGTCTTATTTTATATAATGTTAAAATTGACTCTGAGACAGAGTCAAAATATTTAAAGGTCAATTTAATGTTATTAAAAAGGACAAAAGGTCAAGGAGGAATAAGATGAATTATCAAAGAGAAGTTGAAGAGTCACAAGGGAATAGGACGAAGGCCAGAGGGGAGTCGAAGAGTCTTAGTTTGTGTATTAAAAAGGGAAAAAGGCTCATTGCTCGGTATGCCTAATTTATGAATCAGTTCAGTTTTCTTTCTTGCGAGAGTTTTTAGAACGTTTCAGCTTTCAGCTAATTTGAGGACATAGCCCCTCGTGTTGGTAGACAGTGGACACAAACCCATTGTCGCGGGAAACATCAGTCAGTTGTTTCATTCGCGTTTACAGGTTCTTACTCTAGTATTCCAATCTGATTGTGAATTTGTATTTAAGATTGGGTTTTTCTACTGGTTATTGTATTGCTGTTGTATAATGCAATAACGTATTTTAAGGAGTTATAAGAGTTTGCTGGTTTTATCTTACTGGTTTGTAACACTTGTTTATATGCTTGACATCTTGAATGTTATTGTGAAATAACGGGTTATATTCTAGTGGAGAATCTTCTGGTTTTATTATAGTATTGTATTCCATTTGCCTATCTCCGAGTTTGAATGTTATATTCAAGAAGAAGTTAGTCAAATATCTATTGGGGTTTTCTACTGGATTCCATTGTGCTGAAATACATCTGCAATGTTTTAGTTTTCATTATATTGTTAAAGGAGAAATTTAGTAAATATCCAGTTAGGGATATTATAGTGCTATCAGAGCCATGCATCCTGCCATCTTGTGAGGTTATTAATTTTATCAAATCTGAAGATTCATCTTGGTAAGAATAAGTGTGGAGATTTATTGTTCGTTTTAGGACTGTTATAGAGGGACATCAGCTAAGGCAGGTATGGATTAATGATGCTCGTAGAAGTCTATTATAAATGCAATAGTACACCGTAACTTGGGGATAGCAAAATTGGGATTGTCTACTCTCCATCGCAGAGCTATTTGAGAGATAAGGATCAGTAGACATTAGGGAGGGAACCGATTTATGGACCACAAATTGCTAAGGAAGTTGTGGTACTGACAACAGTAATACAAAGGGCTCAATGTTAGAACTGGATGTGTAGGGGCACAAGTATAAAAGAAGGAAGTTGGGCTACCCAAAGTTGAGATTGTAGAGTTGGGAACTCTAGAATAAACACTTTGGAGAGTGGCATCAAAAATAGGCAGCGAGGAAGTCCAAGGTTTTGGGCATTAAGGTTGGAGCCGAGATCAAGTTCCGTGTTGGACTTTGGGATAGACTTAAAATTTGGTTTCAGTGTAGGGTAGGAGGCTTATGCTTTTAGATAGCATTAGTAATGCTCTTCGATGGTGTACATCCATAGAATATTGCATGCAAACTAGATCACCCTACATTCATGCCGTGAACGTCATTTAACCAATCACACGAGCATAGAACTTGGTATTTAATGAGCCCACGCCAACAATATTAGTTACAAACCTTGAGTTATCAACATAAGCCGTTGATAATAGGGGAGATTGCTACCAACAACGACTCCTAACGTGGGCTAGGAGGCATCATTGTTACACATCCTCACCATAGAGCAAGAGGAATATGGGAGGCTAGGAGTTTATGATAGTCTAAGATCATATTGATTCAGCTTGATGGGTAGAAACCATGAGGGAAAATTTGGGCACACCTGCAACATGGTGCCCTGACAACAGAGCCACAGCCACAACAAGGGAAGGAGTCTTGACAAAGACACCAAACACTGAGAAGCCCATGTGAAACGCGAAACAGTGGTAGACACATCCAATGTGAAGAAGAAGAAAGTGTGAAGGAAGAGGACATCTATCAGAAAAGCCACCACCATGAACTATAGGGCGTTCGAGATAGTCACCAGTAAGCTGTAGAAAAGATTCACCCATTTCCAATGTTGCTGAGAGAGCCACCAGTTATAGGTGTCATTGGCAAAAGCATCAAGAGGTTGTAATTGTCAAGAAGCGTTGCAAAACTGGAGAGAGAAAACATTGACACCATTCACAGAAATTGAAGTAGATGGAACAACGTGTTTGAAGGATTTTGGGAGTTGCATCAGAAGTGCCTCTAAGCAGTAAAGGCAAATGTGTCTTTTAAACGGGTAGGTTAGACGCTTGCAGGAATTTTAGAACCATAACGTTGGAATATATTATCGTCACCTTTTAACAACGTGGAATACAAACCTTGGAGCTGTGAGGCACGTAGCATAAATGAATCCAAATTTATTCCGACCGTCGGTGAAATTCTTTAATTCTCGGGATTAAGTGATAACATTTGTGACGAGCATTAAGTGATAACGTTGCAAGGAGTGTAGATGGTGTTTAGTGATTTACCGTTTTTGAAAGATTGTTAAGTATTGAAATCAAAATTTGGAAAGATGCCTACGGTAAGCATGTTAGCTCAAAATGCCAACCATGTGGCCCTAGGTAGACGACAACTGGCTTGACTTTAGTAACGACAACATTAGTGACCAAATATTGCATCGATTCACGCCCCTACAACACTCTTAGAGATGTTACACTAACATAACTGGGTATCGATAATGGTTAATTGACAAGGCATTTGCATAACTGGAAAAAGAATGTCGATGTTTTCAACTGACATCCAAATTGCCTTTGGATGTTTTCACATCACCAATGATTGTATTGTAACCAGATTTAGAGGACCTGCAATCTTGTTTGAAGGGCTTGTATTTAAATTTGAAGGGATTGCACGAAGAGGAAAAAAAGGAACCGGGACTCATGTGAGAAGGCCACGATGACTGAAAGGTCTATTGTTCGAAGGTGTGATCACTGCACTACACTGGACACTTCTTTTTTGAAGATTGGGATGTTAACAATCTGCACAATGGCATCCAAACAATTTTGAAGTAGTAGGAATCCAAATTATCTTCTGGCAAATGGCTTATTGAAATCATGCTGAAAACAACTGGCATGCAGAGAATATAAATTCATTTATGGGGCGTCGTAGAAAGTGGGAGATGAATGATTAATAAATGTGCGACAGAATTGAAATGCTGATGGTAAATAGAAAGAGTATTTGTTGAATTCCAATTAATATCAGAGATTCATATTGCAGGAGGAGGAAATGACTCATCCTATAGAAGCTTGGCTAGTTAAGTAGTTGGTGTTGGAGTGCAGGCCGGTTGCTCCAATACCCTAGATGGAGCACCAGTAGGTTTGACCTCGCGCTTCACGAATACAAGAACTAGAGTAGAAGTCAAGACTTCGCTTTTTAGCCGAATTCGCAGGAGAGCACGCAGATTTGCATCTTGGCAAGATTTCAATGAACAAAGCCGACAAAAATCCTATCATCGGACGAACTTAGAACAAAGACAACATACAAGGACTATCGGTATGCAGGACTTGCATACATAGAAAAACAATAAGACATGTTGTGGTAGCTGGACGTCACGGGAACATGGAAATCAAAGGAAGCTAAAGGCGCGACTATTGTAGTCATTGCATTTCTAGATTGGTAGTAAGTTTGAAGATCAATATATGGGGTGGAAACCTCAACCCAAACACAAGGACTGCGAAATTAACCTCTCTAACGAGCAATAAGAGTTCTAACTAATGAGTTACTGCTAATAAAGTGATCACTCCCATAATTGTGATAAGATCAGAAAATTATTTAACTGATTCATTAATAGGAAGAGAATACTGCCGTGAGGAACAATACTGTCAAGCTACAACAGATGCTAGCCCAAAATTTACAAACAAATATAAGAGCATAAATACTCGACATTTATAGAGTATAAAAAACTTCCTACCCAAGTTCAGAATGACTTATCGTTCAATGATTATGTGGATTTTCATCTTCAGTAACAAATAAGACTGAGATGGCAAAGAGGAAGTATTTGGAATTGGCTTAGGATGTTCTTGCAAGGGTCCAAGACAAAAATATGTATGAGGAATCTCCAGAAAATCATGATCAACAAATAGAGGTTATTGAAAAAGAAGAGCAGTCAACTACCTTTGTTTTACAGCCTTCTAGCGGCCATGTAGAAGATGTTACACAGGGTGCAAGTTTTTATGTTGGTGAATTGGAGGTTAGTGTTGACAAGCAGGCTGATGAGGATGGTTGCACACGAGGTAATAGCAGATTGGAAATTTTGTGTGATGAATCATATATTTCCTACGTCCATGATAGGAATTCTAAGGAACAATCTAAGATGACACTGCAAAACGATGAATCACTTCAACAGAACAATAATGAATTGCATGCCTTTAAGAATCAATTAAATGTTAGTAATGATATGGTTGTGACATTGTTGGTACATTATGACAATACTCACAAGTTGTTGGAAGATCTCTATAGAAAAATTCAAAAGGAAGTGGAAGTAGATTGGCTTGTTTTTGATTTGCAAGTGATCAAAACAGTTCTTGAAACTATGAAATTAGATTATTTGTATTTGCTTTCCTACAGAGATAACATTCTTAAGGTTGCTAAAATACATGTTGATTAGCTAGATAAAGAAAGGAATGAGATTATGGAGTTCAAAAGGGAGCTTAAAGATACTCATGAGGAATCAGATGATGCTCGTTTTTCTCTTTAGAAAGTAGAAAATCAAATCAGTGTCACTAATCACTCTCGGGAACATGAGGGTAAGAGGAGGCAAGAGTTTTTCAAAGAAGTCATTGTTGAATTTGATAGCATTCAACAAACTTATGACTTGGATAGTTGCCTTAAAAGACCAAGTACCAAAGTTTCAAATCACATTCAGCTTATCGATAACCCCATGTTTAAAGTAGATGTTGATTGGATTTCTGATAATCCTCTTTTCAAGATAAATGAGGGCTCTCCTTTTGATTATCATGATGAAGAGGATTCTGATTTTAGGATATGGAATCCTGGTACGATTCCTAGCATGAAATATGTCACAGGATGGAAGTGGTGATTTGACTATGGTTGTGCATCATAGGAACAACCCACATTGGGTTCCTGATTTCACACCATACCGGAGTTGGTTGGATTATTTACATCAGTCTTTGGATAGTTTTTGGTGTAGTTTTGAGCAGAGTTATGTGTTGATCATAGGGAATGCTCTTTCAACTTCATTCTTATTTATAGTACCTATGTACTCGGAGGTTTTCCAGATTGAAGATGACAATTTGGTATTTGTTGTGCCTAGGGTGTTACACGATTTTTGAGTGGCTTGTTTATTACATCATCTATTTAGGTTGGGTTGTCATCATATACTAGGATATGCATAGTTCACTGATACATTTCTATCTTATCATATCGGCTAGTTATGGCAATAGGGTTTGGGATCCAGGTGTTGACCATATTTATTTTGGCTTGTTGAGGACCTTGTGATTCTATTCAGTTTGAGGTTGGATTCAATGGTATCAGTGATGATCAGAGTTAATTCAATTTACAGGTGCAAAGTTTTTTCCAAGAGTTATATGGGATCCAGGGATCCGGTTGAGAGATAGATTGCAGAGTGACCTCTTGCTTCACAGTGTAATTGGAATTGTTTTCAGTTTGGGCTATAAGGGTACCTACCAACTCGTATGGGATCCTAATACTGATTGCTTGAGGACAAACAATTTTAAGGAGGGGCAATTTGTAATGTCCTCTTTTTGGGACATTAGAAACATTGAAGTCTTATTTTATATAATGTTAAAATTGACTCTGAGACATAGACTCAAAATATTAAAAAGTCAATTTGATGTATTAAAAATGACAAATAGTCAAGAAGGAATAAGATGAATTATTAGAGAGAAGTTGAAGAGTCACAAGGGAATAGGACGAAGGCCAAAGGGGAGTCAAAGAGTCTTAGTTTGTGTATTAAAAAGGGAAAATGGCTCATTGTTGGGTATGCTAGATTTATGATTCAGTTTAGTTTTCTCTCTTGTGAGAGTTTTCAGAAAGCTTCAGCTCTCAGCTAGTTTGAGGACATAGCCCCTGGTGCTGGCACAGTGGACGCAAACCCATTGTTCGGGGAAGCATCAGTCAGGTGTTTCATTCACGCTTACAGGTTCTTATTCTAGTATTCCAATTTGACTGTGAATCTGTATTTAAGATTGAGTTTTTGTATTGGTTATTTTATTGCTGTTGTATAATGCAATAACGTATTTTAAGGATTTATAAGAGTTTTCTGGTTTTATCTTACTGGTTTGTAACACATGGTTATGTGCTCGACATCTTGAATGTTATTGTGAAATAATGGGTTATATTCTAGTGGAGAATCTTCTGGTTTTATTATAATATTGTATTCCATCTTCCTATATCTGAGTTTGAATGTTATATTCAAGAAGAAGTTAGTCAAATATCTATTGGGGTTTTCTACTGGATTCCATTGTGCCGAAATACATTTGCAATGTTTTAGTTCTGATAATATTGTTAAAGGAGAAATTTAGTAAATATCCAGTTAGGGATATTACAACCCACTACTTATATTCAAACAATATGCTTCAAACCATTAAAAGTCATGAGCAGGGTAGGGCAGTTGTAAGTGGTTCACAAAGAATTAAAGAAAGAATGAATAAACAGTTACAACAGTTAATAAATCATTCAAACAATATAACATGCCCAACAGTACCAATATATGCTCTAGAAGGCAAACTTTTCAAGTGCTAATGCACATATTTCCATTGAGAAACTCTTCTAGCAGTATTTAACCCTATACATCATCCCTAGAGGCTACCAAAATATGTTGTAGGTCTACACTATTCATTCTAGATGATGTTTGTCCTTAGTCATCTTGTTGCATATGCCTAATGATGATTTTGAACTTCATTGAGATTCACGACTATGTTTCACAATACCAAGGATGATTGGCTAAAAAACTAGAACACATACACGCTGTGGTCTTCTTTCAACACAAAAAATGAACTTCCGAATCTGATACAATGGTCTAAGAATGTAATTGTCAGTATTATACGGCTTTAGGCAAAGAGAAGAAATACTGGCAGTATAAATTTGGAAGGAATCATATGGCAACATCAATACTCATACATAGCATTAGAGATGCACATAACACACTGGTTATTCACTCCTTCAAGCCAGTATCGGGTGCCATGGCTCTTGCATATGAAATCGACTTAGGAAAGAATGTTTGGGCAATGATATGCGACAATATCCACCAGACGTGACATGTAACAAGTAGCAGTTGATATGTCATTCAAGCAACAATCTTCTTTGGTAGGTGTTGTTGGATGATAAACAAGAAGCCACGTGATAAGGAGTCAATGGAATAAGCCCAACCAAGGACATTAATTAGAATATTGATGCCAAGGATGCTGAAGTCAAAATGTCTAGTTGCAGAGATAGTGTTTGCCCAACTATATGCCGTCCAATATGTATCAAATAAATAAAATAAAATATAGCAAAATCATCGTGCCGCACATGAATATTGCCTCTTTAGTGTGCAATTCGAGCCTCCACCTAGTCACTTGTATATGCAGAGCAACAACAAATTCAATACCCAATGCATCATATACCTTTGGCGACAATGTGCATGAAGACTTGTTCTTGCAAAATGTATTTGTATTGTCTATACTGACATAATGTTCAATAAGGAAAACAAATGAATAAGGAAAACAAATGATGCGTAGATATACAAATGGATACATATGTGGCAATATTTAAATGCAGCGATTACTATATATGGTCCAATGTGGACAGACACAAAAACCCTAAAGCTGGTTCCTGATACGATAAGAGTTTATTGACATGAAAAGGATGAGTTTTTCAATGATAATGTATTAGAATATCTAGTCATCGTGAGACAAGGCAATTCTGGAAGATAAACAAACATTGGCGTTTTTGATTAAAAATTATATTAAAAGTCGTGATTATGTTTGAAAGGAATTAAGTAAAGTGGAAAGGTGTAATTATTAAAAGATATATGGAAGAAAAAGAAGCAAGAAAAAACAATTTTACATAACATTCAAATATTCATATATTTATTTATTTGGAGGAGTAAAGGGTTCAAATATGAGTTTGTAACATATTCTAATATTATATTTCAATGATTATAAAAGCCTTTGCTTTTTGATTATTTAAATAGCATGGAGAATTAAATTTGCAGTTGATTGGTCCTTTATAATCAATTTTTAAAATTTTGTAAACAATTTATGTGAGATATGTGGACGAGGTCATCTATGACATTTTAAACTTGATCATCACAGATATTGTGAAATATTTAATTGTTTTTGAATTTGTGTTTAGTTTGTCTCCCCGACCTTAGGAGTTAAAGCACAATCTGGTCTAGTTTAGAATTGCGTATATGTATTTGGTATGTTGCGTCTTGATTACTAAGTTGTTTATAGAATGTGCATAGAACATTAGAAAGTTGTACATTATAATCTTCATTGTAGTTGATTCTATTGCCTGAATGAGCTAAAGCAGTGTTCTTTTTATCATTCAAGTATTGGATTTATATTTGAAGTCAAAAATCTATAAACTTACAAACCTCAAATCCATTGTTAAAAACCTTATACAAAACATTCATTTCACACTATCACATAACTCCATATTAATCGAGTTCAAAGACCTTGCCTGCCGGAGAACTCCAAAGCTTAAATTTTCTATAGAAAAGCCTTGAACTAAGTAGTTAGCATTTGGGATGAAGGTCTACCCGCTTGGGTGTAGCAAAGCCTGAAGTGCAGGGGAATCAAGGTGATTCTTGTTTATTGGTCAGAATTGATTGTGGAATCATTGATTGTGGAATCCTGTTTATTTCAAATCTGCGGGTTTTGGGAACCAATAGTGTCTAACAATGAGAAAGGTACATGGATTGAGAAAGATATTATTAAGCTACAACAACAATTAAGGGCCTCCACATATTGTTTGGATTTGTTAAGAAATTAGCTTGTGTGAAATTGAATCTATATTGTTTATGTCTATCCTCAAGTTAGTATTACATAACTGATTCATTAATTGTATATATATATATATATATTAAGAATCTACGTAATGTAATTAGTTTGTATGTAATCAAATTGCCGATAGCACATTATGTTAAATTGTAGATCAGTTAGATTGATATAATTATGAGATTCATCAGAAATGGTAAATCATCATTAGATATATATTCTTTATACATACATACATACATACATACATACATACATACATACATACATACATACATACATACATATATATATATATATATATATATATATATATATATATATATATATATATATATATATATATATATATATATTATACATATGGTTAGTTATATGAAATATACTAACCAATGATGATTAACTATAGAGACATGTCTCCTCCTCATATTTATATGAGAAGCAAATCTGCAATTGGAACATATCAATAACAATGGCAATATTATTACATTTGCAGAGATCTTGAAAAAATAACATGGTATTAGAGCCAAACTATGAATGTAAGAAAATAACTTATTTTACATGAAAAAATCATTACAATTCAGAATATCATGTGAAGGAAAAATGTGTGAAGTGGAGTAGGCTTTATCGTTACAATAATAGTGAGAGTGACATCGTTGTCATTTTCCAAGATAGTCATGATGCAGATTATCTTCTACTCCTAGATTTTGGAAAGATCAAGAGAGTAGCGAATCCAAGCAGTTGCATATACCACTTAGATCTTAATCGTCTTAACAAACAATACAACGACATCAATGAAAAATCATTCAACAACCGATATTAATGTTGTGTGTCAGTCTCAGAAATATATAAAAGTTATACACCATATCAACGGAAGGAGGAATATAGGAAGAATGGAGGGTGCAAAACATACAATCAAATTCTAGTCGGAGGGTTATAAATTTGACTCTATGAAAATATATGAAACTTAATAATATCGGTTATGTAGAGATTCAGCACCTCTTCAAAAGGGGACAATAATGGGACACTCGTATCCAAATCAAAGTATACATTACAGTCCAACAGTGAATTCGATAAATGGTATATAGATGTTGATTCATAATTGATGTAAAAAATTCACACCATTCCATTGATTCATGGTAGTAGAGGTCCACGCTTGATAACTCACCGCCGTAATAGCGTAAATACACCTAGGGAACCATAAAAAGAAAATGAATAGAGAGGATATCATACAAAGAAGTCTAGAATTAAGGAAATTTCTGATCGGCTTTGAATAGACAACTTTTGAAGAAGCAACTCATAATATTGACAAGATCAAAGAGTTGTGTCTTCTTCAGGAATAGCAGATGGCTCATCTTCTTGACGGCTGGATAAGTGGCCCACATCATAACTTCCAAATGGGAGATCACTTCAGAAGTTTCTTGGGATACATGCTCCTTATACAACTACACCCGTCACCAAACAATAGCTCGGGTAAGTTAGATTATGTGACCAGTAGATATGAAGATATTTCATTCACCCTCAAAGGAAAAGAAAGTGGCACTGTTTTTTATGTTCTTAGGACTGGAATTACACAATTTTGTACTGGTTGCTCAACTTCTGAGAGAGAATTCCGGGTGAGAAAGCGATGAGGAGGAATTTTTTTGTCTAAATTGTTAAACAAGTGATGGTTAACATGAGAATTTGTTGTTGGCACAAGTTTAGTGAGGAGAATAAGAAGCTCCTAGGACAAACCTTTCTTGATGATATAGATCATCAGAGCAGAGATGTAATTGAGGATGAGGAATGCTCAAAATTGAATTGGTTTCAATAATTTGTCGCTCAAGAAGACACATTGAATGTTATTTGGAACCTTCTTGTGGTACATCGCAGTCCCCTCCAATACTTTATCACACATGGTGCAAGCTAATTCTGCAGTGGTTGATGTGTTCATATTGAAAGTCTAGATGCTCCATGAAATAAAATGAAACTCATAGAAGCTTGTTCCAAAACAAAATCAGTGATCATGGCTTTGTCATCCTTGTCATCCAAAACAACATTGAGATTTTTATTATAAACTCTTTTAACGAATATATTATAAGGAGAGATTTTTGCTTGGTAACTCGATAACTATCTAGAATATATAAGCACACAACTAGGTCTTGAAATACTCAGGCTAGACAATTAATAACCAGACCTAATAAAAACAAGCATCAGATGAGAGCATGACAATGCAAGCTAATTCTGCAGTGGTTGATGTGTTCATATTGAAAGTCTAGATGCTCCATGAAATAAAATGAAACTCATAGAAGCTTGTTCCAAAACAAAATCAGTGATCATGGCTTTGTCATCCTTGTCATCCAAAACAACATTGAGATTTTTATTATAAACTCTTTTAACGAATATATTATAAGGAGAGATTTTTGCTTGGTAACTCGATAACTATCTAGAATATATAAGCACACAACTAGGTCTTGAAATACTCAGGCTAGACAATTAATAACCAGACCTAATAAAAACAAGCATCAGATGAGAGCATGACAATGTCAAAATCATCGAGTTAATAATAAAAAATACAAGTGTCTTATCAATCAAAATCCAATAATGACAAGATGAGTAGTCATGCTAATAGTGACTATAATGGACAAATCCTTATATAGAAATTAAAGAATTGCAATTGTCTCCTTAATTACACAAATCGACTAAGAGAAAGAGGAGTCAAATCATCAAACACATAATCCCCTAGACTCTATCATTTGATACATAGATAATCCTTGAGGATATTACCATGATGACTATCTAATGGAATGCACAACATGAAATTCATGGGACATGATTAATAATTTGTGCAAGTAGTGATAGAGGGACCTAGTACGTGCTTTCTAATGAACTGTTTAATAAAGGAAAGTGAATGTCTTGGGTATAAATTTGACGATTCCTTGATTTGCATGTGTTGAACCATGCACCAGAAACAACCAAGTACCGTATAGCCTATCCAAGGTCTTAATTGAGGAAAGAATATGAGATTGCCTAGTATCATTAGCAGCTATTAAAGATGGAGTATGTCAATGATACAAGTTCTATTTGAATTGTAATGTTCTCTCTCTAAAGATCTTTGAGAGCCATTGAAAATTGTGGTCTTATGGCTGGTGCAAAAATAGAAGAAGATCATTAGAGAAAATATAGAGCAACAACCTTAGGTTTTATGATTACTTATATTGGTTGGAATTCTAATATATGGATGAGGTGAAAATAATCAGTTTGAGACATTTATATTTCAATGAAATATTGTTGGTGACTAAGGTTCATAATTTCCAAAAGCCATAGATATAGAAACTAGAGGATTTGCCCATATTGATTGTAAAAAATATGCTTAAATTGATTGTCAAATCAGCTAAGGTTTTGAGAATATTACATTGTAGGAGGAATAATAACTGATGTTCGATTCTCACTTGAACCATCTTTAGAAAGGAGATGTTCCATGACCCTCATGGGAAGATAAGTACTCGTACCTTTTACATTTATCTATTCATTTGATTGTAATCCTATACATACTATGAAGTTCATTTGCCTTGATCTTTTCCTTTATGGTTGATAATGTTCTTACAGGAAAAGAAAGTTGATACTTTAAACATGTTTCTAGATATTATGCAGAATCAACCTAATGATAGTATCTCAATAGACCCTGTTGATCAAGATGGATAAAATGAGGCTCTCATCTTTGATGATTAAAATTATGAGTCTTTTACATTAAGAGGGAGTATGACACTTCTTCGAAGGCAATTCAAGAGCTGAGAAGACTGATACTCAGAGGGAGTTTAGAAATACATGTGTATGACTTTGTGATTTTGATGGGCCTACTTCTATGTACATCATGAGGAAGTATTGACTTATCACCTGAAGGTTGAAAAGATTAAGATATTCAAAGGAAGTTCAAAAGTTGTTATGAGTAACAAAATGTTTTTAATGGGCCACACCTTGTGAACATCACAAGAAAATGAAAAGATCCTTAAATAACTTGCATGATCATACACTAGGTACTGAGTACTTGAAATTGTTCGATGATATAAAAGTTGGAATTTCACATTGTGGTGGGTAAATTTAATAAACAATGTTCAAATTCCCACTTGAAACCATCTTTAGAGAGGAGATTTAATGATTTGACATTTATGGGTTGTCATAGAAAGATAAGTAATTCTTACTCTTGAATATTACAGTTATCTACTTACTATAGTCTCTCTCTTTTTCAGTTATAAACTTATACGTACTATAAGAGTTAAATTGCATTGATCTTTCCCTTTACATCTACAGAGGTTCTTGCAGAAAAGGAAAGTTGGTACATTTGCTACCAGGATTATTGTGCAGGCTATGGAAGTGAACATCTTTTATGATTAAGATTATGAAGAGGAAATTTGACATTGCTTCAGATTAAGAGGGAGAAATTAAGAACATGATTCTGTCAAATTTTTATTCAGAGGAGTAGATCATATCACTTCAGAGGTAAACTTGACATGATTAATAATTATTGTTTCTTATGCACTTATTGACTAACATCATATGGTTGATGTTTATATGCATACAATGATAAATCTTCTCTTGTAGAAAATGCTCCATGACTTAATGTCATGTGACCTTGTGATACTGGTGCATTTATCACAAGGATGAGTTAGATTAGTACAGATGAGCAAAGTGCTGATATTTTTACCAAGCCTCTTGCAAAGTTGAAATTGTGTACTTTAGAGATAAAATTGATATAACCTTGGTGTAAATACATTTATTAAACTATATATTCATGAATATAATATTATTTTTTTCTTGCAAGCTTGTATTGTGAAAAGTGACGACTTTTCTTGTGAAAGATGACGACCTTTCGTGTGTTCTGATCCTATTATAAAGCGATGACTTTATTTTAGTTGATCTATCTTCAAACAATGGTTGAATTTGGTGTTATTTTTGTTCTTTGGGCCAGATTTTTCCGGACACATTGATAACCTTCATGGGTCTTTTGGGCGATAGCAGGACATCATGAAAATCCATTGTTTTGAAAGTTTGCGTTATCTTTGTTCTTTGGGCTGGATTTTGCCAGACACATTGATAACCTTCATGGGTCTTTTGGGCGATAGCTAGACACCATGAAAATCCATTATGTTTTTTTTCTTCTTTCTCTCTCTTATTTCAAAACATAATGATGATTACACCTTATTGTGTAAGTTAAACTTGTTTCAATTTCCCTTACTAAAGAGGGAGTGTTAAGAAGTTAGCTTGTGTTAAATTGAATCTATATTGTTTATGTCTATCCTCAAGTTAATATTACATAACTGATTCATTAATTGTGTGTGTGTGTGTATATATATATATATATATATATATATAATATTATAATATTATACTTATACATATATACTTAAGATTATATTAAGAATCTACGTAATGTAATCAGTTTGTATGTAATCAAATTGCCGATAGCACATTATGTTAAATTGTAGATCAGTTAGATTGATATAATCATGAGATTCATCAGAAATGGTAAATCATCATTAGATATATATTCTTTATATATATATATATATATATATATATGGTTAGTTATATTAAATATACTAACCAATGATGATTAACTATAGAGACATGTCTCCTCCTCATATTTATATGAGAAGCAAATCCGCAATTGGAACATATCAATAACAATGGCAATATTATTACATTTGCAGAAATCTTGAAAAAATAACAGGATTCTTCTTGTGATGAATTTATTTGTGAACATAATGCTGTCCCATTTGCATTACATAGAGAGTGCATGATACTAGCCATAAAAGAAATTAAGCATGAAAATGATTTTGCATCAGCAGTTGTAAACAAATCAGAAAATCTAATCTGTGACAGTCCTTACCCCTTTGATGAATTTGAACTAAAGCCTTTATCATTGCATGATTTGAAGGAAAAATCGCTGGTTACATAGGAGGGGCTTGTACAAGTTTTAGCAAGGCTAGAGGAGTCTCGCGAATACATTGAAGACTTTATATGGCAAACTCAAATGGAAGAGAGGTAAGAAGGAAATATGTGTGGGATCACTAGCACTTGCACACAATCAAAGAAGCTTTTGAAAGGTTAAAATCATATTATTTACTGTTGAAAGTTTAGCATCAGTCAAAGTAATATTGAGTATCTGAATCTATTATGCTCTGGTATATATATATATATATATATATATATATATATATACATGTATATGTATGTATATATATATATATATATATATATATATATATATATATATATATATATATGTACACATATGATAATATGCATGCGTATATATGTACAGATATGTATGTATACAAGTTACACAAGACATGATTCAGATTGGGCCTTTCTTACTGCTGGTACCGATTCACACCGGGTTACTTTCATTATTGATATTATAACATTGTTATCTCCGATCAGGGATCAGGCTCCAATTATATTGCCATTGATATACATATTGTTATCGAACATGTTTTCATTGCGCATGATTAATCGCCGGTTGTTTATACTGACTAATGGTTGTGACAACGTAGGGTCATGACCTTACGGGGCCATAACCCTTCACCTTATATAAGTATTTGCTCTCATCGGTGGACGAGGAAATATCAATACATAACATACTTGCAATCCCAGTATTGACAGAGTAATATTGTAGATTATCAAACACATTCTTTTCAGCATTCAGTATTCCGGACAAAGCACATTGCAGCATTCTGAAGGTACACTCCTACTACACACAAACAAGAAGAATTAACTAAAGTTTGATATAATCTGATATTCTTTCTATCAGAGATCCTATAAAAATAACAGTTACAATGGTTTTGGGATAAGGATTTCACTATCAAGTTTGCAGGAAGATAAGGAAAAAGAGGTAGATGAGCTTTATCTTCAGCTAAGTATGGCACACCACTCTTTATATCAGGCTGAAATCAGTCTAATTTCACAACCACTCACAAAGAAGATGATACCAATGATAGAAGGGATCCACATCCTTGGTGAGAATGAAGGTTGATATGGTATTTTCACTATTCCTTATCCTAGTGAGACATTCTTTGCTGAAGAAGACTGTAAAGGCCAACAAAATTTCAATGACATGAATTATAATTTTTATATCAGCAACTATGCATCATCATGATGACAATGTTGATTCAAGAGATATAAGTTCTGAAGTTTCCAATGGTGTTGTTCATTTCATTAATGGAGATGTTGATTTGACCCATGATACTTATGGTGATGTTGATAATTCAAAATTGTTCTTAACATGTACTGATGGTTATCGAGGTTATCTAGAGATTTATCATCGAATCTTAGTGAGATGGCAGCTATTCACTTATTTGTTTCTGACAATTTTGACATTTTGAATGCTGATCCAATTAATGATAACGTCATCTTGATATATGATGAATTGGCTTCCTTCCATATGGGCAGTTTGTTTGGCATCTACTTCTTCAACTAGCTGATTTAGGATGATGATCGGTTGATAGATGCCAATTTGTACACACATGATTGTGCTAACAGATTGATTTGGGATCTAGGAGTTGATAGGATGTCCATTTTGCGCTAGTTGGACTATGTTGAGTTGCTTCACTATCTGAGAGTTTACATAGTTGTGTTTAGAGTAGCATAACTGGTTGAAGCCGCAATATCTCTCCGAATGACATGGGATCCAAATATCATAGTGACAGATTGATTGCATTCTTATTTTTGGTATCACAACATGGCAGGTTCTAACTTCAGAGTTACTATTGAGAACTTAATGCATAATTATTAATGTCAATTAAATATTAAAGAAGGGGTTAATAAGAGACGAATTGTCAAAAGGACAAGGACAAGATTAGGGAAGCTAAAGAGTCAATAGGGTGGGTCCTTAAAAGACGGAGGAGTTTATTTTGGTAATGCTTGGTTTATCATTTTGGCTCTAGGTTCTTGGGTTTCTCTTGGAGAAACATTGGGAGAGATTACAACTTTCTATTAGACCTGAGGACGAAAAACTTCAGGCAATTTTTGGTGGATTGGACGTAGACCCGATTCATCATTTCAATAGATTTAAGACAGCATTCACATTGAGCTTACAAGTTCTTTCTTAGTTTTCCATTTGACTTTGTAATTGTAATTAAGATTGGATTTTAGATATATCTGGTTATTGCATTGGTCATGTATAACGCAATAAGTATTTTGAGGTAGTTTAATGAGCATCGATTGGTTCATTTGCTGGTTGATTTTACATTAAATATTTGCTTATATTCTCAAAATTTTTGTTAGAGAAATTGGAGAAAATATCCATAAGGGGTATTAAACAAAAAAATCCACAGACCCAATTAAATAAAAAACGATACTAAAGATGCAAAGAACAACATGCATACAATGACTAAAGACGTACAAAATTGTGTGGGAAGAAAAAATGCGACTTTGATGTTGTGAGCTATATATTGAAATTAAGATAATACTTATGTATTGTGAGAAGATATTTATGATAATATTTGAAATAATATTATATGAAGAGACGTGTCATGCAAAGAGGCACACGTTTTGAAATAGGAAGAGACTTGTTTTTGGAAATTGAAGAGACTTTTGATTGTGATGTGAAGTCTCTCAACTCTATATAAAAATGTGTTTACTTTGTGTGATACACACTCACATCAATTGAAAGCATTGTATGCGAACATTTTATTCTCAATAAAAGAGATTTTTTCAGGTGTGGTTGGGTTTTTCCCGTCAAGTGGAAGGCTTTTCCTAGGATAAATGTTGTGTCTTTTGTACTTATTTTTTCTTTTATTTATTGTTGTTTATCATTATTTTACTTGGTACTAGAACTTGGTTAATAACATCAATAAAGGGGACTCATTTGTTCATTAATTCGTACATTTTCTCAGTAGGTGTTGGAATGTTTATAGTTGGAAACAAATGCGCCCATAGTCAATACTTGCAAGAAAACCATTGAAGACAATGGGAAGCTCATATTGGCTAAGGAGGCGAGCAAGCTCAAATGTAAGATCATCCTCATAATTTTGAGCGGCAAAGGCGACACTTTCAAACCAAATTCTGGTCAATCTATCAAGATTGTCGAAAACCATGTGAGTCGGCTGTGCAAAATGTGTGGAGTCTAATTACTGCATGTGGCAATGACGTGATCATATTATGCCCTATAATGAGAAGGGTTTTCAGCTCAAATATGTTTACGACACTTATTTTTTAGTGACTTCCAGAGAAGTTACCAAAGTGCCCGAAAGGTTTTGTAGGAGCTTATTGAGAAGGCCAATGCCATAAATTCTTGGATTCGTGCAAATTTTTTTATTTGGCATCCAAGGGGCGAGGTAAATTTATCAATTGCATTTTTTTAGGGACAATTTAGATTCATCACTATTGCTTAATAGGAATTATACATATTAGGGTTCAATGTTGAATCTTTAGTTGTGTTGGAGATAAAACTCCAGTGGAAGCGAACATTACAAATTTGTTGTATGAAATTAGTTCTAAATATGATTGTATTTGATTTGATTTAATTGAGAGAATTGTTATTCATATTTAAGACGATCTAATCAGATAGAATTTTAAGAAGTTTTGAAGGTAGGGTTTAGAGACTTTGTTTCGAACCGAATAAACTTATAGGAACTGATAGACAGGTATTTAATTTTAGATTTGATTCTTCTTCGGGGGATTTGAAGTCATTAATACATGCTAGTTTTAGAGGGAAAATCCAAAGGCCAAAAAAGTCTAGAAAAATGGCTCGAGATGAGGTAGCAGTGGGGTTCTAATTTAACATAGACTAAGAAAAACAAAATTAACCTACTGAATGCTGTGGTAAATAAATCCGAGTCGGTGAACATTTTTGACATTAGCAATAATGGTGTTTTTGAATTAAAAGTTTGCATGGTGTGCAAAACATTTACCTCTACTATTGTAACAATTGTAGATGCTCGCATGATTGCATTTTGTTGATGTTTTGTAGCTTCACTCGGATAAATTGTAGCATATATATATATAAAATTAATTATAAGATTGTAATTATGTTAACGAATAGACATGTCGCATGAAGGGACATGTCTATTCTTTACTCACTTTCTTATATATATAAGAGGTTGCTGCCGTTTGGAAAATATATACCAAAAACATGGTAGTGCAAATACATTTGTAGTAGACCTCTAAAAACTAACATGGTATCAGAGCAGGAACAAACTTGGGCATCATTGATGTATCATAGAAATAGCCTTTATTTATCCGAGAAATATTGTTTTTTTAAAGGGAAATATTCAAATATGACATTCACTAGAGATTGTATTAACAAAGAGTATGAGATTTACTTATATCGTGTCTACACTGACCAAGTTCAATAATGTTTACATGTAGGATCTTTCACAATCAATGCAATGCCTGATAAAGGATTTGTCAACATACTACTCGGATATTCTACAGAAAATATTATATTTTCCATGCCACAGGTGATATCATTATTTGAAAAATACTAAACTGCAGTGGCTATTCTTAACTCAATAGATTAATCAATTCACCCTTTATAGAGGCAGGTAGTAGATTCATACACTTATGAAATTGTTTATATCGAAGGCTACTTGGTTCTTATATTAAGTGACAAAAGATTATAATCGTATCATTAAAAATATGGTGAAAAATTAACTACATAGAAGAAATGACTCCCAGATATCAACAATTATTTCCAAAGCTTAATTGCTATTTGGAGTTTTATGTTCGGAACTTGGATAAGACTAAAGAAGTAGCAATGGTTCAATGATGATTGTCAAGTCAGCCACATCGCTTGTTGATGAAGACACTAACGATGTTTTGACTGTTCATCAAATTAGCAATATCAACCTTTATATTTCAATTCATATTTGATAGACATACTCTGATAATAAAGTCTTAAGGAATGCAAAAGTCTAATAAATGAATTGAGCCACATGGGAATGTGACTGACTAGTGACTACAATAAAATATATAATGAAGGGTGACGTGCTTGTGATATGTTAGGTCACCCAAAAATGGTAGCATGTACAAATGCCATGTGTGCGAGAGTTATTAGTAATATCAAAATCCCATCCTATGTGAACTCCGCTGTATAAAGGGATAAGGGGATGCCGGTTGATAGAAAATACAAACTCATGCCACTTAAATGGATAATAACGGATCCACCTTACACTTTGAGGGGAATCATACAAGAAGCATGTCTTATAAAAACTCGGGCACAAAAATTATGTTGAACCCGATCTATGGAAATATATTTATGAAGAAAAATATGAACTAGCCAACCCTTTAAATGCTTAGAGAAAGCACAGTTGTCATAAGGGGAATTGAAACTCACATCGACACTTAGGTGGAAAATAAAGGGATCGGACTTCACAAATCCTATAAGGTATGAGAAATGTTGTTTTTTTTGTATTCATTTATTATTTTAAGATATTAGTATAAATGATCACCATATATTAAACAAGTATTATTATGATTCTTTGATATTCTTGTTTTGAATAATGAATATGAGTGTCATTTTGAATGAAGTAATTATGTTGTTCTGAAGGAATAATATCACACTATTATCATTATTAGGAATTTATGATTATTTCTAATACTATTATTATCTTTGAGTAATATAGCAGTCACACTCTTATTTTTATTTTTATGCATGTTATAAGAGCTATTTGCCTTGATCTTTTCCTTTGAGAATGTTCTTGCAGGAAAAAGAGGGAGATTGACATTTTAGGCAATCTTGAAAGAGAGGGAGAAAATTGAGGATATGATTCAGTCAACCATTGGTGATCTCAATCATATTGATTTAAGGGGAGTAAACCATGTTGTGATGGAGTCTCCATGATCAATATGTTTTAACAGTCAAGTGGACAATGATTCATGAATATGCCTCATGACTATGTGATTTTAATGGGCCTACCCGTGTGTACATCATGAGGAAGTGACGACTTCCAAATGATGTCACTTGTATTTGCAAAAGTTATTGTAAGGTGATGACCTTACAATAGCTTGTATTATGAGATCAAATAAAGTGAGTAAAAGGTGATTGTCTCGCATCTCAATATTCTGGGAGACCATTACTCAGAGTATTTGGTGAATATCTTTGATGTTCAAGGAGGCCAATACTTTTGATATCATATGTGATATCAAACCTTATTTTGAGCACTTGCTAAATATCTTATGATATTCTGGGAGACCGATACTCGTGATGTCAAATGTGATATCACACCTTATTTGAATACTTGGTGAATATTGGATGTTGATATTCTGGGAGGCCAATACTCTTGATTTTAGATGTGATATCAAAACCTTTTTGAGTACTTGGTGAATATCTTTGATATTCTGGGAGGTTGATACTAGTAATATCAACTGTGATATCAAAATGATAGATATCATCTGATCAAAGATATAATTTTGCCATACCTAATATTACCAATGGTGTAATACATGTCTTGTGTTTATCCTCCCTAGATTAGAGGGAGTGTTGATGTTTTGTAGCTTCACTAGGATAAATTGTAGCACACACACACACACACACACACACACACATATATATATATATATATATATATATATTTTATAAGATTGTAATTATTTTAACGAACTCTATTCTTTACTCACTTTCTTATATATATATATATATATATATATATATATATATATATATATATATATATATATATATATAAAAGAGGTCGTTGCCATTTGGAAAATATATACCAAAAACATGGCAATGCAAATCCATTTGTAGCAGACATTTCAAAAAACACATTTCACAAGCATCTAACTCAAAAGGCATGGTAAATTGCAAAAGAAATAAAAAACACTTAAAGAAACACTAGCAGCTATTCAAATCATCCAAACAACTAGTTCATACAATCCTAATGGCTCTTTGTGGCATGATGATGTCTCTAATCATACTATTGGACATGAAAGTCAAGATAGGTACCGTCTGAAGAAAACAAAAAACAAGGGAGAGGCAGAGTAGAGACAGGTTAGGTATATGTTTTTTAATCTCCAACATGACTTCCAACTCCCATCATGGAATTTCCCAACGTGATCGCATCATGGACTTTCTCTACACGATGTTATAACACAAACTGAGAAAAACAAAAATGACCTATCGAGTGTTGTAAGAAATAAATCTGAGTCAGTGAACGTTTTTGACATTAGCAATAATGATGTTTTTGAATTGAAAGTTTGCATGGTGTGCAAAACATTTACCTCTACTACTGTAACAATTGTAAATGCTCGCATGATTGCTTTTTACGAGCATCTAACACATAAAAGGCATGGTAAATTGCAAAGATAGAAGCCAAAGACACTTAAAGAAACACTAGTGGCTATTCAAATCACCCAAACAACTAGTCCATACCATCCTAATGGCTTTCTGTTGCATGGGGATGTCTACAATCATACTGTTGGACATGAAAGTCAAGAGAGCTACCATCTGAAAGAAAAGGAAAAACAAGGGAGAGACAGAGTAGAGTCAGGTTAGGTATACAACTTCCAACCTCTAACATGACTTCCAACTCTCATCATGGAATCTCCCAATGTGATGACATCATGGACTTTCTCTACATGATGTTCACTTTGAATAGCTCATAAGTGAAATAGTTATCAGGTTGTCGTTACAACTTATTAATTTCATGTAAATAATAACTCATTAAATCATAGTTGAAACTCTTTTCCAACAAGAGTTTCAAAATCACAAACATTAGAAGCATGTATAAGAAAGGCAGGGATACTAAAAGGATTCTCTCACAGCCAAGATCAACTCCCTCTAAAGCTAAACATCTCCCTCTAAAGATCATTGTTGTTGCATCTTGCAACCAATAGAGATTAAATTTACATCAACTTATCGTATAGATCAATCAAGATATAGTATCCTCCCGCTGAGCTTGAACATCTTCCTATAACATCAAGGCAACATCTTCAACTCATTACTTCTTGTTGCATCCCGATTCAGCAACCAAGAGAGTTAACCTATCATTAATATCAAAGGCATACTATTTCTAGTTATATAAAATTCATGAGCTATGCAAACTAGAATACTTATCTCCTTAGTGATGTAAGTCTTAAAGTCCAACAAAACTAAAGCATATAAATAATATTAAAAATCAATTATCCATCAATAAAGCATATGCATTTATTGCTGCAAATGCACAAAATAAGAGAGATAAGTTTCCACATCAATCATTGCAAATAGAATTTATCAAACCATATCAATGCATAGCGGATAACACAACTTCACTCTAAGAAGGCTGATATCATTAGCTTAGGGAGAGAAATATTCTTAAAAAATATTCCACCAAAAACAAAAGAATTCCAACTAAATAATATATGCAAGCTTCTTAAGCTTAGATTATGAACAAATAAATGCTTGGCTTGCTAATGAATTGTCTGTCAAAACAGATCACTCTTGTTGCATGCCTACATCCTTGAAATTTTAAGTATGCATTTGATTGGCTAAAATAATCATGATGACTAGATACCATACTTTTGCAATTAAAGTGGCTGTCCATGAATCCAACGAGACCCAACAAGAATGTTCAATAGAAGCACACATGAGACGATAAAACTAAAAGAATGTTGCTAGAGCCGAGGAGCATGCATGTTAAAGTACAGGTAAAGCGCTTTAGTGGAGCCCATGATCGAGGATACAAAACTTCAATAAAAACATGAATTTGTAAACCATGTGAACAAAAAAAAAAAAGAACACTTAGCGGTTACACACAAGAATGTTCATAGTGGACAACATCTTCAATTCATTCACCAACTCGCACCTGAGAGAAGACTTTTAATAATGTTGAGTTAACATCTTCCACACCGGATATGCGTATCACTAAGACACGAAGGATAATCACATCGACAAAAATAAATTTAAGATATCGACAAAAAATTGGCAAAGACGTGTAATAACCCCAACAGGTTGTAATTTCTTCAAACACCAAAATCTTCTCTAGTTCAGTTGTTCGGCATTTTGTCAAACACCTTGCAAGCAAGTTCTGATACCAATGTAATATCCTCTTATAAGGAACTAATATGCAAGTGCAATTCTTTTGGTATTTTCAATGCAAATACATGGAAACTAGATATGAAATGCAAAACAATTGACATACAATAATGACTACAGTAATGCCAAAATTTGTTTCTGAATTATCACAGCAAAATCAAATGCTTATGAAGTACAATGATAACTACTAATAGTTACAAGAGGAACTTGATAATAGTGATGCCCAAGAATGGAAATGAATCAAATGTAGATACTGCAATGCGGCATCGTGCATGCGTATTGTAGCAGCCAAAATCTATTCTCCAATTTAAGCACAAATAGAACTCTTGAATTGAAGCTCTCTTGAATACCAAATTCAATGGATATTTCACCACCTCAAATGGTTGCAACACTGAAGAGTTGACATTCTCCAATGGTTGACTGAAATTGGAAACCTTAGTTTCTTCTCCCAACTTAACATTAAATGCAATTCAAAATAATCGGATACAATAATCGGATGATAAATAATGAAAGCTCTCACCTCTATTTATACTTTTCGTTCACCCTTCTAGAAGTAAATGAAATATTTAATAATTGCATTCTCTAGAAGTTTCTCCCTTTCCAATAATTAATGTGCTTTTAGGAAATTAAATTAATAGAAGTTTCTTCCTTCCAATAATTAATGCACTTGCTAGAAGCTTCTCTCTTGCAATTCAAAAATTAATTGTGCTTCTAGAAAATTAAATTACTAGAAGTTTCCCTCTTCCAATAATTAATGCACTCTCAATTAATTAAATTAATTAAATATAAAGTTACTTTTTTATTTTAATTTATTTAATGACTTTATAAGAAATTAATTTAATCAATTTCTCTTTATTTCTCCACTTAGCCTTTGGAGAATGTCAAGGCTAAGAACTCCATTGTGATGCTAAAAAGATGGGGACATTACAACATGTGTACATCCGCTTGTTCTGGGAGATGAAATCAATTAGTGGGATTCCAAGCGCTCCAACCGTTTCAATCCATCTCGGACCTCTAATAGTAGACACCTCAGTTGTTGGTAAATATTTGATAAGCTTTCGCCCAACATTCGCAAAATTACAGAAGATCTTTTGGATTCCAGAGATTAAAATTAACAATAGTTTCCTTCTATGGAAAGTTTATATCATATTGCAGATAAGAAAATTGACAAACTTCATATAGATTGCCAATTGAAATGAAATAAGAAAATGAATGGTCAATAATGGATAAAGAAAGTAACACCTTCTATCGTTTCTTTCACAACCATCCACTTAACCCCATCTCATCAACTAAACAATCTTGATGGAATTCTCGTCATATTCCCAATGCTTTGTCTGCTCTTTCTGTTATTAACTAGCTTGTCCATTGTTTATTCTTTTCTTTGATTGATCTAAAGCGGGATTCTAAGGATTTCCACATAGTTCCAATTTTTTGAAAAAATACTCTGCACAATCCAATCGGGCACTTCTTCTTGAACAAGTTTTCAAAAAATGAGACTTTGCTCTGAATACTAGAATTCCATACTCCATGCTCAAGCAATTGTATGATGAAAGATTTGAGAAATGACTAATGAGTTCGTAGGATTCCTCTGCTCCATTTGGCAGATACACAAAGCCTGTGCATAGGCGGAAACTAATTATCTCCATCTTGGAAACCATGCTCCTCATATTTTACATATTCGAGAATGAAGAGCATTAAAGATTGGAGAGACGCCAAGAACCGGCTTGGGAGTAACATAAATGCAATAATAGAATGGACTGATTTGATGCCTCCATATGGATACAAGAGTATGAATAGTAACAAAGTCCCCCAAAAAAATCTCTGCAAACTTTCATGAGATGTTATAAACCTAGCCTTAATACTATGTTGAGAGTTAATCCTATAAATCATTGATACACAACAATAATGAAAAATAAAAATAGATATAGGGGACACAACTATACCCTAGGAAATCTTGTGTTCCACGGAGTTTTTGGGACGCAAACGTTTTAGGGGTTGGGGATGTGTTTCAGTTACAGGTACGGATCAAAGCCAAAATCTAGGGGATGAGATGTAAGGGGACAACTATTAAAAGATAGAACTTTTATATATATAGAGAGAATTCAAATATTCATCTCATAACATTGATAAATCATTCACCATAGACATTTTAGAAGCTCAAGACTTAGTGAATTAACAAAATTCAAATACTTTCATTATCAAAATATGGTGTACATATAGTGAAAATGCCCAAAGGTGCTAAAATACTTAACGGTAAATACTAAACAAGAACATAGAAGTACAACTCCATAATCAGCTGTTCATAATAATATTAAAATGTAAATACAATAACTAGACTACTAAACGATATATACATAGGAGATCACAATAATATATAGCTGTAGATGGTATGTCTAAGCAGTAGATGGTATGTCTAAGAGTGTAAATCAAGTAAATTTGATGCCATAATTTCCTCTCTCAACTATTGTTTAGTGTTCACTCTTTGACTAGTTGCTCCACTTGCTGCTCTTGTCCTTTGCAAATGTGTTTTTTTTTTTTTTTGGTTATTTTATGCTTGGACTAGGTTTTGGTATATTGGGTGTCTTTGGGGACAAGCCAACCTTGTTTTCAAATTAAAAAATGTCTTATTTTTAACATTGACAGTGCAAAAATAGCTTGAGCCATAGGGGACAGCTAGAAGTCCCCAACACAGGTAGGGGACTTCTTCGTCCCCTAGCTGTACTAGAAACTTCTAGTCGTCCACTAGTACCTTGCTGCTCTCAAAGTGCCGTTTTGGAAAAATCCCCTTTTTTCAGGAAAAAGGAAATGAATCTGGGGATGGGGAATCCTTGTCCTTGCGTCCTCGTTTTGTCCTTAGTACAGGTACAAGCCAAAAGAAGGGTGGGGATGCGTCGTCATGGAGTGCTGAGGAAAACCCTTTTAGAATGAAGGGAAAAACCCAACCACATAACAAAAGATCACTTTATTGATAGTAAAATAATCAAGTGTACAATGCCTTTTGCTTATGATATATATAACATAAAGAGAGACTCTTCACATTCGAACCGAAGGTCTCTTCAATTTCCAATACAACTCTTCGTATTTCCATGCCTTAACGCATGTTGTATGACACATGTCTTTATATTTAATATTACAATTTATCATACATGTCCTTTTCAGCTGAAGATGACCATAACAATATTAATGCCCACTGATAATGATCTTTATCTCAGTTACAATCTCCAACACGTTAAAGAAACATTACATTATTCAATAAGGTACACAAATGCACGTCATGAACCAATACACATCATGAACTATATGCATGAAAACACATGAGGCATACAAAATACCAAAGAAACGTGAATAGGAATTGGATCGGAATCGGCAAGGCCGAATCGAATTGTGAATCGGCGATGAATCGGCAAATTTGAAAAAACCCTTTAAATTTAAAGATTTTAACAATTTAAAACTTATTTCATGCACCCTTTATTGAATATAACTTAAGCACACTATAACATCATCAAATAGAAGTTAAAACTTAACATACATAAACATGGAACATAAAATCCATCACATACGTAACTATGTTATCTAAAATGTAAATTGTAGGCTAGCTGAAGTAAATAGAAATCAAATGATCATAATGATTTAAATCATAGAATGTATGTAAGATGATCCATAAGACATCAAATCATAAATTTATGTAAGAATCTAAGATGAAGATCCATGAAAGTTTGAAACATATGTCTATCAATGATTCAGTATCAATATCTGTAAACAAAATATAAAAACAAGGCTCCAGCTCAAGCCTCAGGCTCATAGTCATCATCATCCTCAACATCATCCTCAAGCTCGGCTACAGCCTCAGCCTCAGCCTCTAAGTATCCAGTCTGCCTAGTAGCAAGGCGTCTAATGTAGGTCCTAGAGGACTGTCGAGCCATATCTCCCGCATATAAGATGGGCTCACGAATGTCGCTAGGGCTTGTGTCTGTGCGTGTACGTGTGCGTTTGCCAATGCCTGAAGAACGTGCTCTAGCTGCCTCAGCCTCTATATCCATCTGGTCAATCCACGCACGGTCTTCCTCAGTGAAGACTGGATCTACAACCTCTGTGAGCGACTCTGATTCTGGATCAATCTCCTCCAGAATAATCGGAGAGGAGTCAGTGCCCAAAATCTGTCTGATCCTAAGACGAAGGTTGTAATGAACGAAGACAAGATCATTCAACCTCTGCACTGTCAACCTGTTTCTCCTCTTCGAGTGGATGTGCTCGAACATGGACCAACTGTGCTCACATCCAGAAGCGTTGCTTGGCTGACTCAGAATATGAATGGCAATTTTTTGAAGTTTTGGGGTTGTGGCCCCAAACATTTGCCACCATCTATCTGAAATAAGGGAAAATAAAAATAATTAGTCTCATTTACAAATTACAAATTACAAGTTAACTCTAAAATTACATAATCAACTTTAAGTTTAGAATCTAGATTCATGAACATTGAATATATTATTTAATTTTTACTTGGCTGTATTGTTTCCCGAGCATCTATGGCTACCCTGCTAGAGAAAAGTGGCCCTTCTTTATTATTGAACTTATCAAGCTCAATAATTGCAGCACTGCTATCCTCATCAGTACTCAACCTTTGGATCACTGTATATAATCCGGTGAGAACCTCCTCATCCGCCTTGAAGTCAGGACAGAAACGAAATGCCGAATTCAAAAAGTAAGCTGCTGCATGGATGGGTCTGTGGAGCTGATTCTGCCATCTCCTATCAATGATGTCCCAAATAGGGGCATACTTCTGCTGCACTCCTGCATACTGAGCTCTAATGGCCTCCTTGGCCCTATCCATGCCCTCATATATGTAGCCCATAGAGGGCTTCTCCCCATCAGCAGTTCGTAGGAGAGATACAAGAGGCTCAGTGGCCTACATATAAAGTAAAACAAAAATTTGAGTCAAAACTTAAACATAGAATAATTCAATAATATAACTTAAGGTAAAACTAAATCATTAAACAATTAGCATAGTAAACTGTAAAATATTAAATGTTAAATTGCAATAAAATTACCTTAAGGATTTCTCTAGCAGGTTTCCAAAAACCATCATCATCAAATATGCAATCCACCACATCTATCCCTGCAGTGGTCGTAGCATAGGAAGATGAAATCCACTCCCGCCCAACAAACATGCTCCTCAAATCATCCCTTGATGTCAACAAGGACTGCAAGGTGATGAAATTCGAGGCAAACCTCGTGATCCCTGGACGAGCTAACTCTTTGTCTCCTGTGTACTTCCTCATTGTGCTAAGGACAAATGAATGATTATAAATAAACTTGCATATGTTTTTTGCCCTTTCCACACATGACTTGACCCACTCATGTTTGCCACTTTCCTCCAACATGATAATTAGAAATTCAAATTTCAAACATGTTAGAACTTAGGAAACTTAGAAATTCTAAGTTAGAATTAGAAAAAGTTCAAAATTCAAATAAATTTATTTCAAAACTTAAAAAGTTAAAAGTTTACCTGCAGCAACATAACTTGCCGCATTATCCGTCACCACTTGCACCACATGTTGTTCCCCCACCTCTGCTATAACTTCCTCAATAACCTCACATAAGTATGTGGCGTTTTTTACATGAGCAGAAGCATCAATGGATTTGAGGAATATGGTATATCCTACAAGTAACAAAACAACGAATTATAATTACTATTAGGCTATTAGCAATCAACAAATCAAAATTTGAAATAGTCAATCACGATTCAAAATTATGTATGTAGGAAAGTAGAATGATCAATCACCTCCACAGGATACAAGAAAATTGAGGAGTGTTCTTCCCCTCCTATCTGTCCAACCATCAGTCATGATGGTGCAGCCCTTTTCGATCCACTCCTTTCGGTTGTCCTCAAGCTCATGCCTCATATCCTCAACCATTTCCTCCAGGAGGTATCCACTCAACTCAGCCTCAGTTGGGGCTTTAAACCTCGGACCACAAATGGTAACTGCATCTATCATGTTCTGCCAATAAGGAGTATGTCACAAATAGATAATGATATTGATTAGAAATTTAGATGTCAAAAACTAAAATCATAAAACAAGTAGATATAATTAAAGTTTTACTTTTACTTTTAACTTTAACTTTGAAGATAACAAAGAAAAAAGAATCAATTACCTGGCTGCAATAAATGGAATGTTGCAAAAGTACCAGAATTTGCAAATCTCTTTTCTAGCAGCATCATGAATCTCCTTGTTCAAACCCATGCCCTCAAGGTTGGGAGCCAGGAGTAGTGCGGGGCATAAAGTAACTATCCATTCTGCTTTTCCGCACTCTAGGCCGCAATAGGTTGGTGTTGGACTCTGTCTCAGTATGAGACCGACTACCACTAACACTCACATGAGCACTAGCACTAGGATGAAAAGGAGGCCTAGAAGAACCCTCTCCAACACAACCTACGGATGCGGAAGCTGATGCAGATGCACTTGCAGATGTAGATGTGGTTGCGGATGTGGGAGCACGGGAGCCAATACCTCTTAACCCTTCAAGTTGCATTTTCTTAGTCAACTTGTCTTGTTCAATTTTTTCTAATGCCACTAAACAAGAGTGTTTTGCCTCAGCGGTTTGTTGAGTGCAAACTGTGACATCATGGCTAGGTATGCCAACAATGTGGTATTTCAATCTATAGATACCTCCCGAATTTATTTTTTCTTTGCAAAATATACATTTTGTTTGATATTTGGTTCTCCCAGGAAACTCTTCATTATATTTCCAGCATTCATCTTTTTTACCTATTGTGGAAATTGGAAAATGAAAGCAAAGGGCTGCTGCAATAAAAAAATTCATGTAAAAAATCAAAGTTTGCAACTAATAAACAAAAACTACAAAACAACAAACCCTAGTTTGCAATTTAGTAAAAATAAAAAAATTCAAGATTTGCAAATGAACACTAAAAAAATTTAACAAAAAATGCATACTACACTAACATGCAAAAAAAAAACCAACACTTACCTCTTGCAAATGAGTTGAGGAGTGTTGATATTGACTCCTTAATGCTCTCAATGCAATTTATGACCTCCCCAAATGGACTTCTGATCTCTTTGGTGCTCTTCCTTCTTGTCGGTTGGAAACCTATGGATTCTCTTTTCTCTTCTTCTCTCTCACTCTTCCTCTCTTCTACTCATACTAAGCAAATAGAAAGCTCTTTAGGGTTATAACAAAGAGGAAATTCAACTTAGAAAGCAAATAAAACATGTGTTTTTTTTTAAAAATTGAACTTTCTATCCTTGCTGCCGCTGCCGATTTTTGGAGATTCACGATGGCGATTTTGGCGATTTTTGCCATGAATTGCCGATTTTGGCGATTCAGGCGATTCACAAGAAAAAATCGCCACCAGCGATTTCCGATTCCAAAAAAATCGGGAGCCATGAATCTTATCGCGATTTCGGCGATTTCATGGCGATTTTTGGAACTATGCAAAATACACATGGACACATAGAAGCATGAATCATACACATGAATAGTACAAGGCATGAGTCATAGACGTGAATAAGGCAATGCATGAATCATACACATGAATACATCTATTGCAAGGCATGAATCATACACATGAATACACAGGGCACTATTACGTTAGTAATTGGTAAAATACTTGGTTGTTATTAATAGAGACCGAGAGGTCTATATATACAAAAGAATAAAGCAATGTTTCCTTAAGAAACAATTGTAAAGAATAAAAACATTCTACTCTAACAGAGAAAGCTAAAAAAATGAAAGATAACTTAAAGCTAACTAGATATTTACAATAGATTACCATTAACTAATAATAGACAATTATCTTTTATTGTAATACCCTCCCTTAATGGTTAATCTATGTAGAACATCAAGCTATCCTTTGAATTTGACAAACTTATCAGGACCAAGAGGCTAGGTGAGTATGTCTGCAGTCTGATCTATGGTAGGAACACACTGCAAATCTATAGTCCCATCTTCAACCAGTTGTCATATGTAATGACAGTGAACATCCATATAATTGGTTCACTCATGGAAGACTGGATTTTGTGCAAACTTGATAACGCTTTTGTTATCAACAAACAAAGTAGTCGGTCCTGCTGGTATCTGCATATCCCCAAGCATCCGACGAAGCCAAACAACTTTACATCCTGCCTTAACAGTCCCTCTGTATTTGGCCTCTATAGAGGAGAGAGATATTGCCTGCTGCTTCTTACTGGTCCATGTGACTGCATCAGATCCCAAATTGAACACATACCCAATAGTTGACTTTTTATCATAAATAGAGCCTGCCCAATCTGAATCTGTGAACCCACTGAATTTAGGATTAGAATTTAGAGAGTACAAAAGTCCATAATTTGAAGTGCTCTTCACATGACGAAGCACACGCTTTGCTGCCATCCAATGATCAGCCTTAGGAGCTGTCATAAAGCATAAGTTATAGCTGACTGCGAAGCTGATATCAGGCTTAGTAGTAGAGAGGTAGATGAGGTTGCCTGCTAGTTGCCTGTATGTAGTATTATCAACGGAAGGAGAATTAGACTTTGTGGGTAACTTGAGACCTTTCTCCATAGGTGTAGATGCAGGCTTGCAATCCTGCATACGAAATTTGTCATACAGGGCCTTGACATATTTGGACTGTGAGATGAATATATCGGAAGACAGTAGCCAAACTTCAACACCTAGGCAATAATGCATGAGTCCAAAGTCATTCGTATCAAAAGATTGGCATGAATTCTGTTTGATTCCTTGAATCAAAGATGCCGAACTGCCAGTGATGATCAGATCATCCACATAAACAACCAGAAGGATGATGTCATTGTCAGTAGTCTTGATGTACAAATTTGAGTTTGAAGAACTCCTCTTGAATCCTTGATCACTGAGGCTAGTTGTCAATTTTTTTGTACCGTGCCCGAGTGGCCTGCTTTAAGCCATAGAGAGCTTTTACCAATCTGAGAACTTGATGGTCTTTACTAGCAACCTTGAAACCAAGATGTTGCATCATGTAGACCTCCTCATGGGGATCACCATTTAGGAAAGCACTCTTGACGTCCATCTGATGGACCTTCTAGCCAAATTGTGCTGCCATGGCCAGGACTAATTTGATGGTGCTCATCTTTGTAATAGAAGCAAAGGTCTCCTCATAATCAATGACCTAATGCTAAGAAAAGCCTTTCTCCACTAAACGAGCTTTGTACTTTTTTAAAGTACCATCCAATTTGTATTTGATTTTGCAGACCCATTTGCAGC
Source organism: Cupressus sempervirens (assembly GCA_028749045.1). Taxonomy (NCBI): domain Eukaryota; kingdom Viridiplantae; phylum Streptophyta; class Pinopsida; order Cupressales; family Cupressaceae; genus Cupressus; species Cupressus sempervirens. Next base: position 704,865,803 of record CM053792.1, read on the forward strand.
CACTGGGTTTCTTCCTTGGTGGAAGATCAGAAAGGACCCAAGTGTTGTTCTTCAGCAGGCTTTGTTGTTTAGATTGCATGGCTTATTCCCACTATTGAATTCCTTTAGCCTTAGAGCATGTTTGAGGTTCAAACACACTGTGAATGTTGGCCATGAGAGCAAATTTAACAAAATTTGTAGTTTTGCTCTTTTTTCGAGCAATTCTCCCATCAATGAGCTCATCATCATGTGTCTTAGCCCACCACTTAGGCACCTAGAAAAATTAGATGACAACCTAGTTGAGCTCTCGAAAAACCCACCAAGAATTTGAACTCAGTATTTTTTCGAGCCCAAAAATTAGGGTTTCGAAAAAAACCCTAGTTAGCAGTGATGGAGGCAAAAATGGCAGAAAAAACGTTTGTAGGTAGAAAAATGGCTATTTTCTTTTATTATGATTAGTTTCCTGCCAAAATGTCATAGATTATGAAGAAATAGACACCAAACAATGGTGTTTTAGGCACGTTTTTAAAGAAAAATGACAAAAAAAGTGGCTGTTAAAAACGTCTTAAAAAACACAGGAGTTTGCTTCAGATTACGACCATGGAAATACAACAGTCTTTGCTGTATATAATTGTGATTTGTTTTTCGAAAATAAAACCAGGCTCACCCTAGTTCGAAGCAAATATTCCAGACAAATAATTTCGAAAATAGCTTTTGATAATTTTGGAAAGGAAATTATTATTTTTGAAAAAATTTAAAACCCTTGCTCTGATACCATACTACGAAAGTAATTGGTAAAATACTTGCTAGTTATTAATAGAGATTGAGAGATCTATATATACAAAAGAATAAAGCGATGTTTCTTTAGGAAACAATCGTAAAGAATAGAAACTTTCTATTCTAACAAAGAAAGCTAAAAAAACAAATGCTAACTTAAAACTAACTAGATATTTACAATAGATTACCATTAACTAATAAATAGACAATTATGTATTATTGTAATAGGCACAAAGTATATATGTCAGAGATGAAGCAATAAATTTAGTCATACATGCAAATCATGAAGCAATGCACTTGAATTAATGTCAGACATGTAAGATATGAAGCAACTCATAAATACATGTCAAACATGCAAGGCATGAAGCAATACACACGTCACACATGTTAGGCATGAAGTAATACACGAGTACACGTCAAACATGTTAAGGCATGAAGCAATACACAAGACACAAAGCATATAGGAGGAATTTTCCCATGGAGTAAACATGATGAAGTCCATTAGGCGCGAAGCAAACCAAGAGACACATATGAAGAGCATGCATATAGAATACACATGGAGTATGAATGCTTATATTAGAAATGAAGTAGTTAAGGGCCAATATATATGGAAATTTTGTTGACCTATTTGATTTTATTCTTGACCTAATCATGAAAAAGGGCTGAACAATTTACCTTAATTAGTTGGCGGTTAAAGTAGGCTTGTTTCGTAGGCTGGTAGGATTATGCTCTGATACCAATTGCAATGCTTCCTTCATAATTTGCCCCAAATTTTTTCGTTCAATCACAATTGCAACAAATTATTGTTAGGGTTACATCCAGTATAACATGGGGATGTGTACCCCCTAGACCCCTACGTTCACATAACAAGGCATCTCTCCAGCATCCCCTTTTTGCCACCACTGCACCATTGGGACACTAGGATGACACAGTGTCTTGGGTATGGGTGTTGAGATGCCAAGGGGTATGTTGACCATTTTGAGGACATTTGAGCATCCCTTATTAGCTAACAACCATAAAAATGATTATCTTAATAAAATTGCATGTATTTAATTTTGTTCAAACAAGCTAATTTTGGGAGAAAATGCTTAAAAAATGAAGAATCCAAAGGCCACGTAAGAGGGAAAATGTGCATTGCCTAAAGACCCTACATGGGGCATTGGCCCTAGCCCTAATTGAAAGCTACCACCCCTAGACCCCTACTTTCAAATCAAAAAACAAAAGAAATCGGTGGGGAAATCACTTTGAATCAAGGAGATGTTTCTATACCCACTTTATTGAGTTCTAGTGACAAGGAGATTGCCTTGAGGGATGATTAGAGGCCTCCCTTCACTACATTTTGACATCTTGTTCTTTTTTTCATATCATGCTACTTATTTTAATCATCTTTATTAAATTTTTGATATAATAGAAATCCTCCGTTTATTGATTCAACAATTTTATTTTGTATTGTAATTTCTAATTAGGAAATTGATATTCAATGTTACATTGTTCAATGTTAAAGTATTTTAGTATTTGACATTTGCAATTTTGGTCTTTCACTTCTTATATTGTTATACATCTTTTCATAATTAGTACTTAAAGTACTATATGTATAGTATATAGTATACACAACACCACCCCTCGTCGCCATGCCCAAATTTAGGCTCTCTTGTTAGTCTTGTTAGGATAAGAGAGACATAAATAACAATTGCATGCAAATATAACCAATATTACAAAGGAATAAAGCACACATAAATGAACAAAAGACACAAAGATTTAACGTGGTTCACCCAATCCCTGGGCTACGTCCACCAAACAACAAATCCAATATTATTATCTAGTGATTTGAACCTGATTACAATGTACAATCCCTTGCAACTCAATACCTTTGCAAGAAGCTACTAAATCATCATACCATAATAATATCCCTAACCCTAAGCCATTTTATACAAGACTTATGCTGCTTACAAAATTAGGGCTAGAACATGTCATCGAATAGAAAATAACTCCTGATGCCTTTTACAATAGTAAATTCATTTTTGACCTCAAGGGCGCTGCCCCTCGACTTTGTTCTTTATTGTGATAAGTAGCATGCTTGGGGCACGACCTTAGGACCCCGCCTTGAGCATCGCCCTAGGAGCTCGCAAGGGAAGTTGCTCCTTGACTCCTATCATGGGTGCGCTGCCCCCAAATCCCCGTAGAAGTAATCTAGGGGGAAACTGTGCGGAAGGAAGTGGGAAAAATTAACCTTCAAGTCTGATTAGGCTCCACATAACAACACCTCTGTTCCTTCTTTCCATTTGGAGGAAGAAACATGCCATATCTACACAAAGTGCAATACTGGATGTCTATCAAAGCCCTCGTTACTTGCTTAGTGGGTTATTTGTACCTGCTTTTCCTATCAATGTCTAATCCTTGTAAAGGCAAGTGTCATCTTGTGAAGTTGGGTAGAGGTCGTAATGAGCTTCGTGGGTTCTTCAATGGAAGTGCCCTCTTGACTGTAGGAGCCAGTTGTATGGTAACTATAGGATGGCCTACTTACATAACCCTCTTATAACCCTCGTCGTACACCCCAGATCCTTCCTATAAGATGAGTTACAAATGCTTAGGCATATTCTTATATTCTATCTTGTAAACATGCACCTAAGCATTATCTATTTTGCATAAACAACACACACACACACACACACACACATACATACATACATACATATTTATATATATACACACGCGCATGCACATGCATACATGCACATAGACAACACTTCAATTCAGATCTCAGATGGCTGAGAATGGTAGATCTCAAATGATATTAGGCTGGTATATGATGCCTGGTCCAAAGAATAATCTCCTTATATTTGCTGCCAGTTTTAACAAGTCGATCTCTGACTTATGGGGTTTTGTTCTGAATGCTTTTTATGTATATTCTACTGCTCTTTCTGCTTTATTTGAGTTGATTGTATTTTGTTTCCTGACTGAATTATCTTCCCTGGTAATTGTATTTGCTTTGCTAATTCTGTTTCAATCTTATGATTTTCTCTTGGTATGATTGTACCTGTGTGATTGCTTGATATTTGTATGAATAATTGATTGGCTGAATGAGTTCTTTCGATTGTATGATTTGAGCTATTGGGGGGTGATGATCAGAAGATTGATGAGTGATGATGCAACAAGTGCTAGTTTGATATATTTGTGAATTGAATGTATGCTGATTTGATAGAGTGATTTTCTGATTGGTTGTTTGCTTGATTTGATAATTACTTGTCTTGATGAGTGATAGGAGAACCTTCAATATTTGGAATGATTTCCCCTTCATATCTATTTGGTAGAAGGGTTAACACCTTGCATATGAATTGAGTCACCACTCTTCATTGTTGCTTTTTGTTACCTAGTTTTCTAAAGTAGTCAAATTCAAACTTTTAGATTCACCTTCGTCCCATAGACAATGAAACCTCCATAAATGGATCAATTTGCATACTTCTAAACTCTAATAACCATTTGCCAAAAAAGGAATTTAGGTACGCAAAATGCCGTCAAGGTCAGGATTCAGGACTGTAAAGAAGTGACTTACATGAGTATCTCTGTTTTCAACAAAAGAAAGATGTTAATTGCAACCAAATACCAAAATGATTTATAGATCACATGATACTCGATTGATTTGTTAAAAAGTGTTTGTTTATTTTGAATTCCAGCACAATCATTTGGTTGGGCTCTTTTTCAAACTCATCAAACAAGTAATTGCTTAAAAGTTTATATACCTCCCCAACTTGCCAACAATAAGGCAAGGTTCAAAATCTTTATTTAGTCTTTCTGATCTCCCACTTGGGATGATGGGATGATGCTGTGGATAATTTTTTTTCCCGACTCAATACAGTGATAGGTACTATGTCAAGGGTACTGGTTCATTCCATGCTACTGCTAAGATGAATGAGGAATGGAGATAAGCCCAAGTTTTAAAAAATGACTTTGATTCTGGTGAGCCACTCAAAGGTCTTAAATCTGCTGAGTGTGGATCTCATGCATCTGATTGCATGACATCACTGGAAATCCATATTATGAAGGTGAAATTATAGTCTTCTCTTGAGCACAGATGCAGCATCCAGAGCAGTGTTTTGAAATTTCTTCTCAATGCCATGATGTCACAATCAGAAAATTATGCTTTGCATACCAGGCAAATCATAAGCTAGTTTGAATGATGGAAGAGTTTGAAAATGCTTTGTTATCTCTTCGGAATGGGAATGTGATTGGATGATCAAGTAGACAGTAATATAGAAGAAGACATCATACTTCATAGGGTTATGTAGCAGTCAGCCCTTCTGGTTGTAGAGCATGCTTCTATAATGGCAATCAAAGATATGGTGAAGTAGCTCCTATAAGATTGAGCAGCGAACATGATATCTAGATTTGCCAAATCATGAGTTAAGATTAATTGTAGCATCCTCTGCTATCGCAGGGAAGGAGCTCCCAGATGGAGAGATAAAACTCTTCTCAAATGCCTGCAGTATCCATGACTAATCTCGAAACGTATGGGGAATTGATGAGACAGAGACACAGCATCTTCTAAGGGAGCTTGTATATGGAATGACTTTAACCACAAGTTCCCTCTTCAAGTCCTCAGGAAACACCTAATATTTCAAGGACTAAATTATATGCTTCCCTGATTCAAAGCATTCTCGCTTTAATAAGTTGGCAGCTCATTTGAGACTTTAATATCATTAGACAAGTGGAAAGTTATGATATCAGTAACTGAAAGTTTTTTTGAAAGGAATATGCATAATGGTATTGTGAAAGTCTTCAAGGTAAAATGCAAAGCTTTTCCAGAAACAGTTACATACCCAAAAAGGCAGTTACAAAAATAAAAGAGTGCTGGAAATAGAAATCCTAATTTTTCTAAGGCCTATGTCCAGAAAAAGGGAGAAATATTTCTGGTTTGAAAAGGAAGGAGAGAGAGTCTTTCTCTGATACTAAAAAAGGGGAGGGTAGCTGGGATAAATTTTCAGGAATCAATTATGTATATGAAATAGTGTCTTTTCTTGTGAAATGAGTCTATATGAAAGAGCTTCAGAGCCTTCACACTCTTGAATTTTCTATTGGCAACAGAGTGAATATCTGTAACTTTGTGTTCATTGATTATTCTGGATGTTTTGTTATTTTCTTGTGTTAAGTTCAATTCTGTCCATACTGTTTCCATATGTTTTAATAGTTGCAGATGTGATTGTGCCATGAACTTTGGGTCATATGTAATCACCATTTCTTAGAAAGTTTCTATTGTGTTTCCAGTTCCCTGTTGTTAGACGTCGTTTTATGTTCTCACTTTTCCCCAATCTAGGAAGCTGTAACTCGCATCTGCAGGATGGGGCTTAGATGTAAGTTTATCGTTCCTGCTTTCTGGTCAAAAGCATACCCCAGAAAATTAATTAGATTATAAGAGGGAGCTGTACCTCTTAAATTCAGAGGAAGATCATCCATTAATGGAGATCTATCCAACTCTATGCTTGAATGATGATCTGCACCAGGACCTTGCTGGAAATGGCATAATGGATGTGATGTATGTTATATTTTTCATTTGTGAAAAGAAAGTCCATATGCTGACCATATTTACTGAGATTGGACGGAGTATTGTATGTGGATCCTTACTACGACTTTAGATACTTTGAACATGCTTCATTCTTTTGTTTGAATTTATACTTTATGCCAGGATTATTTGAAATTGTTTACCATCTTAAAAACCCTAGAACTTGTCTCCTTTGGAAAGGAGTTGGTTTAGTAAAGTAATTGATAAAGGTAATGATAATATACATCTAGTTCCCTGTTGTTGCTATTGCATGAAGTAAACTTTTTGTTATGTTCTCACTTTTCCCCAATCTATGAACCTGTAACTCGCATCTGCAGCATGGGGCTCAGATATAAGTTTATTGTTCCTTCTTTCTGGTAAAAAGCATACCCTAGAAAACCAATTAGATCATAAGAGGGAGCTGTACCTCTATAAAATTTAGAGGAGGATCATCCATTTAATGGAGATCTATCCAACTTTATGCTTGAATGATGATCTGCACCAGGGCCTTGCTGGAAATGGCATAATGGATGTAATGTATGTCACATTTTTTGAGATTGAAAGGAGTTTTGTATGCTGATCCTTACTCTGACTTTAGATACAAAGAAATAGAAGAATTTGAACATGCTTTATTCTTTTGTTTGAATCTATACTTTATGCCAGGATTACTTGAAGTTTTTACTATCTTAAAACCCCTAGAAACCGATGCATCCTTTAAATCTGCTATGTAAATAATGTGGTTGGACTCAGACTGTGGTTCTGATTAGATTCTTTCTTAGTTAGGATTTCATCTTATTGTTTTTTTATTGTTTTGAAGCAGTTGCTATAAATTGGATTATGATTTTATTAATATGTCTATGTTGTTAGTTATGAATATGACCTGACCTTTAAGTTTAAATATATATATTTTGACACTGTGCGTTTATGCCTGGAATTTATAAACACTGACACACCAATCAGATTTCCACAATCCATAGTAGTTGTTACTTAGTTTCTGGATTAGATTGTGTAACGATTTTTGCCATCTCTTGCTCTTTCATCCTGATGATGGATCACGTAGTGTGATTCGAAACGTTGATGGCAAAAATCGTTACACAATCTAATCCAGAAACTAAGTAATAACTGACACACCATTTCACCAATCATTCTATAAGACATTCTTGTTATCAATTTATAAGATTGTGGACTCTGTGCTAAGAAGGGACAAACATGATTTTAAATAGTGATTGTTTTCATCATTCAAAGTAACTAATTTTACAGTTCATTTGCATGGGGTTTAATGCTATGATGTGACATTGAAATATACAAGTCTTTTGTTGTATTTTTTTCTTGTCTATGCTCAGGCAACACGTCAGGCAAAGTCAAAATTAAAGGAAGAAGCACTAGGAGACCAGACTCAAATTGGAAAATTTTATGAAGAAGCTGCAATAAATTCTACTGTTTTGACAAATGAGGAGGCACTTGCAAGGGCTAATGCTAGTATAATCAGAAATATCCCTCCCCATAATGCCTCAGCCACAAAACCAGAAAATATTTATCCATTAGAGAATATTATTCTTGTTGAAGAGTGGGATGGGCAGCCTGATATTGATGAGCTGATTGCAGCAGGGAAAAGTCCAAAGACGTTTCGTGAATTTCAGCAAAGAGCAGATTACCCTCATTTTGTTCGCAACAGGATATACAAATTACGATCTGAGGTATTTAGTCTCTCCCTGTTTCAGCTGATAAGTATGTAGTTTACATTGCCAAGGTTTTTTTGTTGAGATAATTGGAATCACAATGTGCTGGGCAGATTCTATGTTGTCATTTTAAGTTGAATATATGTCATGCTAGGACATTTTATGCAGCTTTGAACATGATGATGGATTCCAAATACGGCATGAATTTAATGTAACTGATTTTGTTAGCTATGTAATAGCCACAATTTGATGATCAGAGTAAAGCAGCATTGCTGAACTGTTGTTGATTTTTGATGAGGAAACAGAAAACCTGTGCTCTTTATGGTTTAAGAACCTCTGGATGCAGAACATCATTTGTGCTCCATACAGTCACTATTTTAGTAATTTCATCAAATGCAGCTATTCTTTTCTTGTGAAAGTTATTGGATGACCTTCTTGCATCATGTAAATTTGCATGGCAGCAAAAATATTTTGGGAAGATATTGGCAAACTTTAAGTAAAAGATTTTTCTCAAAACAATTGGGATTTACCCCTGATAAAAGTGGCTTTAAAAAATCATAGATAAGGAGAAAAGCCTTCTGTACTTAAAACTATAAAGGTATTAGTATTCAATAGCATAGAGATATAATCATATAAACAGCAAATAAAATTAATAATTAGCTTTTGAACTGTGTATCATAGACTTTTGTAATTTTTGCCAAGTTACTCTGCTTCTTGCTGTCTCTCTTTTTTTTCTTTTCCCTGGTAATATTATTTATCATTAAAAGATAAAGAAATATTACATAAAGTAGAGGAGTTTTTCAAAACCAGCTTCGGACTTACAAGATGGAGTCATAGCTATTAGTAATCCATCTGAAAACCTAATCACTGTACTATGTCACAGACTTCTACCACGACCATTACACAGATTTACAATGTATCATCAAGTTCACAAATTTGGGCATTCAGTGATGCCTTTACACCCCAAAAAACCAGAGCATAAGAATATCAATCATAACAACCTTGACAATTATAACTTTGTCGATAATGAGTTTTTTCCCTTGTAATCTTCAGACCTACATTTTACAGCAATTTCATTCCTTCCTGGATATCTTGGTATTGGCCATTATGCAATATTTACAAAAATAGGGCATCAATCCTGCTCTAACCAGACCTTTGTAAAAACTGCAGCCCGTCTAATCTTCAAACAAAATCGGCAATAAAACTTCTTCCGTGAAGAGCAGTCTTCAAAAACCCTGATTATTCTTATACCTCAATTGCTGACCAGACTTCTAGCAATTTGATTTCTACAAAAACTTCAAAGGAAATCAAAACAAAGGATACCGACCCAACCGGACCAAATACTTGAACACCAGAGGGAGAAGGAAGATCACCCAGATTTTTATTTAACGACACGAGGGAAGAAGCCCTGAATTCTTTCTCTAAGCATGGCATTGATTCGAGCCTCAGACCAGTCTTCCTCAATCTTGTTTGTTTCCTCCCTTGCATGCCTTAGCTCTTGCAACTTCTCTTCATCAAATGCAGTCATCCCACACGGGCCTTCATTAGTGCAATTTCCTTATTAATAATATCTTGCATAACCAATAATGTTAGGGCAAACCATGCTTTCCTTACTTTCTTGAATTTTTTATACCTCAACCTTTCATCAAACCTCCAAACAAAAGGAGTGCACTTCTTGCTTGATATTTTTTCAAGACCAGCTGCTTCTCATCGAAATTAATTCCAATATCAGGAATTGAGGCCTCCAAAATTTTATCTAAACCCAAGAATGCTCTAGGAGGGACCAGCTTCACCATCATAAACTTCACCAACTTCACAACTCAACTGCAGTGCCCATGCCATAATCATTGAATAGATGTCTGTGTTGGTGCAATGGCAGTTTTCAACCTGGTAGAACATCTCTCCTAATAACTAGTTGACTGCCTCTGCAAGCCTATGGTAGACAAAATTGAACATTTAAGAGAATTATCTTGTTGTGACCATGGAAAGGGTTTTGTTGTCTTTGACACTGTAGTGTGAATGCAGTTTTTGTTGTTTACAGACTTGAGCTGGTTTTGCTTTGCTATTTCTCTTCAAATTTACAATGATTTTTAGTTTGAGGGCACACACCTCAATTACTTAAGGTGGTTATCAATGAAAATGTAAGAAAGACTTGTCACATCCTTTTTAGCACTTCAAAAAGGACAAACCCTTAACTCCATGGGCTGTATGCCGCATTCAAGGGAAGGGGAATGGTGGCCAGCTCAATGTGGAGGGGAATATATGTTAGGTTGATTTTATTTCTTCCAGTTTGACAGTGATGAAATTCTCAATAGCAATATCAAGCAAGTTAATGTTTAAAGCCCAATTGGAAATTGTGTTAGCATCCTTGTTCTCTTGTCTTTTCCTATGTGATAACTTAAAATCCTCAAAGAAGGTCAACTCATCATTGATTTTGGAGATGTAGTTCTAGAGGTGCCATGCCTCCATGCCAGCTTTTATAATGGCCTTTATGATTATTTGTGAATCACCATCATTATGTAGTTTTATAGATCCTAATTTTTTGAGGCTCTGATTGCCAAGAGTGCCGCCTCAGCTTCTGCAACATTATTTTTAACATCCATAAGACGTGTGCCTCTACAAGTAACGAGATCCCCTTTTGAATCTCTAGTTGTGAATCCTAACCTAGAAGGACTAGGGTACCCTTTGGAATCTCCATCAAAGTTACACTTATACCAACCTTCTTGAGGTCCTTCTCATTGGATGACCTCAAGTAGAGGGGGGAGAGATTGATCCCAAACCACCCATTCACGGGTCTAAATATGATACCCAACCATTCCATTTGAATTTGTTCGTCCCACTCGAGTATAAGGGGTTGAGGGGCTCGAGAATCTCGATCATACTACCCCTGTAGCTTCTAGGATTTTATCATTGATTCTCAGGTGTAACCTTTCCAATGGTTCCTCTTTATCTTGAAAAATCCTCATATTGCTCTCCTTCCAATATTACGATAATATTTAACCTTCTATTATTAGTTAATGGTTATATGTTTGTAATGTATTGTAAATATTAGAATGTTTCTTTTAGCTAGAAAGGAAAGTTTCTATTCTTTATGATTGTTTCGTAAGGAAACATCGTTCCATTTTGATAAATTAATCTTTGCACACCTAAGTTTCAGCTAGGATATAAGGATTTGCAAATCGGGTCCATACAAGAACGAAGGTTGTTTTTTCTTGCTTGCGACTGGTAAAAATCGTGCCTTCTCTCTGCAAAAATCGCGTCCTTTTTCTCTTGTTTTGGGTCTAATCGGCCACCACAATCTACTCATTGTATTCTCAGGCCACATGGCATTGTTCTTTCTCTGTGTTTGAGCTTGCACCAAGCTTCTTTCTTCCTTTAATTTGAAGCCATATTGCCGCGCTTTTTTTGTGGTTTTCTAATGGGGAATTTCCATAGTAACACGGGGACGCGTCCCCCCCTTTTTGCCCAACGTCTCGGAGACTTCAACGCATCGGAGACTTGGGGACTTCGTCTCCCTGTCCCCAGCGACACCACCAGATTCTGCCACCTCCACCGAGGATGGGGGATATCTTGATATTCACTATTTGCAGATTCAACTATTTATGTGTAATGTTCGATGTTCCAATTCAATGTAATGTTCAAGTATTCACTCTTTTACATTTTTATATCCTATATTGCAATACATATTTTCATAACTAGCATTTTAAGTACCATATGCATAGATATATTCACCCCTCTTGTCCCCCGCCGCCGTCCCCCCACCGTCCCCTCGTCGTCCCCAAATTAAGGCCCCTCTGTCCCCTTGTCTCGGAAACTTGTCCCCCCATTCTGTCGTCCCCCCGTCCCCCAGGGCAGTGTAACTATGGGAATTTCTTCACTCTAGAGCTTTTCTGCTCTACTAAGGCTACTCCTACCCTACCTAGGGTTACTATTCCAACCCCAACCTAGAGGACTCTCTTCCAATCCCCTCTCTCCAAGAAACTCACCAATCAACTTAGGTTTCACTCCTCCTCACTCCACAACCCTAACTTTGCATCTTTTGACATAGTGAGCCAAAACTCCTCCAAATGCATTCAAAGGGTCAAAATCAAGTTTACACCATCTTTCTATGGTTCTTAGTGCTTTTCACTTCATTCTACTTCCTTTGGGTAGGTCTAGCATACCCACAACTCTAATTTGCCCTGTTTGCCCTTGTAGCCCTAGGAGCCCCTATTAGCCCTCCTAAAAACAAGGAACTAGCGATAGCTCCCAAAATCCCTTAACAAGGCCTATTGATGCCTTTTGAACTTTGATTCCCAATGACCTAAGCTTGAAGATTTTCTAGGTCTTAGGCCTTCATGGTGTCTGTATAGTACGACTCGAGAAAACCCTTATTTTGAGGGTTTCTATGGCAATGAGAGTGAAACTCTCCCCAATTGTTCCAAACTCTTCATCCAACCTTCTCTGGATTTTGGACTCTTGGTATCCTATTCCATCATTGCCTATGCAAGATTGGCCTGTGCCAATCCTCCATTCTCACTAAAACACAATTACAAGCCTTCATTGCACTTTGCCAAGCCTTTCTTGCTTGCTTACGGCTCACTTGTAAAAACAGTTAACTGCCTTCCACAACCTCCAAAACTGGTATATACATATACAAAGGCCATTTCTTGATTTCCAAAGGCCATGGATTTTCAACCATGGGAAGTCAAGCCTTAACCATGTTTATTGCTGATTGCTCAAAGTGGACAGCAGAAATGTAAAAACTAATTTGAAAATCTACTAAAATGACAACTTAAAATCTAAGCAACCTTGCACAGAATCAATACATCAATCCAAGCAACTATTCCATTCAAAACAATAATCTATTCAATCAAATTTCTTTACTCAATCCTCAAAACTTTGTTTTTTGTCGAGCAAAACTCTCCTTCACACATGTGCTGTCCGTACAACTGTATGTCTAACCCCTGGAAATGAGTTGGAATGTGTTTTTATAGGCTCTCCTAACCACCCTGTCCTTTGGTTCAAGCCATAACTACCCATGTTGCTCTTTCTCCCAAATTGTGCAAAAATTGCTATTGCAGTTTTGCAAAAATTGCGAAGTGGTCAATGAGCAATTTTGACAACTTTTGCAATATTGCAACTTAAGCCTCCAAACTTGACCAGTTTGGTTTCCATCTTCATAAAATGAACCTAGGACCTCTAATGACCTATTTTGAACATTTCTTGTCCCATTAGAGGCTCTTTTCAAGTTTTGCCTTATAGAGCCACTTTGAGCAATTTTTAGGCTTATCAACACCTAATTGCTTACAACTTTACTCAAACTAAAATCTCACCTAACCACACATCTAAAACCTACCTTGGGACTTTAATTGTAGTCCTTATTCTCTAAATGGTTGGTTAGATCATTTACAAACCAAAACTTGAGTTATGATTTCACCTTACCCCTAAGTGTTCCTGCACCATTTTCTTACCAAAAATGCTCTGCGCCCTCCACACAATCCTTGATGTCTTTGTAATCCACTGATTGCTGGTTCGGTTATGCAACCATTTTGTGTCGAAATCCGCCATTATTTGAAGGTTGCGTTGCAAATGGGTAGGGTTTTGCTTGAAAACCTAAATTTTGAGCTCAAAATGTTTTTCAGATTATAAATACTTGGTGGGTTTTCAAGACAACTCAATTGGGCAGTCTTCCGATTTTTCTGGGTGACTCAATTTTCAAGCCAACAGATTAAAAAATCTACAACTTATTCTTTTTGGATTTTGAGCTCTCTTCTAGGTACTCCTTCAAATATTCTAGGTCTTCCATTTTCTTGCCTTGTAGAACGTGCCTTCACATTTCTTGCTTTTTCATTGAATAACTTGCTATGGCATCATTGACTAATATTTTGCTCGAGAGCAATTCAAAATTCAATTGTTGGAATTATGGCACTTGGAAGTAGTGTATAATAGCAATTTTTGAATATCAAAATATCAATCTAATTGTTCTCGGTGTTATAGAGTGTTTGACTGCCCCTTGTACTAATTAGGATACATGGGATTTGAATAATCAAGAGGCGTTGATGCTTCTCAAATTATCCATAGCTGATGATCAACTCTCTCAAATTCCATCTGGCAAGACAGTTGTTGAGATATGGGCACATCTCAAAAATCTTCATGAGACTTTGGACAAAAGTAGAGCTTTCTTCCTGAAGAACACCTTGTTTTCATGGATGAGGGAACATTGCTTTAGTCTCACTTGAATAGGATTTAGGAAATTTGTGATTAGTTGCTTGTAATTGGTCGCAAGATGGAGGAAGAGGATATTGTGGTTATCACTCTTCGAAGTTTGCCCAAATCCTACGAGCATTTTATTGAGGCTCTCGACATCATGTCATCTGGTTTTGATATGAAGTTCATTGATCTTTGCACACTTCTACTTCAACAAGATTGTTGGAAACAATAGTTTGGTAGCAGTTCTAGCTCCAGCTCCACGAGCAAGCCTTTGCTGCTAAATCCTTTCAAAAGGATAAAGGCAAGTCTAAATAGTCTTCTCAGCAGAAGTCCTTTGCTCCAACTTTAGAAGGCTTCTGAAAGAAGGAGATTTAATGCAACTTTTGCCACAAGTTTGGTCAAATGATGGTTGAATGTCAGAAATGCTTAGCTGCCAAATCTAAACAATCAGGTTCATAGCCCAAAGCGAATAGTGTAGAGCACACTGAGAAGACAAAATGTTCCTTTTATGCCTTAATGGCTAAAATACTCGCATATCATGTGAAGTCTTTTGCCTGGTACATTGATTCAGGTGCCTCTCGTCATTTCACCCACCGTAGAAATTGGTTGATTGACTACCAGCCTTACTCATTTTGCTATTTTTGGTTGCAGAGAAGAGTACACCTTTGTCATTAAACGCAAGTTTCAGATTTAGTATGCTAGGAGAAATTTCATTTTCCTCGATGTGTACTACGTTCTTGGGATGGAACTAAATCTACTCTCAGTTAGTCAGTTACTGTGACATTCTCCACAGTTGGATGTCTGATAGGGTGACTCAGTTAATTATTGTAGTGGGTCTTGAGGATAATGGTCTTTTTTGCCTTACTCATTTTAGTGATTCTTGAGACTTAGCTATGGCTGCTTGATTGTCTTCTGTTAGCACACTTTGGCATCAATGGTATGGGCGCTTAAATGTGCATTATCTCTCTCAGCTTGCTTAGGAAGAGCTTGTCCTCGATTTGCCAGAGATTTGGATTCAATAGCTTGGAGTTTGTGATGCATGCCAAGCTAGGAAGCAACATCTCATGCCTTTCACCAATGGCGATTCATGGCAAGCTTCTCAGGTACTTCAGTTTGTTCATGCTCATATCTACGACTCTATGGCTACTCCTTGTGTTCTTGGGTCTCGCTATTTTTTGTAGTTTGTTGATGATTTCTATAGAAAAAATGTGGGTGTATTTTCTTAAAAAAGAAATTAGATGCATTTCCTGTATTTCATAAGTTTAAACCTTTAGTTGAAAAAGAGTTTGGGAAATCTATTATCACTTCGGTTAGACAATGGGGGGGGAATTTTGTTCTAATAAATTTTCTAGCCTATTGGATACTCATGGCATCAAACGCCAATTAACCACACCCCACACATCACAACAAAACCATGTAGTTGAATGTCAAAACAAAACAATCACCGAGATGGCTCGATCCATGCTCGAACACAAATATGTTCTGAAGAAGTTCTGGGCAGAAGAAGTTGACATTGTCATTTATCTTTTGAACGGGTCAACCGCTGTAGTGGTCAAAGGGAAAACTTCGGAAAAGGTTTTGTTAGGTCGCAACCCAGAATTAGTCACCAGAAGGTTTTTAGCTCCCTTGGTTTTGTTTGGATCCCTAATGCATCACGCATTAAGTTGGATGCCAAGAGTCAAAAACTCATGCTTGTTGGATACAATAGTTTTCACAAAGCCTACTGCTTGATTGACATTGAGACATCTTGTTTCTTGTACAGTCGTGATGTAGTCTTTGATGAACAACGAGGAGCATTCATGCTTGTTTCTCTTGTTCCCGATCCAACAAACCAACCTATGAAGGCTTATGATTTGGGAGTTAGGCTTCCATTAGGTCCATCTGATGGGAGAGCTCTAGTAGCTCTTGCAGCTCCAGTTATACTAGTGATCCCTAATGAGCAACTCCAACTTCTCCCGTAGGATCACCTTGATTTGTAGATGCTTCACCTGAGCTTGATTTGGATTCTTTTGATGAGGAACCTGATCACCAAGTATCTTTTGATATTAATGTTGGACGTTCTCCTCTTCAACCTAAGTGGTGGGCTAAGACTCTTGCTGATCTTCATGATGATGAGCTCATTGATGGGAGAACTGCTCGGAAAAAAGAGCAACCGTACAGAGTCTGTTAACTTTGCTATCATGGCCAACATTCAGAGTGTGTTTGAACGTCAAACATATTTCGAGGCTAAAAGAATCCCAGAGTGGGAACATGCCATGACATTTGAATACCAAAGCCTGTTGAAGAATAACACCTGGGTCCTTTCTGATCTTCCACTAGGGAGGAAACTCATTGGTTGCAAATGGGTTTACAAAATCAAATACAAATCTGATGGTACTTCAAATAAGTACAAAGCTTGTTTAGTTGTGAAGGGCTTTTCTCAGCATCAGGGCATTGATTATGAGGAGACCTTTGCTCCCACTGCAAAGATTAGCACAATCAGATTAGTCCTATCCATGGCAACATAGTTTGGCCAGAAGGTTCATCAGATGGATGTCAAGAGTGCTTTCCTGAATGGTAATCTACATGAAGACGTCTACATGACACAACCTCCTAGTTTCAAGGTTGTTGGTAAAGACTATTAGGTTCTAAAATTGGTGAAAGCTCTCTATGGCTTGAAGCAGGCCCCTAGGGCATGGTACATAAAAATTGATAAGTATCTCAGTGATCAAGGCTTCTAGAGGAGTTCTTCAGACTCAAATTTGTACATCGAGACTATTGATAATGATAGCATCCTACTAGTTATTTATGTGGATGATTTGACCATTATTGGCAATAAGGCATCTTTGGTTCAGGGAATCAAACAAAATTTATGCCAGTCTTTTTATATGACGAATCTTGGGGTCATGTATTATTGCCTAGGTGTTGAGGTTTGACAACAGTATATTGATATATTCATCTCTCAGTCCAAATGTGCCAGGGCGATGATAGACAAATTCCATATGTAGGATTGCAAGCTTGCCTCTACACCCATGGAGAAAGGTATCAAGTTATCAACAAAGTTTGATTCTCCTCACGTTGATGATACTACATACAGGCAACTAGTAGGCAACCTAATCTACCTCTATGCTACGAGGTATCATATCAGCTTCTCAGTTAGCTGTATCTCATGCTTTAATTGGATGGCAGCAAAGCGTGTGCTTTGTTATGTGAAGGGCACCTCAGATTATGGACTTCTTTATTGTTGAAGTTATAATTGTAGACTCAGTGGGTTCACAAATTCAGATTCAGTAGGCTCTCTTGACGACTAAAAGTCAACTTTTGGATATGTGTTCATTTGGGATCTGTCGGCGTCACCTGGACCAATAAGATGCAGCTAGAAGTTTCTCTCTCCTCCACCGAGGTTGAATAGAGGAACAATTAAGTAGGTTGTGAAGGTGTTTGTCTTTGTTGGATGCTTTGGGATATGTAGATGTCATTACTAGGACCGACCACTTTGTTTTTTGATAATGAAGGCGTTATTATGTTAGCACGAAATCCAGTCTTCCATGAACAGACCAAGCATGTGGATGTTCACTATCACTACATACTGACAACTGGTTGAAGACGAGACAATAGACTTGCAGTATGTTCTTACCATGGATTAGACTGTAGACATTCTCACCAAGCATCTTGGTCTTGATAAGTTTGTCAAATTTAGAGGATAGCTTGGTGTTGTGGATAGAGTAACCATTAAGGGAGGGTATTACGATAATAGATAAGCTTCTATTATTAGTTAATGGTTATCTGTTTGTAATGTATTGTAAATATTAGAATGTTTCTAATATTTAATTAGTTGTAGATAGTTGTTAGTTTTCTTTTAGCTAGAATAGAAAGTTTTTATTCTTTGCGATTGTTTCCTAAGGAAACATTGTTACATTCTTTGCATTCTTTTGTATATATAGACCTCTCGATCCAGACCAAATAGTCAGCTTGTAGAATTCCTCAGTATAATTTTGTATAAACAAATCCTTCTGTTTTAGATTTTGCAACCTCTTGAACAATTTAAGTTCATAATCATTAGGTATGAACTTAGCCTTCAATTTAGTCACCATCAATCTCCACCTAGTGATCTTCATTTCACCTTCCTCTTCCTTGTCTCTTTGCAATTCTTTCCACCATAAAGAAACATGCCCTTTTAGCTTAGTCTGTGTCAACCTTACTTTGAGTGGATCACCAATATTCTCCAACTCAATGTAGTCTTCCAATTCACGAATCCAATCGATCAGGTCTTTAGGATTCAAATTACTTGAGAAATTAGAAACATCCATCTCATGCTTTAGCTTCAATTGAGTGTTAGATCTATCTGGCTGACCAACTCTATGTCTCCACAAGATGAGTTCTTCCTTCACCACTCGATCTGGCAACCTCAAATTCTTCAACAACTTCCTCATTACCATCTCCAGTATCCACATGTTGAGGTACACTAGCTATAGCCCTCATGATCTCATTCTTCATCAACTCCATCTCAAATCTGAAATCTGTTTTAACCTTCTCTGAGATCCTTGCTTCCACAACATCACAGAGATCTTCAATCCCCTTAGGGTCCAATCGTCTGGAGGCATCTTTCAAGATCTTCTCAAAACCCTTTGCACAAATCCACAAGATCAACCAAATCCAACCTCTCTTTGATAATCTTCACCCCAGATCTTGGTGCAAATTGCCTCAACTTTGACGATCTGTCTACACGCTCAGGAAAACTAAGCTTTGATACCATCTGATGGAGTACAAGGTAGGAGAATCCCCAAAGGAGATGTCCTAGCCCCCAACAAATAACCACACAATGGAACATAACACAAGATACAAGATCTGATACCGAACTCAAATATTTATTCATAAAACAATTGATGACATGCAATGTGTTGGGTTGTAAGGTCTTTCCAGTTACGATCAAATACAAAGCAAGTTATAGTTCCGCAAGATCCCTTAAGATCCAATCCAAAACACTAGCTAGTCCAGATCCGCAGCACAATAACACTCTGGTAGAAACCTTCAGCAATATCTATACATGTGCTTGCAAGCCACCAAGCAATCTCCTTGTTTCTCAAGCCACAACTACTAGCTTTGCTCAAATGTCGCTCCTCTTAGCTACTCCTCCATGTTGAATGACAATGATTCAAGACTCGCCAAGATCCTCTACTTATACCCAACTAAGCCACAAGTCGGCCTAGCAAATTACTAATGAAATTAACCCTTACATTAAATATATGTTGAGGCATAAGTCGACTTGCAACAAATATTAAATACCAAATGCCTTGGAAGGCTTACAACACCCATTAAATATACAATCAAGACCCAAATAGGTCCACACAAATTCCCC
Organism: Cupressus sempervirens; assembly: GCA_028749045.1. Classification (NCBI taxonomy): domain Eukaryota; kingdom Viridiplantae; phylum Streptophyta; class Pinopsida; order Cupressales; family Cupressaceae; genus Cupressus; species Cupressus sempervirens. Next base: position 704,885,304 of record CM053792.1, read on the forward strand.
ATGATCGCTCCTTATCACAATCTCATGCCACATGCATTAAATGCTCCAAGATGATTGATAAAATCCATTGGAACTTCCTCTCACAAACCACATTACGAAGCATCAACAAAACCCACAAGCATTGCCGGGCCAACACCACACCTAGTAACAACCGAGCACCACTCCTTTGGTGACCGACTCTAAAACTCTAAAGCCAAAATCCCTCCAACATGCAAGATTGGTAAGATGCTCCTGCATGAGTTATAGTGGAGGTCACTCGGAAATGCAATAGCAATTAGATATTCTTTGAACTATTGATGATTCTCAGTCACGACCACTATGGTGATAGCGAATTGACAAGGCAATATTTGTAGAATAATGAGCAGTAAATACAGGTGCTCTCTTAGAAGCAACCACTGAATGGTTAAAATCGGGCATCTTATAGAATGAGGCATGGTTACTCGAAAATATGAGCCCAATCAAAAGAGTTACGTGCATTGAAATAAAATGCTAGGTGGCGAACATGAATTACAATCTTGAAATAAAATGCAAGGCCAAAATAATGAGTAAAAGGAATATGACCAATGGACTCTAAATAATAATTCATTGACATAAGATGGAAATAATAAATTACTTCTCATGTTTTACTATAATGATACTTATTTTATTTACATATATTTGTAAGTGTTCCACACATACATACATACACGTAATAATTTAAATATACGTATTTTTACGCATACGTTGTAATTTAGGTATACATATACATACATAGAAGTCATATTTAAGTACCATGACAGTAAAGATGTTTGTAAGTACCATGGGTACCATTCTTCTAGAACATGTTTGGATTTGAGATCGACTCATTTGTCAAAGGTAATTATTGTTTTTAATTTGCTTTAATGCTCAAGTGAATATTTATATATCTTATTAAGCTTGTTAACCTAATTAGCTCATGGTGGACACTTGACATATGTCTAGTTTGTCTTAGCCCACATTCCTCGACCACGGTGGTTTAGATTCATACTTACTAGCTTTGGTAGCAGGATGGTGCTCTCATACCCAATTCCCTCTCCGCCAATGCTTGCCCTCGTCGCCGCACTACCTGCAAGAAGAATTAGCATAGTGAAAGCATATTTCCACATTGTTAATTGAAATTAGTTATCCTATCTAATAACCAAAGTAACTGTAATAGTAGGTAATTTCTTAGTTACTAGACTTGTGCCCAAGAGGTCAGATCCGATCCCGATCCGTGCCTGGATTTGTTCGGATTCTTCCAGTTTTTTTTTTTTTTTTTTTCGTTTTTTTTTCAATTGTTTGTTTTCTTTTCCTGATGATTTTCTTATAATCATAATGGCTTTGATCCATAGATTCATACTCGAATCAAAAATTCATACTATGAAATGATTTAGTTTTCAGATTATGTATTATTTCTCTCTCTCTCTCTCTCTCACACACACACACACACACACACACACACACACACACACACGGATCCTCCACTAATTGGGGGAAAAAATCACGAATCCACAGATTCGGTTCATGTGCCTGAATTGGATTCATTTCACGAATTGGTAACTAAGGGTAATTTAACTTGCATCTTCCTCTTCATATGAAACATAACGATCAACAAATGTTTCCATTCATATGAACTTATAAAATGAGTAACTGATTCAACTAACCACTTGAAATATCAACAGTTTAATGAAATCTCCAAAATCAACAAAATAGGGGATGTAACAGAAGCTACCATGTTGATACTGTACCCCTCTGAGAAAAACTGTAGACTCATATTGCCAATGTATCTCAATGAGGTCCACAAAAACAATCCTGATTCTTGATGTAATCCTAGGTAATTGTTACAATAACATGCTCAACCATAGCCTAAAAACCTTAATATCTGTCCTCATGATGACCCTAGCATGAGGGAGATCAAACCCTGCTACTATAGAAGATATCTACAGGCTTAACTCTGAAGTTATTAATCCTGAAATACACCATATAATTAGGACTTAATATTGCCATGGGTACAAAGTATATCAACTCTTTGATGCTTGTACAACAAGGACTAGCACCCAATAAACTATCCATAAGGTTGTTGAACATAAATTTGGCCTCTGGGTCCATCCATACAACCAGCTGCTCCACTCCGATAAATACCCAAGCACCACAATTCCTGAAGCAACATTTGGGAATCCATGTGAAACAATGTACCAAGCAAATCAACATGCTCCCATGTGAATAGATGCTGATGTCGTGAATGCCAAATCAAGAGTGCTATATGTCTCCAACTTGGACAGCCACTAGTCCATAAGGAATTGAATTTTATTAAGTCACCAATCAACAAAGAGATGGCTGCCATATTAAAGGATATATGTGATAAACTCAGAGATGAAGTAGGTATACCATCTCTACTCAACAAAGATGCCTCTTTGACCACCATCAAGCAGTACCCGTATGCTTTCCTCACTCGGAAGTAATAAGGATTGGATGTATGAATCTCGTTGTCTTCTTTCAATATCAAGCTGATTGCATCTTTCCTTGACCTCTTGCAAATGCTGTCTTGCTTGGGTAGCTCTGTACAACCAATCTTCAGTCTTTGACAATGTATTATATCATGTACCCAAAGTATACAAAATCAGACTGCTGTATTATTCACATAATCATGGCCTGTGCTTGCACCGCATGGACCCTCAATTGTAGGTGCAAATCATTGCACTTTCCTTGATCAAAAGCTGCCATAAATTGGGAAAAATGAGTTATGTCACTTCAGAATTATTATCATGTATTCTAGTTATGTTTATGACCCCTTTTAGTACATTATCATAAAAAGCTTCATGGCTAACACTTGCATCCGGGCCTTCATGATTATTCCTGAGTGAAAGAGCTACAGTATCATGAGGAGGGTGTAAGCTATCACCGATCCAAATCAAACTTGTGGGAGTCTCCTCCATCCTTCCATTGTAATGTGATAACCCCATCAAAATATAAATTAATAATATATAAATAAGAATAATTTAATTACAATATATTAAATAATATAATTATAATGAAAATATGTTAATAATAATAATATAAAGATGAATTAGAATGATAAATATAATAACAAGAGCTCTGTGCACAGAGCTTGAGTCCCTGCCTGTGCAATTTGTGAATTTTTTTGCTTTACAATTTTTCTAATAAAGTATTTGTATATATTATAAAATATGAATTGAAAAATTAAAGAATTTTGTTAGATATAAGTCTCTTTTAAAATGTAGAAAATAATATTCTAAGCTATAATTATGAACCATGGTATGACTTTTTAATTCACCATTATTTTTCTATAAGAAATAATTTTAAATTATAAAAAATATTATTATTAAAGTGTATAATAATTTAAATCAATTTGATATACAAAAAAAAAATTATTTTTAATAAATAATATTTTGATAAGAAGATAACAAATTTAAATAATCTTTAGCATAGACTATAAAAAATTCTTATCACTAAATATTCAATTTATCTACTACTATGATAAAGATAATAAGGTTATTATGTTTTATATTAAATATTTTTTTATTATTCAGATTAATCTAGAATGATCCAGATCCATGCGACCTGGTAAAAGATTATTACACTTGGTTGCAAGATTCATTAAAAATTCAAGTAAATAAAATGAATGTAATATATTATAATATTATATATTTATTTCACAATCTTTTTTAATGTACTAATATTATTATATTTTAATAATATGGGAGTACAATATTTATATATATATTTAATAAAATTAAATATAAATAGGAAAATAGTAAAGTTTGTTAAATGTTAAAAATGGTAATAAAAGAAATGCTTAAAATCAAAATTAATTTTATATTATATTTCATTTAACAAATATTATAAATAATTATCGATACAAAAATCTATTATAAATAAATACTTAATATTATATATTATCATTTTATAATTTAATATTAAAGTACCTATTTTTAAAATCTCTACCTACATAGCATATATATAAAGGGCAATAACTATATCATATCAAGGTTCGAGATTTAGTGTTTGTTTTGTAGTAGTAAGGCATATCGACTGCTGTAATAAAAATAGGATATGAACTCTGATTATTTGCCCTTGCCATGCACATTGATGCCATTGTTTACATCCTTTTCAAATCAACTTTTTACGGTATTACTGTGAACAAATGTGACAAAGTTATTCACCAAAATTGTTAAGTCAATATTTAATTTTGTAAAAATCATTATCTTATATATTTCAGTGTCTAACATTCACTTTTTTTGTTTTATTGAATACAGATATTTATTTTTTATTGAATATTAAATGTTCAATTTTAATAGAAATATTGTTGGTATATATTTAATCATTATAAACATACTTTTGTTGTCATAAACATACTTTTGTTAATAAACATATATAATGTTTCTCTTACATTTTTCATTTTTTCATTGATTCTTAAGATATTCATTTGATAATTTCTAGTAATTTAACATATTAATTCAACTAAATAATTTTACTTTATTTTCACATTTATTTCTGAGACTTTCCTGCAAATACCATAAAATTGTAAAGCATAATGATCTGTCCTTCCCTTAAAAAAATCCTTTTTTGGACCACTTGTATTTGTATCAGACAATACTGGCACATTCTTTTCTTTTCAAAATTCTAAATGATATTTTCTTCGTCAATTTATTTCCTTCTAGAATTTTTCCCACATCTACCGACTTCCATACACCATAAAATGATGTTCAGATTCCGATAAAATGAGCAGATGCTAAGCTCAAATCAATCGGCACATTTTCCATTGTTGTCGTGTATAGAAGAAAACATTAATCAGAAGCAAAACTCATTTTTGTGGCCATTGCCTGTCTTTCTTTTCGGAGCTTTTACCAGAGCACAACGATGAGAGTCTGAATGCGAATTGAAAGAACAAACGGATATGTGAAGTGAGTGGAGTTCAAGTTGGTTATGACTTCTCAGTGGGGAAGACTGAATTTGTATGATGAAGGTTCTAAATCTGGAGAGTGGAGTGCATGGGCTCAGTGAATTTGTAAATCATCTGGATGTGTTGATTTTCTGTTTGATTTGGGTACAATTGTTCTTTTAAAGACGGAACTTGGGAAAGAGGACTTGAATATTTTGATGTTGTATTGAAGGATTCTGGTCTGGGTCTGGGTCCGCGCAGCCCTCTTTCCCCCCTCAGCAAACTCACCTCTCTGCCTCACTACTCATTGGCGAGCATCCCATCTTAGCCTCTGTCAGCCCAGCTTGGTGAGTATTTCATGGCAATGCAAAGATTGGAACCTTCTTTGGAAAGTCTGTTAACTGCAGCAAATAAGTTTGTCTGCCAAACAGTTCAGCCCAGGATCCTGAATGGCTCGCATGACGCTTTCAAGCTGTTCCATTCGCTGTGCTACATGAGCCAAACCAGAGGCCCTGACAGTATACCCAGTATTTGTAAGAAGGCCATCAATCTCTGACTCAAACTTTCTGCCATTAGAGGGTGGTGGTTCATACATGGCATCTCCGTTTATGCGATTCGAACACTGGCCGGCTGAAACTGTAGAAGAAGATGGAAGGTTGTAGAAGATGGTGACATTTTTCTTCTAATTTTTCTCTCATAAAAATAGTTTTACCCCTGACAAATTTGTTATTAGCCAATCAAAATTTAGGAATAGTTAGAGGAAAAATGAATTAAAAAATAAAGTGATTTTAAACTCTAGGAAGTAGTGAGTTTTGATTGTAAAAATTAATTGTCACCCTTAGTGAAAACATTAGTTCCCTGCCTATAGATAGGCAGGGACTAATAAGTAAATAGAGGAATAATAATATAATGTATGTTATTCAATATTTAAATATAAAATTAATTAAGGTTGCATAATTAATATGTTATAATAGAAGAATATATGAAATAAAATTACCTATGGTTAATCATGAGGAGGTGTAATTAAAGAGATGTGTCCAATTGGAAGCAACCACTCCCATGGACTGTATATAAATGAAACTCAAATTCATTTCAGAGGGATATTGTAGAAATATATCATCACTCACGGAAATTTATCTTATAAAACATGGATAGAGAAAGGGGCCATTACAATTGGTATCAGAGCCACTTGATCTTAGGGATCTTTCAAAAATCAAAATAATTGAATATGAAATGATGTCGCTAGAGGGATGGGAATATTGTCATAGGTATGTTCATCTGAGTCATGTGCGTTGTTCATATCAATATCTGTGTGGGCTTCAAGGCATGCCGGATATTAGAGTTTTGGCAATCTAAGATTGCTACATCTTGAGCCTAGTTTCTACTGTCTGTATAATAAGTTGAGGTGACTATTCAAGGTTCCGGCGTGTGATTTTTTAGTCTAGAGAGGACTTCGATTATAGTTTGCTCCCACATTAATCCTTTTTGAGTTGTTAAAACTACTTGCGATCACATGGAATTCAAATTTGTGCAGTGCATCAAGGCTCTAAGTCTACTGATGCATCGAGGTGACTCAGTGTAGCACCTCAAAGCTCTAAGAAACAGTGGGTTCGCAATATCCTTATAGTCACAACAATTTTCCTTTCATGATCACTCTCATACCTTTAGAACATAAATAACATTGTAGCCACCATGCGAGAATGAAAGGTGAAGGTTGGGTATGTGTAGTGATGAGAAATAAGCCAGGATACATAGAATCTTTCCATAAAGAGAGTTGTTCGCGATGTACAAATATTAAACAATAAATCTCAGTGCTAGACATGTAGTATTACAAACATACTAGATGCAACTTCTATGAGTTTTCGGATGGAATAACACATATAATACATCATTCTATAAATGTCTTTTGATAATTTGAAAGGGATTTCTTCGATAATGGACTCTATCAACAGGAAAATCATCTCTTCAATAAGAATTCACTTTGATCTCTACTCTTTTGATGATGAAGAGAAGTCATGGATGTACATCCTCAACTCCCTATGTACTAAGTTTTTCCATCTCTTATTATACATAGAGTTATGGTGAGGAATGATGGATTGCTCGTGTCAAACATCCACATGTTTATCTCACCAAAGTATGACATGTTCTATCGAATAGAGGTTCTTGACGTTAGCATTCAAATTTACTTGGAGAGAATGTTTAGATACATTCACTATAGTTTATTGATATTCCCGGTGGCATGCACTTACATCGAACATCTTATTCAATTCCATTTGCAATTAAAAGCTATATTTTGGAATGTGCCTAGACTTCTCTTTGTCAGCCTCAGGATCGATGGATAATGGGTTTCTATTGGGGTTGTCTCGCATGGACAGAAGGCATCTTAGCGAGAGTTTCATTGATTGTGACAGAATTTTGATAGATAACTACGTAATGGTGGCACAAGATGGAAGCAAAAATTACATCACTATTAATTTTGTTGTTAATGCTGCTCCAAATAATAGCATAGACAAGTTTGCGATCTTTGTCACTGCCGGCGTATACTAGAAAAATGTGGACATTCCATAGAACAAATACAACATTATGTTCATTAGAGACTAAAGAGACGTGATTGCGATCATTGGGAATAGAAGCGTCACGTCTAAATGGACTACATTCAACTCACAAATGACTAGACGTTCTCAAATGAAGGTTAGAAGCATAGGCTACCAAATGTTTGTGGAAATGCTTCTGCTAGAGTGCTTAGTGTCTTCTCGTGCACAACTAGAATGTATGAGAACCAATTTTGATCATTGTGATAGATGTCTTCTTGCAAATGGTTTCATTGTCTGCAATGCCTATGCTCCTCCAATGCACTGTTGTTAAATGCAATGTTGCAAAGTTTGAAAGGAAGGTTATAAATTGCGACTGCGAGGAACAAATTTGGAATTATAAAGAAAGGTTTCAATAAAACATTAACGGTAAAGTAAGACAAGGTCTTGATGTGAATGAGGAGCCATCCACGATATGGGAAAGGAAGAGATATGAAGCCCAATAAAGCATAAAAATAGATTGAAAGACAAGGAGTACCATCAGTAAATAAGGGTGAATCTCGATCGGCCATCACTTGTATGAACGTTCATGTCATTGGTTAAAGAAGTCAACAAAAATGCAACAGGAGGTAAGTACGATAGGAAACCACTCGTGTATATGATATTGTTATTGAAGAATAATCTTATTTTTTAGGCTTCTTTCCAAATATGTAATATATATTGTTTTAAGTCAAGTAATATATGACATGTAGATAATGAAATATATATATATATATATATAATTGAATGGAATTTTATTAGAAGTGATAAATTGAATAGTTTTATATGTAGTGATATAAATAAATGGATTATAAAGTAATTCACATTTAGTGATAGCTTGTTAATGGAAATTAAGAAGTATCACATAAAGGAAGGATTATAACTTCGTATATTTGTATTAGAGGTGGGTGAACTCCCACTTGGCAAATATGATGAAGTAAATGGAAATCTATTGATGTCAGTATCAGAGACAGGTATAGCTACCTATTTGGCTAACACAATAGAGATGGATATATGTGTTGGTATCAGAGATAGGTGTTATACCTATTTGGCCAACTTATTAAGGAGAGATATATGTGTTGGTATCAAAGATAGGTAGTACACCTATTTGGCCAACTATTAAGGAATGGTTTATGTATTGGTATCAGAGATAGTTATTATACCTATTTGAACAATTATTAAGGAAAGATTTATGCGTTGGTATCAGAGATAGGTATTACACCTATTTGGCCAACTGTTAAGGAATGGTTTATGTATTGGCATTAGAGATAGGTATTATACCTATTTGACCAATTATTAAGGACAGATTTATGCATTGGTATCAGAGATAGGTATCACACCTATTTTGCCAACTTTTAAGGAAAGATATGTGTGTTGGTATCAGAGATAGTTATGACACCTATTTGGCCAAATTTTGATTTCAAGACAAGGGAAAGGAGCGTGACATTCATGATCAAAGTGGCAAAACATTTCTTTACCTTGTTTCAAAATGTAAACAGGATTCTAACATGTATACTATGTGTCTACATTGTGCATCTTGCATTAATATGTTTGCTTCGTGTCTTCTTTGTGTCTTCATCCATTAATGCGTCTACTTTGTCTCTTCATTCATATGTTCTTGCACAGGCTATTATATACTAACATGTTTACTTTGTAAGTGTTTAACACATGCAAGAAACGAGAATTAATCCAAACTATGAATTAATGGGGATCAAATCAATTGCTTGAGGACAAGCGAATTCCAGAGTGGATGACTGTGATAACCCCATCAAATATAAATTAATAATATATAAATAAGAATAATTTAATTACAATATATTAAATAATATAGTTATAACGAAAATATGTTAATCATATTATAATAATACTGATAATAATATAAAGATGAATTAGAATGATAATTATAATAATAAGTAAATAGAGGAATAATAATAATATGTATCTTATTCAATATTTAAATATAAAATTAATTAAGGTTACATAATTAATATGTTATAATAGAAGAATATATGAAATAAAATTACCTATAGTTAATCATGAGGAGGTGTAATTAAAGAAGAGGTGTGTCCAATTGGAAGCAACCACTCCCATGGACTGTATATAAATGAAACTCAAATTCATTTCAGAGGGATATGGTAGAAATATATCATCACTCATGGAAATTTATCTTATAAAACATGGATAGAGAAAGGGGCCATTACTTGTAATCATCAAACAACACCCAATCTTGATTCTTCTCATACTTAGATAGACGTGGCTCGAACAAATTTTCAACTTGGCTGCTATGACATTCAAAATCAGACTGCCTACATACTAAACATGTCATTCTATTTTCACGTTGAATACAATCATCGATATCATTACCTCCATGTGAATAGATGCTGATGTAGTGAGTGCCAAATCAGGGAGTGCTATATGTCTCCAACTTGGACAGCCACTAGTCAATAAGGAATTGAAGATTATGAAGTCACCAATCAACAAAGAGATGGCTGCCATATTAAAGGATATATGGGACAAATTCAAAGATGAAGTAGGTATACCATCACTACTCAAGAAAGATGCCTCTTGATCTTTTGGCCCACTAAGAGGGACGTCAACAAAATCATTACCACCATCAAGAAGTACCTTTATGCTTTCCTCCTGTGGAAGTAATAAGGATTGGATGTATGAATCTCTTTGTCTTCTTGCAATATCAAGCTGATTGCATCTTTCCTTGACCTCTTGCAAATGCTGTCTTGCTTGGGTAACTCTGTACAACCAATCTTCATTCAGTCTTTGACAGTGTTTTATATCACCTATGCAAAGTATGCAAAATCAGACTGTTATATCATTCACACCATCATGGCCTGTGCTTGCACCACATGTACCCTCAATTATAGGAGCAAATCATTTTAGTTTTCTTGATCAAGAGCTGTCATAAATTGGGAAAAAAGAGTTATGTCACTTCTGTTATGAACTTCATAATTATTATCTTGTATTCTAGTTATGTTTATGACCCCTTCTAGTTCATTATCATAAAAAGCTTCATGTCTAACACTTGCATCTGGGCCTTCATGATTATTCCTGAGTGAAAGAGCTAAAATATCATGAGGAGGGTGTAAGCTATCACCAACCCGAATCAAACTTGTGGGAATCTCCTCCATCCTTCCATTGTAATCATCAAACAACACCCAATCTTGATTCTTCTCATGCTTAGATAGATGCGGCTCAAAGAAGTTTTCAACTTGGCTGCTATGACATTCAAAATCAGACTGCCTACATACTAAACATGTCATTTTATTCTCATGTTGAATACAATCATCAATATCATTACCTCCATGTGAATAGATGTTACCTCATCATTAGAACTGCTGTTATAAATATCAGAAAAGGCCTCGTGCCTTGGTGTTGCGTTTACAACATCTCTAATGGGCGGATGCCTGATTGTAATTTCTTCCAATTTGTGACCAATGGCTTTTTCCATCATTTAATATTAATTTCCTTTCTTGATAGTGATATGGACTTGAAACTCTCAAGTCGACTTCATCCTCATCTGTTATACCCAAGATTGTCTGAGTGAAAACATGTTCTGTATCTTTTGAGGAAGGGAGCAATACTTATCATAGTTGGTCATTATTGCTTTCATAGTTGGTCATAATTGCTTTATTGTTTGGTGAATCATGAGGATTCGTAGTTCTTGTAGATGGAGATGGACCACTAGCATGCCAAAATTTTCTTGACATTGTGTCATTCAGCCGCTACAATTTATGGTTCATCATATGTTGTGTTCCTAACACTCTTTCCATCCCTGTTTATCATTGAACAACTGTGCCATAAAGACCTATGATGCTGTCTAATCTGGAAGCTAGTCCAACTGAATTATACACAACTTGAATTAACCTCACAGGCTGGCAAGATCCAAACCCTGATACCATTGAAAGATGACAAGTAGGGATTCGAAGGCAAATTCTGATTTTGTTTGATATTATTTAATCTTTGACAGTGTATGATGAATAGGACTGATTTATTTGAGTTTTTTGCAATTTGTAATTTTTTGTACTTCTCTTGTTTTTTCAGATTTTTCAATTTTTTTCCACAATTTGCAGATATGAAGTGCAACAACACACCATACTCAACACAATAGCTGTAAACTAATTGCAATTAACTTGAAATGACATCAAATTCTTATTTTTCCAGCATAATGATAAACCAAGGAGCTGTACCGGGTTAATAATGTATTATTGATTCAATATGCAAATATGCAACATTGGCAAGTTTCTGGTTTTGCTACCAAAGCACACTGCCGCTGACTTTCTAGGGTTGTTGCTAGGTGAAATAGAATGCTGCAGTACTAAATATGATTCCAAACTGCCATGGTGCTGTTATCCAAGCTTGATGTTATTGCTGCAGGCAAGATTCAGCTTTGCTGGGTCTGTAGGGAAGCCATATACACTATGTTGTCTTGCTGGAAAATAATTCCCACTCAATTCTACCCTCAATGACTCTGTTCTGTGGTCTGGAGGCTGACAAACATACATCTCAAAAACATGTGAAAATACTCTTCCTCGAAGGTTGTAATATCCCTTTACGGATATTTACTAAAAAAACCCTTGATATAAACTTACAGATTTAAAAATAAACAAAAAACCAATATTTGATATAAATTTCAGAACTTTAATCGATTTGTAACCAGCAGATATGCATACAAGAAATTTTAGAAAAGATTGTTTGATTCCTTCAATATTCAGAAGTACATATATAAACCAGCAGTTAACACAAATAGCCGCGAAATACGTTACTATATTATACAACAGCAATACAATAACGTGCAACAATCCAAAAAAAATCCAATCTTATAAACAACAATAATAGTTAGATTGGCAAATGTAGATAAAACCTGTAAGAAGGCTAGGTTTGTATCCAACCTCCAAATGTATCTTCAAGGGTTTGCATCCTCAAAGAGATAACCAGTCACTGTTTCTAGCTCCCAGATTAATTTGTTTTAAAATATTATAATCTTCATACCTCCCTATGTGGAGCTTTTTGTACCTTTATTACTTTTCCCAATGCACGCCCTTTTAGGCAATGTGGGATAAAGCACATTTTTTGCCCTTTAGTCACTTAAGTGAACATAGTACCTACTTTAAAAAAAAATAAAGTGACAAGTTAAATGAACTTTAAAAGTCACTTAGTAACCATATAATCATTAGGCATCAAAATAACTAACCAAATTAACTCGGATAAGCATGTGCAATAGCTCGTTGGAAAGCTCTCGACAAGACGCTTCCAAACCAACACTGAGATACCAAGAATTTTGAGCTTTGTTTACTTACTAAAAATAGTAAGCATCCAGACAACTTGCCAAAACTGCTCTGATGGGCTTGAAACTAGAAATGTCTAGGCCAAATCTCAAACTAAACCTCGTAAAGAACTTTTTCGCTGCCGAAACCTAGGTGAAGTGAGCCGACAACATAGAATTATAATGTCTCAGAAAAAAGGGGACATTACAAAGCCTCCCTTCTCAAAGATTGTTTGCCCTCAAGAAAATTGCTCATACTTGCAGAAACCAAATGCCAAGATCCCATATTCGTCTCGAGAAAGAGGTTCCACTCCTCAGTCGATGTACTCTAGCATGCATCTTGCCAAACTCAGAATGGTGAAAAAGTACAATAGGGATCAATGTGCCAAATAACTGAATGCCAGGATCCCAAGTCTTACCATAAAGGGACACCAACTGCCATGTGCTATACTGCCCTGTGTGCCAATACCATCAGTCAGAATGAATGCCTCATTCCATGAGTGACCTTGTGAGTCTCTACTGTCAAGTGAAGATGGGAGCTCAACAACATACCATTATCCACCCCAAGATGATAGCAACCGAACTCTCCACTTAGCTCCCCGACAAAAGGTAATACATAGGGATGCTCCACCTGGATCCCAAATGACAACTCATACGCTGTTTGAGATACTATTGACCAACGCTTGTAATATTTGTACCACTGTACCATTGCACCACTCCTGTAATATTTGTACGAATGACAATGATAGATCCGACCAATTTGACTCCACCACATCACCCTGGTGAAAACGAAGTAATCCTAATCTCTAGAACTCTGATGTATTAGAAGGCTGAAACACACAGATCATAATCTTGTGATTGTGTAACAATAAAACATAATCCACCAGATGTAAGATACTATTAACACATGGATCCCCGATCACCCAATCAGCATGATCCTGGGTAAGGGAAAGAGTGGTTGGTGAATCACCAACATCATGAATGCTAACACTGTCTTCAATATACTGTTGAATAAAAAATGTAGACACCTGAAGTGGAACGTAGGGTAATGTATGTTCTACCCACCCCTCTACAAATAACTCATTGACTTTTGAAGGCCAAATAGAATCAACGAAAATACTACTAACATACGCAGGAAAATCACTGATAACTAGAATATGCCAACAAGTAGAATCACCAATCAACAAGTAGGCCGTGGCCATTTCTTAAGAGCTGAGTGATAAATCTTTGGGTAAGCTCAAAAATCCGTTAGAGCATGCTAAGGATAAATCTGAGCTTCCTACTACACCATAAATACCATCACTTATGTCAAAGTCTTTATAGAAGGAAGGTTCAACATTAATTGAAATCTCTGAATTATCCTCACTTGTTGCATCACTAACCATGTGCTGATGTGAAAATGTACAGCCGCTGTCATAAAAATCAGAATTTCCAGAGTCATCAACTTGCTGGTCCATAGAATTTTTCTCATCATGGAAAGTCTCAGATGGGGAACACGTGATTGAATTACATTGTTTTCCTTCACATCTACCCACTATGAATTCTTTTAATGATTTGTGTGATTTTTTTGTGCCCTTGAACCACGGTTATCTTCTTCATTTGTGGCTGCCCCACTCGTTTGATTCTCAGCTTTGTGGATGGAGTAATGTGTTAAGCTCAATTGAAATCATAGCTCATCTACTTCACTCTCCTTGTCCTTTCCAAATTTTATTGCTAGATCTCTATCCATTAATAGTTGCAAGTAATCATATTTTATCATTTTCAAAGTTTCAAAAATAATATGTAAAAGAGGACTTGTGACACCACATACATTCCCATGTCTCTCTTCTATCACAATCTTCCGCTTGCGATCCTCAATCCATTTGGAAGAATCATCAATCCTTATCAACACTTGGACAAGCTTGTCCTCTTTGACCAAAAGCATATCCAATAAGTCTAGGAGTGTTAATGGTTTTTGACCATCTCCTTCGAACACAAATGGGCTGTTCTCGATAGAAATTTCTGATTTTTCATCACCTAAGGGGACAAAATTTTTAGATATGTCCTCTAACTCAACGTGTGCTAGATCATCTATCCTACAAACATTGTGGTCCATTTGCTCCTCAAAATTTGACATAATTTCTAGCCTAGTATCACTATAAAATTCATCCAAGTTAATTTCCATGTTACCAAATAAGATGCCGGTGTTTTCCATGTCTAAATAAGATGAGGAGTTGCCAATGTTGGCGGTTTGGTCAACTCTTCTACATGGGCCATCTACATGCTCATCAGAAGGACTAGTGTAAACAGCTCCATAAGATACTTCTATTTCTTAATTACCTATTAGTATACTTGTGCCATCATTAGTATTTTGCATATTATCATGCGGAGGTTGCTCTTCTTTTTTAGTATTACTATTAAGTTGATTGATATCTTTTCTATGCAAATTTTTGTAACTGTCCTCTGTAAGGAGATTTCGAGCCAAATCATAGCATTTGTTTCTTGTCATATTCGTTTTGTTTTGCAGCTCTAGCTGAAAGTCCACATAATCAATGAAAGGAAATTTTTTTTGAAGCTTTGACGAGAATTTGTTATAATCATCGTACAGTTTCCTTACTTCAGTTTTAATATCAAGTTGGGAGTCTTGGGCTAGTTGGTCTTCATTATCTACTGGTTGAGAAACATTAGCCACTCTCTAAGACTTCTTGGTCACTGATCTCCTATCACCATTATCAGCTTCACTCTTGATATTATGTTTCTCGTCATATTCATTAATTAGTATAATAAACTCTCGTCCCACTTTTTCTGCCATGTAGCTTTTCATGTGTCTGAGACGGATCTAATCCTATTTCATATGTTCTACCTGTAGGCTTACTTTTGCAAACTGCACCTATTTTGATTAGTGTAGCTAGTTGTTTCTTAGATATCTCATTGTTTTCTTCCAGGAAAGGAACTTCTGGATACCCAGTTTTACATTCATAAGGATCTTTGATTTGCCCATCCCGAGTGTTACCTTGAATTCTTATTTTTTTGAAGGTTTGTTTTAGCCATGTTTTGTCTCTTCAAGAACTTCCTGTCTTTCTATACTTGTATTGAAAGACTGATCAAGATCTGCTTTGTATTGTTGCTTGTATGAAGTCCTTTCACAATCAGCAGCATTCCACATATTTCTTCGTGAGGTAGCAAAATGGTTTTGGATTCACTGCTTGAAAAGGCCTTTAATGGTTATTTGAAATAATACCTATCTCTCTGACACTGCTAGACACAACAATAATGTCTCTCTCATATACATCTTTATATTCTAGTTGCTTTGGGTCTTCCCTTCCAATGGACATTGAAGCTTCTTGTTTATTGGTATCTTTTAAATATTGATTCTCTAAAATGCACCACAGTACCATCCAAACTTCTTGTTAAGGAAGATGATGTTTTCAACAAGCTAGCTTTATTCTGGGTAGAAATCAAACTCTGCTGCCTTTCAAAACCATCCTTGAAATTTAAACGCTCCCACTGAAAACTTGCTTTCTCAGCTATTTAAACCTGCTTTCTCAGCTTTCTCGGCTGCCTTTCAAAACCATTTTGAAATTTAAACGCTACCACTGAAATGTCCTTTGCTGGTTTGATGAGAAATAATACACTTGAACTAAATGGAATTTCGTCAAACAGTTGTCATGAAAACCAAGTCTTTGAACAAGCTGTACTGATATGTTATTGTAACGTGATTGAGAGTGACAGAAATTAACATATGACCATGCTACTGTATTTTCATATCTGCTGGAGTTCTGTTTTTGACCCAACAATGCTTCCAATAGTCACATCCTGATCTCAGACGCTGCCCACAACCTGTAGTCTGCTGGACCTGATTGCCTTGATTGACTAATCCCTCCTTTCTATGTTATTACCATGACTGGAGTTCTGGGATATGACGTCTTGCAGGTGCTGTCGTTCAATACATCAACTGCCGTTCGGTATTACCACCCTGCGACACACTATCTCTTTGCAGACCAACGTCTCTATGAAGTATTCCCTGTCACTATTCTACCCCCATACCACTGTATAAACTCTAGGGTGATAGCTGTGGTAAACTAAGTCCACTCCAACCACCGTCTAAGGCCCATGTTCAGCTGCCTGACATTGAATAGAATTCACACCTCCAACCACACTCACAGCTTGTGCTTTGCTTCCATCCTCACACCAGTACCCGCTGCCTGGTTATTCTGTTGTGAATCCCGTGACCTGATGTTAACTCCACCGGCTTCCTGAAAACACTTCCACCCTTGACCCATGAAATGTGCTACCACTGTAGAAATCACCTATACTGTAAATTGGGCTCATTGACACTCGACCTGCTACACTCCAACTTCGATGTTCATATGAAATGTTACCATGAGGGAACCGGCAACATTCTGTTTCCACTAACCGCTACACTCTTGAATATCCCCTGGTACTGAAAGGTGAAATGACGTTGATGGAGGAGAGGTCACTTACGTTTGAACTGAACCTTCTACTGTCATCATATTACTGGAACCACCCTCTGCTGTCCAAACATCTTTGTAATGTAGATATTGACCTGTATGTACTGTTAAAGCCTTTCCAAAATCACCTTTTTTAAAACTAGAGCTACACTCTCCTGATGTGAATCGATCCGATACTTAACTCTGAAAATATGCACGTGAGTACTGGTTTTTGTCCAGTCTCACTTTTTATTCCTTAGGGGTTTCGTCCTCAAGAACAAATCCAGTCACATTTAGCAACCATTAGGATTTGATATAAATAGCATATATTCGTTGTGTCAATTCCTTCTGCAATTTAATTGCTGATATAATTTCACAGGCTGGCAGGAATGCACGACTCTGATACTATTGTAATATCCCTTTCCAGATATTTACTAAAAAAACCCTTAATATAAATGTGCAGATTTAAAAATGAACAAAAAACCAATATTTGATATAAATTCCAGAACTTTCGATTTATAACCAGCAGATATGCATGCAGGAAAACTCAGAAAAGTTTGTTTGATTCCTCCAATATTCAGAAGTACATATATAAACCAGCAGTTAACACAAATAGCCGCCAAATACATTACTGTATTATACAACAGCAATACAATAATGCACAACAATCCAAAAAAAATCCAATCTTATAAACAACAATAACAATCAGATTGGCAAATGTAGATAAAACTTGTAAGAACGCTAGGTTTGTGTCCAACCTCCAAATGTTTCTTCAAGGGTTTGTGTCTTCAAAGAGATAAGCAGTTACTATTTCTAGCTCGCAGATTAATATGTGTTTTTAAATATTATAGTCTTCATAGCTCCCCATGCAAAGCCTATTGTACCTTTATCACTTTTCCTAATGTGATGCATACCCTTTTAGGCAATGTGGGATAAAGCACCTTTTTTGTCCTTTAGTCCTCTAAGTGAACATAGTACCTTTTTCTTTATAAATAAAGTGACAAGTTAAATGAACTTTAGAAGTCACTTAGTTAGTAAACCATATAATCACTAGGCATCAAAATAACTGACCAAATGAACTCGGATAAGCACGTACAATAGTTCGTTGGAAAGCTCTCGGCGAGACACTTCCAAACCAACACTGAGATACCAAGAATTCTGAGCTCTGTTTACTCACTAAAAATAGTAAGCATCCGAACAATCTGCCAAAACTGCTCTGATGGGCCTGAAACTAGAAATGTCTAGGCCAAATCTCGAATTGAAACCCATAAAGAACATTTTTGCCCCCAAAACCTAGGCGAAGTGAGCTGGCAACACAAAATTATAATGTCCCAGAAAGAGGGGACATTACAAAGGTTGACTTCAGCCTCTACTGGATTTGTATGGCTGGCTGGAATGTAATGAGAACCTCATGCAACTCTAAAATTCTCAGATCTGAACTCTATGAGGTAAAATTCTCATTTTTTCCTTCACAATATGAATTATTCAAAAACAATTTAAGCACCAATTACTTCAATAATCTGAATAGACAATTAATTTCTTTTTTCATGGAGGCTGGGGCATTGTCCAACATGATTAAACTCAAGAGTTTTTGTTCTTGAGCCTCTAATCTTCTAAAAACCCTAATGAAAGAAATTTTAATAACCTGGAATGATTAAAATTGCCTTGCAAACTGTTGCTTTATTGGCTGCAAACCCTAATTAGTTTTTAGGGTTGCATTGTTTAAATTTATTTTTAACTTTTTACTTTATTATAATAATATAAAGTAACATTATGTTTTAATATTTATTTGAACCAACTTAGGGAATATAAAAATATTTGCCAATTTATTCATAAAATTGAAATCTGGAATTAGAACTGAATTTTGACTAAAGCATTGTGAACATTGATGTTGCTTGAGTTCGGCATGCTAGCTGACAGTATACTCTGTAAGGATGGTTGTACGTATTTGAGTCCCGAGTATCTTCAGCTCAAACTAAATATTTGCTCCTTTTTTTCCGCTTTTATAGCTTCTTGAAAAGTGCCCTCATTCTTTGACCAGGCAATTCTGATTCCAAGTTTTGCCTCCGAACCCCCCAAATATGCCTCACACTTTTGTGCTATTTGTTTTTCTATCGGATGGGGTTTAAAAAGCAATATGTAAACTTGATTAAACATCCTCATCCTGCACAGCCCCCTCTCCATTTGGATGTTCCTTGAGAGCCTAGTGTTTTTCTGTACACTTTGTCCTTTCTGACATATTGAATATAAAGCTTTTTATTAATTATTTTTTTGAATGTGTAAAAGATTTTTCAACTAGGTTAAGGATGCTTTGCCATTAATAATCTAGCAAAGGAGGTCCTGGAGGTTTTCTGTTCCACGCTAAGAGCGTGCATGCTTAAATCTACTTACAATTGTGCCATCTAAGGATCAAGCTCTGTTCCACTTACCTCCTATTCAAATGGTAGAATCTCAATCTTTGCTTTAGCCTTGAACTGAATTATCATTTGATGATATGTTTCTCCATGGAATTGCTTTTCCTCTTCCTCAGGGTGACTTTCTTTTTTCTTGGTGTCTTTTAATGAGCACAACTTCTTCGTGAGATCCTGTGTGATCCTTTTCAATACCTCCATTGAGTCAAGATATCCTTGCTACATCAGCTTGTAAATTGAGGAACCTAGCTTCTCCATCCAGAGGTTCCTCATCTCTTCCCACCTTGAATTTATTTTACAAAAGGCAACAACTCCTCAGCTATTGACAAATTTAGTTACAACTTTCCACAAAAAAACAACTGATCATGAAGGAACAAGAGAAAACAAGAGAAAGAAAGAGATGAAGGTGGCCCTGGAAAAACTTGAATATTTGGGGAAAAACTCTTGCAGAGTGAGGGTCCGATGGCCTCTTTGTTTACCATCCCCAATCCAATTACAATCTTAAGCTTCTTTGGAGTACGAGAAACATGTACTTCCAGTGTTTAACTCCAAAGATCATTCGCCAACTCTTGCATTCCCCTCTTTTTTTTGATACAGCGTACTTATCACTCAATATGATTGAATTCTTTGACCTGTACATCTCTTGGATGCTTGGGATTGTATCTCCCCATTGCTTATTTCCCAGTTATATCGACTTTGATTCTTTTAAAGGGATGCTATAAGTTGCGAGGATGCAAGGAAGAGAAAAAAACACAGAATTTGGAATTCTACTGGCTGTGTCTGTACCGTGGGATGACACTCTTACTTTCATCATAGTAGTGGTTATGCAACTGCTACCGCTCAGAATCGGCGGTTTGATGTTCGTACCCTGCTAGAAATGGCAATTTAGTACACAAGCCAAAAGCATTGCTCATTCTTCCCTGATACACATGCTTCATCAAAATGGCCCCTCAGATTGTGACACTCTTCATCATGGAGTTGTAATGCGACTTGGAACACATTTTCAGATCCATTTGTGATCACAGATACAGAGGTCTAATAATATTAATAACACAATAACATCAAACATAGCTGGGATAAAAGATTCATGTTGAAAACGAGTAGAGAAGACTGCTGGCCATTTAGAAATTATATCAGAAGATGGAACTAGTAAGTACATTTAATTGAGAGAGGTGGACAACCAGCTTCAAGGCTAAAAGGTGAATCTTCCCTTTCTATTACCTGTTTAGAGCATAATGTTATTTCAATTTGTGTATCACATACACATCTTTACACGAGAAACTCTAAAATAGGCGGGCCTGAAGTTTCACTTGGAAAATGGACAGTGTAAATGTACTGGTAAACTTTATATCAGACTGATTTTATAAATTTCCAGAGTGCCGATCTGATTGTCTTGTATGCAGGTGATAGCAATCACAATGTATATGCACTAATTTGAATGCTCAGATTTGAGATAAAAATCCTAAAGATTATATTACTGATTTGTTCCAAAGTTCGTTAGCAGAGATAGAACTATATATGTATTTCAATGGTTCATATCTCTTGATTTTGATCATATAAATATACTTGCCAATAGTCAATCAGGGGTGGACATGTCTATTCAGTCCGAAGAGACACTATGGCAAGATTAGTTTATACTTCAAAAAACCCGATCCTAATCGGTTGTTAAATGTTAAACTAACAAATTACTACAATCACAGATCTTAATCTGAGTTTGTTAGTTAAATAAATAACTCTAGATTCCAATCTTATTATTGCAAGGATCATAATGATGATCTTAATGCATGATCGATTAATCGCAAGTTATAATATTTGATTCAAGAGAGAAGGTTCAGACTACAACTTAGAAAGATATGGACAGTAGGTAATTTTAAGGATAGTGGCAAGTATAATGGTTACGTCTGTAGATATGTGTGAATATCAGTTCACCATGTGAACTGATATGCACACACATATAGTTGCCAGGTCTATTCTGAATCCTGACTGATGCTACCATATTTTAACATTCCCTCTTAGTTAGGGAAGGTAACTAAGTATGAACCAGTTTAGATATCACCTAGCACGTGACATCAAGGAGTATATAGAAAATCGAGTCACATGATATTTGTAGATCCTTGTTATGGTATGTGCACTGACATCATGTCACATGATGTCTACCATAGCATGTCATGGCATGTCCACAGATATTACGTCTCATAGTATCCAACATGATTATCTCATAAAGACCATATTGATACACAATCAATATCAAGTCAGCATGATGTCTATCAGTAAGTCAAGAGATATTAACTATCAAGACATTTCCATGAATATCAAGTCAGCATGATATTTGTCATAATAGTGAACATTGTAAAATCGTCAGCTCACAATGTTGTATACAAGTGTATATTATCAAAAAGATCGTCACCTTTTAGTAATGCACACAAGGGCCCCATAAAGTCATAGAGTCACACGTATGACAAAAGAGTACATGGAGTCACCACTGATTCTCTCATGTGGTGTTGTAATGGCATCACACACAACATCCACCATGAATTGTATTAGAGAGTGGATTCACCATAACTACTCCCAGAGGGTGAAACAAGGGGGCATTCTCTTCAAGCTTCTCTTTTACACGGAAGATTTGCAAGGGCTGATTTTTCAGTTTTCTTCATCTGAGAAAAGAATGCTATAAGAGATTGTACCTCAAATTTATCCTTCTCGGGAAAGAATTCATTAATGGGATCTTAATGACGATGTGACTTTTTCCACAACACATCAACCTAGTGACCTTCTTATCCATGATTACTGATTACTTCTGATGAAGTGTCAGATTCCCTCTGAATCTGATATCAAACTTATGACCTCCTTGTCCAAGGTTTGCCTTTGATGGACTGTTAATTTCTCTCTGAATTTTGATTCTTCCCGTTCGAAGAACCAGATGCATTTTAGGATAAGAAATTAAGAATCCTTCCTCTTTAAAGAAACTTTTCTAGATATGTGATGTCAAGTGAGCCTTTATGGCAGCAAGCCATGACTTTATTCTTCAGCCTATATGACTTTCATACAGGATGCATCAGAACTGAATCTACTATGATAGGTCTCCTTGTCACAGTCGCACAATTATTTGTTCAATGATTACAACTTTGTTTATTGGATCACTTTCCTGTATACAAATGTACTTGTCTGATTCCATAGTAATATGAGTGAATTTAATAAACTGTGGATTTATCACTAGGTTTGGTTACACTAGACATTCATTCTAATATGGCTCCCTTCTGAAGCTCCAAGTACATGCATCAATTTCCCGTCTTCCAAGTTTAATTGTGACAGATTGTCAAACTCCCTCTGAATGTGAATTGCTACTCATTGAAGAAACTTAGATTTCCTCAGAATGTCACAAGGATCACAATTAGACAAACAACTATCATGGCACCTAAGGACCATCCATTGTTTTGAAACATTCCCAAAGGTTAGCACTGACATAGTAGATGCAAAAGATCTCATTGGAGTGAATGGCTTCTCACCAACATTAAGATGACCATATACTTCATCTTAGATGATCAATACGTCCAACCTTTTAGCTGTCTCTATAACCTTGCATAAATCATCCCATTTTGACTTCAGTGCCTTCGTATGCCATTATTGAGCCAGAATATGGAAATCCTGACCTCGGAAGACGAATGTTTCAACCTTCATGACCTAAGATTTTTAAAGCAAAACCAATATCCTGTATATATCCAACAGTCAGATAGATATCGTCTGCAGAGAACATACAAGGCAAAGCCCTGTGAAAGATAATCAACCACCACTCTTGGCATTATTTTAAATTTAGTTTCTCGCTGTCCAGTAGCCAGAGCATTACAATTTAAGATTATCAATGCCTCCTTTGTACTAGTAGACATTTTGAAACATTCAAATTGTGACGGATCTCCATGTCCCAGATGATTCTCTCTTTCCTTTTGGATTCATATGTGACATCAGATATTCCATGACACTTGGAATGCTGGACAAATCATTTCCCATCACAACCTTGGCAAACATGGATCTATTCTCCTGGGTGAATGATGTGTTGTCCACTATCAACACCATTCATAACATATTTGGTAGCAGCTATAAAAGTCACACATCATCATCAATTTGATACTCCTATATACCGTATTCGCAGATAATTTTTCAGGTTAGACCATAGCTTGAATCAAAACTTGCTGTCACAGTTTTGGTTCCAAATTTGATCACATCTTATATTTTACTCACAAAGCATCATGACATTAGATATCTATGCAAAATTCAAATGCATAAAAACTTTTAGTCATTGCTTTGGAAACTGGTCAAACTTGCAACACCATTTATATTTGCCCTGTTCTGAACATATGATTATTAGAGAAACCCATGCCAAAATAAAATTTTCATGCCATTTTAAAGGAGTTGAGATGCCAAAATAAATGGTCATGCGACTTTAACGGTCTCACTTCCATGTCAATCTTTTCTTGTTACACCCAGCTCCTTCAATGCAATACCCTTATAAATGTAGACAATCAGTTACCAACAATTGCTACACTGTCTTCCATTACATAGTACGATAACGAATTTATGCCTTAAGATTGAATATTTCCAGTCCAAACTGTATTCCCACACATCTCCCAAGATTGTCATGACTTAGTTTCTTTCTGCCCACAAATTCCTCAAGAATGACACCTTATTCTTAAAGCCCACAAACATCTGTCAACACTCCAATAACTTATACAATATGTTCAACCAATTTTAAGGAGTGGAAGAAGGGTCAGCTGGAAGTGTGCATCAGCATAGTGCCATAGACCTATCAACAACCGATCCGTTAAGATTCAATCTTACCTATGCTTCTGCTGATATCTGTAGCTGGTAATTTTCGAATGTTCTGTATTGCTTCAGCTTATTCAGAAATTTATTTACCATTCTTTCCAACACACCTGATCTAATTATCACTGTCTGTGAGTTTAAAATATGAATTTCTGAATTCCCTACACCTTTTCCAGCTACGATGACTAATTCCATGCATCTAATTGAGCAGGGAGACTTCCAGAAGACAATTGTATGTTCAACCTGCAACTCCAAAGGGTCGAACTGAATCCCGTGTCTCAGGATTTCCTAGCAGCCACCTGGTAACTTAATAATTTCCCACGTCAAACTCTTCACATTGGACCTGATCTGCTGAAACTAAATAGAATTATGTTCACCTTCAGTCTGAGCAATCACCATTCCACCCACGCTTAGTTAATGACAGCAGATGAATTCTGGAGTGTAGGGCGGCTACCAAATCTGTAGATGCCTATAAATTATAACTCTCCAGTCCACAACTCATTAGCAGTTCTGCAGTGTTACCCCAGCGCGGCGGTGCGGGGGGACGTCGGGACAAGTTTCGGGTGTGGGAAAAAAATAGCCTCAATTTGGGGACGGCAGGGGTGCGGCAGCGGGGGAGCGGGGGGGGGGGGGGGGGGGGGGGTGTTCAGGGGAGGGGGGGGAGGAGAGGGAGTGGGGGGAGGGGGTTGCATAGTATATATATAATATTATTAATATATATGATTGAAAATGCTAATTATGAAATGATACTTCAATATATTATATAACAATGTAACATTAACATATCAAATATTCACCGCAACCTGAGTCCATCCAACATGCCTTCATTATAATAATAATGATACCCATCCATGATAATGCTGCAACCTGAGTCCATCCAACATGCTTTCATTTGCTCCATCAAGATCCCAACCTTGTCATAGGCTCTATCCAACACTGTAGTCCTCAGCTTGTGGTCACCTGGTGGCACATATGATGGCTCTCCCTCATTCATTGCCATGGTAATCATCCTCACAAAATAGGGAGATCGAGCCACATGTGTAGAGATGCCATTGGCAAAGAAGAAATCACCAACAACATCATCTAACCGGTCCCTTGCATGCATGTTAAATAAATGAGCAATGGGGTTACTATCAGTACCACTTGAAGTTGCTTTTCGTTTCCCCCTATTGCTGTCCCCAGCTGAACTGTGTGTAGGTGAGGAGAATGATGGTGTAGGTGACATAGTCCCTGCTCTTTGATGCAAGATACGAGTAGATGTATCTCGCTGCCCTTGTAACTGCTGTATATGCTGTACCTGTTGCCTAGCAGACAAAGATCTAGGCACTGGAACAACACTATCATCAGGAATGCCCCATAGATTATTTACTTCAATTCTGTATCTGACATTCTCAGGATTTGATAAGAACATGCATGGGTTCACACCATAGCCACTCCAAAAAAGGTGTGAATTAACTCTTGTAATGCTGCCAAACCATTCTGCTCCACATATATTGCACTTCCATTTGCATGTGCCACCCCCTGAAGGTGTAGGGCATGTAATTTTTGTATCAAACTGTTTAAGAGGGGACTTTGGGTCATAAGGACCCCTAGCATACTTCCTCAAAATCTCTGAAGGGCAATCAGTAGAAGGCACCCCTGGTGCAACATAAGGAGGCTCTTCCGCAGGCTCAGATTGACCACCTACATCAGCCCCATGATCACTTCCTTCAGGCTCAAGTTCAGGCTCATAATCAGATGCACTTGGCTCATTAATTTTCATGTCTTCTGCACTTTGGCTGGATCTAGAAGCCATTTATAAAACTGCATTTCACAAAATGAAAGTAAAATTATAAAAATGATCATGATACATTTCAGCCCAAGTAAAAATAATTTAAAACTTAAAACTTTACTATTTAATTTTAGCATTTACTATTTAAAAATTTAAAGTATTAAAAAATGAAACTAAATAGTAAAATACTAAAAGAAAATATTAAATAAAAATATGGCAATATGGCATATGCTGAAACGTTTTACTAAGTAAGTTACTCTCAAGTTTCAAGTTTTATTTTTGATTCTTGAATCTTGTTGATAGTTGAATCTTCTTAGTTCTATGATTTTTTATTTTATTATTTATATTAATTTTTAGTTTTTAAATTTTTTCATTGTTCTTAAAATAAAAATATGGCAATATGGCATATGCTGAAATGTATTTTACTAAATACGTTTCAGCATATGCCATATTGCCATATTTTTATTTTAAGAACAATGAAAAAAACTAAAAATTAATATAAATAATAAAATAAAAAATCATAGAACTAAGAAGATTCAAGTATCAACAAGATTCAAGAATGAAACTTGAAACTTGAAAGTAACTTAGTAAAACTAAATACTAAATACTAAATTTAAAAATTATAAATTGATTTTTAGAACAAAAAAAACAAAGTAAAATAAAAAAAACCTATCTTGAAGGCTCGAACTTGAGGAGACACTTGCCAAATCAAACTTTCTTGCTCCTTTTACTCCTCTTGATTTTGCAATCCCTTGCAAAACCACCCACTAATCTCTCACAAGCTCCTCCAAACACTCTTTCTCACTTAGCTCCTTGCTGCTCCAAAATGGTGAAATGAAATGATGAAATGAAGAAGAGATCTATTGGTCTTATTAAGCCTTCAAATAGACTACATGGGACCCACACCAAATTAGGTTTAGCATACTTCAAAAACAAAAACAAAAAAAAAAGCAAGAAGTATTGTTTTTTTAAAAAAAATTGGGCCTCTTCTTGACGCACCCCGCGCGCACCCGGGAAGCACCCCGCGAGCACCTGTGGCGCACCGGTGCACCCTCGCACCCGGGAAGCACCCAAGCACCTGGTGCTCGACCGGTGCGGCAGCGAAAAAGCCGCGGGCGGGGGTGCTTGGGTGCGTGACGCACCCGCACCGGGTGCGTATGCGCACTGGGTGCGCAAGGCTTTTGACCCGGGTGCGCGCACCCAGGTTACAGTGCGGTTCTGCAAACAATTCTCTTTCACAGAAAATTTCTGGTGTATTGGGGCTATGTCCCAATGCTTAGACCTGAGGATTTACATCCTTCAGCCACAGCCTTTGCGTTTGCAATCTGGAACTTCATGCTAAAAGAAAAATATGGATTTGATACCTAAATGGCTACGCCAAAATAATGTTTTATCTCTA
Source organism: Cupressus sempervirens (assembly GCA_028749045.1). Classification (NCBI taxonomy): domain Eukaryota; kingdom Viridiplantae; phylum Streptophyta; class Pinopsida; order Cupressales; family Cupressaceae; genus Cupressus; species Cupressus sempervirens. Next base: position 704,912,881 of record CM053792.1, read on the forward strand.
ATTTCATTTTGCCGCCTTGCAATCTCCAGTCCGACTGGAGGTAAGATCCGATTCTTTCTCATGCAGATCTACTCATGGCAATACTAAAGTTTGATAAAATATTTAAGCCTCCATCCATGGTGGGTTTCACAATGCATTTGCGACCACATAAGATACCATGCAGAATGATGCCATGTTAAAGATAAGGGAAGATTATCATCTGACGATTGAACATGTGGAATGATATCACTCCATACACTGAAATCACTGGTATTAATATCAAGCAGCCCACATCATGATTGAAGAACTCCAGAACCCCCAGACATTTGAACTTGCTTTGATACCATGTAAATTTACTGGTAAACTTTATATCACTGTTATTTTATAAATTTCCAGAGTGCTGATCTGATTGTCTTGTATGCAAGTGATAGCTATCACAATGTATATGCACCAATTTGAATGTTCAGATTTGAGATAAAAGTCCTGAAGATTATATTACTGATTTGTTCTGAAGTTCGTTAGCAGAGATAGAACTATTTATGTATTTCAATGGTCCATATCTCTTGATTTTGATCACATAAATATGCTTTCCAATAGTCAATCAGAGGCGGATATGTCTATTCGGTCTGAAGAGACACTATGGCAAGATTAGTTTACATTTCAAAGAACTCGATCCTAATTGGGTGTTAAATGTTAAACTAACAAATTACTACAAAGACAGATCTTAATCTGAGTTTATTAGTTTAACAATTAACTCTAGACGCCATTCTTATTATTGCAAGGATCATAATCACGATCTTAATGGATGATTGATTAGAATGTTCAATTCAAAAGATAAGGTTCAGACTACAACTTAGAAAGATATGGGCAGTAGGTAATTTCAAGGATGGTGGCAAGTATAATGGTTATGTCTGTAGATATGTGTGTATATGTGAACTGATATGCACACACATACAGTTGCCAGGTCTATCCTGAATCCTGACCGACACTACCATATCTTAACAGGCATAACTTTATGATAATTTCAGGAATTAGATCAGAAGATAAATTAATGGATACAATTGGGAGTGATGAGCAAAATAACTTTTTAAGAGCATATTGCTATGCTTTAGCACTGCACATTTATTCTTTACATCAATTTAATTTTATGTCATCAGTATACATAAAACTGTTCTAACATGTATATTATTAGGTATTTTGAAATTTTAACCCCAAATGTGGACATCTTACTAGGGATTATCAGTAGATTGATATGCATGAGCTCGTCTGATTGTTTGTTGCCTTATTTTGCTATTCTTCCGGATGGAGTATGCATTTGAATCTGATCTTACCTTTTTGGAGTAGTTCTGTACAGTGATTAAACAATCAATTGCTTCAATGGAGATTGTGTCATTTGCATGGCTGCAATGCATTCAACCTTTCTACAGTGCTGTATCTATTTGAGGTGATTGCATACTCTTTAACACTTTCTAATTTCTGCTGTTTGTACAGACTGGAGATCGATTGGATAGACTTGCCCATGTGTTCTCATATATAACACATCTTCTTAACTTCAAGGCCATGCCCGTTTCTGCCATCAAACAGCTATTAAAGGCAAAGATCACTCTAGAGAATGACAGATACGACAAAGGCTCATCTCATCTGATGGAATCATCAAGAATTCCTGGTGTTACCCTTGCTAAATTCTTGAAGCTATTTTCAGATACAAAAGGAAACATACCAAGAGAGAAGAGGGACCTACTTAGCAGCTATATCCTTGTCCTCACTCTTATAGCAGATGATTTTGAAACTGAACCACTGGATATTGCGAAGGATTTGAAAATAACGATGAATGACCTGGTATCTCGTTATCAAGAACTAGGCTGTAAGTCTCAGAAACTAAAGGGTAGCCTCAAATTATCTCTTCCAGTTCCACTTGCTTTCCCAATGTTGCAGCAAAACCGATCGAGGAAGAAAACCCGGTGAGGGAATCTTATTTCAGAATACATATCTGGTCTTCTCTCCAAGGAATTTATGCCTCCTGCATGATGAGCCGTAAGATCAAATGTCTTGGCTCATTCGTCATATCAAACATTTCAAGGCATAAGATCTAGGGTTTAATCTCTCTGGTTTGAGTGAGAGTTCATCTTGAAATGATAATTTTCTGAAAAGAAATTTTGACACAGGCTTGGCAATGAAGTCATATTTTTATTTTATTCTTAGCGTCAGGCAGTTCTTGATCAGATAGCTTAAATGGAATTGCCTCATGCCCTAATCCTATATAATATATCTGTACCAAATAATTCATTGACACCAGTGAGCTTTTATCCCAGAGCATGCAGCATGATGTAAGGGATGTGCATCTGGAGCTTCATGTTTATTTCTTTTAACATCTCAGTCCGTTTTTTTTTGGCCAAAACTGAATATAGTCAATGAATCATTATTGCATTTCACTGGTTTCAGATGCATTTTATATGATACAGGTAGCAATAATGATTTATGAGCATATCCAACTTCTCTGTCTTTGAAAGATGCAGTTCATTTGCATGTCGATTGTCCAGAGGTCATTTGTATGCTTAAATGTACAATATTATTGTATGAAATGCAACTTAAATCTTTCCAAACAAGATATTTGTTATTATTCCAGTCTCCGGAAAGGTTGAAAAAAGTGAATATATATTTTTTTTTTGGAAAAATTGAAGGCAATAAAAAGAAGAAACTGAAGTATTCAAATGTGATGAAAAATATAGAATGAAGTACCCAAAATAGTAAATAGAAAGTAGAGAACTGAAGTATTCAAATGTCATGAAAAATATAAAATGAAGTACTCAAAATAGTAAATAGAAAGTAGAGACCATGGAGCTTTTGAAAATGTGCCTTTCCCCTTTGTCATCTTGAGGATAATTTTCTTTTTTAAATTAAAATAAAAATATCAAATTACATTTTGTTCTTGTTCAATAGAAAATGGAATGCTAAAAAAATGAGTGAAAATTTACAGTCTACATTATCAAAATATTAAAACAGTGTTAAAAATTCATTAAGTACATAATCTACTTTTCATACATTTTAAAAAGAACCTAATGTTAGCACAAAAATATTAGCTACTATAAAATAATAATACAATAGTAAATTGAACAAAAATATAAGTTTTCAAAAACATTAGAACTTTTGAAGTAAGTTTGATATTAATGTTTGATTTTTGTTCTCAAAACACATTTAATCTATGGTACATATATATTAGTATTTCTATAGTTAATCATGTATCAAAATAAAAAAATGAATTAGCTAAAATAAATATTTATTAAGCACATATACTCTATGTGGGAGCTTTGCTTTCCGAAATGATTTATTCTCTAGTATACTTGTCAGCCCGAAGCTCTTCAAAATGATTTCTCTCTAGATTAGTTAGCCCTTTCCTAAATAGTTTTTCTTTTCGGACTATGAAAATCACTTCAGTTTGTTTTTCTACTTGTTTTGTGGTTGGAAATTAGCAAGCCATTCTGAAATTAGAAATAAGTTACCTTGTTTTTCCCCTACACTTTATCCCCTTTTTATGGACTTAATGGTTGTGGCACCGTTTTGTTGTGGCACCGTTTTGTTATTTCAAATTTCTTTTGGTAATTGTGTCCCTATTTTTATCTTGTTTCATTCCCAACCAATGTGCCTATGATTTTTCATGGTAGATTAGAGCCAGGTTTGATAAATTTTGTGCATCAAGGTCACTTGTAGTACAATAGCATTTTTTTCCTAATTTCTCATTTATATTACTTAACATTTTTTGTTTTCTAATCTTGGAGTAAAATTTAGAAAAGGCAATATGGAGTCTTGGATCTCTTTGTACATAATACAAAAACTTTGTATATAATCTCTGATTTTGCTCTCATTTTTTATAATCATAGATGGGGTCTCATATTTTGGTGTGACTTTTGGTTTCGCCTTCATTGAAGATTATAGATTTGGATAGGCAGTTTGTAAATGACGTAATTCCCAATCTTTTTCTTGCTAGGAGGAATAGATTGATGTTAGTTGTCAAGATTTGTATTGTTGCTTGCAAATAGGACTACATTGATGTCAATTGTCAAGATATGTAAAGAGGGATGTATTTACAAGTGTTATGGCATTTGTAGAGCTGCTATTATGTTTTTACTTGCAGTCCATGGTTTCATTGTGTTCAATGTGTAATATTGTCAAGAGAGTTGATTAGGTAGGGATAATTTTTGCAAATGATGGTTGATTACAAATCTTGCCATTGGAACTTTTCAATTGAGCTTGCACATAGAAAAATGTCATTAGGGGTTATTACATGCACTCATGATCCCTACAAAGCACTTAGATAAAGTCATAATCCTACAAAGTTGTTTAATTGATAACATATATGTATGTGCATTTCATTAGACAAATTTTATGCTTCTTTTTAAGGATATTGTTTGATGGTGGCAATACACCTTGAATTGGATTGCTTGACATAACTTATTCATTTTAACAATGTTTTGCCCTTAACCACTTAGGTTTGGGTTATTTTCTCTCTTGGTGTAAAGGTGCAACTATGTAGTAGAATAAAGATTATCATGATTATTAACTATTAAAGCTTTGCATTTTGGTTGATGGCTCAGCTCAAGATGTTGTCTTCTTAGGATATTGATTATTCATTCTTTTTGCTCACATCCATTAGAGGGTTCCTCTTGAGTCCTCTTGAGGTTGGTAATCTTCTTTTGACTAGGCCATGATGACTTCTCTGGCTTTTGTCACCTTACAACATTGTAAGACCTTTGTGAATTCGTTGCGATACCTTATTTCTTTGGAAAGACTCTCTTTGTGTTTGATGTCTTTGGTGCAAGTGTCGATTCAAGAGATGCCCCTCCTTATTTTGAGAATTTGGACATTAGTGTATATTAGATATTTTCCAAAAAAGGATAAGAGCTTCTACTAAATATATTTAAGGTTCGCATTCTTGGTTCATGGGTGTGTGGATCGTTAAGTTAGGGTCAAGCACTATGGTATTATGCGGAAATATTTTATTATTGTAGGTGGTGGTATATGTATGTGCATTTCATTAGACAATTTTTAAGCTTCTTTTTAAGGATATTTGTTTGATGGTGGAAATACACCTTGAATTGGATTGGTTGACATGACTTACTTATTCATTTTAACAATGTTTTGCCCTTAACCATTTGGGTTTTGGTTATTTTCTCTCTTGGTGTAAAGGTGCAACTATGTAGTAAAATAAAGATTATCATGATTATTAACTATTAAAGCTTTATCTTTTTGGTTGATGGCTTATCTCAAGATGTTGTCTTCTTAGGATATTAATTATTCATTCTTTTTGCTCACATTCATAAGAGGCTTCCTCTTGAGGTTGGTAATCTTCTTTTGATTAGGCCATGATGACTTCTCTAGCTTTTGTCACCTCACAACATTATAAGACCCTTAATGAATTTGTTGACACCTTATTTCTTTGGTTAGCAATGTCTTTGGTGGAGGTGTCGATTCAAGAGATGCCCCTCCTTATTTCGAGAATTTGGACATTAGTGAATCTTAAATATTTTCCAAAAAAGGATAAGAGCTTCTACTAAATATATTTAAGGTTCACATGCTTGGTTCATGGGTGAGTGGATTGTTAAGTTAGGGTCAAGCACTGTGGTGTTATGTGAAAATATTTTATTATTGTAGGTGGTGGTAATGCATTGTTTGAAACCGTTCTTTATAGAAAGAAACATGATTATGCAAGAGGGTTTTCATTTTAGGAGGTTTGATCAATTGGGTGTAGATCAATCTTTTTTATTGGTAGGTGTAGATCAAAATTGTTATAGATATAATCCTCTTAAAATTGAATCCTTGATAATGCCTTTTTGTGGTTTTCAATGATAAAAAAAACCTCTTCATGTTTTAGGGAATGCGTTGAAGTTTATTACTCTTGCTTTCCAAAAAATAATTATGTACTTTTTTTCTTTATATTATTGTTGTCACTTAGATTGCACCCTTATGCGGAAAATAAACTTCTAGCAATCTAGTGAAATGTGAGATGATCCTTGGCCTGTGGGTATGCCATGTTAAGGATCAACCTCCATTATAAAGGTTTGGCTCCCCTTGAATAACCTATTAAAACCAGACTTGAACTTTGCAGGAAAAGGGGAAGAGATGAAACAAAAACATAAAGTTAACTTGAGATTAAGGTGATTCACCAAAGTTATGAGGGTGGTGCAACCTTGAATGGAAAATATAACAACTTGATCATAGAAAGATCCTACAAGCTTTAGGTGCATAAATGTAACAAGGTGCAGATGTTCATAAAAGGAAACTTTGTTCACAACTTCTGCATTTGATTACATGCAAATTACACTATCTCATGAAACTACCTCTCATATGCCTCATAACATTAACCTTCAAGCTAAGGATTTATGAAAAATCACAATAACTTGTTCAAAACACTTAGAAGACAATGACAAGTAGAAAATAGGACCATGGAGGATCACTTCCATATCATATTCAAAAGGATCAAATACTCAAAAATTGCATCACAAAATAGGATGAGCTACAAACACTGCTAACTCTATAAGGAGAAAAAGATGACTCCTAGGAGGTAGAATGCAAGAACTAACTAGAGTAATGCCTAGGAATGGGGTATAAATAGGTCAAAACCCAAAATTTGTACTATCCTCTAAATTAGAAACCTATCTATGATGTCTCAAATTGGCTGAAAATTGAATTCTATCATCCTCACAAATCATGTTGAATATGGAAACTGACATCTCCCCAAAAATCTACTGGTAGGTATCTGTAACTTGCCCTTTTTGGAAAATCCTCCTACCCATGAATTTGACATAACTAAATCAAATCACCTCCACCATCTTTGCATTTAGAAATTATATTTAAATGGAATGATTTACAATTACATCTTCCATTTAACTATTTACATTTAAAATAAAATGCAAAATTAAAACCCCCTTATACACTAACATTTTCACTTTTCTCCAAAAAACAATGCCTTCATAATAAAATCTCACCTCTAGGCATTTTGGAAATTAAACATTCCCCCCTTTTTAAAATAATAGTCAAAATAAGTAATAAACTCAAAAATAAAATACCTAAGTCATAATGTAAACCTGATTAAAGGAAAAGGAACATGAAAACAAGGCATTTTAGTCGATGCTCTAGCTTGAACTTGCACATTGACTAGAAGAAAGAGGGAAAGTTGCCATAGCTGAACTAAGATGGATCTTCTTTTTGTAGCATTGCTTTTGGAAACAATTTGAGCTCTTAATGTATAAGGTAGGCATTCAATTTTTATTGTCCCCATTTGTTCGACTTGCATTTTGAGGAATATGAGGGTTTCATGTTTTTGCTTATGGTTCAATTCACACATCAAGCTGTTTATTGCTTCCCTTTGCATGCATATTTTTAGTTGTTTCTATCACCTTCTAAATATGATAAACATGAGTCCAGGCAACATGATGTTGTTATGATTTTTTTCTTTTATTTTCATATGCAGGACCTTGCATTTTGATTAGAGGTCGCGACTTGCAACTTGTTTTCATGTATATCTACATTGTGTAAATGAGTGGCTTTGACAAGGGCACAATTGCATGTCCATCGATCTCTGCTGCATGCTTCAAGAAATCTGCATCTATTTATTCTATCACCTCCCTGAATATTTATGATGAGGGCTTGCATCTTTGTGGCCTACAATTGCATACATGGGTAGGGCATCATCTTTAATATGGTGTTGCTATCTTCATATAAATGTAGGTCGTGGCTGCATATTTTTATGCATGCATGTACTTGTTCTCATGATATTCAATATATGTTTGGCTATGCTTACAACCTATGTGAGACCATGCATTATCTTTATGATCTTGTTATGCACTCCACATCATGTAAATCTGATATTTTAGTTAATATATACATAATGTTTGATTTATATCTCTTGCTCTTTATTTCCCTTCAACATGTTTCTTTAGCTTAGCTAGTTATAGATTTACTTTGTTCATTCCATGCAAAATGAAACAACAAATTATAATCAAAGATCACATAATAATCACAAACTAGGGTATCATAAACAACCAATACACCTTGTAATTAGGCCTCTAACTAGCACTAGAGTGAATCAACACAAAAATGGTAACATTTCTGGCGACTTCTAATGAATGCTTGCATGCTAAGCATCATGACCAACTACCTTATATTATCTATTGGACATAACATCTCTATAGCTTAGAAATGATCCCAAAAGTTGAACCATGATTGTCCATATGCCTTGCTAATTCTTCTTTGATTACAACATGTTCACTAATGCATAAATACTTTATTGGATATGACTGGGATAAACATGCCTTGAAATTGGCAACAACAAATGAACAACAAACTATAACCACTAAGCATCTGAGATGTGTTGATTTGATCTGAAGAGTCCATTTAAGTATGTGCAATGATTTGTTTCAGTGGACTCTTCCTACTGATACCAATGAATGACTTTGATTTAGTGTGCTTTGAAAGATGACATTATTAAGTCTCAGACTTATTACTAACAACTACCACTAATAACAATTGAAACAGAACTCAAACTAAATTTGTGCTCCAACACTTAGGAAAAATAGAAACTATGTACTATTGTACAAGTGCAAAATGTAACCTCAACAACAAGGTTTGAGGTGAATCCCATTAACTGGGATAGGGAGCACTTCTTCTTCCAAATTAGAGAGTTGGAAAGCATTATGTGCTTTACATGTTGAAATAAAAAATGCGCCACTATACAATGTATCAAACTTGGTGTGTTTCCCAAGCTTACTCTTTAGTTCATCCGACTGAAGTACTAAGTCTTCCACATTAAAGGTCCTAGGCGGTATCGTCTCGTCAAATTTCCTCTTCAATTACACTTGGCGACCTTTGAGATTTTTTAATGCTTTCTCTCATATTTCTTCTATCTCAATTGGCTCAACAAGTCTAACCTCCATAGGTCATTCCTCCATCAAATCTAACTCTTTAATCAATCTCAAATTAGGTAACTCAACAGAAATAGGTAGTCTTGCCTCTCTACCATACACAAGAGTATAGAGTGAGTTACCTATTGACCCCTAAGGAGTTATTCTGTTATCCCAAGAAGAAAACTTCATCTTGTTGTGCCAAGCTCTTTGATTATCCTCAATTGTCCTTATAATTTGAATCAGATTTTTGTTTGTTGATTCGACTTGACCATTACCCCATGAATAATAGTTAGATGAGGTATTCAAATAAATGTTATTATTAAAAACCCATTATTAAATTTTCATACAAAAAAAGCCAATGCATTATCATAGATGATAGAATCCAGAATATTAAACCTAGCCACAATATCTTGATAGAAATTTAGGACTAAAGTCTCATTAGAATCCTTAAGAGCTACAACTTTTGTCCACTTAGTCAAATAATCCATGGTTGTTGAAATTCATTTGTGACCAAAACTAGGAGAATTGGGAGGGTTTATAAGACCAATAAAATCTATTCCACACTTAAGGAGTTTTCAACTTGAATATCATGTAGGGGAAGGGCTGCTAGCTTTTTCTTACCAGTAAATAGAGCACATTTCTTGCATTACCTTACCCATTTGAATGCATCTTTGTAGAGATCAGACCACTAGTATCTACCTCTCATGATCTTAAAAGCTATGGTCTTAGGCGAAAAGTGTCCACCAACTACTCCATCATGGAATTCCTCCAAAATCTTGTCAATCTGGTCTGGTTCTACACATCTCAATAACACTCAAGAATAATCTTTTCTATACAAAATATTTTCAATAACAACAAATGGAATGACTTTTAGTTGGTAATACCTCCTTTTTATATTTTTAAAACCTTAGGGACATTGACCAGTCAATAGAGAATGCTTCATTTTTGCTACCCAACTAGAGGTATTTGTTGCCTCTTCATTCTATCTTATATTATCATTAATCTGGACAACATTCATATCTTTTGGTTCACCATTAATAGGTTTCCCAAGTAGCTATTCACATAAGTATTTTCCTCTAATCAACTTAGTAATCTTAATTTGAACATCACATTCCATAACTTTTGTGAACCAACCAACCCTCTTATGGTTAAGATCCTTTTTCAATTGAAATTTTTTGATACTAGGATGTGCAACCATAAGATGAATAGTATTATGTGAAATCACATGTCTAATTTTTTTCAAACCTTTAATAAGAGAACCAAATCATGTTTTTCAACGAAAGTATACCTGTTCTCATACCCAACCAAACCTTGGTTGTAGAAGGCTATGGGTTGCTCCTGATTATCACCATTCTTGTACTAATACTACATAAATAGAATCCATGCTTCCAAAGGAATACAATATAAAATCCTTAGAAAAATTAGGATTGATAAGAGTAGGAGCTATAGAAATAACTTCCTTTACCTCTTCAAAATAGTATTTAGCTCCCCCAGTCCATGTGAATTTTGTACTCATCTTAAGCATCTGAGTCATAGGTCTTAGTAACACTGCAACATTAGGAATGAACCTTCTAACAAAGTTAATCTTGCACATGAAACTTTGTAGTGCTTCCTTATGTGTTGATAGGGATAAGACTAGAATAACTTCTACTCTTTTAGGATCAATGGTAGTGCCATGCTCGTAAATAGTATACCCAAGCAATTTGCCTTCATGAACAACAAATATGCATTTTTTAGGATTCATGGATACTCCATACTCCCTGCATCTCTCAAAAATATGCCTCAGATGCACAAGATGCTCACTACAATCCTTAGAGTAAATAGTAATATCATCCAAATAAGAAACTACAAATTTGTTTATTAAACCATGAAAACCCATCTCCATTTCCTTTTGGAAAGTTGCACTAGCATTGGACAATCCAAAATGTATCTTTCTATGTCATAGTTCCCCACTTTGTGGTGAACACAATCTTATGTTGGTCCTCCTCCTTCACTAGGATCTGATTATATCTAGAAACAACCATCAAGTAAAGAGAAACTATTAGATCCTGAAACTATTTGCAAAATCTGATCCATGAAGGGGATGGGATAGCGATCCTTAAGAGAAGTCGTATTAAGGTCTCTAAAATCTACACAAAGTCTTATCTCACAACTCTTATTTCTAACCAAAACTAACTTAGATACCCAAGAAGTGTGCTTAATGGGAAATATAATGTTACCTTCAATCATCTTACTTAGTCCATCCTTCATGAGTGCTTTTAACTTTGAATTGATGGGCCATTTCTTTTGTCAAACTAGTTTTGCATTAGGTAGTAACTCTATAGTATATTTCGCTAGCTGAAGCTAAAACCCTTTCAAATCCTAATACCCCCATGCAAAAAAATTAGAAAATTCTTGGCACTAGGAAATAAATGCTTGTTGTTAATCTTTTGAGCATACCTTGCCAAGCTTCAAAAACTTATCTTAGAGTACTTCAACTAGTTAGTAGTGATCTTTTTTCACTGTCATGTTCTTCTTATCCTTCCTAATTGGATCATCATTATTTAAAATGAACTCAAGGTAACAAAACCATTGCATAACTTGTTAGATTTCAGTTGTAAAAGTTGATCACCATACTACTGTTCTAATTTCTTTTGATTTCCTCTAGAAAATGTAGCTTCTTCCATTAAAAATTTGAGAATTTATTAATTACTTTCAAAGACCTTCCAACTAACCTGATTATCCAAAATTGAAGGCATTATAGCCACCTTCACATATTGTTGTGCCTCCACATTCTTGACCTCCTTGGGAATGTCAAACTCGAATCCCATATTAGCTAACTTATTTACGTGCTTGTTCTAATTTCTAGGCACAAAAATAAGATTAAAAGCATCAAAATATTCTATCAAGTCCCAATAGCCTATGCTCATACATCTTAATAACATCATTTTTAGTGTTATTTTTGTTGCGGACTTGATTAACAATCAATTCACTATCTCCAAAAACTTACAAACACTTTATACCTTTCTTCCTATCCCATTCTAGGACATGAATGAGTGCTTGATACTCTATTATATTATTTGTACAACTAAAAGTAAAAGAAAAAAAGAGTAATTATTTTCAATTTGGATAAGAAGGATAAGTTGGAATAGAATAAGAGCTATCATTTATGGCAACATATATCTTGTATTAAGAAGGAATTGTGTATAGATGAATTTTCTATAGTTAGACATGGAAAATTGTCTAAGTACAAGTTAGTTATCTAGCAAAGTAGATAGAGATTTGATCAGTGCAGTTACCAAAGCTATTATTGGCACATGTGTAGTTGGGTACAAATATTGAAGAGTGTTAGGATGACATATGTAAGTGTGTGAGTCAGTACAGTTAGTACAAAAGAAAATATGATAGATTTACCAATTGCGATAATATATAGGCATAACAAAGCATAACATTAAATGGGTAATTATGAGTTAATGAATTATTTTATTCACAAAATAGTTAACTGATTAGGGAGGACATCCTAGATGTTAAACCTAAGTGAGAAAAAGTTAGTTTTGGATTTTGACAAAGTGTGTGAAAGCTTGAAAGCCGATTGGATAGTTTTAATAGATTGTAAAGGTATAAAGGAAATAATGTGATATGAAAAGTTATGAGTAAGTTTTAAGTGATATGCAAACTTATCTGAAAGTTGTATATATGATATGTGAGATATTTGTGATAAAAATTATGATGTATGATCAAAAGTATGCGAAAAGTAGCAAGTGCTATATTAGATATTGAAGATATCAACAACAAGCAAGAGGTTTTTGTATCTATCTATTTGTATCAAGGAACTGTATTGTATATTGCATGTTTGGAAAGTGGGCTCATCTTGTATACATTTTGTAATTGTACATAACAACTTCTAATAGGGTTAAGGATTTTAATAGGGTCTAGTCCTTTAGCAAGGACCAAGACACTATATGCATGTAATAGACTCCTAATAGGGTCAATATTCTTAAAAAGATACTTTTGGTTAGTGGATCATTTTGTGGGTACCATCCCCACTAGATTTTTCCCTTGGCCAAGATCTCCCTAGTTAACAAAATATAGTTTTGTGAGTTCTCTTTGTGTATGGTTATGTTTATTGTTCAACATTGTTAGTTTACTTTCATATGTAAGTTACAAGGTACTTAATAGTATCTAATTTTGGGCTAAAGTTTCTAGAATACTGATACACCCCCTTCTTAGTATTCCCCATTTCTAACAGTAATACCTTTTTCCCTCTAAAGAAATCAACATAACACCCCCACGATAACCTATCTTGCTCCTTGCACCGTCAAAGAACAACTATCATAAATCACCATGCTGATTTTTAGACTCTTGCATCTCTCCTTTGACTAAGTTAGGAATAAAAGGTTATTTCTCATGCATGATATAAATGCACATCCCAACAACTTCTATATGCCTAAAGGGATCCTCTTCCTAATTCTCTACCGTCCACTCATCTAAAGCCATATCTGGTATATTTTTAGTAGGGGTATTAGGATGAGGGATGACAAGGTCTTGCACATGGAATGCCAAATTAGCATTGATCAGGTTGGGTGTGAAGGGCTTAAGGTAGTCTTTAGCAAGTGCTTAAGATTTGATTTGGACTCTAGTGCCATACCTGGTTTGAAAGTACAAATGAGACCAATCTGCAGAATGCTACCCTCCAATCTTAGAGGTAAGTCTTTACTCAGACATATGGAAAATAGAGGAAGTGATTCAATAACATAGATATCCTGTGGGATATAACAATTAAGACACTCATGCAAAGTTAAACTCAAATCCTCAACTACCCCAATTTTATTGGTAGATGAACCATCTAAGAGAATAACACCCTTTTCAAGAGGCTCATAAGACAATCCTGACTTATCATCTATTTACTTAGGAATGATGGAACTACTAGAACTTGAATAGCCTATGGACCATAGACTTACCAATGATTACTTTGACATTAAATGGTGGTGGTTTAACCTTAGAAATTTCCTAGTCAGCTTGTGGCTAAGGTGCATTAGTGACTAGAATTTTAGATAGCTCTTGAGTAGGCTTACTAGAGATTGAAATCTTAGACAAAGCATCAATAATAACATTCTTTTGTCCTGGTAAGGCTAAGACATCCAACATAGAAATACTTACACGATTATTCTTCATTTGATCCACAATATTAAATGAACCCAAACTCACTCTTGGATGTCCCTTAATAACAACAACATCTACTTGGGTTGGTAATGATATGACTTATGTTTTAATCAGTTCTTTGGCTAGAAAAGGTTGATCCTCATACAAAATATGAACATTCGTAGCCTTTGGCACCACAATAGGGGTTTGTTGGCTTGTAGAAGCTAGATGTTCTAATTCAATGGCTCCTTTCTTTGACCTTATATTGGCTAAAACATGGGTGTAGTTCATATTACTCATAACTAGTGAATTCACCCCAACACAATATTCATGTTGCTAATTCACAAAAGTTGTATAAGGTGCACTTTATTTTCTTGGAACAATGGATTGTTCTTGCTGTACTTTAGCATCTCAATTTTCATTTTGTTGAGTCACAACACTATTTTGCACCATTAAAGCTTGACCCAACAACCCTCTTTGACATGCATTCTAATTATTTTGCTAAGTACATAGGAAGCACCATTCATAATCCTGAGCCATATTATTATCTATTGACACTATCTCCTTAGAGGAACTAGGTATGTTGGGATTATAGGGCTAACTAGCTCTAGCATTAAAGTTTTTCCTTGACCTTGCTGGCCTACCAGGTAAGAGGGTTTATTATATTGAAAAGGGGATTGATAGAAATGCTACTTTTTAATGCTTACCAACTCATTACTAATATTTTGTAAAGTACTTTGGATCTCTCTTAGCTCTTGGGACTAAATTGATGCTCGAGGGGTTAAGGTAGTAGATTGGGGTGGGAGTGCTATGATAGGTGGAATTGCTTTAGGAATTGGCTGCAATTCTAGAAAAAATGGCATATGGGGCATTGAGACTATTTTCCCAGCTTGAATGAGACTATTTTAAACCCTTATATAAATATTAGAGGCTCTTGATACATTGTTTCCTCCCATAGACTGAACCATGACTAAAATGTCACTATTTAGAGCCCTTAGATAATGTAAGAATGCATGTTGATTAGAGGGTCTTACTGCCACTAGAATTCTATTCCAGTTCCTTTGGAATATAAGATTAGAGTCCATAGTATACTCATGAGGTACCCTTTTAATGGTAGATAGGAGCTCAACTAGGGAAAGATGATCACATTTATCTTCAAATTGAGCAGTCAAGGTTGTTCCCAACTCATCCCATGAGTTATAGAATTGATTGGTAAACCCTTAAACTATTGAAGTGCTTTTCCTTGTAGTGATATTTCTAGAAATTTTACAATCACATTATCTTGGGTAACATGGTGAAGGCCACAAAGGGATGCAATATCTCTTATATGCTCACTAGGAGTAGTTTGATCCTCTCTAATAAACATGTGTAAAATTTTAAGGTTTGGAATCGAGATATCATCATGCTAATGCTACTGTAAATTTAGTGATATTCTTTGATTAAAGACCACAAAAGGATGATTCCTATCCATAGGAGGATCCAAAGATACTTGAACTACTCTAGGAGGTAGTAATGGTGGATTACGAAGTATTGTATGTGCAAGGGTATGATTGGAAGTCCTAGCAGAAATATAATTAGAAGTAGTAAATTGAGGCATAGAAGGTTGAGTGGCCTTGGGTGTCCTAGAATTTCTTCTTGGAGGTGATATCTCTCTAGGTACATAGTGATGCTTACTCTACTTGGTTTGGTTCTTGCTCATAAGCTAAATTTTTTGATATGGACAAAATCACAAAGAGAGTCACTAAGTATGATAACATTCACTATTAAAAACATGTCATTGTTGCTCACATTAAACAACAACACTATGTGACACCCTTTCTCAAAATGATGGATTACGAGAGTCCCACTAGGCATGCCAAAAACTGTTGTCACTTATATTGCACTCTTATGTTGGAAAGAACCTTCCAACAATCTAGTGAAACATGGGATGATTCTTGGCTTGTGGGTATGCCATGTTAAGGATCAACCTTCAATTTAAAGGGTTGGCTTCCCTTGAATCACCTATCAAAACTGAACTTAAATTTTGTAGGAAAAGGGAAAGAGAGGAATAAATAACATAAACTTAACTTGCAATGAAGGTGATTCACTAAAATTATGAGGGTGGTGCAACCATGAATGAAAAACCCACAACTTAAAATAAATATAACAACTTGATCACTGAAAGATCTACTAGATTTAGGTGGATAGAATGTAACAAGGTGCATATGTTCAATAGAAGGAAACTATGTTCACAACTTCTAAACTTGATTACACACAAATTGCACTAACTTATCTCATGAAACTACCTCTCATATGCCTCATAAACATTAACCTTTAAGCCAAGGATTTATGAAAAAGAACACTCAATTAGATTTAAAAATACTTAGAAGATAATGACAAACAGAAAATAGGACCAAGGAGGATCAGTGTCATATCATATTCAGAAGGTGAAAATGCTCAAAAATTGCATCACAAAATAAGACTTAAGCTACAAACACTGCTAACTCTCCAAGGAGACAAAGATGACTCCAAGGAGCTAAAATGCAAGAACTAACTGAAATAATGCCCAAGAATAAGGTATAAATAGGTCAAAACCCACAATATGCATATCTTTTAAATTGCAAACCAATCTATGATTTCCATCAAATTGGTGGAAAAAATAAACTATGTCATGCTCACAAATCATATTGAATATGAAAACATACATCTCCCCAAAACTTTGCTAGTAGGTGTATGCAACTTGCTCTTTTTTGAAAATCCTCCTACGCATGAATTTGACATAACTAAATCAAAAAATCACCTGCACCATCTTTGCATTTTAAAAGTATATTTAAATGGAATGATTTATAATGACAACATCCATTTAAATATTTACATTCAAAATCAAATACAAAAATAAAACCCCCTTATATACTAACATTTATAATAAAATCTCACCTCTAAGTATTTTGGAAATAAAACATTCCCTCTTTTTAATAGTACTCAAAATATGCCTTCTCATAAACTTAAAAAAATTTCACTTTAAGAAATAAACTCAAATATGGAATGCCTAGGTCATCATGTAAACCAGATACAAGGAAAATAAATGTGAAAGCTAGGCATTCCAGTCGATGCCCTAGCTTGAACTCGCACATTGATTGGAAGAAAGAGGGAAAATTTCCATGGATGAATTGAGATAGATCTATTTCTTGTAGCATTGCTTTTGGAAACAACATGAACTCTAAATGTATAAGTTAGGCATTCAATTTTCATTGCCCTCATTTGATCGATTTGTATTTTGAGGAATATAAGGGTTTCATGTTTTTGCTTATGGTTTGATCTGTATACCATGTTGCTTATTGCTTCCATTTGCATGCATAATTTTTGTTGTTTCTATTGCCTTTTGAATTTGGTAAACATGAGGCCGGGTTGCATAATGTTGTTCTGATCTTGTGCTTTTATTTCCATATGCGCAACCCTACATTTTGATTAGAGGCTGCGACCTACAACTTGTTTTCATGTATATCTTCATTTTTTAAATGAGTGGCTTTGATAAGGGAACAAATGCATGTACATCTATCTCTACTACATGCATAAGGAAATTTGTATCTGTTTATTCTGTTGCCTCCTTGAATATTTATGACGAGTGCTTGCATCTTTGTGTTCTATGATTGCATATATGGGTAGCGAATGATCTTTAACACAGTGTTTCTATCTTCATGTAAATGTAGGTCGTGGCTACATATTTATTTATGCAACATTTATCTTGACGTGTCTCTTTGAGTATACATGAAAACTCTATTTTTTCTACAAGGGTCGTAGCCATGAATATGCATTTCTGTGCATGTGTATGAGGGTTTTGTTTTCATTTCACAATCTCCATGATTTGTTTGCGACATATATTGGGCATTAATGACATTGATATAGTTTTCTATATGCTCTTGATTCATATTTGCATGTTTTAGATAAATGATTGCATACATGATGTATATCTTATGCATATGATTTGATTCCATTCGTATGTTTCCATGGCTTAAGATTTGCATGGTGTTGAAATATGAACCATATTTGTAAGATTCTACAAAAGGGTTACACTCTTCCTTTTATGAATTTGTGCTTACAACTTGCTTGATGATTCTATGATAATGCATGCATCCATACTTTCTTAATACTTTCAGCGCTGCACTTTGTTTTACCAGTATGCCATTGTATTGCTAAGACAACAATATCACCATTATGTACATACTTAAGTTTTTAGACATGCATTGACGTATGCATCTTCTGTAACTTTTATATATGCATACATGTGTGAAAGCCAATGCATATTATTTCATTTTCTTATCTTATTAGCATGCCGAAAAAGTTTTAATTTATGAAGCCTTGATGAAACAAAGAACAAGATGCATGCTTCATTTAATGTTAGATTTACCTTTGCATACATTTCTTCTTGTAGCATTCTTGTCACGATGCCATAGTTCTTGTAGAACTTAGTTTATCTGCTACATGATTCATTTTTCTTTCAGTAGCATTTTGCTTATGTAATTTTAGCCTGCAGTGTAGTTCCTGTCACCATAAAAGTTCCTATAGTTATGTTTATGTTAGTGTAGTACTTATGAAATGCATGATGAAACAATTGCTTGCTATAACAGTGATCCCCCTAGGCATGCTTCTTCGTCTTTAGTATGATTTTCTTTGGGATGCAACAATGAAACTTCTACAAGTGTTCTTTCCTAGGCAATCCTTAATTTGAGAAGGAGCTCGAAAGAGCTAGCCTCCCAAATTTTTGGATTTTTTGGGTGAGGGCATTTATTGCATTAGAAATCAATAATTAACATCTTCTAGCTGCACATGGAACATACATTGCTAGATTAAAACATGATACTTCTTCTCTTTTTGTATGGTTCCTTTGATCATTTTGCACTTGTCTTGGGTATAGCTAGCTTGATATTTTATGTTGTAGGAATGAATATGTGCGTGCATGACTATATGAGAAATGTCTGTTACCCTACACATGTACTTGTTCTCATGTTATTCAATATATGGTTCACTATGCTCATAACCTATGTGAGCTCATGCTTTCTCTTTATGATATTTTTATGCACTCTACATCATGTACATCTAATATTTTTGTGAATATATACACAATGGTTCATTTATATTTCTTACTCTTCATTTCTCTTCAACATGTTTCTTTACTTCAACTGGTTATAGATGTACTTTTTCCATTCCATGCAAAATGAACAACAAATTGTAATTGAGATCACATAATAATCCCAAACTAGGGTACCGAGACAACCAATACATCTAGTAATTAGGCTTCTAACTAGTTCCAGGATGAATGAATGTGAAAAATGGTAAAAATTATATGTACTTATAATTTTTTACTAAACATAGATACATTATTAAAAAACTAATGATTTAGCTTTCTTTACTAGATAGAAATGTATTGATCTTTACATAGAGATATTTATTTCAATGAAAAATATAAAAATAACTTAGATTCTAGAGATATGATTTGATGAAATAAAGGTTCAAATGTATATCTCAATCTAAAAATAAATAAGATATTAAATATATGTTACTTACAAATTTACACTTGAAGGTCAATGATCCAATTCTAAGATATGATAATTTTTAAAAAAACTTCTAGTAAATATCAGAACACAAGGTTAAATGTCATTTCATAAAAAAATACAAAATAATAGAAATTAATAGTTATATTATGTCACTAGTCATTAGTTTACACAATTCTTGAATTCTTGACCACTTGTTTGACATAGTTGACATTAAAAAAATAATGAATTTAATATTCAAATTAATATAATATCACACATCAAATTAAAATAACTCGTAAATGATTATATCTAAAAGTGAAGTCATGAAAACATTAGAAAACCACTTAAAATGAGTTATGACTAACAATTTTTTTGGAAATTCTTGGCCATGCTTGCACGTAGCGTAGTGGTTCATTGGTTTCTTATGCTCCCTTACTATCATTGACAAATGGATTTGGCCCCAGAGGTTGTGATGGTGTGGCTATTGAGGCTATTGAGTCTATCTTTGGTGAGCCTTTGTGTGCTTGTGAGGGTTCCATGGACTTGGCAGTTGTTGAAGCCAATTGTTTGATCTCTCCTCTTTCTGTGGTGGAAAGTGTCAGTAAGGGAATTTTCTCCATCAATCCTCTTGTTTTTAGGCCTGAGTTTACTTAGCTGAGAGGGATTTTGAATGCATCTCCATTGTCTCAATCAACTATTGATGATGCAATTCTATGGAAAGTTGTGGCATGAAAGGGGGCTATTGTGGAGGGTGTGGGATACGAAAGAGCCCTCTTACACTCAATCTATTAAAGGCATTTTTTGAAGGCTTACGCTATGTTGTTTGTCTCTAAACCCTTCTTGACCTATAGACCTATTGTAGTTGATTTGGATAAGGATACAATTTCAAATATTGAGCAGAGGACTACAACCCTTGAGGTGGATGTAATTAATTTTCTAATTTAGAGCTTTTGGCCATCTCTCAAGATGCTTTACACTTGGATCACTAAGCACTGGGAGACATATCTTACCAACTCTGTCAATGTATTTCCTCCTATGAAAAGCTTCTTTATTGCCAAATTCGATAATGCAAATGATAGGAGAACCATTCTATGTGACCATTTCTTCTCATGGGAGAGCCACTTCCCTTTGATGATAAAACCTTGGCACACGGAATTTAACCCTGCCATTGAATCTTTTTACAAAATTCCTATTTGGATTTTACTTCCTAACCTCCCTCGTCATCTTTGACACGATTCTGTTCTTGAGGAAGTTGGTGAGGCTTTAGGCAAAATTTTAATGGTGAATTGGAATCCTTTGATATATTGAATTCTATTATATCCTATTGGCTCTTGGATCCAATCTTTAAATTATGAAGGTCTTTCATTCAAGTTTAGGTTTTGCTTCAATATTGGGCATGTTGCAGCAAAGTGTGAGGCTAAAAAATTTGAATCTAAGAAACCCTCCTCATGGTGGAAATGTGCTTTGATACAACATTATACAATGTGCAATAAGTCTTCATCTAATGGGGAATCTCCCTCAGTGGCTTTAACTTCTTGTTAGGAAGGTGATACTATCCCTTCTCCCGATCTTCTACTGGTTGTTGGTCCAAGTGAGAAGGATGTTTTTGTTGTGGTCCTTCCTATGGCTAACTTTGTTCATAAATCCACTAGTGTTACTTTAGCTATTATTTTTGATCAAAATAATGTTGCTAGCTTAGTCTAACGTGATGTTATTAAGCCTAATGTTGTTGGAATTGACTATTGTATTGGTTTTTTAGATTTTGTGGGTAGGTCTAATGTTGCCAACCTTTTCCTAAATGACTGTGTGAGTGGTGGATATGGTATTCTTGTCTTTTCTACTATTGGTCTCATTATTAATGGTGTTGGGGCTACTATTTCTGATAAATCTATTGTCTCGTTGGCCTAACACTTTGTGGCAACCAAGATTGAGGAGGAATAGATAATAATTGAATGAAAACTTTCAGAGAGGTTTCCATCCCATTCTTCTCCTAAAGCCCACAAGATGGGGGTGAAGTGTAGATCTTAATTTTGTCATCCTCTTCTTTTTATATGGTGGTTAGTTTATTAAGGCCTTATTCTTTTCTTGACCACCAGTTTGTGTGGGTGGCAAGATGTTCACCCCCTCCTTTCTTTTTTGACTTTAGTCTATAGTGTCTATGCCATGTGTCTATGCATATTATATATCTTTCAGTTTGGTTTACAAGTTGTCTTTCTTGGTACCTACTTTATTTTTGGGTTTCAAGGCCCCTTCAAAACACATTTTACTTAATCAAAAACATTAAAAACGAATTGTTTTTAAAGATAAAATATTTATATTACATGTAATATTTTAAGCTAATGTAAAAGAGTATTATAATATGCATATAGTAGGAGCACATCTATTTATGTTGAAATATGTATTACAAAATAAGTTCTCATCGTCACAAGATCATTAGTTATAAATATCAACATATTTAAAATTATATTATATATAAAACATGCTATTGTTTTAACTTCCACTCATAGAAACATACATTAGGACAAATAAACTTACAAATATAAAAAATAATAAATTTTGAAGTGATCACATATCCCGTTTATAACCTTACTCTTAAAATACTAAAATAAATTCAAATAAAAATATAACACAATTTAATGGATTCCTAACTACTGTCTATAGTTCCTATTTAAGCTATTCAAATTTAAACCACACACGCCCACAACCACAACCACACATGCACGCACTTGCGTGCACACACACACACACACACACACACACACACACACACACACACACACACACACACACACACACACACACACACACCCATGCACGTGTGTACAAATGTAAGATCATTAGTTAAAAATATCAACATATTTAAAATTATATTATATAACATGACATGATATTGTTTTAACTTCCACTCATAGAAACATACATTTCTTTTGATACTGATAACAAATAAACTTACAAATATAAAAAATAATAAATTTTGAAGTGATCACATATCCCGTTTACAACCTTACTCTTAAAATACTAAAATAAATTCAAATAAAAATATAACACAAAATGGATTCCTAACTATTGTCCATATAGTTCATATTAAGCTATTCAAATTTAAGCCAAACCACACACAGACACAAACACACAGACACATAGACAGACAAATAGACACACACACACAAGATTGTATGCTTAATGAAGAAACTACTTCATAAACCAATACATATTGTTCCCTCAAGGCTTTCAAGATGCACATGCTTTCGTAGAGAATGCTCTTTATTGATACATTATACTAATTGACTACTTTTTTTTCAAAGTAATTTTTTCTATTTTTTAAAGATTGCTTGGACATACTTGTAAGATATAACTTCCTTTTAACAAGCATGGAAGATTGCATGTACTTTTAGGGATAAGAAAAAAATCTAGCAACTAAGGCTCACCACCAATCTTATGAGTTACTTTGAGATTTAGAAAATTTAACCATAATTTTTTCTTTCTTCCGCTCAATAGATATCAAGTATACAATTTGAATCAATGTAATACATATATTTTATAATTCATATAGAGATAAGGTTGGGTTAAAATCTTTTAAGACTAGTTTAATTTATTTTAAAAATTTGGCTATATTGATATATTTATTGTGATGAATTCTAAATACTAATATTTATTTTAAAATTTCTTACACATAAAGTTTTGAGTGCTAAAAATTATATATAATAGGAATCAATAGTATATACACACAAAAATACATACACATACACACATCTCTTTGTGTTTTGTTTTTAGATTTTTTTGAGGTACTCTTCACCTCATATAAATATATCTTTAATAAGAAAAGAAAAGAAGCTACTATCCGATCATATTTCATAAACTTGCACCAATAATTTGTAAGCTAAAAAAATCTAATGTCAATTCTCACCCTATAATTGATATATGACTATGCACAATATTATGTCACACTTTTCAAAGCGACATCTACTAGTCTAGATTATATGAAAATCCCTTTTTTCCTTATTGTGAGTTATTAAAATCACCTATGGTCTTATCATGAGCATGGCTAAACCATTTTATTAAAATTATTATCTTTTTAGAATTGTGTATATATTATAATTTGGTTGGTGATTTGATTACTCTCTCTTTTTTGATTTATCTAAATAATAGTTTTTCATCCCAAAAACATAGCATGCGATTATATACTTGTGTTGTAGGTTTAGTTTTTTGACATTTTGTCATCATTATCCTTGGAATTATCATACATACCATCACTAGTGCTTGTCAAGCTATAATTTGGTGATCTCATTTCCATTTCATTATTCACCTTTCTCCTTATTAGGCCATCAACAAGATATTTAGGAAGGAAAGCGAAGGAATTGCTACAAATATAATTTATAATGTAGGTTGCTCATTCTTTTACCATGATTACACAACTATGAGGGTTTATTAAAGTGGCTACTCTAGTACATGTGCTTTTATAGATTTAAACAAGACATAACATTTCCTATAACAATAAAGGTCATCGATTTATGTTGGCAACTTATTTGTTTGAATTTTTTTACTTGAAAATGAATAATTCATAATTGTTTATTGTGGAATTTTCAATTTGAAAATGAATATTTTGTGATGATTTATTAAAGAAACCCATACACCACCATAATCTTGGAAGGGTTGTCCAAAATAACTATTTACAACATTACCAAACAATACCATTAACACTAGACTAGCATCACGACTTCTAATCTACATAAGGAATGGGTAGAAAACTACCCACCATCTAGGAAGGAGAGTGAGAGTTAGCAAAGCGATTTTTTCCACCTCGTAACAACTGTTTAGATGTTTTGGTAGGGTCCCCACCATAAGGGGAAGTTGATAGAGCCCTCTCTAAGAGAAAATCCACAACAAGAACAAAGTGTTAACAATGTTGTTCAATAAACAAGGGTTGCTCCACTTAGGAGCAACAATAGTTGGAGAATGGTCCATGGATAGAGGTCCACATTAACAACAAGAAGTGGCATTGGATCCACTGGCCCAGATGAGGCTAGCTTAGTAGAAGCATCATCGCATGGGGGAGTCAATAACTAGTTTGTGAAGAGTCACCAAAAGAGTCAGATGTATGGACAATCAAATGATTGTCATTTGTGCCTCCACCAACTATCAAGGCCTCTTCGACACTCAATAGAACATTTTGTAGTCAAATTAATAATAGAGAAGCATTGTTGACATTGAAAGAAGAGACCCTCATCATCTAGCAACTGAAACCATGACCTATCTCCTTCCATAATTTATTATTTCAAATAAATCAATAATTATTTATATTAATTAAATTAATACGATTTAATTTAAATTATAATATCTCCTTTTTTTGATAAATCGATTCAATACTATCATGTAATGTAAATAAATAAATCAATAACTATATTTAAAAGTTTAGCTATTGAGTACTATAAACCCATCCAACAATAAGCAATTACAATATACATTAATTCAAACTAATATAAATAATTTTAAATTTATTATTCTTAAATATAATTAAACTCAAGTCATATATCATTCAATGTAAATAGATTAATCCATTATTCTCTTAAAAATATAGTTATTCATTATTATAAACCTATCCAACGACAAGCAATCATAATATACATTAATTCAAACTAACATAGATAAGTTGAAATTTATTGTTCTTAAATATAATTGAATTGAAATTATATTTTAAATCTTTACATT
Organism: Cupressus sempervirens; assembly: GCA_028749045.1. Lineage (NCBI taxonomy): Eukaryota > Viridiplantae > Streptophyta > Pinopsida > Cupressales > Cupressaceae > Cupressus > Cupressus sempervirens. The sequence goes on from CM053792.1 coordinate 704,938,100, forward strand.
TCTCAAAAGCTATAACAGACCCTAACTATTAATTCCATAGCTTTAGCATGCATGGTCCAAGTAACCGATGAAAAGTATAAATCGGGTATAAAATTGCTAATAAAAGAGTGACAATTGACATACTAATTTATATTAAATTTATTTAATATAAAATTACAACCGACATATATGTAGGGCCCAATGATTAGTCATCCTCCACGCAAAAGTAATCTTTTAATTGAAGACAATAGAGATGTATGAGGTATATTGTTAGTCAACTTAAAATAATTAAACTTTACTTTTATTATTATCACATTCGTTACATTAGATTAACCATATAAACTCAAACCATCCTTTTCCAAGGAGGACATAGATTCGATTAGTACCCAACTTAACATTTTTCTCACCATCACATTTTGTCTCTCTCTATCACTTTTTTGTTCTCCTATTTAAGATTTTGTTTTCTATCACTTCTCTTTTCATACTCATCATTACCAATAAAGGTGAAGGGGCGGCATGGAATTGATGGTTGTGATTAGTTTTATTAATATTTAAGATTGAATAATACATAGGTATAAATTAGGTCAGCACACAACTAGCATTAAAAAAGTCAAGTATATGAAATAGGATGAAAATGACCAATTTACATGTATAACATTATATACAAATATATATATGGAGATAGTATTTGACAAAGTCAAATTTTTCTAATCTAGAATTAGGTCGAGTATTAATAAAAGGTCAAGTATCTAAAATACGATCAAATGGACCATTAAAATATACAACAATATACTAGGGTCTATTTGGTTGTTTGAATATGATTTGAGATTTGACATTCAAAATTCTGGATTTGGAACTCCAGAACTTGAAATTGAGATTACTGTTTTGGGAATTTGGTTTGAGAGTGTTTGGTTCATCAAGAACTCATTATGAGTATACACATTTCCTCTGTTTGGTTGCTCACTTCATATTTAGAATTAGAATACCTTCAATAAAATGTATATCAATTTAATTGCAAGGTAGAATCTAAAGTCAATAATCCAGACATAAGGCATAAGGAGGCTTTCAACACTACTACTAAAAATGTGCTACTTTGTCTCTTTATTTCATTTATTTTTTCCTTATTGTAAAATACCATACCATCCTTTAAAGTTTGGCCTCTTTTTTATTGTAACAATGGTTTTTTTTTCCTGATATACACTTGTCAACTGAGAAAAGTAAACAAGCAAATAGTCGCAAGGTAAGTTATATAAAATCTCTCTACATGCTTTGGTATTATTAACCTTTTGTCAAGTCTTAAGACAAGCTCTGGTGTCGATGGACATTAGAAAGTTGAAGTTATGTGTTAAAAATCTTCCTAGGAAGATACCCATCGGTTACAACTCTTTCAACAAATGGTCAATGCTTCACCTTTTTAAGATTTTCATAACATTAATTATATTTCTATATGAGATTATTCATGCTTCCGTAGTCTATGGAGATGTGACAGTGCAACAATGATGTTTGCATATAACTTGAAGGGTGGGTTTTGGCAACACCATCCTCCCTATAAAACTGAGTACAATAATCAGTTTAGGATGATAACAATGATGTCTTTCGAACCAAGTTCCATTGTTATCAGTTCTCAGGAAAATACATGATTATGTTGATAAGTTCAATCTAGAAAATGAGGGACAACATGATATTTGATTAATTGTTATCAACTATTCTTTTTGTTCAGTCCCTTGATAATACTTTATAAGGTCGTGCAATTGTAGTAAAACACAATTCTTCAAAATATTGACTTCCAACTAGACTGTTACTTCTGTAATTCAAGTTTTTTCATGATTGTCGATTCCTGATGTGTTAAGTAAAATGATGAGCATACTTATGAATTCTTGCTGAAAAGTATATGATGGAATGTCGACATCATTCCTGATCTTATTCTCCATATCTTAATTTTCAGGAAGATAATGAAGTCATCATGATAGATTCTCTATGTGAAATAAATGATGGAAGGATGAGAGCGCAAGGAGATGAAAATGTGAGTAAGGTAGAGGCAAGAAAATGCAACGATAAGAAACACAAAGCAGATGAGTAGAAACCAATTGCAAGAAACAAAACATAGGCAACAAAAACTAATGACAAACTTGTTAATAAAATGAAAGCAAAAAAGACAACCTGTGGATATTAGAATATTTTCATTTTAATTCATATGTAATCCAAGTTTTTGACAAATTGGAATTAAAATAGGAATTGGAGAAAATTCTACCCATTTAGATGGAATTCCAAATCTTGGATTTGAAGGTAAATGGGGATACCAAATTCTATTTTTTCCAAATCCAATTCTGATTTTGCACACCCAAACAACAAATTATAATTTTTTAAGAATTTCAAATTCCAATTCCATTCTAATTCTAGCAACCAAACGGTCCCTACCATGTAAATAAGTTAGGTATGTAGTTAAACATTGTATTGTAAAAGTAGTTTCTAGGTAAAAGAACCTCTTAATTATTATTTTATTAAAAAGAAAGCATTAAATTTAAATTATAGGTTAAAATGAAATATATTTCATTTATAAATAAATAAATAAATAAATAAAGTGTTAACTTAGTAGTGTTTATAATAGGTATTATAACTTTAAAATAAAATGGTAGAAATAATAGTATTGGGGTATAAATGGAAATTGCACTTAAGTTGATAGTGAACATTTTAAAGATCAAATATGCCTTATGAGTTATCCTATTAATTAGGGGTACTTAGTTGTTTAATCATAAACTTTATCAATGCTTTGTACATTTCTATATAATGTCTATTTTAATGATTGTTGTGTTCTTATGTTGATGAAGTTTCTTGTTGAATGAAATGGATTTATGGATTGTTCCTATTAAGAATATAGATTCTAGTGGTTATTTAATTTCTAGTGTCCTTGTAATCCCTAGGACTCCCCATGGTTGCTAGAGGCTCTTATATCCTATGTATTAGTCTTGTAGTGATATTATATGTTTCTTTTCAATGTTTTCACATGTATTGATGATGTAAGTGTAGATTATTATGTGATATCTTTACCATCTTGTGGTGTTTTCAAATCTTGAATATTTGTAATGAGTTGCTATCTCCTAATTGTGTCTTGAATGGTAATGTAAGATTTTGGGGAGAGCCTAAGAAGGTGTTACTTAATAGGTTTATACAGTTTTAATGTTTTTGGTGATATATTGTGAAGTAGGGTTAGGTGTCCTAAGTGAGTGGCTCACCATAGGTGGTGGGACCCAAAAGTGACCACTGGAAGATCCTATGTAGCAGAGACCAAGGCCCTTAGTAGGTTGGCTCTACATGTGAGTTTTGAATCAAGTGGAAATATTAATTAAATAAATGGGCTGTTGGAGGTTTGGCTTAACACATTAATCAAGATAAGATATTTTTAAGGCACACATATCCTATTGAAGTATTGGGACTATATGTCATCCTATATAAAGCCTTGATGTGGTAGGGTGACAATGGTTTAGGAGGTTGATCCCAACATTAAGGAAAGTGTGATAAGGCCACATATGCCTTGTTGGAGTAATGTGACCATATTTCATTTTGTATAATGCTTGGATGTGACAAAATGCTAATGGTTTAGGAGACTAGTTCCAACATTTGAGGGGTATGTGATGACACTCACCTAGTTGTATTCTAAGCCCTCGCTATGGTTTCATTTCCTTTGGAAGTTTGTGTGAATGTTTTCCATTACATGTGGAATGTTTAATTTGGTATACCTTAGATTGCATTATAGCTTATGTGGATCATGATCTTATCTCCTAGCTAATGGGAGTGGACCATTTATGGTTTGCATGGTTGGGTGGTAAACCATTTCAAGGTATTATTTGTTTTTCAAGTTGATCTTAGATGAAGATGCAAATATTCTCTAATTGATTCTATTTGATGTACAACAATCATGAATTTTGTAGCCAAAATGTATATGGATGTTTATGAAATTGGAAGTGATGTAATTGGGAGGGTAGTTAAAAGTAGGAGGGAAAAAAGGAAATTATACTATGAATATGTATAGGTTGTATACTCCATTTCTCTCTTATGTTAACAAGTTTTAATGGAAAATATTTTGCTATTCATATTATGCTAAAAAGCTTTCTTTATTGATATTGAAAATACATTATTCACCAAACTTAGAAACATTTAGCCTTGTCCTTTTGGGTTTCTTGGAGAGGCATTGCACTTGGTATCAAAGCCATAGGTTTCAACATTGGGAATTCTGGGGTCTCGTATATGGCCTTGGAATAACTTTTCATGATCATGTAGACCCTGTGATGTTCTCAAAATTATTAATATAATTTGAAAGAGAGACACCTTCTCATATATAAATGTTCTCTTGATATTGACTTACTTTTGTTTCAAAACCCTTACATTTTGCATTAGGATCATCTAAGGAGTGAGAGGTGCATTAAAGTTAGAATGTAGTCAAGGTTATCTTAATGACCTAGTATTACAAGCACCCTTTTGTAAGTTAAATTACTTATATATAAGATTTCAACCAACAATTTGAAGAATCAATCACTTATGTTGATTAAAATATAGGATCTTGAAAACTAACAATATTTTAGACTTCCTATACATGGAGTATGTATAAAAGATAACAAGGTGGAAAGCATACACTATTATTAGGAGATTCCATTGATTAACTCATCTATAGAGAAAAAAAGTTATGAGATTGTTCTTACATTGATTTTTTTTTTTTAATGCTTGACAATGTAGTACTAAGATACATATCATCAAAATTTATTATCTAGAAATGATCTTGTAAGCTTAGGTGTGGATAATTTAGCACTTACTAACTTCTGGGAATAAGTCAAATTCTAGGGGAGGAGGATGTGATGCCTATCCTTTTGACGCTATTATATGATTAGATATATGTATTTGTTTGTTTGAATCTCTTATCAATATTATGTTAAGGATTATATTTGATACTATATTTTCATGGATATTGTGAAAATAATTTACTTTGTTTATGGTTATGATTTTGGCTAACCTTGGTAACTCGTCGTGTTGGAAGAGAAAAAAAAATTGTAGTCACTACTACAAGATTTTAACACGATGTTGCACTCCTCCTTGCTTTATTTTATTAATATTTTCACGTGTAGACACAGACACAGACACACACACACACACACACGCACACGCACATGCACACGCACACGCACACGCACACGCACGCGCACGCGCACGCGCACGCGCACGCACACACACACGCGCACACACACACACACACACACACACACACACACACACACACACACATGTATGTTGTGCATATGTTGTTGTTCTTTGATGCAAGTGTGTGTAGGTATATGTGTTACATCCCAATTTTTGACCTAGCTCGAAATATAGCCATTGAGGTTCACATGAGGTCAGTTGGCAGTTTAATTTGATATTTAGTCATTATGATTTCAAGTGAAGATGACATGTGAGTTGATCGTTAATCGCGAATTCATGAATTAAGATGAAAGGTTAACTGATACGATTATTTATAATTTATAATTTTAATTTCTTGAAGGGAGCTTGTCGAAGGTGTCGAAGCATTGTTAGAAAAGAATTAGGCAAGGCATCACCATCACTAGCAGACGGGTAAAGGACCTAGTGATTTGAAATAAGATACATTGGTGGAATTGCATGAGTTATTTAAATAAAATAATTGAGTTAAAATATAAAACATATCTTAAGGACTTTAATTTTTAAAGGATTTTAATTTATCTTTTTTAATATTGTTTTTAATAAATATTTATAAATGAACATTTAAATACAAAATCATTTAGCACCATTATAATTTAATAATCAATTAAGTGATGTTTATAAGTGCATGTAAAATTTTAATAGTATTCAAATTATAATAACTTTAGAATTATTATAATTTATTCCTTTTCAATTTAATATTCTTTGCTAACACTTGGCATAACAAATCAATTTAATATTTGGTGATTTGGATTGTATAATCGTTCAGCATTTCGAATATTTTAATTATTTTCCCTTCTTTTTATAATTCAATATATTGGTATCCGAATGGTCATCTTGGGTAGTCGGATGATTTTCTTTATTACTAATGGTAACCGATGAGCCAAGCATCTTCTTTTAGTAGTCTCTTTGATTATACTTTGATATCTCTCTCTTACCTCTATGCAACCTATGGTTCTCCTTTTTCATCCGTCTATACATTATTGCTATGGGTTGAAAATGAGGAGAGTAATTTTGAGTTTGGGGGGTATTGGCTCCAAGGTTCATTGATTGTTTTTCCTCAATTCCATGGTAACAAGAAACCATGGGGCCTCAACTATAAAGGTCAGATAAAGAAATGATCATTCTCCCTTAGTCCTTTCCCACCATAGTCACTGGTAATCCCAGGTCAGGAACTCAGTAAATTGTGATTGTTTCTGCTTAAAACATCCTCATCACTGGCCGTGGGTCACAGTTTGAAGCAAGGACTTGATTTAAGACACAGGCCATCCAAAGGAGTCACCAATAGTTTCTTGCCCTCTTCTTATTATTAAGATTTAATGTACTGTGATCAAGTTTGAATTAAGCTCCATTGGTACTGAGTTTCTTTTATCATAATATAACATTGTTAATAAGCATAAAGTATACCATTATTTCTATCATTTTCCTACATGACATTATAACAAAGATAAATGCATATAGACTTTCGTATTCCTTGATAAGTCTGTTCTACTCCTTGTAAGGACTATCCTTTTCCTTGTAAAGTTAGTCAATTGTCTTCTAGGATAATATTCCACTGATTTGACATAAGTCTGATGCTTTCTTTAATCTATATTCATATCCAATTATGAGGAATTTCTCTGAAGCATTTATGGTAATGGCAAGAAGGTTAACATTCTAGATAGAATCAATTGTATCTTGATATAAATATTATTAAATGAGAGTGAGATTATGAAATCAGATCACCAAGGAAATCAACGGACAAAAAAGCCAGTATGTGGTGAAAAAGGTGTAAGGTAACATTGTGTTTTAATCTGACAACACCAAGAAATCACTAGCTTGTTGGCCTGAAGGTGGTGAGGAGGTGTAAAGAAATAAACTATGGATATTGCATTGTAATGATGTTCTGATTTTCTTGACTTAGAAACACGACCATTTTCGACTACGCATTGTTAGATTGAGATTAAATTATATTATCTTACTGTTGGTTCTCTACATTATACAAAGTTCATTAAAGATCTTCGTTAATTTAATATGAACCATTATTAGTTAAGACATTTCAATCAATTAATAAGAATTAATTAATAGCTCATGCATATTCTTGTTATGGTGATCTCCTTCTGCCAAGTTGTATGGCGTGTTATTTATCATGATGCCCAGTGGATGGAATGATGCTTCCTGTCAATTCTGGGTAGGGAGGGCCTTTCTTGTCTGAGATCATGTGGGGATATGTTGTGGTCTGAGGTTGGGTGGTTAAGCCCCTGACAATGTTTCACCTCTCTTAAGATGTCAGACAGAGATAAGCCATGCATTCAATTGTTTATCAGAAATAGGTATTATCATTTTAATTTATGAGAAGGCAAGATTAAATTGAAGTATTTTATTGCTAACATCATTTTACTTTCATATAAATGAATAATGAATATAAGTATTTATCTAATCTTGAGTAATTGTCACAGATAAGCAATCAAAAAATAAATAAAGCTAAAGCCCTAATTGATTGTATGATAGCTGGAACGTTAAATGATACAGTGGTATTGGAAACCCTGATTGGATCTATAGTATCAAAGCCCAGGTTAAATTTGTCATTGCAGAAGCCCTAAAATGAATCCATGGTCATGGAAACCCTAAATGGTAAAGTAGTATCAGGAGCCCTAAATGAACCGATGGTAATTGATGCCCTAATTGGTACAAATATTTGTGATGCCCTAATTTAAATTATAGTGGTATTTAATTGAAATTATCATTTGATTTTAAGATAGTGTTTTTTAGATGGTAGTTGTCATATGAAATCGTTACAGAGTATTTGTGGACTAACCCGGGTGGTTGTAGAAGCAACCTTATGTTTTGATTTAGATCTCAATTTTTTGAGGTATGTGATTTTTAGTTTATGTAGTAATTTAATTTGATGGTACTTCAAGTATTTAGTTAAGAAAATTTTGTTTAATTGATTTTAATGGTATATCTTATTCACATGAACATGAAATGATATAACTGTCTTCCTATGAATCGAAGTATAACTGTATTCTTTGGGTATGTTGGATGTTAAATTAGACCTGGAAATACCAGTTTTTACATATGGTATCAGAGCACTGGGTTCAATGCTGAAATCTTGGGTCCAACACTATTTTTGAGAAAAAAACTAAAAATGTAAATGTTGAAAAAGATTTATTTTTGCATATCCGGGTATTGCAATCAAAACTAGAAAATCATTCAGAATAGCCTTCAAGGCTGAAATGATATAAAGTGAACAAATGTATAAACAATTAAAAAAATAAAAAAAATTGGCAAGCTGAGTGGTGGAGATTAGGTTTGATGACCCAAATTTTGAAATCCTTGGCCAGGGTGGAATTAGGTAGATTTGCCAGAATAATTGATTTTGTTGAGTGTCCATATGCTTCAGTTATTTTGTCGAATAACTGTTGGGACTTCAACCCACCCGATTACTTAGTGGTAGGACCAAAATGTTACATATGCCTTATCCCTAGTGGGAGGGCCATTCTTTGTCGAGAATGAGAAGATTAAAAAGGGTCTTGATGCCTAGACTTGTGCAATCCAAACACAGTTTAAAATCTTGATAAATGTTATCTAATCCATCATGAGCGGGTTTGTCGACCCAAATTAATGATAGAAATAAATTGTTACCTATTTGAACTTGAACTGAATGGAAAGAAAACTGTAAACCATGATTCTTTCTGATGTTGGTTAAACGAAAAGATCATTATGTGCTCTAGTAAGGAGTTGGAACTATCAATGCTTATTTACAGATGTAAACTTTTGATGAGATGGGCATAGAAGCCTGAATTACAGAATTGGGAAAGATAAATTTCCAAGTATGAACAAATGAATTGATGAGAATCTTATGAATTGTTTCAGATGCTTATGATCTTGATTTGATGATCTTTCATAGTATATCTTGTTTTTACCCTTTTACACATTGATATACATGTATAATACACATGCAATGTTACTTGTTGAGCTATTGTAAATTATTCTTGAGATATCCTATGACGAAATGATTATTCTAATGAAATATTGGGTATGAAGGCCAAGGTTGCAATGGAAAAACATGGATTCACTAACCTATTATAGGTAATATGTAAGTTTGGAAGGAAGATCTATCCGTTATTGAGGGCCATATGCCAGATGGTATGTATGAGTAATTTAAATTATGATCAAGTTATGATCTAGAACTTGCTAGTTGAAGAATTTCAATTTTGAATATTTATCTTATTTCCAACCATTGAACCCTATAAATAAAGAAATCAATATGGAATCAAACTAATGATATGGTGAGTGTCTACATAAGTATGACAAGAATATGAAACATAATCGACTCAACCGATGCTAAGATGACCACCATTACGATAAAGTGAACTCAGGTGAGTGCATGTTCAATTTTATGTTACCATGCAAGTATCTTTTTGGAAACTTTAAAGTAAAAATGGATCTTGAGTTTCGACTATGATTTTCATCCTGACCAATCGAGAAAAGAAATGATATCACAATGATTCTATACATATATCTTATATGTGGAACCTTCTTTTAGTGTGTAAATTGTAGAGGACATCGAGGATGATGAACCACAAGGGGAATGGTACGTTACATTCCAATTTTTAAAATACTCCTTTATAATGTTCATTGCAATTTCAAGTTCATTGAGGATGATGAACCACAAGGGGAATGGTATGTTACATCCCAATTTTTGACCTAGCTTGAAATATAGCTGTTGAGTTTCACATGCAGTTAGTTGGTAGTTTAATTTGATATTTAGTTGTTATGATTTCAAGTGAAGATGACATGTTAGTTGATCGTTAATCGTGAATTCATGAATTAAGATAAAAGGTTAACTGATAGGATTATTTATAATTTATAATTTACTTTCTTGAAGGGAGCTTGTCGAAGGGGTGGAAGCATTGTCAGAAAAGAATTAGGCAGGGCATCACCATCACTAGAAGACGGGTAAAGGACCTAGTGATTTGAAATAGGATACATCGGTGGAATTACATGAGTTATTTAAATAAATAATTTAAATAAAATAATTGAGTTAAAATATAAAATGTATCTTAAGGACTTTAATTTTTAAAAGATTTTAATTTATCTTTTGTTATATTGTTTTTAATAAATATTTATAAATGTACATTTAAATACAAAATCATTTAGCACCATTATAATTTAATAATCAATTAAGTGATGTTTATAAGTGCAGATTTTAATAGTATTTGAATTATAATAACTTTAGAATTATTATAACTTATTCCTTTTCAATTTAATATTCTTTGCTAACACTTGGCATAGCAAATCAATTTAATATTTGGCGATTTGGATTGTATAATCGTTCAGCTTTTCCAATCTTTTAATTATTTCCCCTTCTTTTTATAATTTGATATATTGGTATCCGAATGGTCATCTTGGGTAGTCAGATGGTTTTCTTTATTACTGATGGTAACTGATGAGCCAAGCATCTTCTTTTAATAGTCTCTTTGATTTTACCTTGATATATCTCTCTTACCTCTATGCAACCCATGGCTCTCCTTTTTCATCCGTCTATACCTTATTGCTATGCATTTAAAATGAGGAGAGTAATTTTGAGTTTGAGGGGTATCAGCTCCAAGGTTCATCGACTATTTTTCCTCAATTCCACAGCAACAAGAAACCACGGGGCCTCAGTTAGAAAGGTCAAACTAAAGACATGATCATTCTCCCTCAGCCCTTTCCCACCATAGCCATTGGTAATCCCAAGTTGAGAACTCAGTAAATCGTGATTTTTTTTGCCTAAAACATCCTTATCACTGGCCGCAGGCCACTGTTTGAAGCAAGGGCTTGATTTAAGATGCAAACCATCCAAAGGAGTCACCTGTAGTTTCTTGCCCTCTTCTTATTATTAAGATTTAATGTACTATGATCAAGTTTGAATTAAGCTCCGCTGGTACTGAGTTTCTTTTATCATAATATAAGATTGTTAATAAACATAAAGTCTACCATTATTTCTGTCATTTTCCTAGATGACATTATAAAAAAGATAAATGCATATAGACTTTTGTATTCCTTGATAAGTCTGTTCTACTCCTTGTAAGGATTTTCCTTCTCCTTGTAAAGTCAGTCGACTGTCTTCTAGGATAATATTCCCCTGATTCAACATAAGTCTAATGCTTTCTCTTATCTATATTCATATCTGAGTATGAGGAATTTCTCTAAAGCATTTATGGTAATGGAAAGAAGGTTAACATTCCAAATAGAATCAATTGTATCTTGATATAAATATTATTAAATGAGAGTGAGATTCTAAAATCAGATCACCAAGGAAATCATCGGGCAAAAAAGCCAGTATGCAGTGAAAAAGCTATAAGGTAACATTGTGTTTTAATCTGACAGCACCAAGAAATCACTGTCTTGTTGGCCTGAAGGTGGTGAGGAGGTGTAAAGAAATAAAATATGGATATTGCATTGTAATGATGTTTTGATTTTCCTAATTTGGAAACACGAATATTGTTGACTATGCAGTGTTAGATTGAGATTAAATTATATTATCTTGCTATTGGTTCTCGACATTATATAGAGTTCATTAAAGGTCTTCATTAATATAATACGAACCATTATCAGTTAAGACATTTCAATCAATTAATAAGAATTAATTAATAACTCATGCATATTCTTGTTATGGTGATCTCCTACTGCCAAGTTGTATGGTGTATTATTTATGATGATGCCCAGTGGATGGAATGATGCTCCCTATCAATTCTGGGTAGGGAGGGTCTTTCTCATCTAAGATTGTGTGAGGATATGTTGTGGTCTGAGGTTAGGTGGTTAAGCCCTTGACAATGTTTCACCTCTCTCAAGATGTTAGACATGCGTCAGACATAGATAAGCCATGCATTCAATTGTTTATCGGAAATAGGTATTATCATTTTTGTTTATGAGAAGGTAAGATTAAATTGAAGTATTTTATTGTTAACATCATTTTACTTTCATATAAATGAATAATGAATATAAGTGTTTATCTAATCTTGAGTAACTGTCACAGATAAGCAATCGAAAGGAAAATAAAATCGAAGCCCTAATTGATTGTATGATAGCTGGAACCTTAAATGATGCAGTGGTATTGGAAGCCCTAATTGGATCCATGGTATCAAAGCCCTAGTTGAAATCTGTCATTGCAAAAGCCCTAAAATGAATCCATGGTCATGGAAGCCCTAAGTGGTAAAGCGGTATCAGGAGCCCTAAATGAACCAATGGTAATTGATGCCCTAATTGGTACAAAGATTTTTGATGCCCTAATTTAAATTATAGTGGTATTTAATTGAAATTATCATTTGATTTTTAAGATAGTGGTTTTTAGATGGTAGTTGTCATATGAAATCGTTATAGAGTATTTGTGGACTAACTCGGGTGGTTCCAGAAGCAACCTTATGTTTTGATTTCGATCTCAATTTTCTGAGGTATGTGATTTTTAATTTATTTAGTAATTTAATTTGATGGTACTTCAAGTATTTAGTTAAGAATATTTTTTTTAACTGATTTTAACAGTATATCTTATTCACATGAACATGAAATGATATAACTATATTCCTATGAATCGAAGTATAACTGTATTCTTTGAGTATGTTGGATATTAAATTAGACCCATAAAAACAGTTACTCAAGATTAGATAAATACTTATATTCATTATTCATTCATATGAAAGTAAAATGATGTTAACAATAAAATATTGCAATTTAATCTTACCTTCTCATAAACAAAAATGATAATACCTATTTCTGATAAACAATTGAATGCATGGCTTATCTTTGTCTAACACATGTTTGACATCTTGAGAGAGGTGAAACATTGTCAGGGGCTTAACCACCCAACCTCAGACCACAACATATCCCCACATGATCTCAGATGAGAAAGGCCCTCCCTACCTAGAATTGATAGGGAGCATCATTCCATCCACTGGGCATCATGATAAATAACACACCATACAACTTGGTAGCAGGAGATCACCATAATAAGAATATGCATGAGCTATTAATTAATTCTTATTAATTGATTGAAATGTCTTAACTGATAATGGTTCATATTAAATTAATGAATATCTTTAATGAACTTTGTATAATGCAGAGAACCAATAGCAAGATAATATAATTTAATCTCAATCTAACAATGCGTGGTCGGCAATGGTTGTGTTTCCAAATCAAGAAAATCAAAACATCATTACAATGTAATATCCATATTTTATTTCTTTACACCTCCTCACCTTCTTCAGGCCAACAAGCCAGTGATTTCTTGGTGCTGTCAGTTTAAAACACAATGTTACCTTACACCTTTTTCATCGCATATTGGCCTTTTCCCCTGGTGGTTTCCTTGGTGATCTGATTTTAGAATCTCACTCTTAGTTAAAAATATTTATATCAAGATACAATTGATTCTATCTGGAATGTTAACCTTCTTTCCATTACCATAAATGCTTCAGAGAAATTCCTTATACTCAGATATGAATATAGATAAAAGAAAGCAATATACTTATGTTGAATTAGGGGAATATTATCCTAGAAGACACTCAACTAACTTTACAAGGAAAAGGACAATCCTTACAAGGAGTATAATAGACTTATCAAAGAATACGAAAGTCTATATGCATTTATCTTTGTTATAATGTCATCTAGAAAAATGATAGAAATAATGGCAGACTTAATGCTTGTTAACAATGTTATATTATGATAAAAGAAACTTAGTACCAGTGGAGCTTAATTCAAACTTGAACACAATACATTAAATCTTAATAATAAGTAGAGGGCAAGAAACTACGGGTGACTCCTTTGGATGGTCCGTGTCTTGAATCAAGTCCTTGCTTCAAACTGTGACCTGCGGCCAGTGATAAGGATGTTTCAGGCAGAAACAATCATGATTTATTGAGTTCTTGACCTGGGATTACCAGTGGCTATGGTGGGAAAGGACCGAGGGAGAATGATCATGTCTTTAGTTTGACCTTTCTAACTGAGTCCCTGTGGTTTCTTGTTGCCATGGAATTGAGGAAAAATAGTCGATGAACCTTGGAACGGATACCCCCCAAACTCAAAATTACTCTCCTCATTTTAAACGCATAGCAATAACGTGTAGATGGATGAAAAAGGAGAGCCATGAGTTGCATAGAGGTAAGAGAGATATATCAAAGTACAATCAAAGAGACTATTGAAAGAAGATTCTTGGCTCATCAGTTACCATCAGTAATAAAGAAAACCATCTGACTACCCAAGATGACCATTTGAATACCAATATATCAAATTATAAAAAGAAGGGAAAATAATTAAAAGATTGGAAAAGTTGAATGATTATACAATCCAAATCACCAAATATTAAATTGATTTGCTATGCCAAGTGTTAGCAAAGAATATTAAATTGAAAAGGAAGAAGTTATAATAATTCTAAAGTTAGTATAATTCGAATACTATTAAAATCTTACATGCACTTATAAACATCACTTAATTGATTATTAAATTATAATGGTGCTAAATGATTTTGTATTTAAATGTACATTTATTAATATTTATTAAAAACAATATAACAAAAGATAAATTAAAATCCTTTAAAAATTAAAGTCCTTAAGATATGTTTTGTATTTTAACTCAATTATTTTATTTAAATTATTTATTTAAATAACTCATGCAATTCCATGGATGTATCCCATTTCAAATCGCTAGGTCCTTTACCCGTCTGCTAGTGATGTTGATGCCCTACCTAATTCTTTTCTGACAATGCTTCCACCCCTTCGACAAGCTCCATGCAAGAAATTAAATTATAAATTATAAATAATCATATCAGTTAATCTTTCATCTTAATTCATGAATTTGCAATTAACGATCAACTAACATGTCATCTTCACTTGAAATCATAACGACTAAATATCAAATTAAACTGCCAACTGACCTCATGTGAACCTTAATTGCTATATTTCAAGCTACGTCAAAAATTGGGATGTAACAACATGACATACACTTTACTTGGCTACATAGGTCTGATTGTACCTCAAAATATTTAAATAAGTTATTGTTCAATTGATGAGCTTAAGATGATTTCTAATGAATGGTTAATAAAGAACAACACTTGGTGAAGGTTTTTAAAATGGGGTAACAAGAAGAGGGGGTTTACCATGGAGGAAACTCCTTAGTTAAGCACACTCGAGCTAGAGTAGTACTGGGATGGATGACCTCTCAGGAAGTCTTGGTGCTTCACATCTATGAGGATCAGCTAGATCCAATGACTGCTAAGTGTTCCATTTATTCTCATGAGAGATGTATTCGTGTTGGATCACTACTCATGATACATGGATCAATGAGTTTCACTTAGAAATTACATAGTTAAATCCTAATAGCAATATCATAATTTGACTTGTTGTAGAAATTATCTCCACTTATAAGTTATTGTTGGTAAGGATATGGCATCATGATCTATATAGGCACCTTTTTATCCTTAGAACCATGATAGGAAGTTAGTCACCTAGTCTAGGGGGTTATGTTTTATCATTTCATTTAATAGTTTTATTAGTGGATGTTAGTATTTATAAGTATGTGTCATGATCTTGATGTATGAATCTCATGTGAATTTTATATGTCCATACTATCATAATTTTTTAATAATTATACATGTGTGATACTTTAGGTATATTTATCTAGGTATATATGAGTACACACATATATGCCCAAATAAATATACAAACTATTGTGAATATGGCAACTAAGTTAATTATATGTTCTTATGTAAAATAAGTGTGTTAAATATTAAAGTAAATAAATAAGAAAATTAAAAATAATTAAATGATAATAACTAAAAAAAAAAAATTATTCTACCTCTGAGAGACTTGAATCACTAACTTCACAAAAATTAAGTAAGTTACCAACTTACCATTTATACATTGGACGTCAAAGTCGAAAGGAGTTGTTCATAACCATTATGCCATTTATATTCCTTTAAACTAAGTCCCTAGGAATAAAATATTAAAGAGTGAAAGTTAATTAATCTAAATAAAAAATATAATATATAAATTGAATTACGTAAATAAAGTTAGATTTATTAAATATGATTATTTAATAAATCAAACCTTAAGACCAACTCTCACATCAGGAAGCAACTTCTACAACTAATTAGAGAACTATAAATATGACTTTTTGAGAAGCCATAGGGAAGGAAGGAGATGAATGGTTTTTGTAGAGGAATGCTAGTCAAAAAATTAAAAGGAAGAATCCACTTAAAGGTTTTCCTCACTTTTAGAATTGGAGGAGAAAATTTTGAAGGTTTGAGGAAGGTCAAGAAGGAGAAATTTAGGAGGAGGAAGATACTATAAATATTTTAGTCTAATTTCATGGAAATTTGGCAGAGTCACAGTCTTAAGAAGTTACACCTTCTCCATTATTTCGAGTCTCTAGTAATGCTTTACTTTTTTATTTCAATGTTTGATAGATGAAACCTTATAATAGTGGGATCTCATTAGGAGATTAGTGTATGAAAAAATTAATTATAGAAAAAATAGTTTAAGAGAGATAAATTAAAATAGAAAACATATAGTTAAACTTAGAGGAAATGATATATATAAATTTACCGCTGAGAGAAAGGATCATTAGCATAGGTAAAATTAAGAGTAAATTATTATGTTAGAAATAAATATGTTAATTGACATAATGTAGATTGCCTAAAACTAAATTAAATATGACTATAATTTAAACAAAGTTTATTTTATCGAATATTTTTATTAGTAAGTTTTTATTTTACCTAATATTTAATGTTTACATTTTAATAAGTAAAACATACAAATGAAATGAAAAGAGTAAAAAATAAATCAGATTTCTTTTATTAATTCAAAATATTTAATATTAATGATAGTTAAGAATGATTAAATAATCTTGAAGATATAATTTGGATATAAAGGATTGTATAATATAAAAAATATCATTTTTAAAAATATTTTTAATTGAATGAAAAAAATTAAGTTATAAAAATGCAATACTAAAATATAAAAATCTAAATCAACCTATTTTCATTCAAAAAAAATCATAGTCATCTTAATAAAAAACAACTATACAACCCGACTCATGTAAGAGCTAAATGAATTCACCCAATCAAATCTTTGAAATATATTTTCTAAAAATTGTAAAGTTAAAAATCTTGCATCTCTGCTTATCCAAAAGTCAATTAATTCTAAGTGTAGAAACTAAAAAAATTTAATCACTAGTTAAAACCTAAAATTCAAAAATGTATAATTAAAAATAACTTGCTCTCACATATCATAAAAGCCAATATAAACAAGAGTTGTGATACAACAAGAGTCTCACCTAATGTAAAAATGAGTTAAGATTGAAATGAAATATAATTTGATGACTTTGATTAAATAGATCATAAATTAGTATTGTAAATTTTATAAATAATAATAATATAAATAATATAATATTTAAAATATTATTTTATTGCAAGTTAATAAATTATATATATATATTTGCATTTTTCTATCAATAAATTATAGATAATTATTGTATATAAACTAAAGTTTAGATATATTATTAATAAATATTTTGTAAAGAAATAAAATGTTAATTTTGTCAAACTTAATTTTAATGTGATATATATATATATATATATATTAAAATTATATTTTATAAAAAAAATAATTTTTTTACATCAACCTATACTATTACTTGGCAGTTATGAGAGAATGTCTAAAGTTTAGATATATTATCAATAAATATTTTGTAAAGAAATAAAATGTTCATTTTGTAAAACTTGATTTTATTGTAATTTATAATATTTAAACATGTAAATATAATTCTATGTTGAATTGTATAAATATTAAAATCAACTTTTATAAAAAGTAAAATTTTGACATCAACCTATATTTTACTTGAGAGTTATGAGAGAATATGTAAAGTGTAATCTTAGAATATTTTAAAATTTTAAGAAGAAAAATGAAAAAAAGCCACTAAAAATGATGAACCAATCATAAATAAGAAATAGTCTTTCAAAAATAAAAATAAAAATAAGATAATTGTAAAACATTATAAATATAATGTATTTGATGAACCAATCATAAATAAGAAATACTCTTTCAAAAATAAAAATAAAAATAAGATAATTGTAAAACATTATAAATATAATGTATTTTTTTACAAGGTGGCCAAGTTGATTGTAGAAAATGAGATGAAAACATAAGTCTTCTCCTATATAGGCGGGACTAACAAGTTGAGACTGAGATCCACTTCATTTTTTGATGTCCTCTCCACTATGAGATGAGAGGGAGATTTTACTGCCTTTTTAGAGACTTTTCTTCTCTTTCAATGTTCTTCAGTTAAATTGATCAGTGGTGTCTTGCACTTTATCTTCAGGAGGCCGCCCATGTTCGAGAGATTACCCTGCAGTCTTTTATACCTTAGGGGCATACTTCAGACCAACTAATTACTTCCTTTTTCTCTCCCTTGTCTCCTCCATGGGGTTTGAAAAGACCTTCCAATACTTCTCATTCCATATTGATTAGACACTACACTAGTCTCTCCAGGCAGTGACAATCTTACAATGGTTCTACATGACAGTCTAAGACTATGAATCATCCACGTACTTGTCATAATAGTATACAAATTAATTATAATATTATTTTTGTTCTAAACCTAATTTGAATAATGTAAATTGAAATTTAATTTACAAGAAAAATAAAATAGAATTGTTTAAAACAATTCTATCTAAATCATTTGTTTATTTTTTCATCACTTAGTATGTTATATTATTGATTGATTTTTTAAAATTTGTTTTAAATTTTTGAATGAAATAAAAGTAAGTATAGTCAATATAAATGAATTGTTCATTTTATCCAATCAAAATTAGGAGATTAGAAATGATAAAATATTGGTACAGAAATATTATGATTACTATTTTTCTACTTGTAAATTCTATTTATATGAAGTATAGTTATGGTACAAATATTATTTTAAATTGTATTTTACAATATCTTTTTATATATCACAAAAAATTCTTTATATTATTTGGGAATTTTAGTTTTTAAAGAATAATCTAAAGTGATTCAAATATTTAATCATCCTTCTATATATGCAAAGAAGACAAGAATTGCTAACCAAAACTCTAGCAATATGGGAAGCTTGGAAAAAAGGGCTCCTGTAGCAACAAATCAAATCAGCCTATCATAATCGAGACACACACACACACACACACACGCGCGCGTGAGTGCACACACACACACACACACACATGCACACATGCACACACGCACACACATCTACATCCACAAAGTTGAAACTTAGTAGTGTTTATAATAGATATTATAACTAGTTGTTTGAACTAAAATGGTTAAAATTATAGTATTGGGCTATAAATAGAAATTGTACTTATGGTTAAAATTATATGTTAATAGCGCGCACACAGCCACACACCCACACACACACACATGCGCACGCACACACACATATGCGCGTGCTCACACACACACACACACGCACAAGAACACACACACACACACACACACATCTACATATATAAAGTTGAAACTTAGTAGTGTTTATAATAGATATTATAACTAGTTGTTTAAACTAAAATGGTTAAAATTACAGTATTGGGCTATAAATAGAAATTGAACTTATGTTAATAGTGAACATTATTAAGATCAAATATGCCTTATCAATTATCTTATTAATTATGGATACTTAATTTTTTATTTATGAACTTTATCAATACTTTGTACTACATTTCTATTGAATGTGTATTTTAATGATTGTCGTATTCTTATGTTGACGAAGTTTCTTCATGAATGAAGTGAATTTATTGATTGAACTCTTATTTTTTTTTCCTTGTTAGGGATATATATTATAGTGATTATTTTATGTCTAGTATCCTTGTAATCCCCAAGACCTCCCATGGTTGCTAGAGGCTCTTATATCCCATGTATAAGTCTTGTAGTGATATTATATGTTTCTTTTGAATGTTTTCACATGTATTCATGATGAAAGTGTGGATCGTTATGTGTTATCTTCACCATCTTGTGGTGTTTTCAAATCTTGAACCTTTATAATGAGTTATTATCTCCTAATTGTGGCTTGAAAACCATAGATGGTAATTTAAAGATTTTGTGGTGAGCCTAAGAATGCATTCTTTAATAGGTTACATTTTTTTAATGTTTTTGGTGATATATTGCAGAGTAGGGCTAAGTCTCCTAGGTGAGTGGATCACCATAGTTTTTGGGACACATAAGTGGTCACTAGAGGATCCTATGTAGTAAAGACCAATGCCCTAAGTAGGTTGGCTCTACATGTATTTTTTTAATCAAGTGGAAATATCTATTAAATAAATGGGTTATTGGGGGTTTGGATTAACACATTTATTAAGATACGATTTTTTGAGGCACACTTATTCTATTTGAGTACTGGGACTATATTTCATCCTATTTAAGACTTTGATGTGCAGGGTGACAATGGTTCAAGAGGTTGATACGAACATTAAGGAAAGTGTGATAAGGTCACATATGCCCTGTTGGAGTACTGGGACCATATGTCATTTTGTATAGGCTTGTATACAACAAGATGATAATGGTTCATGAGGTTGATCTCAACACTTGAGGGGTATGCTATGACATTGACCTAAGTCCTCACTCTGATTTTATTGCCTCTAGAATTTTGTGTGATTATTTTCCCTTATGTGGGGGATGTTTAATTTGGTATACCTTAGATTTCCTTATAACTTATGTGGGTCATGATCTCATCTTCTATCTTTGGGGAGTGGACCATTGATGGCTTGCATGGTTGGGTGGTAAACCATTTCAAGGTATTGTTCATGTTTCAATTTTCTCTCAAATGAAGATGGAAATATTCTCTCATTGATTCTATTTGATGTACAATAATTATAAATTTTGTAGCCAAAATGTATATTGATGTACATAAAATCAAAAGTGATGTAATTGAAGGGTAATTTAAAGTAGGAGGAAAAAAAGGAAATTGTACTATGAATATGTATAGGTTGTATACTCCATTTGTTTGTTATGTTAAAAAAAATTGATGGAAAAGGTTTTGTTATTCATCTCATGTTAAAAAGGTTTCTTTATGATATAAATAAAAAATTTATTCACCAAACTTAGCAACATTTAGCCTTGTCCTTTTGGGCCCCTTGTCTTGCACGATGCTTTAACGACATGAATGCTTTCAAACTCCTCTCTTGAAAAGCTAATATGGGATCCACTCCAAGGTTCTAGGTGATCTTGCAACCTACTGGAATCTACTCAATAGAAGATAACTGTGAGTGTTCACGAGGAGGCCTTTGTTGGTTCTAACCAATTTTAGATAAGATGTTGAATTTTCTTGCTATCTCAAAAAAGTAATCACAAAATATTTTTTTTTTTTTTTTTGTTTATGATAAATGTAGTTTAACAATGCAACTATATGAATTCCTAAATTAACCAAGTGTTTGTAAAAGAAAATAACAAAGATAAGGTAATGAGAGGTTTAAAGAAAATGACTTGAAAAATAAATCCCTAATGGACATAAGCCACAAAAGCAATATGACTATGAGTTAAGCCTTTGAAAAAATTGGTAGGTAACCAATGAAAATAGGAGCAATGCTTCCTTAATTCCACCAATGCAATCATTGGTGGGAATTTAGTAACCATAAGATATTTCACTTCTCAATAGATTGCAAGGCCATGAAAAGTGAGCTCATGTGAGACAAGAAGCTATGCATGAATAGTAGGTGATCTCTTCTCCAACTAAGTACGTCAGCAAAATTTGTAAACACATGAAAAACACCATATTTAAAAGATTGCTCAATCAAAATAACACAAAAAACCATTGGCTCCATTACACTCCATGAAAATACACCCACAAAATATAACACACTCCAGAAAGAATCACTACACTTAGAATGAGAGCTCCAATAGCATATATTATTGCATCAAAATAATGGCTGGAATACATATTCAATTCCTCAATTTATAGGAAATCGTCTCCTCAATTTGTGTTGAGAGTGAGAGATTCCTTTATGCAAATATATGCTTAAAACTAATTTAATAAATCCAATTATATACAAATTAACTCTCCAAATGGTGCTAAGTAGGACTCCACCCTCATTTATATAAATTAATGGGTGTATGAGATTTTACATGACTTAAAAAAAATGCAAAAAAAGTAGATAAGAAGAAGGAAACTATAAGAGGATTTGAGAGTCTCTAGAGATGCCAAAAATAGAAACTCAACCTTCTCTAGGCATTTCTAGGAGTTAAACTGCTGTCAAAATGCATTTCAAGTGCATGAAAAGCTCTAAATTTGGAACTATCAGTTAACTATCACCGCACCTCTAACTTCAAAAAATTTCAGTGCACCTTTGGAGAAGCGTACCTTGGTGATAGGTCCAAAAATCCAATTTTTTTTCGAATGTCAAAATTGAAATTCTAGCTTCTAGGTTTTTTCCCCCTTTATACCAGAGGTATGTCTAGATGTTTGCTCTTAAATTTCTCTATGATCTCCATCACTTGGGTAGCATTTGGAAAATCCAAAGCATCATACTTATTCTTTACTATTTTCCAATAGTTGCTAACTTCTATGCGAGTCTCCAAAAAGTCTTCTAGTTTTACATCCAATTCTAGTAATGCCTCCTCTATCTTAAATGCTTGTCTAATGTCTTCATCAATTGAAGCTTCTTCAAATGTCTTTTGAAAAAATATGTGACAACTACTTGCATAGACATGAGTTTATCCCTTGACTCATCTTCAAAAATGTCAAGGCAAGCATCATTGTAATACTTCTCAGCTTCCAAAATCTACTCTTAGGTTTGATCCTTGAGTTTATGAATATCCACATGTAATGTCTCCATTACTTTATTACCAATATCAATCTTCTTATTCCAATCATCTATCTTATCCAATTCTTTCCCCATATATACATCCATAAAAATATGATACCTTAGACCCTTTATTGACTGTAATGCTTGAAGGTCATTACCCCAGGTATGTACCTCGTCCATTAATCCAAAATCCTAGTTCAATGTAGCAACCAACTTGTCTACACTAACTTGCATATGGTCAATAATTTAAGATTTCCCTGTATTATCTGCACACCTTTTTCCTCAAAAATTTCTCACCATTGTTGACACGCATTCAAAAATGGATCCAATTGTACACCTTCCTTCTCCTTCCTATCAAGTGTCACACCCAGAGTCACCTCAAGATTCTTAGGGTATTTGTTGAAAGGACCAACCACTTCATGTAAATAGCCTCTTAGAAGCTCGTTCTATTTCTAGAGCCTCGACAATTCAGACTCATCTTGTTCCAGGTGGTTAAACACTTCTTTAATTCCTATAGTAACCAACAATTTAGCAACATTCATAGTGGGATTTCCCAACAAGATCTCTTTAATTTGATAATCTTTTAGGGTCAGATCTTCAATATCTACATGTAGAGGAGGGATGGCAATATGAGTGAACAAGTCCTAATTTTGATTCTTCATAATGAAGGCTAATGCTCGTGCATCACTCATAGGTGTCTTGAGGGCTTCAACCAATTCTTTCATTCCCTCATCCACATTACAATACAGTTGCCTCTTCTATGTAGTCATCACCTCCCTCTTCAAAAAACTTAGAGTAGTTCCCATAGGAGATATATACCTAGTTAAAAAGGGGTTTGTACTACTAGATCCTTTCCCTTATCACTCCTCTCTGGAGTCTTCTCTTTCTATGAGAGATCTATATTAGGCATCCCTATGTCTGTTGAGTCCACAATCCTCACCTCTATATTTTGTTAAGTTTGTTGAGATTCTTCATATATTTTCCCCTCTTTTGATACTTCATCAGTGAGTCTTTGTTGTGTCTCTTCTTCTTGCACAACTTGTACTTTCTCTTCATTAACAGGAGGGAGAGGAGTAGCTGAACCTTTATCCAGGAAAGACAAATATTGACTTGGTGATGGTGGGGCACTTAGAGGTCCTTGTGGAAAAGGTGGCAATTGAATCCAATCTTCTCCCAAAGGCCGATTCATTGGTGTATCCCTTATCTTATCACCTACAAGTTCAGTACCTACATGCACAAAGACAAAATCTGACATGCTAAAGGCATCGGTCCCTTGACCCTCTTGTTCATCAACCCACTATTGTTGCTCATCCTTCGAAGCTGTAACATTCTTTTTGCATAATCTCCCTCAATGAACTAGATCATTGCAAAAATGAAAGCATCATTCACTCTTCTATATTCTTTTAATGTGATCTGAGAGCTTCTTCTTTACTAGTTGGGGGTATACTTCATAAGACCATGCAGTAGCATCTTGCATGCTTCCCCTCTTAAACAATCCCAGATCCATGGTCATTGCTACCAATAGATACACCAAATAAGATGTCATATAAAACCTTGGATAGGCTTTGACTACCACCAGATGTTCATCTAAATTCTCATTGAGAATTGTGTCCCAATCAATTGACATTTTAGCCATTCTGATGGTCTCGATGAAATGTACAAGTGCCCTACTACTAGTAATCCCATGATCTTGCTTAGGAGCACTTTGGAGTATCTAATATCATCCTTCATATAACCTCTTGTTATGTCAACTTTTTCTCTCTTTGCGCCACATGTGTTCTATCAATTAGATATGATGATTGAATGATTTCAATAGCCTTCTACTGATTGTCCCTATACCACCCTTTCTGCTTGATGATAAGTTAACCTAATGTAATAATTTTCCCTTGGGAGATGGAAAAATTTCTTGATATTCTTTAGCCTTAGATCTAGTACAATCTCCCCTATTATGCTCTTCACCACCCTCTCCTTTGACACATAATTCTCTGCTAAGGCCATATCAAGTTCTGAAGATTTAACTGATGTAGGATGTGAAGCCGCATAAACCAATCTTGACCTAATAAGTGCTAAAACCATCAGAGATCTCTCATTCACCTTGATTCAAAGTACCATGAATGCATTCCAATCAATATGACTTAATTTAGTGTCCCAAATCTTCGAATATGAATCCTGAGAGCAATATTTCATTTATACACCCTAAAACTTGAAGACAAATGGTTTTGGAGCAATCTTCACTATGAGTGAGGACAAGGAGAAGCCATTTTATCTACTCAAAACATGAACCCATTAGTCTAGAAGGTTGAAATTCAAACCCTAACAAAACCCTAATTACTAAAAAATTAAACCCAAAATGCTAAAACATCACAAAACACTCAAAAATCCCCATTTTAGACTTTGATAGGTAGTCTTGAGCACACCTTGTGCACCTTGAGGGTGCACTAGGTGCACCTTTTCTCGTTAGCAAGCTTTAACAACTAAGGGTGCACACATGTGCACCTCGTGGGGTGCGCATGTGCACACACTTTTCTTTTGAAAAGTGTTCTTTAAGTATATTAATAGGGTGCACACATGCGCACCTTGTGGGGTGCGCATGTTGCTTGAAAGACATAGCTTTAAAACAAAATGGTGCACAGTTGTGCACCTTAGGAAGATGAACAACTACGCACCATTGTTGTGATGTTTCCTTAGGGTCTCATTTTTTAGTTTTTTTTAAAGTTTTGTGAGTGAAGGTTTTTAGTGTTTAGTTTTGTGTGTATATGAAGTTGAAGATTTGGCACACCTCTGTGGGTGTGGAGGTGTGCTTAGAACTAGATGCAGGATGAAATGAAATGAGAAGGAGGGTGGAGTCCCATGCGTGTGCACCTACACATGTGCACAATTCCAAAAGGAAGTACTCCTGCACTAAGGCACATAGAAAATGAGCGCTCCTTGGAAGGTGTGTGTGTGTGTGTGTGTGTGTGCTAGTGCGCACCTTTTCCTTATATCAAATCACCTTACATTTAAAACCTTCAATTTTTGACAGCTTGGTTTTTCAACTAGAGGGTCAAGCTAGAATCAGACATCATATAAAGCCCTAAAAAAGGCTCAAACCCCGAACGAGGGGTCTGGGAAAGAAAAAAACATTTACTAGTGGTCCCCATTTCTAGGAGAAATGGGGCGTGCATTGTGAAAACCACAACACCTTGGTAAGGAATTACATGATTACATTCTCCTAAGAACCTCTGTGCTTTGTGAACTAGCCATACACTTCATTAACCTCCCACTCATCCATCTCTAACTCACATATTGGGGCTAACCAAGCATTCTACATATCAAAAAGATTCAAAGTGAGGAAATACTCATAAATTCATGGGAATAAAAGTACCACACAAGAGAGGGAAACCACGATCCACATATGTCTACAAGTTGGACCTGAAGGGTTACTTTAGGGAAGAAGAAATCTTTAGAAACAAAATTGGAATAGAAAATAAAAACAAAAATAAAAAAGGGTCCGTTGGTGAAAACTCCTTTGGTGTGTCGTCAAACCCCATCAAATAAGAAAATAAAAAAAAGGATTTATTCAAAGGAAAAAGCCTCTCTAAGGTTCCTAAAGATGCAATTTTTTCCCCCAATATGATCACAAACTAGAGGTCTCATATATCTTGATCAAAGAAACCAAACCAGTTAACCTAGGTACAAAATAGATCCCAAGAATTACCCACATTACAACATCTCTATCAGGGAAGGAAGAAAGGTATTAGTGACAATTTATAATGTTGTTAATGCATGTGAAAGAGTCATACTAGTTTTTATGTTTTCATTAATATCAAGCCTTAATTTGTAAGACATTATGCTAATTTAATAGAGTGCCGTATCATTTGATTGATGAAGAGGATTTCAAGAAAGTATGATAAGTAAGAGTGTTGATAGGTATGGTATTCAATGGGCACTTGAATATGTTAGATCTTGATAGTACAATGTTGGTTTGATTATTTTACAATCATATAATGTTCATTAGAAAGTATTAAAAATGATGTATGTTTAAGTTACATTGACTGAATTGTACATTTAATCAAGGAACAGAATATTAATCGAGCTAATAGTGTTGTCATTGAGCACTTGACAAAGAAGAGTTGAAGTAACTTAGTGTTAACTAAATAATTTAAGTGTTAACCAAGTGATTTATTTTGTCATTAAACTTGTAGTATTCATCGAGTATGGATAGGAAGAACACATTAAGAAAATAGTTAATCTAAGTCCAACATTTGATGGAAATTAAAAATGTTTAAGAAGTTTCAAAGATAAGGTCAAAGTTTTTATGATATTAACAACTAAATAAATTCAAGGATTATTTGATGAAGAAGAATAAACAATTTAGAGTAGAGCACAAAGTTAAAGGTAGAACAATTTAATGAATCTAAAATCTATGATCATTGTTAACCGAAAAAATATGGAAGAATCAAGAATGAAAAAGTTTTCTTTTTAAAGGTATGAACAAGATTGTTTTTGTTTATGATTATTGCTGATCATTGGTGATAATTGTTAAATAAAAATTCAAGTGGAAAAACAAGATATAAGTTAACGAAGAAGAAAAGAATTGAGAAGATCAAGAAGAGGAAGTGCTAAATGAAACAATGAATGTGTGAATCAACTAGAAAGAGATCAAAAGGAAGAGACTAAGAAAAGAAAATATTTGGACAAGAAAGGTTGTGCTAAAGCCTAGCATATCACATGGCTGTTACTATCTTACTATTGTAGTAGATAAAATCTATTGAGTAAATGAACCTAGCACATCTTTGAAATCCTATGTGGTAGCATCCAATAGTGATGTTTTATAAGTCTTTTAGAGTATGCGACTCTTTAGAAATGTCAATGAGTGATTAGGTCTAGACGATCTTTTTTGAAAACCCTCTAACAAGGGCACACTAAAAATGTGCATGTAACCTTTGAAAAGGTTGGATTCTAATAGGGCTCACATTAGAAGAGTGAAATTATTTGGGTTACTAGTTCTTAGGTGGTTTTTCCCTTTATAGGGTTTCCACATTAAATACTTGTGTCAAATGTATGCACGCCTATTGTGTTGAAAAGTTTATTTCATGTTAATTACTTAATGTTGCAACTTGGTATATGTTAAGTGATTATTCTAATATTCAATATAGTAAGGAACAATGAGATGATGATTTGATGCAAAAAATTTACAAGTCTAATTTGAAATTAGGTTGGTTGTGGTTATTGAGTTATTGATTTGAAACTTTATAAAATTTTAATTAGTACTATATTATTTTATGGCTTGTAGGATAATTGGATATAACTGATTCACCCCCTATTCTCACTTATCTTAAAAAAGGGACCTTGTTGAACTCCTTAAGGAAAATATCAACAAACTCACATGGTCATATCATGACATGCTAGGATTATAAATGAAGCTAGTTGTGCATTATCTTGTAGTAGATTCCAAAGGAAAAATAAAAAATAAGTTGAGAGAGATTCACCCCAAGGTGGAAATATTGGTCAAAGTAGGACTAGATATTTTCTCTATGCCAAAGTCATCAGAATCATAGACTATTTAGACTAGATCCATCAGGAAAAATAAGGATTTGCATAGATTTTAGGGACTCGAACAATGCTTCTACCAAGAATCATTTTCCATTCCCAAGCATCAACATGATGATGACTTCCCATTCCCAATAATCAACATTATAATGGACCTCACTATTGGACATGAGAAGATATCTCTCATGGATGAATTTTTAGGTTATAATTATATCTCTATTCCCTAGGGTACTTTCTACTATAACACAATGCCATTTAATTTGAAGAACATGAGGGTAACATATAAGAGAGTCATGTAATCCATATCCAATGAGTTAATCCACAAAATACACAAGGATTATGAGGATTCCAAATTGAAAAAAATAGTCCATTGCTTGGATTATCTCAAAGAACTAGAGGAAAATTTTAATCACCTTAGAAAGTACTACCTCAAGCTAGATCAAAAAATGTATGTCCTTGGTGACACATCAAGAAAATTTCTAGGGTTCATAGTTTCATAGAGGCATAAATATTGACCCTCAAAAGGTCAAAGATATCATGAATATACCTCCTTCCAAGATATTGTGATAGTTGTGTAGCCAACAAGGAAAATTGTAATAAGTTATGAAAATCTTTTTATAGCTTGCAAAAAAATGCCAATCATTTATACATCTGCTAAAAAGGATCAATATGTCAAATACATTCCTATTTGTCAATCTAACTTTGAAAAGTTCAAGTAATATCTTGTCGATCTATCCATTTTGGTTTCACCATTTGTATGGGGGCCTTTGATTCTATACATATAAACAACTCTAGTATTATTGTGGGTACTCTTAGTTCAATTAAATGATAACATAAAAGAAAGGACCATGTACTAGATCATCCATACCCTTGTGAGTTATGAGTTTAATTACACACAAATGGAGAAAGCATGTATGTCAAGGGTTTTTTTCGCAAGAAACTTTAATATAACATGCTCAATCACATTGTGAAGATCATCTAAAAAATAGACCCAACAAGGTATTTTTGCTCATACATGATGCTCATAGGATGATTATCTAAATGGATAATTTTGCTCAATGAGTTTGACATTCAGTATGTAGATAGAAAAGAAGTTGAGGGACAAGTCATAGTAGATTAGTTGGCTAATGCATCTTGAGTGGATACCCATCCACTAATAATGAAATCCCCTGATGAATACCTTTCTATGATCAAAGAAAAACCTTAATGTAATTTTTTACTTGATGAGACCTATACATCTCATAGATCTAGAGCATGAATATTGTTAGTTACCCCTCAAGGTGACTACATCCCTAAATCCTTCAATTTACATTTCCAGTGTACCAACAACATATCAAAACATAAGGCTCTTATTGTAGGATTAAAAACAATAATATTGTTGGAAATGATTGAAAAGATCATGAGGAAAGTTGTTAGAATGATCATATGGAACTGGTAAAGAATGTTCTCAATCATTGTTTTGTCATTGATGTCAAACTTGCTACTTGCAGGAATGACAATTGCTTTAGTGATCCAAATACTATTAGTTAGTTGATTGACAAGAAGGAGGCAATCAATAAGATGTAACTAGTACACCAAGAGAAAGGTTGAAGTTATGATGTTGTAATGAAGTACAAGGATCAGCTAAGCCATTGATGAAAAAGTGTGTTGATAAAGTACTATAAGACACAGAGAATGGGCACATTGAAACATATCAGAGATGAAAGGTTTTTTAGCTAAGACATCTATAAAGCCTAACTAAAGTTCATTAAAGAGAGGGAGCCAAGCAAGCTAGTAGGTGCCGAACAGATTCTTAGTTGAAGCCGAGAAAGATCAACATCAGGTGCCAAGTAAACTTCAGATGCCAAGTCATACAGAATTTATCAAGTGCCAAGTGAACTTCAGGTGCCAAGCTATCCAAGAAATAGACGCCGAGCATTAGAAAATCAATAGTTCCAAGTAACATAGAGGTGCCGAGCACCAGTAAATCAATAATGCCGAGCTGCTACATTATTTTGAAAATCGAAGATTTGCTAGATCTAAGCCGACAAGGTTGTTATCTAGAAGTTTGTAAATTAAATGGAAGATAAGAATGATGAGTTGGTGGCACAGAACACCATGTAGAACATTTTTAAAAGATACAACTGACGAAGTTTTTAATAAGAACAAGATATGGGATAGATACATTATATCCTACCTAATCCATTTGAAACCCTAAAATTGGAGAGGGAGAATTGAGTGGAAAAGGTGAATCAAATTTCTATTTAAGGAGACATAAGTTCATGAAGAAGACATAAAGAGAGGCGGTCAAGCATGAAAGCATAAAATGCTGAAGGAGGTGTTAAGGAGGAAAAAGAGCATAGTTACTCTATTTCAATAAGAAGACCCCAGATATGGATGCATTGGTATGATGAGTAGGAAGACTCAAGGAGACAAAGCTTGAGAAGAAGACAAGCAGTTAGAGCTGAAGTGATTAAAGCCAAGCAAAAGGATAGAACTGAAGTGTGATATGAAATCTGCAAAGTATGTTGTAAGTTGTATTAGATCAAAAAGCCATTATTGTTACTCTCTAGCAATTGTAACAGATAGTTTAAACCCTATGGACTTAGGTTGGTTTAATAGCCATGAGGTAAATCCTTTAACAGGGTGACATTCCAAGTGAATGTTCAAAAAGTCCTTTAACCAGGCCCATTCCTAACAGTTTGGTGAAATCCTCTAACAAGGTCACATTTAACAGTGTGTTGTAAGCCTTTAACAGGGTAGGCTTTTAACAGGGCATCACTTTAGAAGAGTGAAAATCAAGTAGCATGTTACTGGTGGTTTTTCCCAAATTGGGTTTCCACATAAATCATTGTGTCATGTGTTGATCTTTCATGTTTTATCTTTGCATGTTGATTTACTGTAACTTACTAATATGGTTGATTTAAGTTTGGATAGATGAAAAGTGTATGGATTCATTAAAAGTAGAAAAAAAGTATTATTAGGGCATTTGGACCTTGAATAACTGATTCACCCCCCCTCTCAATTATTCTAAAGAATTCTAACAATTGGTATCAGAGCTAAACTACTGATTTAGTTTAAAGGGACTATAAACAGAAAAGATCAAAATGCCTAAGAGAAAAGTTCCCAAGCTCAACAAAGAAAACTTTATTGCATGAAAAAGCTTGATGAAGTTACATCTTGGATCCATAGGAGATTATGCCCAAAATTCAATTGTCACTGAACATGTAGATCAAACTGGTACTCTTACTATAGAAGACATGAAAAACAAGCAGGAACACAATCAGACAATGCTGGAGATTGCCTCTGCACTCAACTATGCTGAATTTGATGATATCAAAGGATGTGACACTGCATTAAAAATGTGGAAAGCCCTATTAGACATCTATGGAGGAGATCAGAATGTACAGAGAGCAAAAAGAGAAAGTCTCAGAGGAAAGTTTGATGATATGAAAATGGAGGAAAATGAGAATGCTTCTCAGTATGGCGCAAGAATAAAGGAAGTGGTAAGTGCAATAAGATGCTTGGGTGGTCAATTGGATGAAGATACTATTAATAGTAAGTTCTTAAGAACTTTGCTCCCTATCTATGCTATTAGAGTATCAGCAATACAAGAACTAAGATATGTACCAAGAAACAATCTAAGTTTTGAAGGTATAATAGGTAGACTCACTGCATTTGAGTTATCTAACTTTGACAACTATAGACCTGAGAATGTTGAATCTGTATTTAAGGCCAAGCTATCACTGAAAGATGCTTAATAGGTGAAATCAAAGAAAGGAAAAAAAATGAAATATGTATCCAGTGACAGTAGCACTGATGAGGAAGATGTGGAACAATTGGAAGCATTGCTTGCTAGAAGATTTCATAGAGGCAAAGGAAAATTCAAAGGTAAGATGCCTATCATTTGTTTCAATTGCAATGAAGTAGGTCATATTGCTGCCATATGTACATAGAAAAAGGATTACAAGGAAGGCAACAAAAACAAATTCAGAAGAGATGATGACAGGAGAGATTACAAAGACAAAGGTAAGAAGTGTTATATTGTTGAAGAAAATTATGATGATAATGATGATGAAGTTTTTTATGTAGCCATGAAGGACCAATCTAATGAAGAAGAGCCCACAACACTGGTAACATGTATGAACAAGAATGACAGGTGGATCATAGATAGTGGATGCTCACATCACATGACATAAGACAAAAGTAAGTTTGTTAACTTTACTCAGTATGATGGAAATAGTGTTAGATTTGGTAATGATGCTCCATGTCAAATCAAAGGAAAAGGTTCCATTAAGCTCACAAAGAAAATTTCATGTGATAATGCATACTATGTTGAAGGATTAAACTACAATTTGCTGAGTGTCTCACAGTTAGGCAACATAGGATGCAAAGTAGAATTTGGAAACAAAATTGCAAAAATCTATGATATTGATGGTAAACTGATAGAAAAAGGAGATCAAACAAGGAGTAATCTATTTTACCTTGATATGGATGATGTTTCTTGTTTTATTGCAAAATTTGATGATGAATGGTTATGGCATAGAAGGCTATGTCATGTCAACTTTGAAAATCTGGTCAAGATCAGTAAAATGAAGAAAGTTAGAGGTTTACCAAAATTGAAGAAGCTTGATAATATCATGTGCAAACAATGTCAGCTAGGAAAGATGATAAAGTCAAGTTTCAAAAGAAAAAACTATACATCCAAAGAAGTACTTGAACTAGTTCATACTAACTTATGTGGTCCAATGGAAGTACAAAGCTATAAAGGAGATAAGTACATAATGTTGTTTGTTGATGACTATTCCAGGATGATGACTGTTATGTTCTTAAAGCAAAAATTTGATGCTTTTCAAATGTTTAAGTGGTATGTGGCTAGAGTTGAAAAGGAAATAGGAAAGAGCTTGAAATGCCTAAGATCAGACAGAGGTGGTGAATTCACATCAAATGAATTCGAGATATTTTGTAATGATAAAAGAATCAAAAGACAAATGTCAGCTCCTAGAACTCCCCCACAGAATGGAATTGCTGAAAGAAGAAATAGATCTGTGATTGACTATGCTAGAACATTAATGATGGAAAAGACTATTGCTCTAAAATACTGGAGAGAAGCTGTAAGTGTAGCTATTCATACATTGAACCGAGTACAAGTCAAGAAAGGTACAAATACAACACCTTTTGAATTATGGTATGGTCACTCGCCCAATGTAAAACATTTCAAAGTATTTGGTTGCAAATGTTTTATCCTTAAAGATGTTGGAAATGGAAAATTTGATGCAAAAAGTGATGAAGGCATATTCCTTGGTTATTCCACTAGAAGTAAGGCATACAAGTGTTTGAATACTAACACTAATAAAATTGTGGAAAGTGCAAATGTAAACTTTGATGAACATACAAAAGTCCAAGCTAAAGAACTAAAAAGAATGAATGAATACATAACCTTTGTGTATTCCTATGAAGGAATGTCTGATGAGGATGATGTCAATCAAATTGAAACTCAACAACAAGTTTCAATTTCAACTGACTCACAACTAGTGAATGCCGAGTTGCATTCAGAAGCCGAGTTGCAGAATGAAAGAAATGCATAATCTGATTCTGAAGTTAGTACATATGAAAGAGATAAAGAACAACCTGAAAACTCAGTACATAGTGACCCTGAATCAGAAATATCAAACATGGAAACAAGGACAAAACCAAGATTATCCAAATATGTAAAAAGACATCACCCTGCTGAACAGATAATTGGTGACAAAGATGCAAGACTAATGAAAAGGAAAGACTAAGACATGAATCATGTCTGATTAGCAAATCTGAACCTAAGATAGTATATGGTGCATTACAAGATGATGACTAGTATAAAGCTATGGAAGAAGAGATTGATCAAATAAAGAAGAACAAAACTTGGAGTTTGGTTTCCAGACCAGTTGACAAGAATGTGATTGGCACCAAATGGGTATTCAGAAACAAGCTAGATGAGAATGGTGAGATTACTAGAAACAAAGCTAGACTAGTATGCAAGGGTTATGCTCAAGAAGAAAGACTAGACTATGGGGAAACATTCGCCCCTATTGCTAGAATGGAAGGAGTAAGAACTTTACTTGCATATGCTGCATATAAAGATTTTAAAGTCTATCAGATGGATTTAAAGTCTGCTTTTTAAAATGGTAAACTAGAAGAAGAAGAAGTCTACATTGAACAAACGGAAGGATTTGTTGATGAGAACAATAGGGATATGGTTTGTAAGCTACATAAAGCACTCTATGGTTTGAAACAAGCACCTAGAGCATGGTATGAGAGACTTCACAAGTATCTAGTGCAAATAGAATTTGAAAGAACTGATGATAACAACAACATGTACATCAAAGCAGAAGAAGGTAAGGATATTATTGTATTTGAAATCTTTGTGGATGAAATAGTGTTTGGTGGAAAGGAAGTGCTTTGCAGAGGCTTTGCTGAAAAAATGAAACATGAATTTGAAATGTCTATGTTTGGAGAAATCAAAATTTTTGTTGGATTGCAAGTACATCAACTAAAACATGGTATATTTGTGACACAAAAAAAGTACATCAAAGAGATTCTTAAAATGTTTGGATTGGAGGAGTCCAAACCAATCAACACACTAATGGCAACAACGAATAAGTTGTCCAAAAATGATGAATCAGCTAAAGTCAATCAAACAATGTACAGATCCATGATTGGAAAACTACAATATGTTGTACATAGTAGACCAAACATAGCATTAGCAGTTGGAATAGTGGCTAGATTCTCTACTAATCCCAAATAAAATCATCTTATATCAGTAAAAAGAATAATGAGATATCTTAAAGGAATTGATAACTTTGGTCTATACTATAAGAAGAATGGAAAATTTGAGCTCAATGCATATAAAGATGCAGATTGGAGAGGCAACATTGATGATAGAAAAAGCACAAGTGGAGGTGCATTATTTCTAGGCAAAAATCTAGTTACTTGGACTAGCAAGAAACAAACATGCACATCCCAATCCACTGCAGAATCAGAATATGTGGCAGCAGCAGTCAATTGCACAAACATTGTGTGGCTCACACATCTATTGAAAGGAATGAAAGAAGAGGTAAAAAAACCTGTGATATTGTATTGTGATAACACAAGTGCTATAAACATATCCAAAAATCTAGTAATGCATGCAAAAACCAAGCACATCGCAATCAAGTATCGTTATGTCAAAGAATTGGTAGAAGACAAACAAGTAAAGTTAGAATACATTCACACAAAGGAACAAACTGTAGATATCTTCACCAAACCATTGCCAAAGGATGCTTATGAATATCTTAGAGTCAAGTTGGGGGTAATACCCCTAACTCATGCAGTTTAAAGCAACAAGAAAGCTGCCTTGCATCACCAGTAATAAATCATTGAAATATCAGAAGAATGATGTAGAGGATGACAGCAGGAGTAGAAACTCCAAATCAATCACAAGCATGGTGACAAAGGGAGAAAAACAACAAGAAGCCAAAGCTTATATTTTGCATGATAAAGATGCTACATCTTTGGCATTTATGTCAAAGAGGGAGAAATATGCAGAAACTTGATCAATACAAAGCAAGAGGGAGATTGTAACTAAGCTGAACAATTGATCAGTTTGGTTTTGCCATCAATGCCAAAGAGGGAGATTGTTGGAAATGATTGAAAAGATCACGAGGAAAGTTGTTAGAATGATCATATGGAACTGGTAAAGAATGTTCTCAATCATTGTTTTGTCATTGATGTCAAACTTGCTACTTGCAGGAATGACATTTGCTTTAGTGATCCAAATACTATCAGTTAGTTGATTGACAAGAAGGAGGCAATCAATAAGATGTAACTAGTACACCAAGAGAAAGGTTGAAGTTATGATGTTGTAATGAAGTATAAGGATCAGCTAAGCCATTGATGAAAAAGTGTGTTGATGATATACTATAAAACATAGAGAATGGGCACACTAAAACATATCAGAGATGAAAGGTTTTTAGCTAAGACATTTGTAAAGCCTGACTAAAGTTCATTAGAGAGAGGGAGTTGAGAAAGCTAGTAGGTGTCGAACAGATTCCTAGTTGAAGTCGAGCAAGATCAACATCAGGTGCCGAGTAAACTTCAGATGCTGAGTGATACAAGTGCCGAGTAAACTTTAGATGCCAAGTGATACAAGTGCCAAGTAAACTTCAGATGCCGAGTGATACAAGTGCCGAGTAAACTTCAGATGCTGAGTGATACAAAATTTATCAAGTGTCGAGTGAACTTTAGGTGCCGAGCTATCTAGGAAACATATGTCAAGTATTAGAAAACCAATAGTGCTGAGTAACACAGAGGTGCCGAGCACCAGTAAATCAATAATGCCGAGTTGCTACATTATTTTGAAAATTGAAGATTTTCCAGATCTAAGCCGACAAGGTTGTTATCTAGAAGTCTGTAAATTAAATGGAAGATAAGAATGATGAGCTGGTGGCACAGAACACCATGTAGAACATTTTAAAAAGATACAACTGACGAAGTTTTTAATAAGAACAAGATATGGGATAGATACATTATATCCTACCTAATCCATTTGAAACCCTAAAATTAGAGAGGGAAAATTGAGCGGAAAAGGAAATTCAGATTTCTATTTAAGGAGACATAAGTTCATGAAGAAGACATAGAGAGAGGCGATCAAGCATGAAAGCATAAAATGATGAAGGAGGTGCTATGGAGGAAAGAGAACATAGTTACTCTATTTCAATAAGAAGACCCTAGATATGGATGCATTGGTATGATGAGTAGGAAGACTCAAGGAGACAAAGCTGGAGAAGAAGACAAGCAGTTAGAGATGAAGTGATTAAAGCCAAGCAAAAGGATAGAACTGAAGTGTGATATAAAATTTGCGAAGTATGTTGTAAGTTGTATCAGATCAAAAAGCCATTATTGTTACTCTCTAGCAATTGTAACAGATAGTTTAAATCCTATGGACTTAGGTTGGTTTAATAGCCATGAGGTAAATCCTTTAACAGGGTGACATTCCAAGTGAATGTTCAAAAAGTCTTTTAACTAGGCCCATTCCTAATAGTTTGGTGAAATCCACTAACAAGGTCACATTTAACAGTGTGTTGTAAGCCTTTAACAGGGCATCACTTTAGAAGAGTGAAAATCAAGTAGCATGTTACTGGTGGTTTTTACCAAATTGGGTTTCCATGTAAGTCATTGTGTCATGTGTTGATCTTTCATGTTTTATCTTTGCATGTTGATTTACTATAACTTGCTAATATGGTTATTGACTATCATTCTCAGGAATGGGGAGTGGAGCGTGCAGAGTGAGCAAGAATGGGATTTCAAATTAGCAGCTAGGTGAGAATGGGATTTTGAATCAGCAACTAGGCAAGAATCGAGAGAACATGGGCGTTGGGGGGTAATTTGCAGTATCAGGGCAGGAATCAGAGGTGAATGATGCAGACGCCTCAAAGGATGGGGACCCACAAAAGTTGCTGCCTCACCCGGGTGAGAAGATTCCTCCCCTTCACTTGGGTGGTGGGCCACCTAGGGCCTGGGGGCGCTGGTCGAACCTATTTGGAGTCAAACCATTAGGTATGTCAACATTCTTGAAAGTCATTGATAAATTAGACAAGGAGAAGGGTATGTTTGCTCTGAAAGGTCCTTGAGAAATTATAGACCACAATATCCTCAGTATGGCGAATACTCTGGTGGGAAAATATATAGGGCCAAGGCCAAACATTGATGTTGTGAGGGTTTTTACCAAAAATAAATGGGATTTAAAGGGGCATGTAGAGGTGACAACAATGGCTAAAGGTTTCATGACTTTTGAATTTTCTTTCTTGGAAGACTTTTCTAGAATCTTGTGCGCAGCGAATTGGTCTCTGGGGAGATCTACTTTAATCTTGTAGAAATGGTCTTCCAATCTGGACTTGAATAATGATTTCCTATCCCAGGCTCTAATTTGGATTAGACTCTCGAAATTGCCCATGGAATACTGGCATGAGGACGTCTTTGATGGTATTGCCAAGTCTTTTGGAGAGCTTATTTCCATTGATCCTGTAACAACAACTAAGAAGAGACTTACCTATGCAAGGATATGTGTCGGAGTGATCGAAGGACAAGATATGCCTCAAGTTATAGAATTTTAATCTTGATTGGGAAGCAGAATCCAAAAGATTGACTATGAAAGTGTACCTTTTGCGTGCTTCCATTGTAAGAAGGCAGACCACAAGGCTAGATTCTACCCACTATTCAAAGGAAAGGGAATGGGGGGAAAGGCCTGCCCTCAAGGTGGGAAGAAAGCTGCTCATGTTCCCAAAAAAATTTGGAAGAAGAAAGAAATGCAAGTCAAGAAAAATGGAGAGGCTAAAGGAAAAGCTAATGATCCTGTTCCTGATCTCCAAGCTGAACCCCGGGACCTCCAGGTTGTAGTGGAAGCACTGGAAAGAGAAGGGAAAGAGACAACTGAGGACAAAACCAACCCTTCCCAAATGAAGGAAACCAAGGATAATCTCGAAGAGGCAAGTATTATGGAGTCTCAAATCCCTGAGAGTTCTAACGAGGTTGATCCGAACCTTTCCTCTGTCCCGGACTCTATGGAGGAAGAAAAGGAAGGAGAACCAATGTCTCAAAACTCCATAAACCCGATTAGTAGGGAACCCCCTATTATAGTGAATAGAATCTTAGAACGACTATCTACTTCAACATCAAAACAACAAGCTAGGCTAGATGCTTTGTTTGATTTATGTAAAGAAGAAGAAGAGCCACCCTGGACAAAAGTCAGAAGAAGAAAGAAGAAGAATAGCTGGGACCCCTCTCCTGCCTCTCCTGCTTCAACTAGAAGAAAGGCCAAGGTAGATCTTGGTCATAAAACCAACCTGGTGGGAAGGAAAAACAAGAATGAAATCAAGGAGGAAGCAAGAAGAAACATCATGGATGGAACACAATGCACCATCCAGGAAGCTTGCTCATCAATTAAAGCATGAAGATCCTCTCATGAAATATTTGTGGACTCAATGGAATCCACAAGCAAGAAGTTGTAAGGAATATGAGAAGGGATCAAAGGCTTGATATATTTCTTATTTAGGAAACGAAGATGAAGAAAGAAAATTTGGAAAATATTAGATTTAAGAGCAACATGAATGGAATTGCCTCAAACTCAGAAGGAGCATCTGGAGGGCTGTTGCTATTATTCAATAATAGACATTTCAATATTGTGCCTGAGTTTGATGAGGATAACATCCTCTTCTGTAGAGTTCATCATTTGCAAACTAATGATTGCTAGTTTTTAGTGAACATTTATACTCCCAACAACAAGAGAGATAGAAAAAATTACTGGGTGAAAGTTGGAAAATTGGTGCAAGCCAGTGACATTAAGAAAGGCATAATCTTGGGAGACTTCAACTCTCAGCTGGAGGACAAGGAGATGGGAGGATTGCCCCCAGATTGGGAAAGTAAGCAGGATCTTTCCAATTTCATCAATGACCTGGCCCTAATGGATTTGGAGCTCTTGGGGGGTACCTTTACCTGGTCTAACAAGAGAGCTGGTCAGGATTGCATTCAGGTCAGATTGGACAAAGCTTTAATCTCCCTGGATTGGTTGTACTCTTTTAGCTATAGATTATCTCTGCTTCCTAGAGTTGGTTCTGACCACTCTCCCATTTCTCTTTCAGTGTCCCCTCTTGAGCCCAGCAGAAATGGCCCTTTTAGGTTCAAGAAAATGCGGACTACTCACCTCGACCTATTGGATAATGTCAAAAGATGGTGGGGGATTGGTGTTGATGGCTCAACCATGTTCAGAGTCACCAGAAAGCTCAACAATCTGAAGAGGATGGTAAAAATTTGGAACAAGTCTGATTTTGGCCATATTTTCCATGACAAGGAGGAGTTGTCAGAAAATCTATCTATTAACTAAGATAGTATATAGAAGGAAGGATATAATGAGAGTAACAGGGAGGTTGAGCTATTGATCCTGTCAGATCTTCATAACATCATCAATAGGGAGGAAAAGTTATGGAGGCAAAAATCTCAAATCACATGGCTTAAGGATGGAGATCAGAACACGAAGTTCTTTCATCTCTCCACCCTAAAACATAGGGCTAATAATAGGATCTCTGGAATTAGGAAGGGCCAGGTGTTGTTGTCTGAAGATCTAGATATCTCGGTAGAAGCGGTCTCCTTCTTCTCTTTTCTTCTCTCCGAGGACCCCCTGCTTTCCAAGGTGGACCAAGAGGATATCATCTCTTGTATTCCTTAGATTATTCAACCCCACCATAATAAACTTCTCTATGCTATTCCTAATGCTTTGGAAGTTAGAGAGGCCCTTTTCTCCCTACTTGGTGACAAATCACCTGGTCCAGATGGGTTTCCCACCTTTTTCTTCCATATGTACTGGCCGGTGGTCATGGGGGATGTGGTTAAGGCAGTTTAGGATTTCTTCAGAGCTAGAAGTATTCTTAAGGTTCTCATCCCTAAATCCCCAAGGGCTAACTCTTTCGACGAGTTCAGGCCTATTAGTTTGTGCAACTCTTTCTACAAGATCATCTCTAAAGTTCTCACTTCCAGAATGCTTAAAATCCTGCATCTGATCATATCACAGCAACAATCTAGCTTTGTTCCTAGGAGACAAATCTTGGACTCGGTGCTCATGGTTCATTTGGTTATTCATTCTTTAGAAGTTTCCAAGTGGGAAGGTATGTTGCTCAAACTGGATCTTTCAAAAGCCTATGATCGGGTGGACTGGTCCTTTCTTGGGAAGGTCCTTCAGGCCTTTGGTTTTGACTATAAAGTGTGTAAACTCATTTCTCAATTGGTGTCTACCTCCTCTCTTGCTGTTCTGATTAATGGAGGCCCCTTTGATTTCTTTAAACCTTCTAGAGGTCTCAAGTAGGGAGACTCCCTCTCTCCTATCCTCTTCATTATTTTAGCCGAATGCATTGGGAGGCTTATTAAATGTAAAAAGTCTGAAGGAAGTCTTAAAGGGATTAAGCCTTCTTCGAGAAATGTCCCCTTCAATCACTAGCAATTTGTGGACGACACTATAATGGGGGGGGGGGGAGCTTCTGTGAAAGAAGCTAAGACTTTGAAAGAGGTTCTTGATACTTACTCCAGAGGGACTGGATAGCTGATTAACTGGAACAAGAGCTCGAACTTCTTTGTTAACACCCCTAAAGTCAGACAAAGGAAAATTTCCAGAATCCTTGGTTGTGGGGTGGGCTCTCTCCCTTCATCCTATCTAGGGCTCCCCTTGGGCTCCTCTCCCCCTAACTCTTTCTGGAATGGCATTCTAGAAAAATTCAATAAGAAGATGGTTGGATGGAAAGGTGCTTCTCTCAGCCAGGCTGGGAAATGTTTACTGGTCAAATCCACTCTTCAGAACCTTCCCATTTATGCTTTCAGCATTTTTGGAATTCTTGTGAAATTTGCAAAGAAAATGGAGAAAATCCAAAGAGACTTTCTATGGACCAGACTTGAAGGAAAAAAAAGGTACCCTCTTT
Source organism: Cupressus sempervirens (assembly GCA_028749045.1). Taxonomy (NCBI): domain Eukaryota; kingdom Viridiplantae; phylum Streptophyta; class Pinopsida; order Cupressales; family Cupressaceae; genus Cupressus; species Cupressus sempervirens. The sequence continues at coordinate 704,980,052 of CM053792.1, forward strand.
TTTCCTGGGAGAAGGTCTACCTCCCCAAGAGGTATGGTGGTCTGGGCATCGGAAAGCTTACCCATCTCAATAAGGTGCTTCTTGCAAAACAAATCTGGCAAATCTTCAATAACACTGGTGAATGGAAAGACATTCTGGAAAATAAATACCTTAGAAGACCCTCTCTTCATTTTATTTTATTCAATGAGGACATCCCTAAAGGGTTGACTATTTGGAATGGTATCTTGAAGGCCAGGGACCTGGCTAAGGTGAGGGTCTCTTAGAAACTAGGCAATGGGGAGGATATTCAGTTTTGGTCTGACAGGTGGTTATGTCAAGGCTCACTTTCTAACAACCCAGTATTTGAGAGATGGGTGCAAGAATGCACGGAGCTATATGGGTTTAAAGTAAGAAATTATAGGATTGGTCAGGAATGGAGAGACCTTTCCCTCATTTTTGAGGATTTGAAACTAATAATGACTATGCTTAATTCTTTGATCCCTAGTAATAATAAGGATGAGATGGTCTGGAGGGATAATCCCAATGGAAGTTATTTTGTTGCTTCTAGCTACAACTCTCTTTGGGGTTTAAATGAGAAAACCCCTTGGGCGAATGCTTGGCTCACGGGCCTCACTCCAAAGATCAACATATTTTATTGGTTGGCCCTTCAGAACAAAATCCTAATGCAAGATAATCTCATGAAGAGAGGCCATGTTATGCCCAACAATGGCCGCTCTGTAAAAACCAGTCTGAGTCGAGAAATCATATCTTCATTCAATGTGACTTTGCTAGGGAGGTGTGGAGTTCTCTTAATCAGGAAATGGAGATTCTCTGGTGCTGTCCAAATAACCTTATCAACTTTTTCAGTCAATGGAAAAGCCTTTGTAAAATTGCAGGCTGACAGGATAATTATGCCTGGATTGTGCCTCACTTCTGCTGGAGCATTTGGAAGGAAAGGAACAACATAATTTTTAGGGACAGAGAGGAGCTAACAATAATTTTGGGAAGGAAGATATTGAAAAACATAAAAGAAAACTTTCAAGTGATGAAGGAGGGGAAGTTGATATAGGGGACAAGAAGACGGTTAACAAAAAATACAGGAATCCCAAAAGACAAGATGCCAGATGGATTCTACCCCCAGAAGGATGGTCAAAAGCCAACTTTGATGGTGCTTCTAAGGGAAACCTTGGCCCCTTTGGAAGTCGTGGAATTATAAGAAACAATTTTGGGGAGGGGATTGTGGCCTTTGCTCTCCCGCTTGGAACCCAGACCAACCATTTGGCCGAAGCCAGAGCCGCGTGTAGTGTGGTAAAGCTGGCTTTTGAAGTTGGCATTTCCAAAGTTTGGCTTGAAGGGGACTCAAAAAACATAATTAACAATATTAATGGAATCTCCCCCCCCTTGTGGTCAATTGCAAATATAATTGATGAGACACGTGCCACCCTCACAAAATTTGAGAAGGTCTACGTCACTCATGCGTTTAGAGAGGAAAACCCAGTTGCTGACTAGTTCGCTAACAAAGGCGTGGGAGCAGACAAAGAGATGATTTGGCATTCCAAAAAAGACTTTTTGATGGAGGCTAAGTCACTAATCGAGCTGGAGAAAATCCATGAAAGTACGGGTCAATCTAACTGTTATCATGTTTAATAAAGAAAGATTGAATGTTGGCATGAGCCATAATAAGTTTCTTGGTTTTCGTAATCTCAACGGATTTTTTCCATCATTTAGACACATTTGGAGTATCTTTATCATTTTCACTTGCTATTATATCAGAGAAGCGAATGATCACGAACCCAATAATAGAAAGAGAGCCAAAATCTTGGTTGGAGAAAATTTGCAGAGATTGAGGCTCATGAGAATAGTTGAAGAAAAAATGGATGTCATGACTGGAGAACGGAGCAAAAAGGAGCCGGCGGGTGAAGTGGAGAAGTGGAAGAATATGGGCAAAGTCTAGAAAAAACTAGAAAAGGGCGGGGTTGCAAATTTTTTGGAGAAACTCCATGGTTTTGACCCTGAGGTCACCAACAGCATGGTGAAATTGTGGAACAATGGCAAGGTCAAGGTGATGGGGTTTCTTTCCAAATCACAGAGGAGGTGGTTGTAGAGGTCACTGGTATCCCTATGGAGGGTTTCAAATTCTACAGGGACAAGAAACTTTCATCCAATGTAGTCAAGGAGTTCGTAAAAAATTCTGTAGAGATGAACAAGCTAGTAAAGAAAGAGTCTTTCTATGTGATGGAGACTATAAAGAAGTTCTGGAGGTATGTTTTATATGCCCTCATTGATTATGTTACCCTGGACCCTAGGTCTAATCAGGTCAGAACTCACCATTTTGTGATTTTAAATCATTTTCACCATAAGAGTAGAATTTCCATTCCCCTTTACCTTCTCACTTCTATGAACAAGGAAATCTCTAGTTTCAAGAAGAAAGCCACTGTTAACCCTGCTTTGCATGAGGGATTATTGCTCCTCATCCATGAGCATTTCAAAGCTTAGTCTATATGTAATAACCTTCCTCAAGTTGAGGATGTTGACAAAGGCAGCTCCAACTTTTCTTCAGACTCTGATGACATTGAGAGCAATAGCTCGGAGGAGGAGAATGTTTCCTCAGGAAAGAAGAAAAAAGGTCAAGACAGTAAATAGTCCACAACTGCAACTCCCAGCACGAAAAGCCCTAGGGATCATGGCCATGCTCAAGAAAAAGAGGGTTATGCTAAGGAGGAGGAGGAAATGGATACGAAAGATTCTGAAAAAGTGTCGGAGGAGGAGTTGGAAGAGGAGAAACTTGGGAAAAAATGGAAGAGGGAGGTAGTGAGAGTTGAGGAGACTAGAAATTAGAGGACGGATGCTATTCCTCTTCCCCTCTCCCCTGTCCAGTCTCAGCCTCCTTAGGAGGAAAAAATGAATGTCATCGCTAGTGAGAACGAGGGGGAAGTGCAGGTCAAAAATAGAAGAAAGGCTTGGAAAAATTTCAATGTGAGAACTGCTACTATGGGGATTTTTAGGGAAGTTATGAACCCTCAGATCCTGGTGGACAACCTAGAGCAGCCTAGGCTCAATGAGCTCATAGACCCTGCTATCCTGGCCATTTCAGACAATGCAAGGGAGAATGGAATGAACCTTCTAAATAATGCCCACAATAGTATGATTGACAACTTCAAATCAATCAAATGGCTCTTCCATGAGCTGGAGGAAGTTAGAGAAAGGGTATCCCAGATGGAAAGTACTAAGAATAAGATAGGTAATGATAGCCAGGAGGACCAGGATACTAGAGAAAGCTTAAATGAAAGGAGATTTAGAAATCTTGAAAACTACAACCACAACCTGGCAAGTCAAATGATTTCTCTCTTGAGTTTGATGAATGATAACATCCAATCCCTTGCTAGTAAACTTAAGGATAGGGGCTTGCTAGTGGAGGAGGGAGGATAGAATAGGGATAAGGCCAGGCCGGATGATGACAAGGCCACAATCAGTATGTTCACCAGTATGGATCAGGGCATGGAGAAGGCCCAGGATCAAATGGCAAAGAAGCAACAAAAGATAGTTGAGGCAGCTCAGACTATGCAAGAAATGGAGAAGATAACTGAAGACTAGTTTTCTTATCTTTTGTCTTTTCATCTTCCTGGCTTTTGGATTTTGGACAGGCTTTCTGCTGTCTATTTTAGTTAGTTTGTTTTCTGGCCTTTCTGTGGGCCTTTGTTTTGGGCTGGGCCTTCAGGTTTTTTTTTAGTTGTTGGACCTCTGTTTTGGCTGGGCTCCTTTTGCTTATTATCAGCCTTGTTTTTGTAAAATTTATGGGTTTCAAGATCCCTTAAAACCTATTTATCTTATCAAAAACTTGCTAATATAGTTGATTTAAGTTTGGATGGATGAAAAGTGTATGGATTCATTAAAAGTAGAGAAAAAGTATTATTAGGGCATTTGGACCTTGAATAACTGATTCACCCCCCCTCTCAGTTATTCTAAAGAATTCTAACAAATATAATGGAATATCATAGAGTTGCAAGTCTTTGATGACTCACAATTGATCATCAATAAGGTTCTTAATGAGTATCAAAGAAAGGATGACAAGATGATACCATATAATTAAGAGATGGTGTATAAAATAAAAAAGAAATTCATGAAGATTCATTTATAACAAGTTCCATGACTACAAAACAATGCTACAAATGCAATGTCTACTATTGGCTCACTCCTATAAATTCCTTGGAAAGATTCATAATACAAATTCTTAGTCAAGAAATTATATACACTTGCATATCAAAATGATGAGTCAATAATGGTGTATATTTTGGTTGGTCCCCTATCCCCATGGTACCATGAGATTCATGCTTACCTATAAGATGGTCTCATATCCACCACCTCACATGAATCCAATGCCAAAAACTTATTCAAAGATCTTCCCACTACACTATTATAGCTAACACCTTGTATGTTTGAGGTTATCAAAATACCATTTCTAGGTGTTTAGACTTGAAAAAGGCCATGATGGGCCTAAGGGAGGTACATGTTAGACTTATCAATTCCCACAAAAGTGGTATAGTCCTAGCCAAGAAGACCTTACGAACTATGTATTATTGTCCCACATCATAATATGATGCATGTGAGTTTTAAAGAGGTTCCTACGATGTGAAAAGTATACCAACCTGATAAATTCTTTGACACAAGACCTACAACCCACTATACCACCATGATAGTTTACATGTTCATATTTTGATCTTGTTAGGGTAATCACACCCCCATATTTATAAGGACCCAAATGAATCATCATAGAAAAAGATTATTTGACCAAGTTGGTTGAAACAATTTTGATTGTCAACTTTATGGGAGTTTAAGTATCCAAGTTTACCCTCTAATACTTTTTTGTTGCTTTAATATCCCTATCAATATTTTTACAGACCAAGGAGGAAAATATGAGAATCTTAGTATGGAATGATTGTGCTCCACCCTTTGCAGCCATCATCACTTTGCCAAACCATACTTCCAAATAGGTAATGGTCAAGATGAGGTAACCGATAAAAACTTTCTCAAAATCCTCAAGAAGGTTGTCAATGATTCTGGTTGTTATTTGCATTTCCAAATCAACTCATCCTTTGGGCGTAACATGCTTCTTTTTTCATATCCATAGGCACAACCCCATGCTCCTTGGTCTATGGTGCTAAAATTGTACTGCCAATAGAGATTATACTCCCTCCCTAGCACATACCTTAGCAAGGTGAAATATTGAATAAAAACTACTAATTTACTAGACTTAGCCAATTGTATTTACTTGGTGAAAGAAGAAGAAAAGGTTCTGATAAGCTAGTGGTATATTAGAATTGAATCAGGAGAAACTTGAATGAAAAGGTTTATCCCCTCCATTTCTAAGTGGTTTATATGGTCTTGAAATAAAATATGAAGGTTCAAGCAGATAGAGAGAAGAAGCAAATTTTATGGCTAGTCCCCTATGTTTTCACAATATCTTTTGGTCTAGGAGCATGTCAATTATCAACTTTAGAAGGAAAAATCTTGAATGATCCCACCAATATCATTCATTTCAACAAGTTTTTTCCACAAGTCATTCAATTTACCTTGATAGTCCTAAGAAAAGAAGAAAAAAAACACAAAATGTCCTGAAAAAATTATCATCCTAACCGAAACCTAGACATTTAGGTACCTGATAATAAAGAAAGAATAACAACATAAAAAGGAAAGAAAAATAGTAAAGAGAAAAAAAGCATCCAATGTTAAAATCTTGGCAATTCAAGTGCCTTGGAAAGGTACCTTGGTGAAAACCTAAAAATAGGCACCGCACATAATTGGACCCACCCATTGTCTATCAAATCTTATCCCCATACCCATCCACACAACATCCACCCATTTATTTACCCACTTTCCCATGGTGTTCCAACATCACATGGAAAAGAAACAATCAATACTCTCCCAACGTTTGAGCTTGAAAATAAAAATAGAATAATGTATTATATTATGGCAATTTTTATATTGTACCATAATTGAAACAATTTGCAAATGTAATTTACTAGTTCCTTTCTCTATCTCCTCATCATGATATTTTTGGTTGTATGATATTAGTTCATCTTTCCTTATTATATTGAGCTTTTATACAATGATCTATGTAAATATCTTGGCTTGTCAGTTATATATATATATATATATATATATATATATATATATATATATATATATATATATATATATATATATATATATATATATATATATATATATATATATATATATATATATATCTTGGCTTGTTAGTTATATAAATATATATATATATATATATATCTTGAAATCAGTCTTTGGTTTGGTCCCATTGTATATCCTAGATTTTGTGTCACTTTGGGTTTGATGGCCAGGATCTTTAGTTCTCCTAGATATGTGCTTTAGAAAGTCCTAATACAAGATCCTTTATTTTAAAAAGTGTTGACTTAAATGTTTCAATTTTTAATCCAATCATGGTTCTAGATGCTACCAATAGATCCTTGTAGGATGCATCCTTTCTCATGTCTGTTCTTGGTTTTCCTTTGAACACCTCAGACATGAAAGGGTCACTTCTCAAATTATCCAGAGTGTTTGATGTAGGGGTATCCTAAGTGTAAGGGAAATCTTGCATCACCCAAAAATATTTATGTTTTATCATTTTCAATAGGACTATTTCATTATAGAGTTACTATTTATGGAACCTTACTATTTTTAGTAAGTGAATCATATAATCTTGCAATGTTCTGAACTTACTGGTGGAGGTTTATCTTAGTCATATTAGCCTGCAAGTGGAGTTGCTTCATACCATATGCTTTGCAGAAGTTATTGAGGTTTTTGGGTACAAAACCTTTGAGCTTAATTTAGAAGGCATTAGAGGCTCTAGAATAAGGTTGTGTCTAGGCTAACAGGGACTTAAGCATGTCAGGCACTATAGTTTAAGAGCCACCAATCTTGAAAAGTACTTATAGTTGAATATCAAACATATATTTTAAAAAATATGGCTTCCAAAAATGAGGGTACCTAAAAACATAATTGGGGCCGACATTATGTCATAAATTAGGAAATAAATTTTAATTAGATTTTCGTCAACCTTAAGGGCTAGGGTTAATGTCTAGAACCTTCTCAGGGGATTAAAATTATGTATATAAGAAATGCCCTTAGTGATATTTAGGTAGTTCTATATCATAGTTGTAGCTCTATCTTACAAACTATTATGTGGAAGGCACCCATGTGGGTTCACATATTGTAATCTATAATTTTTCATTTATGATGATAATAAGAAGCCCATATTTTGTTCATTCAAATTTTGTTGTTTCTCTATTTTTGTTGTGTGTTGTGGTATTAAGTGGAGCACACTTCATCACTCAACTAGAGATTATTATTGAAATAAGTTAAGCAAGTAAAATTTAAATGAGGAAGACCCATATCATATGAGTTAGAGAACATAGTGTCTGCAATCATTCATTGATTTTACTGAAATTAAAACATTCAAATCCCATCTAATTCAAAGGCAAATTTAGTATGCACAAATTTCATGAATGGTGTATAAAAGAGTTCTTATATTTATATGAGCATGACAAAACTATCTTGGATCCATAAAAGGAACTAAGAGTTTAAATTAATTCCAATCAATGTTGATTCATACGAAAACCTTGGTCATACAATAGGAAAATGTAAATTAGTAACCATACCACATTGAGAAAGTCAATAAGCAACAAGCATCAAAAGGAAACTTTTTTTAGAAATAAAGACAAAACATGACTAAGTTTTGCTCATACTATTTTATCTCTAATGGTAAAATAGAATATTACTTCATAGATGTAATATTTGGAGCCAAGCCAAAATCCAAGGCTCCATAGAGAATGACTATCATAGAAATGTACGAAGTGTATCACCATAGGGAGCTCCAACAATTTTCATTCAGAAAAGGGATGATACCTTACGGTTGTGAATTGATTATAGATTTTTTAGTAACCTTTTTATTAAAAATTGATATCCTCTCCCTCAGAAAGATGAACTATTCCATTAGATGGAGGGATCAACTGATTGTTTAAGATTGATTTGATATTTTTTTATCATTAGATTTTTGATCATAGAAGATATATCTAAAACTACATCCAAGAATTTGTATAGGCATTATGATTTTTTAGTCCTACCCTTTGCTTTTATAAATTCTCATATAGCTTTTATGAAATCTACGAATAGTGTTTTTAGGGATTGTCTAGAGATATTTATAAATAACATATTGATTTATTCTAAGAATATGGAGGATCATGAGGAGCTTACATATAGTCATATGGTGTTTGAGCATAACTTTTTTTGTATACTTTTAGCATACGAGACAAAAACTTGGGAGTTTTACAAAAACTATCTCAAATATCTATAATTTAGGAACATCTCAATGTTTGATTCATATTCATTGTTTTAAACTATGTATTAATTAATATTTAATGAATGATTGTATCAAGTCTTGAGAATTTAATTATTGTATAATTTCAAGTTTGAAGATAGAGATAATTTTATTAAACTTATTATGAAATCCAAATAATAGATTTGAAATTAGCATTTAATGTATCTCTATTAAAGATAACTGCTTAAGTTCTACTTTTGAACTTTTTGTATGACCCAACATTTTAGATTGGTTTTTAGAGGAAATTAAATTCTCTATTTTTTTTAAAGAAAAAATAATTGCAAATATATGACTTGAATGTAACATTAATACAATTACAATGGTGTCTTCAAGAAATTTGATCACTCTTCTTCATGTGCATTTTGGTTATAGTTTTCTTATTTAATTCAATTTTGGAAATAGTACAAACCTTATAAGTCATATAGTAAATTAATATTGTATAAAATTGGTACCTTTATTATTTATATGAGATACTTGCAAATAAATTCTTAATTTTTTTTAATACTTTTGTATCAGTAGCATTGGAAAATTGTAAGATAAAAAGACAATACTTGTTTAAATTGGATCAATGGTGTATTATATGGCTGAAACATGTGAAAACAAGATTTTATATATTGAAACATTATTGTCCTGTAAATGCATGTTCTTTTATTCTCTTCCTATGTGAAAGATTTTATATGGGAGGGTGTTGAATGTAGGCAATCATAGAAGGGTATACATTTCTTTTCATTCTACCTATTCATACAAGTTTGGTATATTAATGCTTTGGCCAAAGTTATGTTTTCACATATATCCTTAAATATGTTGGTTGTGTTTCATCTCCCTCACACATCTATGATTATTTCTTCTTAGACATATGCTTAACGTAGTTAGTATTGCAACTGCATCAGATCCATCCAATCCACTAATTTTGGGTTAGTAGGCTTCACAGGTAGCTCTTTATGTCAAGATGAGCTATGAGGGAGATAACCAATATATGGTTGGGTAGAAAAATTGTTTGGTCCATACTCTTGTCTCAAGATAGTAGATGGATCAACATCTAATGGCTTAGGACATAGGAATCCGTAGATGGGTGTTTGTCCCATCATACTTTGTATTATGGTTCTTGTTTAACCTTTATGGTCATCTAATTATATTTATATTAATTTAATGTATGTTTTATTATCATGGTGTAATAGGTGTATGAAAAGTAGGTTGACATGCTTGTGGTATTGGATACTTAAAACTGTATTATAGAATGACCTTGTGTATTTGATAGTACTGTTGACACCCATTTCTATGTTAATGAAGTAAATTTTCATTCATTTCTAATTTACTCAAAACTTGGTCAAATCATTGTACTTGTAATTTTGAATGAATGAGAATTAAGTTTAACTTGTCTTTTGTTTGAATTTATTTTGACTCATCAGTTTGACTTCACAAGTTTTAAGCTCTTTAATTAGTGGCATTCTTGTGAGAAATTTTATCTTTACATTACATATCTTATTCTCAAGAAACAAAGAAATAGGGACCGTGAGAAAAAACATATTAAGTTGATTTCCTTTTTGTAAAAGGAGTTGATCAACCATATTTTTATCTTGGAGAACCTATATTCCAATGTGGTTTGGAGAACTTGGGATCTTGGATCCTACCTTGACCTCATCTTAAAAAAATTCCTAATATTTTAAAGCAACTAAATCTTCCTCATCTATTCTCTTTATCTTTCTATTTTTTGTTTCTTGCAATTTTTTTGATATGCTACATTATTTGGCATGATTTGTAAGATGTGATCAATGAAAATATATTTACACATGTACAATTATCTTTTAGCTTGTTTTTCCCTTGCTCTTATAAAAGGTTATTTTGAGCCATTATATTTTCTTCTTCAACGTCTGAATTTTGAAGAGATTAGACTCTATATTGGGTCTAAGATAGGAGTTTATAGAATAAGGTTATGATCATATATTTTGCATTATGTAAACCAAGTTTGAAAAATAATAATGTGAGAGTTCAAGATAATTATGTGATTGTACCCATAATGTTGTGTTTAGAATCCTTTAAAATATAATAAATAATTTTATTATTTTTGACACAAGGATATATAGGGAAACTCTAGAGCAACATTTAGAATAAACTCAACTGAACATTCACCACTCCTTGCTCAGAGTAACACATATAAGGTACACATTGATTAAAGAAACCACGTAGAACACAAGGCCATTTGCAACATATTTGTAGATGTAGTTATTTAACTTCACATATAGGGAAACCACAATATGCCTAGTTGTGATGCCTTATAAAAAATAAAAATTCTTCAATGTCAAAGCCTTAGCTTACATCTTCTATCTTATACTCTCTAAGAATTCCCTCCTCATATACCTAACCAAGTTTCTTTGCTATCCAGCTAAGCCACAAGTTGGCTAGTCAAGCATTTATTTATAATTTAGGTGCATACCTAGAATAGTAAACAAGGATCTAGGAAAGGTCCTCGATATGATGACAATTATACATAACATGAAAATAAAAGTAGCAACATCTACTTCATGAATAATAGATTGGTACAAAAAATTGGAACATTTTTGGTTGATGCAATATTTCTTCAAAGACCCAAGATGCTCCTACATCAAACACTTAGGGTTATTAAAGATTTGATGTCCACATCAATCGTGACTGATATTTTGACCTAAATCATAGAGATCCAAATCACTTTGTGTAATCCACAAATTGTCTTCAATTGGTTTATCTTTCCACTAAACTTTGTATTCCATGTTGTATTTTCCTCTGGTGCTTTTACTTATTTGGCTACTCTAGATCTTCTCAATGCAATCTGCTATCTTCTTAGGGTAATATAGGTTACTTTTCAACTTAATATCTAATTCAAAATGCTCAAAGTTTTTTGCAATGTTGATTTATAGCAAAAATATCCATGTCTTCTAGTAATCAACTTCAAAGGAATTTCCACTATAAAACTCCCTTAGAACCTTACAAGGACCAAACTTCTTCATCTTTAACTTAATGTAGGTACCAACTGGAAATCTATTTTTCTTCAAGTGAATCATTACCTCATCACCAACTTCAAAATATCTATTTATCCTCCTCTTATCTTCTCTTTGTTTGTATTCTAGATTACTATCTTCCATATTCATCTTAGCCTCCTCATGTAAAGCCTTCATAAAATTTGCAAATACTTTAGCTTTAGCACTTCTCTTTGTATCAAGGTTCAAATTTCTTATTTTTGTAGTTCCTTTAGGATTAATAATAGTAACAATCTCAAAAGGTGTTTTCTTAGTGCTTCTATTCATAGAATTATTGTATATGAACTATGCTTGTGCCAAAATCAAGTCCCAATTAGTAGGCTTATCTCCAACCAAACATCTCAATAGGTTACCTAAAATTTTGTTCAGAATTACAGTTTGTACATCTATTTGCTGATGAAATTAGAACTAAACTTCAAATTTGTGTTTAGCTTCTTCCAAAGTTTCCTCTAGAAATAACCAATTAATTTAGGACCTCTATCTAAAACAATAGTATGAGGTGATCCATGCAATCTGATTATTCCCATAAAGAATAATTTAGCTACATGTGCAACATCAGATATCTTCTTAGAAGGTATGAAATGAGCCATATTATAAAATCTGTCAACTATTACCAAAATGTAATCATTCCATCTCCAATTTCTAGGAAAACCAAGAATAAAGTCCATATTAATGTCGTCCCAAGGCTTATTAGGTATAGGAAATGGTGAATATAATTCCAAATTTTGACTAGTTCCTTTTGCTGTTTGACAAATTTTGCAACTTCTTAACATTTTTATGCACATATTTTATATATCTAAGGCCAAAAGTACCTATCAAAAATCAGCTTTACTTTTTTATCAATCCCAAGATGTCGAACAACTCCACCTCTATGTTTTTCTTTTATGTTGTTCTCTCTTATAGATCCTCTAGGTATGAAAATCTAAATTTGTTTAAACACCATGTCTTTCTGAATGAAATAATTAGTCTACTTGTCCTTCACCATCTGTTCCTTAAAATATTTCCAAGGTTTTATAAAATATGGACCATTTTATACAAATACCTCAAATCATGAAAACTAAGTACCTCAATTCTCATTTCTGTCAGCAAATTCTAGCTTCTTCAGCTTAAAGCATCCACAACCTTGTTTGATTGTCCACTCTTATGTTTCAAAGAAAAGTAGAAGTTTAGAAAAAATCCAACCCACTTCATATGTCTTTGATTAAACTTATTTTTACTTTCTAAAAAATGCAAAGCTTTATGGTCAGTATACAACACAAAATCCTTAAGCATTAAATAGTGTCTCCATTTCTTCAAAGCTTGAAGGATAGCATAGATTTCTCGATCATAAAATGAATATTTCCTCTTATCATCATTTAATTTCTAACTAAAGAAAGCTATAGATCTTTCTTCTTGACTCAAAATAGCTCCAATAACTCTTCCACTAGCATCACATTCAACTTGAAAAGCCTTACTCAAATAAGACAAAACAAGTGTAGGCAATTCTGCAATTTTTTGATATTCTACATTATTTGACATGATTTGTATGATATGATCAATGAAAATGTATTTACACATGTACAATTAGCTTTTAGCTTGTTTTCGTTGTGTTCTTATAAAAGGTGAATTTGAGCCATTATATTTTCTTCTTCAACCTTTGAATTTTGAAGAGATCAAACTCTATATTGGGTCTAATATAAGAGTTTATAACATAAGATTATGATCATATACTTTGCATTATGTAAACCAAATTCCAAAATTAATAATACAGTTAAAGTTCAAGAAAATTATGCGCTTGTACCCATAATTTTATGTTTAGAATCCTATAAAACATAATGAACAATTTTATTATTTTTCATCTTTAAGATTTGATCATGATGTGTGTTCAAGTTGGTTCTACCTTTCAAAGAAAATATTAAAGTGATTATATTTAGATATAAGGACTTTGAATGTGGTATTGAGGATCTAAAGATGAATCTTATTAAGATTCATTGTGGGAACATTAGTGTAAGGGACTAATTTTATAAGCCTAAGAGTTATTGACCATCATTATTAAGCAATGTGAGTACTAGGTTTTGATCTAACTCAATAGTTGTGATAAAGGCACTACTCCAAAGTTGAGCATTTGAAGTTAGAGTATTATGTTTAAAATAAAAAAAATGATAAATTATACCTTTTCAGTTTGGGTTAGGTTGAGATTTTTTGCATCAAAAGGTTAACTCCAATACAACCACACTAATGGATTTTCACACATCTTCTTGGTTAATGAAAGAGAATGCCTTATATTTTACAATGCAACATAAAATCATTATGATCAAAAGGTTTTGTTATAGGGGTACCCACCTTGGTCCTGTGGAATCAAAAGTGCAAAATGTGTCAACCTTAGGTTTGAACATGGTTGTTGATAATTGATCTAAACCTCCTAAAAATAAGAATCAACTAATCTTTAGAGAGTTCCAGGTAAATCATTTAAATACCAACGGATAATATATTCCTTGATTACACCATCCACGAAAATTTAACCTCTAGAAATACAACAAATAACTAACCAAACTAAGATTAAACGACAAAAACCAAAAACTATTTAATTATCATTATTAAAGAACTTTTATATTAAAATTATACCAATATTTCTAATATCTTATCTAAAATTACTAAGAATACCAATATACATTATCTAAAATTACAAGAGAGTAATTCAATTAGTTGAAAAAAAACTCTTATAGAAATAATGGTAATTTCCTTGATTATTCATCTTATGTAAATAACTCCCTTAATTGAATGTGGGTGTGGATTTATCCTCAAGGTATCCCATCATAAAATTTCAAGTCTTCATCTTCATACTATTCTACCATTCATTAGCATGTCTCTAAATATGGACCTGGATATTATTGTCAAACCCTCTATTTATAGAGAAACAAATTTGCATTATGGACAAGCTATTTGAGAGAGACTGCCATTTATCATTCCATCTTGAAGCTCGGTCCCTAGGAATGGGATTGATGGCATAAATGTCAGGCTGTATACAACTCAATAAAAGTCAGTCAAACATTCCATGAAGACAGTACAGTGAAGGTTCCTTTAACGTTTTTCATGTTATTCTGTCATTATAACAGAGTTTATAATTCCTAGGCTGCTTAGACATCACATAAGCACCGTTGGTTTTGTTCTCCATCTCTGTCATGTCTATTTCAGAGCATATTACACTTCCATGCAGAGAAATTAGCAGCCTGCTGTACATGTGGTTGTTGGGATAAGTGAAAAAAACGTTGTTGTGGACATAGAAATATCATCAACTATTAATAAGAGAAGATGCCCATTTAGATAGAAACAAATATGGATAGAAACAACTCATTCTACTGTTAGCGAAAGCTTTTCTTATTCACAGACTGACTGACAGCTCCCTCTACTTCTTGTTCACTGCAATTTATGATAGAATTTTGTATTTTGGCTCTATTGATCTCATTATCAATAATTGGTATGGCTTCGTATGGCAAAGTGAGGACAAGAAGATGCATGAAGACAATTCAATGTATTAGAATTGTCCGTGATGTTCACTCACGAGATAAGTAAATCATGTAACTCGACAAACTAAATTGCTTTGCTTGCACCCATAGAATATATTCAATGAATGGGCAGTTTTCTATTTGGTGAAAATGGCAGCCTGATTTGATTGGCACGCAATTGGACTATTCTTAGGTTTTCATAACACTGGTGTCTGAACCCATGATAAATATACTCAGAACTAAAGTTAATGCAAACGAATTTCTTTTTGTGAAAGAACTTTTTGATAAAATTAGAATAGATTTGTGTATTAAAGGTAGATAAGTTTTAATCGTTTTTTAAATTAGTTTATATTGGAAAAAATAGTTGATTAATATAAATTAATAATATCAACATCAACAATCATAAATATGGGAAAAGTTATAATTTTAAAATGTAATTATAAATGTAGTTTTACAATTTTACTATGATTAAGTTGATATAAAGAGTTTCTAAATTAGATTGTGTAAAAAGAATTATTAATATTTCAGATCATACTTTGGGGTCTATGGTCATGATGATAACAGATAGCTATTTATGATTAAAAGAAATCTACAATTTGATTCCGGCCCAATTACCATTAACAAGCAACCAAGACGACTTACACTATGTCTAGCCTTTCCCTTCCAAGCCACAGACCTTAGTTGCTAGATGAGATCTAAATAAAACCTATGGAGACATATCTTCCTTTAAACAACCACTCATGAGACACCATATGCAAGTCCTAAGGTCATGGAAATAACCATCCTTAGACAATGCCTCAATAAAAGTCACCTCATATGACAGAGAAGAATGTCTAAACAAGTGCCACTTAGTGGCTTAGTACTTGTCTCTAAGCAATATTTGTTTTTATTTTGAATTTAAATTTAGTTGTAATATATTGATATTTATTATTATATAGTAGTCTTGGTCTTTGTGCAATAATTTTTTATATACTTTTAAAACATATTTTATAATTGATTCATCAGCTACATGGATATATTTTAGAAATAAAAGATTAAATATATAAATCAATTGGTCAATTGCATTTCATTTAATCACTAGTTAACATTAGCAATTCAAAATGTAATACTACTAATAATAATGTTGTATACAAGTTACATTGTTAAATTGTCGATAATAATTTTATACTTCATTTATATGTAAAAGTGATAAATAGTTGTTCAATTTTTTTTTTTTTTAAAATTCAGTTTTATTATTGAATTTGTAAAGTAAATATGTAAGAGTTAATGATATAAATTGTACAAAATATTTAACTTCCTATGTGAATAATAAATAGAATTTTCATATATTAACTTTCACTATGGTTAGTTATATAGATGAAAAACAATTTACATTTAACACACAAACCATCTCAAGCCTATGTCTCTATCAATTTTACACCATTCAAAGCAAAATATCCAACCCTATGTTGCTCTATAGAATTATATATATTTTTATGCATTGCACCTATGATTACATTTATAACCTTCAATTATAATCTTTTAGCTCTAAAGTCCACTTTTCTACTTCAGGCCACTTCTACCACTTCTCTATATCCAAATGTACCAATAATTAGTCATGTTATTCTTACTAAATAATTAATTTAATTTAAACATGCACAACATATATAGATAGAAAAATTTATTAAGCAAGTAATTAGTGAAGTTTTTAAAATGCCCCTTGCATCCATTACTAAAAAATTACAATCATTATGATTTTGGATTCTCCATTGATAGACTCTTAAGGATATGCAATTTTATTTGTTTCTTGGTCCATTACTAAACAAATATTCTATCTAATGCTCATCGGGATGTCAATGCCATGAACTCTCTCTTTTTGTTTTGGCTTAAGTGGTCACATCAATGGTGGTTTCATGAATAAAATTACTGGGGCTTCTCCTATCCATGTTTTACTAGTGCTTGGTGGGGGTGGTAATTGACAATGAGATTATTTACACTTGTCAAATTCTCGTTTATAAATAGTTGGTTATATCCTTCTCGCATACACTTGCATAAGTAGGATTTGGAGTCTCAAAGGCCTCTCACTAAAGGTGCAATCAATCTTTCTTGGTTTTTAATTGTAAGCTTCCCAGTTCTAGATGACAATGAGTTGGTTTCAAAAAATAGGTTGCAGACATGGGGCAAGCACTTACTATTTCTCAATGTGTGGTTTTCTTATTCAACCCTATGATTGGATCTCTAAATATTATACTATTTTGGGCAAGCTTATTAATTTCCCTCTCCAATTCTAAAAAGATTCCTATTTTGACGTATATCAAAAATGTTGTTGGTTATTTTTTTAGGTAGAATCAGACACATTCAACATTAACCATTCTAACTTTGTTCATATCTTCATCTAACTTAGCTCATATCTTAGTGGACATTGACATTTTCAAGAATCTCCATGAGGATGTTATCTTCATATTTAAGAATAGTCAATGAATTTAATATATTGATTATAAGAGCCTAATAAATTTAATTACACAATCATTTTATATTAGACATCTTTCTTCTAACTTTTCATGGTATTGTCAAAACATTGCAACCTTGCCTATATGGTGGGATAATGCTCTCCCTAATAATTTTTTTTGGATGTTTCTATTTTATTTCTCTATGTTTGATGAGTTTGTGTTTCTTGAGACCCACTCATAGATTACACCATTATATTGGGTGATTGTACCTATAATGGACCCCCTAAAGATAATGTAGCTTAAGAAATTTCATTTTTCTCTATTAAGATTTGTCCTTTTGAATTTATTTAGGCATCTTTATCTAGTATCATTGCCTCCTCAAGGGATTATAACATGATTATTTCTCAAATTCTTTATGGTATCTATCCATCATAAGATATCTTCAATCATTCTTCATCATTACATGTTGACTCTAGTTGAAGCATTGATTGAATTTCTTATGTCTTTGTTTGTGATTAGAAAATTTTGGTATCATTTATACTTATATTATTTTTCAAATAAGGAAGTCAATTCTCCTAAACATATTTAATATTTTCAATCTCATGTTAAGGGTGTTGTCAATTGCAAGGATGTGATCAAGCATAACATAGGTTGGTATTAATTGTTCTCCAACTTGAACTTATTTGCAGCTTTTTCATTGAGAAACAATTTGAGTAATCATTTCATTACCCATGAAAAATGATCTAGAACCTTTTATTTTTAAAAAAATTTACTTCTTAATAAAAAAGTATACACAAGACACATCAAATTATATGGAAGAAATCTTGTGCACATATGCAATGACATAATGTAATCCACGAGCCTAGAAAACTATATTATTGAAGTTTCTCATTTGCAATGCACACCCTCAGTTATTATAAATTATATCTATTTAGGGGGAAAATGAAACCAAAGATAAAAAATGTAAACAAGACTAAGCAAGTTGATCAATTTCTCCCTGGGCCATTCAATACAAAAGAAATAGAGGCTTCCAAGCATAACTCTTGATAATCCTTAAATTTGATTAGAAAAACCCCAAGAGGATAAAGGAATACCAATACAAAATCTAGAAACTCATCAAGGAAGTACTCTAGCAAGTTCTCTTCCATGTAATGTAAACAAGTGATATAACATGTATAGATCTGAAATAGACACAAATAGCCTAATAGAGACCTAAAAATAGATGTATGCTAACAGGGAAAATAAAAGATAAGGTACTCACCTCAATATGCAAAGAGGAAGATGTAATATTTCTCTAGAACTCGTATATCTGAACTATTTTTGAACTTCCGAATGTGAATCTCAGAATAAAATGACAAAAAGAAAAAAAAACCAAAAATCTCCCCGACTAGGTCAATTTGGTAAGATGTCCTACAACCAGGTTGACATAGTCCAACAATATGAAACTTATGAATCTAGAAATCTTGCGAACATTAGGTTCCATATTTATAATCCTTTTCGCTCCAATATGAAAATCTCTAACAATTTTGTGTGTGTGTGTGGGTGGCTATAAACGAGTTTTCCTCATCAACCCCCTGTTTTGGTGGTTTCCACCTCAAAGAATAGTTGTTAAGAATAATGTCTTTTGTATGTGTATAATCCTATATTAATGTTATGTGGTTTTTTATTTCCTAGTAGGTTATTTATTTTTCCCTATATTGCTATGTTTTTCCTACACTTTAATAATCTTGCTTAGGCTAATAAAGCATGTCTTATTAGGTGAATGGTTGTGAGGTGTCACCTTCCTACATGTGAGCATCCATTAGCTATCTTGGGAAGATACTTTGCTATCTTTAATCTGATAGATGGTTGCTCCTCATTGGTTAGTGTTGCCACCTCCTTGCTCTTCCTAGCCTATATAAGCATGCTACTTGGCTTGTATTTGCATCTCTTGTTTTTGCACCCTCTTAATGCTATTTTGCTTCTAGAATTTACATTACTCTCTTGGAGACTAACTCTATGTTGCTATTTTGATTTTGTATCATTTGATTCATAGTTTAGATATCTACTCTTTGCACTTGTTTTCTAGGTTATTAATCTTTTTGGATTCCAACATGGTATCAAAGCCATTCTATGTGCAAGAATAGATTTTAGTTTCCTTATTTGAGATATTCGAGAGGGGGGGCGGGGGGGGGGGGGGGGGGGGGCGCTGTTTTTGAAAAATATAGTATGCTCTTCTCTCGCATCTTGGATGATCTTGAGAATTAGAAAAGTTTGACCAAAACATTTTTAATCTTTGGGGTTTACACATGTGTTTTATGAAAATTGGGTGATTGCAACATTTTTGGTTGTTCCAATGTGTCCAGGAGCTTGAGAAAGTCATATTTTGGCTTTCACTTCATCGAGATCGGAGATCATCCTACAAGTTGTGAAATTGAGGTTTCAATCTCAAATCTAACAACCAACTTGCACATTTGGTGTTTTCAATCAATATTGCAGGTTCTAGCATACCATTTATTGACTTAGGTAGCTGATTCAACCTTTTCATGATGTCTTTTGGTTGCTGGGGTCATTTTTTGGTTGTTGGGGCCATTTTTTATTGTTAAAGGTGTCTGATTTACACTACAACTACATCTTCTATACATTAGCAAGAAAAATGCTTTCTGGGTTTTGTTCGTAGCCCCAAAAAAACCATCTGGGTATCTTTTAGTTTTTATATGAAATTTGCATATTTTTCAGAATTGAGCATGGAAAGCTACAACCATATCCCTCTCTGTTGGTAGTCACAGATTTGAATGTAGTTTTCAAATGCCTTGTTCTTGCTCATATAGACTCTGATTTTGATGATTCTTTTTATGATCTTGGCTATTTTTTTGTGCTTTATCCACTAGTGCAGTCATTTTTTAATTTTCATGCATAAATTTTTTAGAAATTGTAGATTCTCAGTAGTGACTTTGCACAGTTCTCATTTTGGAAACTTCAGAGGATCATAACTTTCTCATACGATCTCATATCAAGGTGATTCTTTTTTTGAAAGTGCATATTTTTTGAGTAGATTGCAGTGGTGCTATTTCTTTCCTTGAGTATTGTGCCCAAGTTTCACTTTCAACATATGCTCTTCGTGAGGGTTTTTGTAATGCATTGAAATCAAGACCACTTAGTATTTCTTGCTAGTAGTAGTTGTAGATTCACTAAAATAAAGTGCCAAAACATATTTCTTTGGGGGAGTTTTGGGGCATTGTCGTGGCTAGGTTCTCTTCTTTTTAGCATTTCTTCTTTGTATTTTTTCATCATGGATAAAAAAAAATGCCCATCCTAACTTGATACAATTACTTTGAATTGAAATCATGCATGACAATTCACTTAAGGAAAGCTGGATTAAATAGGATAACTATGGGACTTGAAACTAAACTTGATAAAGATGAAGATAAGCTTAAGTGGTTTAACAGATGTGATGAGGCATATGAAACATTGTGTTTGTTTGTTTCTCCTAACTTTATATTTCACATTGAGTCTTTGGATACACTAAATTAAATATGGACAGAGCTAGAAACACTATTTGGCACACAAGATTCAATGAGGGGTCATATGTGGAAAATGAACTAATTAGTTTAAGTCCAAGCAATTTCAACACAATCCAAGATTTCTTCACCAAATTGAAATCACTAAGGTTGCAGTTAAAACAATGTGGAATTGAAAATAAAGATGAACAACTGATTCTTAGTATTCTCTCTAAGCTAAGTTCAAAATATTCTATGTTTGTTTCTACCTTCTATGCTACTAAGGGTGCACTTGGTACTCAATTCACCATGCCATCTTTAGATGATTTTGCTGTCAATCTCACTCAAGAACGAGACAAGCTAATCTAGATGGGCACTCTTAAGTCCTCTAAGTCACATGCCTTGGCTGCCAACCAAGGCAGAAAAGAAAAAAAAGGACAAAGTAGTAAAAATAATAGTAAGGATGAGAAACAAAATAATAGCAAGGAAAAAAATGATCAGATACAGGTTGCTTTGAAGGGAACTATTGATACCCCATATTCCAAGGGTGATAAGCCTAAGAAAGAAAAGGTCAAATGTGCCTATTGTAAAAGACCTGGTCATGATGAACATAAATGTTTGAAGAAACAAATTGATCACTTGAGATACATTCTTAAGAAGAATAATATTAGTGTTCCTAAGTCTATCAAACAAAGTTCTAATGAAGGGTCTAACAAGGCAAAATAAAACAAGAAGGGGAAAGGTAAGGGCAAGGCTCTTGTTGTAGTTTCTTCCTCACCATCCACTTGGGTTCTTGATTCGGGTGCTTCACACCACATGGATTCATCTAAGGAAGAACTTGCATCCTTGGAGCCGTGTACTATGCCTTCTATTTTGATGGGTGATGAAACTCCTGTTGAGGTGTGTGGGAGAGGGTCTGTTGATGTGGGGGATGGCACATTCCATGATGTTCTTTGTGTACCCTCATTATCAACTAATCTCCTATCAGTATACCAAATCACTCACATAGGTTTAGGCAAGCAAGTTGAGTTCACTCCTGATTCAGTGGAGATATGTGAATTGCATTATGATTCTATAGTTGCAGTTGGGAGAGTAGATCATCAGCCATGACTCTATCTATTTTCTCACTTTGTTCCTGATCCTCCTTTGACTATTTTTCTCACTCATTCTAATGATGTGAGTAAATTATGGCATGAGTGGTTCGGCCATCTTAACTTCCACTATTTGCATCAACTCAACCAGCAGAACATGGTCATAGGGTTGCCTCCAGTTCAATTCTCAAGCAGTGCTTCCTAAGGTTGCATTCTTGGTAAGCATCCTAAGGAATTTTTTGACAAAAATAAGGCATGGAGAGCTTCACAGATACTAGAGTTAGTTCACAATGATTTGGCTGGTGCATTTTAGCATCCTTCTTTCAATAGGGCTCGATATGTCCTCACATCCATTGATGACTTTTCTCGATATACTTGGGTGTACTTTCTCAAATAGAAGTTAGAGGTATTTGATCATTTTTAGGACTTCAAAATTTTTGTAGAAAAGAAATCTAGGAAAACCATCAAAGTTTTGTGCACAGACAATGGTGGTGAGTACGTCAACCATTGGTTTGAAAAATTTTTCACTTCAGAGGGGATTGATTTACAACATTCAGTTCCATACAATCCTTAGTAGAATGGTGTTGTAGAATGAAAGAATAGATCCTTGAAGGAAATGACAAACTATATGATTCACTCTAGATCTCTTGCACCATAGTATTGGGAAAAGGCCATTAACTATGCTTGTTATTTCCAGAATCATGTTCCTCACCGAGCCTTGAAGGGAGTTACTCCTTTTGAAGCTTGGAGTGGTCGAAAACCATCAGTTAAGTAGTTTTGAGTTTTTGGCTCTCCTACATGGGCCCACATTCCTACAGAGAAATGCAAGGCCTTGAATCCACAGAGTAGACTTTGCATATTTATGGGTTATCTCGATGGTGTGAAGGGTTATCGGTTGCTCCACCCTACTACACATGAGTTTTTAATTGAGAGGAGTGTTTAGTTTGAGGAGGGATCTTCAAGCTTACTTTCTATCACTTCTCCAACTCCTTCTACTTTGACATTGGAGTCAATTGGAATACATGACAGATCTTCTGATGAGTCAGATTCACCTGAATAGTCTTCTACCTCCACTTCTAATGTAGAGAGTGATTTAGAGAACTTACCTCCTTCCTCTCCTAGTCATCATTCAGAGGTTAATGATTCCCCTCCAAATTCTCCATCTTCTAGTCCACTTTGGACTAGACAGACCTTGCAGTTTGTAGGTGATTGGGTTGGGGATCCATCAAACACCAGGCATAATTGTTCACAATTCCAGGATGCTCCACATGTCTTCATTGCTACTACCTTAGATCCACAGTCCTTTCATGAGGCTTCTAACATTCCCAAGTTGGATACAACTATGTAGGAAGAGTATAGTTCCTTGATGAGGAACCACACTTGGGATCTTGTTCCTCTTCCTAAGGGAAGACAACTTGTTCGATGTAAGTGGATCTATCGAACAAAATTTGTAGAAGGTGGTTCATTTGACAAACACAAGGCTCACTTGGTCGCCAAAGGATTCTCCTAAGTTCCTAGGATTGACTACTCTGAGACTTTTGTGCTAGTTACTTGAATGAATTCCATTCGACTTGTTCTTGCCATTGTTGTAGCTAATCATTGGGAAGTACATAAGATGGATGTGAAGAGTGATTTTCTTCATGGTGACCTTCATGAGGAGATCTACATGGAGTAGCCATAGGTCTTCCTTCAGGATTCTTCACTTGTTTGCCATATTTGGAAGTCTCTCTATGGCCTCAAATAGGCTCCTCAGGCCTGGTGCCAAGATGGACTCCTTCCTTCTATCAGTTAGGTTCACTTAGTGTCATTTTGATCCTAATCTCTACATTTTGCAATAGGGTAATTCACTTCTATTTTTGGTTTTGTATATTGATGACTTGCTGATCACAAGAAGTTCTTCACCCACCATTAAGGCTGTCAAAGTGGCCCTTCAGGACATTTTTTTGATCACTGATTTTGGCTTGTTGCATTACTTTCTCTGGATTGAGGTCTTTCAGTCTCCTTCTAGGATCACCATCACATAGTCCAAGTATGCTCTAGATTTACTCTCGAGGTTTCATATGGCTGATTGTAAGCCTGTTCCAACTCCCTTCCTTTCTGGAGTCAAACTTGAGGCTTAGTATTCTTCTCCACTTTTTGATGGAGCTTTGTACCACCAACTTGTTGGGAGTCTCATTTATCTGACTCATACAAGACCTGACATCATGCTATAGGCGTGGTCTCTCAATTCATGTAGGAGCCTCATGAGTTGCACTGGAAAGTAGCCAAGTGAATCCTTCACTACATTTGGGGTTCTCATAGTTGTGGGACTCACTACACAGAAGGTATTGAGCTTGATTTGGTGGGCTACACAGATTTACATTGGGTGGGTGATTCTCAAGATCGCAAGTCTACTTCAGGTTATAGATTCTCACTTGGTTCAGGTCCTATTTGTTGGTCGAAAAAAAAGTAATCTACTATTGCTCTATATTTTGCTGAGACTGAGTATTGGGGGGCTGTAAATGCTACCACTGAGGCCATTTGGCTTCAATATCTTCTCATTGAGTTTGGTATCTAGATTAGATGGCCATTGATCATATTTTGTGACAACTAGAGTGCCATTTAGATCTCATAGAATCTAGTTCATCATTAGTGGACCAAACACATAGAGGTCCACATGCACTACATTTGGGAGCTCATCCATGGTCACATCATCGACCTTTGCTATTGTCTGACTTCAGAGTAGGTTGCTGATATCTTCACCAAATGCTTCATTAAGAGCAAGTTCCTTCATTTGCAAACTTTGCTGGGGGTGTGAGATGCTTCATCTTTTGGGGGGCCCTCTTCCTCTCACTCGGAGTCCTGAATTTTTATGGGGGGTCTCTTTTCTCTCTCTTTCGGGGGAATTTTATGTACATGGGTACCTCATTAGGATTGACTTTCTAGGACCCATTTCTACATCCACCTAAGCTTCGCTTATGGGGGGGTGTTAGTGTAGTTTTTTATTTCCTAGTAGGTTATTTATTTTTCCCTATATTGCTATTTTTTTCCTACACTTTTAATAATCTTGCTTAGGTCAATAAAGCATGTCTTACTAGGTGAATGGTTGCAAGGTGTTTCCTTCCTACATGTGAGCATCCATTAGCTATCTTGGGAAGATACTTTGCTATCTTTAGTCTGATAGATGGTTGCTCCTCATTGGTTGGTGTTGCCACCTCCTTGCTCTTCCTAGCCTATATAAGCATGCTACCTGGCTTGTATTCGTACCTTTTGTTTTTGCATCCTCTTAATGCTATTTTTCTTCTAGCATTTGCATTACTCTCTTAGAGACTAACTCTGTGCTGCTATTTTAGTTTTGTATCATTTGCATTCATAGTTTAGATATCTGTTCTTTGCACTAGTTTTATAGGTTATTAATCTTTTCAAATTTTAACTATTACTAGATCTAGAATGTAAAAATTCTAAAAATCTACTCTGTGAGTGAAACCCTAGCATGTAAGTATGCATGTATGTAAATGTATGAAGGTGCAAAGAATCATATTTGAAGCATAATGTAGAAATAATACCAAGCCCCCAAGGATAAAGTATTCTAACCATCTTTGATATCCCTTCGCAACTCCATGTTTGATAAATACACCTTTGAATGCTTGATGAAGAATAATATCCTCACTTGTAATGAAGAATAAAAATCAACCCTTTCTTTCACCTTGCAATCGCCCTAAGTTAGATTGGAATGTCCAAAAGTACTTGCTCCTTTCTCATCTCATACCATGTCATGTCATGTTATGTTCAAATGAAGGATTGAATCCCTTTTATAGGAGATTTTTTCAAATCACCCTACAAGCACCAACTGCATAAGTGATATTTTAATGGGAGGATTGAGCTAAACATATTTGAACCCTTAATCAATGGAACCTTGGGACTAGGTCAACCTGTGTTGACCTAGTCCTGACTAGGTTGACTTGAGTTGACCTAGTCCTAACCAAGTCAACCTAGGTTGACCTCATCTAGACCAAGTCAACCTAGGTTGACCTAGTCTAAGAGGTTAACTTTTAGGGTCTTCCTATCTAGATTCTAGTCTAGTAGGAGTTAAAGATAGAATTGGTGTGTGGGACTATCATCCATAGATCGAATTAGGGATTTTGATGTCCTAGAAAGAGAGGATACTCACATATTAGGTTCTAGTATAGTGAATACATTAATAAAGAGGGAAAATGAGGAGGATTTTTTAGGTCCTACATTAGTTTCACGTAGAAGATGGAGAGAAGAAGTGAAGTGTGTGCTCAAGGTGTGAGTATGGAATGTAAACACACTAAAGAGGAGCTAAAAGGTCTTAAATCAAAGTGTGTCCAATTCAAGATGGTACATTTAGCCCATACTTTAGTGGTGTTTGGTATGCATCCATATGCAAGCTAAAGTAAGAAAATATAATTATAACTTGTAAAAAGGATATAGAAAAGTCCATATGTACAAATCTTGCAAGAAAATATTAGTAACCACATCCTACAAAACTAGAAGTTAGTGATAATAAAAAATCACCTAGTACTTGATATAAAGAATGATGAAGCTTGTGGATATCGATGCCATCCCTTATTTTGGCTTGCTCATTTAGAAAAGGTGAAATAAGGGATCATACTATACAAAGTGAATTATAGATAAAAGATGATAGAAAGAGGCCCACAAATTACTAATAAAAGAACTCTAAAAGTTTTAAGAGGTTCTTGGAAGGTTAGGTAACTGAATCATTATTTCAATGCCTATAACAATGAAAAATCAAAGTTATCTATCTCAAGATATGATGGAAAGAGTGAATGGGTGTATTACTTGAAAATTAGGGTTTTATAAAACATATTCAAAATGTAAACTAAAATAATATTTTATAAGATCATGTTACCTTTTGAAATCTCGTTTGTTACCTTTTTCTTGAAGGAAAGAAGAAGCAATAAGGATGCCAAAAGGATGTTGAAGATGAAGCCAATACATCCCACATGGATGGAGGTTCTTTGACAGGATGTGCTAGATGATTATGCACTTGAGAAGGTAAGAATTAGATCTATACTTTACATTGTTTCTACATATAAGCTTCTATATTTGTAGGTTTTAGTTGTCCATATGATTTGTAGGGTCTAGAGGAGGAGGTCAACCTAGTCTAGAGGGGATCTAGGCTATCCTAGGGTCATGCCAACCTAGTCTCGAGGTAGGTTGACCTAGTCCTTGGGGAGGTTGGCCTAGTCCCTAGGTAGGTCAGCCTTATCCAATGGAAGTTCACATAGTCCCTAGGAGGTCAACCTAGTATAGATATATACTAGGTTGGTTGTAGATTTGATATGTGGGACTTATAGATCTATTATTTGATGCTTCTTTAGGATTTACCAGTCATGAGAGAGAACTACATGTCAAATGTGATGATATACATCTGAGAGCATATCTAGGATCTAGAAGCAAAAAATGTTCAAATACTAAGGGATACATGGTTATATTGGGTAGTACACCAGCCACATATGAGATTTCATAGGGGTAAGATACTAGCACTAATGGAGAGATGGGATGAGACTACATGTTCATTCCACTTACAAGTGGGAGAGATGATAGTCACCTTGAAGGATGTGTATCAGATCTTGCATCTTCTAGTCCATGGATTTTCAGTGAGACCTCAAGGAAACATATCATGTGCAAAGATAGCCATAGATTTCAAGTACTACATGGGTATACCATATAGATATAGATAGAGATCAGAATAGGTATGCCTTAAGGGCATCATCCTAGGGAAGGAATCTCTACTAAGGAAGATTATGCTATGCATCATTGTAATGATTTTCATACCCGATATGAAGGGTATCATGTTCTAGACTCCTCTGGCACATATAGTTAGACAACTAGAGAGAGAGTCTATAATATATGCATGGGGATGGAGCATGATATCACATCTATACTTTGAGATGGGAAGTTTGTGAGATATTAGAAAGTGAGTCTTACAATATGTACACTCTTACAAGTGTGGACCTTTGAGAACTTTACATGTGCTAGTCCATATGGATTCTCGATAGAGATACCAATAGAGTCACTAGGAGTATATGCTTATGCATTGATCCATCCCTATAAATTTGGAGATATAATATATTGGAGGATGATATTCAACCAGGTATAGTCTATTGATGTTACATGGAGACCCTACTATCTCATGAAAACATGGACAAACTTAGTAGTAAAATTGAGATGGATGTAGAGGCAGAGGGTTTTAGAGGGAAGACAAGAGTACATAGTGGCTCCCTACTATTATGATAGAGTGTTGTGAAAATTGGTCTTTAGTAGGGTCCTCCACCATCTATGGCTTGATATTCATATGGAACTAGGTACAAAGACATCCCTAGGACCCAACATCAACTAACTGTGGATGAAGTGACACTAACAAATATAGAGGGTCTAGATGAAAAAGAGGTGCCTCCTACTTTAGAGGATTTAGGAGCATCTAGAGACTATTTATGGTACTTCAAAGTTAAGGGTGTGAAATCCATATTCTTAGATGACTATGTTAAGGGTGTGAAACCCATATTCCTAGATGACTACTCTAGAGGTGATCCAAGTCCATATTCAAGAGTATCATAAGGAGACATGGATGAGAGTGGTGATGATGATGAGGATGATAATGATTATGATGATGATGTTTATGAGGCTCCACCTAAGGGGGAGATGATGGATGTTGAGGGTGGGGAGGATACACTAGTAGCAGGTGGGAGAGAATAGGAGAGGATGCCATCTCCTATAGAAGCCAAAACACTATGATCCTTTGCACCATGAGGTCATACAAAGAACCCTCCTAGGACCAAATAGGAAGAGTGTGAAGGATTGAGCCAACCACCTCTAGCTACCCATATCTGAGACATAGATCCTAGGTTCTAGGAAGGAGATCGAGGTATGAAGAATGATATAAATTGATGACATGAATAATTCTAGAAAATATATGAGTAATAAAATATGATTTGTATATCTAGCACAAAGGACTCAAGTTCCTTCATGAGGGACATTCTTACAAATGTGGCCATAGAGGAAAGGATTCCTTCCACTTCATAGATTTGATATGCAAGGAGATGAGATCTTGGATGCGACTTAGACATCTTTACACATGTAGCAGTGGAGCTATAATTAATGTGAGAACAACTAGATTGGCAGGGTCAAGAGCTATAACAACTACTATGTACCAACACAAATATCATAGGCTATCAAAGAGGAGTACATCTAGGAGTCACACATATGTGTCAACTAAAAATTAGAAAACTCCATGTTTCCATCATAGAGAAAAGAGATCAAGATTTCATTATCATATGGATGAGATTTTATTGTACTATTTTGATATAGGGTGCATTTTGTATCTAGTTCCTAGTTATGTATACCAAAATAGTTTGATGACAATATATATGAATATTTTTTACTTTTCCTTCTTATGATTAATTTCTATAACTAATTAAAGAAAGAAAGAAACATGGAAACAAAGATAAGATATACTTAGCATTCTTACAATTACTTTTTAGATTAAAAAAGGAGAGAAATACAAGAACACACAAGAGAAGAAAGAATTAAACACGAGGATGATGTAAATGCATAATATTAATAGGTTCCTAAAATGGCACACCATTCATATCAGAAATTTTGTATGTACCAGATCTATATACTTCCATAATAATACAAGGACCTAACCAGTGAGGACAAAACTTTCCTTTTGCACCCACTAAGGAATTTACATTCCTTTATTTCTCATAATGAACTAAACCACCTATGGAAAAAGAGAATTCAATTACTTTGGCATTATATCGATTGTTCATCATTTTATGATAAGCCATAATGTGTTCCAGAGCATTGATGCATTGTTCATCCAACATCTCAAGCTCTTGTAATGTTGTTCTCAAAAAAGTGTCTTTGTCAATTATACCTTTGAAAGAGACTTTGAAAGAAGGAATTTCTAATTCTAAGGCATTATTGTATCTACCCTATAAACTAAGTTATAGGGAGATAATCTAGTAGCAGTTTGAAAACTAGTTCTATAAGCCCATAGAGTGTAAACCAACTGAGTATGTTAATCCTCAGCATTTTTTTGAACTCTCTTCCAAAGGATCTATTTGATAACCTTATTAAAAGTTTCATCTTGTCTATTAGATTGAGGGAAGCAACGAGAAGAAAAATGATGGTGAATATGATATTTCTCTAAAAAGACCTTAACTTCCTTATTTTTAAATTGAACTCATTATCCAAAATGATATCCATAGGGATACCAAATCTAGTGATAAATTTTTTAAGGATGAAATAAAAAATTACATCCATAGTGGTAGAGTGAAGTGGTATAGCTTATACCCACTTAATGAAGTAATCTATATTAGTGAGGATATAAGAATATCCTTGAGAAGGAGGATAGATCTTATCAATAAGATAAAAAAATCATACATTAAAAGGCCATGGTGGAACTTAAGAATACAAAGAATATGTAGGAGCATGAATAAGATTATTATAGTGCTAATAATTTAAATACTTTTAAAGAAAGGTGAATAAGTCTTATTCTATAGTTTGCAATAATATCCCATCTAAAGGAGATTGTTAACTAAGGAATTTCTACCGAAATCCCCCCCCACATGATCCAACATGAGCTTCTTGGAAAGCTATAGGGATGTCAACTTTTGTAATGCATCTATGGAGAGGACCATCTTAAGACTTCTTATAAAGAACATCAACAAGGATGATATAACATGCTACAAGTTACCAAATCTTATTCCTATAACTCCTTGTTATAGACTCAGGGAAAGATCCATCTTTAAGACACTGAGAAATGTGAGAATACCACTCATATGAATGTAAGTTAAGACATGTCACATTTAAATGGCTATCATATAAAATTACAGGGTCAGAAATAGTATGAATCATGAATTGAAAATCTAATGCACCTTACTCTAAAGTAATAAGAGATGTTACACTAGCCATAGCATCAACATGTTGATTATTCTTTTGAGGTAGGTTCTTAATAGAAAAATAAGAAAATATTCCATGTAGATTTATAGCTAGATCCTAATACTTGGTCAATTTATCATTCTTAGCTTTATTGGCACCATTAATCTATTGTATAAAAAGTTGTGAATCACCAAAGATCTTAATATGTTTAATCTATATAGTCAAAGCCACTTTTAACCCATTGATAAGGGACTTATACTCATAAACATTGTTAGTACATGAAAAGGTGAGTTTATAAGATAATTGAATAGGTTTCCTAGAAGGGGGTATCAATATAAATCCATCTCTGGATCCAATTTGACATCTAGATCTATTCAAGTACAATTACCATGTCTCATCTATATTGATAGGAAAGACAAATTAATAAGAAAACTCAATATATTCTATTATAGAATAGGAGGAGCCTCAACTAAATGATCAGTCAAGGCTTTTCCTTTGATAGATTTTTGAAAGATGAATTTTAAATCAAACTTTGTCTTGAGCATGACCCATTTAGCAAGTTGTCCTGATAAATATCTTTTTTTAAATAGATGATTTAAAGGATCAAACTTCACATAGACATTAAATAATGCATTAAGGAGGTAATTTCTAAGTTTTTTACAAGCAAAAATTAAGGTAATACATTGTTTCTTAATTGTAGTTTAACTTATTTCATAATCAATCAATGTATGACTTATATCTTAAACAAGAAGTTCCTTATCATCATGATCACACTGAGCCAAAATAATACTCAATGCCTTAGAAGAAGCAAAAGTATCAAGGAAGAATGACTTATTAGGTTGAGATGGTTGTAGGATAGGAAGATTAGCAAGATAAGTCTTGAATTGTTAAAATGAGATCTTATAATCTTCATTCCAATAGAAAGTAGAATCTTTCTTAAGAAAGGAAGTGAAAGGAATAGTATGGTCTGCTAGGTTAGAAACAAACCTATGAATAGCTTGTATCTTTTCTCATAAGATACAAAGTTGTGAGTTATTGAAAGGAGGAAGCTTATTGACTATAGAATCAATTTTTTCTCTATCTACCACAATACCTCTATTAGATATGATAAACCCTAGAATTTTTCCACTATCAACCCCAAAGGCACTTTTTTATGGATTTAAACACATATTATATTTCCTTATCCTCTCAAAGATCTATCTAAAAGTAGGAACATTCTCATCATGCTTCACATATTTCTCTAGAATATCATCCACATAATCCTCAAGAACCTTATGTATGTAGTTGTGAAAAATTAAAGTCATAGCTCATTGATAAGTAGTGCCTGCATTTCTTAATCTAAGAGGCATCATCACCCAACCAAATTTTCCCCAAGGAGTAATAAAAGAGGTCTTATATTGATCATAAGGAGAAATATTTTTTTTATTTTACCTAGAGAATCCATCCATAAAATATTATAACCCATGTCCAATGGTTGAACCCACTATCATATCAATGTTAGGTAAAGGAAAGTCATCTTTCAAAGAAGCCTTGTTTAAGTCATGAAAATTAGTACTCATTATTTTCCTAGTTTCTCCCTTAGTAACAACCACAATGTTAGAAATCCATGGGGAATAATCTATAGAATATATAAAACCAATGTCTAAGAGTTTTTATATCTCAACCTTAACAAGAAGAGAAATACTAGAATTTACTTTATGAATCTTCTACTTAACAAGCTTAGCATCTCATGTCAAAAATATGTTGTGAGTGACAATCTTAGGATAAATGCTAGGTATATTAGACTATTTCCAAGAAAAAATATCAAAAAATTCCAAAAGAACTTGGCAAGATGTTTTTGGTCTATCTCATCCAAACATTTTCCAATCTTAATAACCTTTTCAGAATCAACCTGATCAACATGCACATCTATCATTTACTTGACTGTAAGATTTGTATTTTGTGCTTCCTCCATAGAAGGAAGAGGATCAACATGTTTTTATGATTCTATTTCTTTTCAAAAATTATTATTACTATGTTGGAATTACAAGAGGAAAGGTAAACTTCTGAGAAGGGGGTGAATCAATAGTTTAACCTTGGACCCATAAAAATTTCATCATTCATTCATAACATGCATTAATAACTAAGCTGAAATAACATATAAAACATATGCATCTAAATCATATAACCATGTAAGCATTCACACACATAACATGAGATATGATTACCCAAAAACCCTCCAAGTGAGAAGGTAAACTTGGGGTGGGGATGACACACAAATATTCACTAATGTAGTAATAAAGTGTATCCAATGAAGGTTACAATGTTTTGACCATGAAACATGATCTACCATATGAAAGGTCTGCCTTGAAGGCTTACAAAGATTTTTAGGTCTCACCTTGTTAGAGGATTTCAACACCCTATTAGAAGTGTGCCTTGTTAGAGGACTTCAACTTACAACTAAGTAAGAACCCTATTAAAGGATTTCATACAACCTATTAGGACTACTTTTCTTAAGAGATTTAACTAAAATCACCTATTAAAATGTCTCAGTGTAGATCTTGCGGTTGGCACTTGCTTGCCTAATAACAGATCACCTCTAAAAAATGTCTTATTGATCCTTAATGATCAAATGTCATAATGCTACATCCTTTTCTTTATCCTCTATTCTTCTTTAACTAATTATGCAATTCACTCTTTCTTCATAACTTCTAAGTCACCTTGAATTCTCTGCATGCAAACTATCTTGTTCGCTCCTTCAACTCTTCTTCATCCATAGATAGTTTAGGGTTTTTTTCCCTCCTGAAGAAGACTTAGGTGGCTTAGGGTTAGGTATGAATCTATGGCTGAGATTCATCCATTTTACTGCTTCATCCTTCCCATTTTCTGATTGGCTGCATGTAATTGCATAGGGAATCCAAATAGAGATTTGTCCTTATCTTCAAAATATCAAAATACAATCTTACATTGGCTTAAAAATGGTTTACATAGTTGTTTGTGACATTACAAAAAAATATGTCAAAACTATGTCTGTTGGCATATGAAGTCTCTGATGCTTGGCATGCACTGATCCTTATACTGTGACTCAACATGTGCATTACTCAACATCCACTCTTTACTCGGATCCTAAATAACTCGACATGGTCTATCTACTCAGCACTTGAGTGACTCAGCACATGAGTGACTCGACACTCATTGCAACTCGGCATGGTATAATATTTACATGTTGTGCTTGGAATGTATTACTAGTTTGACATGAACTAAGTAATTGGCTTAAGTGTGTTGACACTCACTTATCAAAACTAATCTGAAATTAACAATCTCTTCCATTGACATGAGTGTCAAAAACACTTGAATAGACAATATTATCCTTAATTTCTCAAGCATAAAATATCCATGACTCAACTTATATACAGAATTTAAAAAACATTACACTAACTTGTATACCTTAAAACTTGACAACTCCCCCTGAGTTAATATGTCTGTATTGTACCCAAAATTCTGTGCTCCTCTTTGAGTAAAATGTGTCTGTGCTGATGCACTTTGACTTCAATACACTATGTTACTGATACTCTTTCATATGATATGCTCTCTCTTAGCTGATATTTGTCCCTTTTGCTACTTTCTCCCCCAAAAATGTATATCTCCCCCTTTGTTCTTATTCTCCTCTTTCATCTGATATATCTCTACTCTATTGTATATTCTCCCTATTGCTATGCTCCCCCTTTCTTATTTCTCTCCTTTTTGTTCATAATCCCCCATATTATATTTCTCCCCCTTTTTTGACACTTATGTCAAATGGGCTATACACCTATGGTGTGTTTGTCCAAAAAAGATTTATGGACATCCATTATTATCCTTAGGGCTGCATCCTAGTTATCACAAGCAACATCCAATGACTTAATTTGGATTGCAAGCTCAACAACAAGGTATACTAGACCATATAAAGTAGAAAGATTATGGTCTTTCTTTAGTAGAGTTTCAGCATAGCCTAGCTCCTTTTGTATTTTCTCCATATGTGGGTTGAGGGTAGCCTGAGTGCTTGTCAATTTGGCTCTAATGTTAGCCTCATCTACTATTAAGACAACTAACTAACTCTGTGTTTGAAGCTATGTCCTAAAATGCTTCTCACTTTGAGCTAGATTTGTAGGTAGTCTTGCATTTGATGTAGATATTTGGCTTTCCAGGCTCAGAATGTGACTTTTGGTCTCTTGGGTGAAGAGAGTAAGATTGCATAGTTTTGTGTACAATGAGAATATATTCTCAAGTACCTTCTTCATATCCTCAACCTTGGTTGCCAATGCAACTTTTCGTAGTGCTATCTCACTAGATATTTTCTCATTTACCTTGCTTTGAAACTTCTTTTTAGACCATTCTAATAGTTTTGTATTTGTATCAAGGTCTTCATTACTGACCTTCTCCACTATATCTATCAGTGGCTTGGTTTCTTTAGGAGTTGGAAAACTAAATGCATCTGGAAATATGTCCTTAATATCTTGAAGTGCTTGCTTCTACCTATGTTCTCGCCTAAGCATTTCTTGATGCTTTTTCCTTTCTAAGGCTTACTGTAAAATGCCTATTTGTTCCAATGTCATAGTATCATAATCATACTTTGGAATAACAATTTCTTCATCAAGGCTTATATCTCCATAATGTATTACCTTTTCAACCTTTGATGAGCTTAGGCTTGGCACTGAGATATGCAATGGAGTAGTATCTGTGCTCAGCTTCTGAAGAGTTTGTGTAGGAGTGCCAGATACTGGAAAAGCTACTAGTGCTTGGATGGCCACTTTTTCCTTCACCTTTGGTTCTATCTCTTCAGGCTTGCCTTGGTATATCACTATGACTTGGCTTGCACCTTGTTCTTGTGCTCTAGGTATAAATGAATCTATCTATCCAATTTCCTTCTGTTGACCTGTAGTGATGTCTTTCTCTTCTATTTTCTTCTCAATTGTAACCACCTTGATAGATTTATCTACTGTCATTTGGATCAAAGGTTGTACATTAGTAACTGAAGGGATGATGGAAGGTGGTTCTTGTGGATTCACCTTTTCCCTTGTGACATTGGCTACTGCCTTTTATAGTTCGTCTACACTAACCAAAATTGGATTGCCACATAGTTTGGCTTGCAATGTAGATTGATCTAAGATCTTCTTTAAATCTTCTTT
Source organism: Cupressus sempervirens (assembly GCA_028749045.1). Lineage (NCBI taxonomy): Eukaryota > Viridiplantae > Streptophyta > Pinopsida > Cupressales > Cupressaceae > Cupressus > Cupressus sempervirens. The sequence goes on from CM053792.1 coordinate 705,015,987, forward strand.
AGTAAGAGGATTGATGTTATAAATTGATGGATCAGAGACATCCTTAATAGTTATAGTTTCAGTGGTTTTGGTTGTGTCATGGTGAGGATTAACACTCAACAATTGTGTGTCATTTTTAGAAATAATAATATTGAAATGAACTAAAAATAAAGAACCATAAATTAATCCAAGACAGTTTGTGATGAACATAATTACCATACTTTATACAAGCTTTCCAAGATCAACACAAGAGCGGAGACAAGGATTTTGAAAGGGGAAAACAAAGAAAACCCCTTGTGAATTATATGAATGAGATAAATGCCTAAAGAATGATGAAAGAGAATGAGACAATGTGGAGCCAAAAGGCTCATTACATGAACTACATAGTGATTATGTGTTATTAGAATGAGAGAGAAGCATCTCTTATAAAGAGATGAGAAAAGGAGTTATTTGTAACTCCCATGTGAATGATTGTCACATTCATAAGTGTGTGCATAAAAAGTGTCATAATCCTCTTAAGGAGGAATAACTATTTTTCTTATAAAGGAATTAAAAAAAAAAGAGGTCCTCACATGTGGACTAAAGGACAAACTACATTTAGGGATCCTTGGAATATCCCAATTAAATACATCCAAGGAAAGATTAATATTTCTAACACCCTCCCTTAATCTTTACTTGGGGAGCTTACATCAAAGGGTATTAAACCCAAATTTTTACAATGAAATTTTGAATAGCAGCAACTTGATCTTTGAGAATGTCTTCAATTATGCAAAAGGTCTCTTGTGAGTGTAGGTAGATCTTCGTAGAGCTAAGAGAGAAGTTTACACCAAATAATACTATCTTGTATGTGCCTAGATGGATTACTTGAAAAACATAGACACAAGAAACAAGACAACTATCCACGAGGAGTATTTCATCTTATATACAAATTAGAAGTCCTTCTGATTAAGGATAAGAAAATTCTCATAGAGAAACACAAAGGAAAATAAAACATGTTACACAAAGCAATGGAGATAACCTGATATCAAGATAAATTATATGCTCGAAAAATTATCAACAAGGATAAATTGAGTAAAAAGCTTGATCAGTGTTCTCATGAAAAATATATTATACTAATGCACTAGTGACCACAGACAAGGCCAACTAATGATACTTGCATCAATCATGTGGATATATACAGTCTACTTAATGAATCATCCCATTGCAAGTTAATGGGGGTGTCCCTCCATAACGTGCATGACTCATGATCTAAGTTATAAAGTATGCAGATCATTATCACATTAATATATGAAAATAAAGTAAAAGGAGAGACATGCTTATCAAATTAGTATTATCATGATTTTTTTTAGGATACTAAAAAGGAATGGATTATGAGGACTTAACAACATATTGCCTTCAAATTGGATCAAACCATTTGAATTTAGAGGGAAAACTCCAATGATAACATCCTCTTCATTGAGGAACAAAATGGAACAACATGGAGGGAAACTCCATAAATATAAACCTTCAAGGTAGAGAATATAGAAACAAATGGAGGGAAACTCCATAGAAATATCATCCTTTCAAAGTGGAACCAATAGAGCCAAATGGAGGGAAAGTCCATAAAAAAACATTATCCTTTCAAAGTGGAACATATATAACTAAATGGAGGGAAAATCCACAAAAGAGTGGACACCAATATAGGATGAAGGGACACTCCATTAGCCAGATAAGGAAACTGTGTATTAGTTATACTGAGGGGACCTACATAGTTAATCTTGAGAAATTGGCTCCTTGTGCAACTCAAAAGAAATGTACCTTCATATAAATCAATGGTATAAAACCATAAAGTGCCAACATGGGCATAGAATGATGCTATAAAAGCATAAAATTGTAACTATGTGCAAATCAATAGATCACAATGAAGGAAAATGTGTAAGATAAATCATAATCCAAACATAATTGAGGTAAATGCAGAGACCTAAGGAAGATCAATGGGAAATTTAAAGAATATATGGATATAAGGTAGAAAACTCCATTGAGGGTAAACATGACTACTTAATTCATTTTTTGAAGGAATATACCAATTTTAAAATCATCATAGTCATAAGAAATTATATATTTATCTGAGCATATATGTGTGCACCCATATATACTTAAATAAATACATGTAAATAATAAGTCACAATACTTGAAAAATTATGATTTACCTTAAAAAACATTGAGAGGATCCTTCTATAAAATTATATTTCAAGTAGAATGAATATTTTGAACAAAGACAAAATATCTTAAATAGTAATTATCTATAGAAGTTTGATAAAATGAAATAATGAAATCTAATCACAATCAAAGAAACGTATTATCATTACAAATGGCATAGGAATGACTTGCCAAAATAAAATAGAGTACTTTAAAAAAAAAAGTAACTGAATTTTTAGAATAAGGAAAACTGAGAAAGCTTTGGATAAAAGATATTACATGAACAAAAACTCTTATTTTCATACATACATGTGTAGAGACGTTGAAGCAATGATAGCAAAGTTAGTAGTTACAAAAGAATATAACCAAAATAGATAGTTGCAAGTGAGCCAAAAAAAAATCCACTAACATGCATTGGATAGTCAATAGTGTAATCAAAGAGAAAGGAAGAAAATAGAAAAAGAAACTTCTATAAGTTGCAAACAAAGAGAATGAAGTTGAGAGAAGTGCTTGAAGCTTTATCTTCAGGTGATCTAATTCTTGGTGAAGGTAATGCATATGAAAGTAAAGTATGCAATAGTATATTTTTTGTCATTAAAAAATTATATTAGTTTGTATATTGAATGTAGGTTGTAGAAAGGAAATAGATCACAAAGTGCTGAATCTCTGAATGATGATTCCCATTTTAACATGGAAATTTCCTCTAGAATCAACATACTTGAGGGGAAATTTTGATGAACTATTTCAAGCAATGCTTGGAGAGGTGGAGTATGCAATAAGGTGCATAATAGGAGATGGAGTGCTGAGGCCAAGGATACTATGACCTATTTATCAAACTCAAGTATTGTCCATATTGTACTCAAATATATATGATATGTTACTCGAGTACAAGAAATTGATGAAGATTCAAAATTTTTGCATATATCCATCATTTGTGAATGCATCTGTATTGGATGAGGCAATCAATGGTTATTTGTTGCATGGTTCAAAGACATGGGTCAAAGGAATTATTCTCGTCAAGAAATTTGATGAGGATATGGTATGGATGACCCTTTTGGATACAATAAGGATAGGATTGAGGCTAAGGAATCACATGTATTTTGAAAGGGAAACGATTCATATTGCTAGGCTACTAGTAGAAGATATGGTGGCTAGTGCATATGCATTATTTGATGCAATCTTAGTGGTGGTCTGATATTGCGAGAACCAAAGGGTTCCTTCTCAGATGAGGGTCTCTTCAAGGGATGATAATATAGGAGTTATTGTAGAATCTATGGGTTCTGCAAACTAGGTGTAGGGGGTTGGGTCAAGAGGAAGGGTTAGGAATGAAGGGTTAGGCATGAAACAAGTTTTAGGTTTAGATATGATAAAAATTTAGAAAAAAAACTAATTAAATGTACTTCCTTTATTTGAAATAGATTAATGAAAAAAATGCCCTAGAAAAAAAGGTGTTGGAAGGATGCTAATATATTATATAAAATTGTTGCTTCCTCATAAAGCTATGAATTATTATTTGAAAACATTAATATCAAGATTTATTTTATTAAAAAAGAAACTTTTCAAGGAATATCTTGAAATAGATTTGGTAACAGACCTATAATGCAAACCCTATTGAAAAGACATTAGAGGAATACTATGCAGGCCTGCAACTTAAGGAATCAAACTGATGCAAAACTGTTATTAAATTATTAAGGAATCTTCAAAAACCTTAAACTAGAAACTTAAAAGATGATTAAAAAATTGAAGGAAAATGTATCTAACTAAGTATGGATATGAATCCCAATGAATTTAAAATGATTACTCAACACTAAGTGACTTATAAGTTATAAATTAATAGAGGTTATAAATTAGTTTTATAACCTATTATATGATCACGTTGAAACTTATAGATGATTAATGAAAAAAAAAGATTAATACTAAAAAATTGATTAATAAATCAACTGCTCAAAGTCTATTATTAAAAAAAAGTAAAACTTTAGATTAAAGTAAGGACAAACAAAAAAGGCTATATTAAACCTAACGATTGTTAATGAAAAACAATAACTTAAACAAAATATTAATAAAAGAAAATATTAAAACTTAATAATAAACCTTGCAAGAAAAAAAGAGATTGATAAATGGATGGAAAGAAGCAATGAAGAATGGACACCACTATAGTAGGAGGGGGCAATACAAAGGGTATGAATCAGAAACATGAGACCAATAATGCAACATGAGATTAGCAATGAAGCATGAGATCAAAATTGCTCCTAACATTTTCACATAAGTTCTCAAGATCTAAGAGAGGATTGTGACATACCACCTTGAATTGGCTATTATCATCTGATTCTATCTTCTCTTCATTAGAATCTAGTTGAGCCACATACTTCCTTCTCTGTCTTTTCTGCTCTTGTCCTCCTTACTCTATTTTCTTTGACCTTTCCTTGGCCTTTTGGGTAGTTTTATGTGTGGTGGCCCTTCTAGTAGGTGTAGTAGGCTTTTAATGACTTGGTTTTACAATTTTCTATGCCCTTGCCACGATTTGTGCCTTGGCCTTCCTCTTCTTTGACTCAACAGGAGTAGGTGCTTCCTTGACTTCTTCTCCCTTAGCACCTTTAGTCTCCTCCTCTTCTTTGTCTTCTCCCATGCCTTGAGTTAAAGCTAGAGGTTCTTGTGGCTATTTGACACCCTCTCCAAGTTTTGCTTTCAATTTATTTACTAGCATATCCTTCTTCTTGATTGTAGAGGAAATTTTTAGTTCCATGACAATCTTTGATTTCACCATCTCATAATTTCCAAATGCTTTTGCAGTCTTATCTACTTCTTCTGCAAGTAGAGCTATTATGGCTACTAAGGCTTCATCTACATTGACCTTATAACCTAAGGGTCTCAACCATCTTAACCTTGGTGTGGCAGCTTGTACAAATGTGTAGATAGCATCAACAAAAAAACATACATCATTATAGTGTTTCTCAACTAAGAAAACTGGTATTATGAGTCTTTGCTTCATTGAATTCTTGAATTCTTCAAAGTAACTAGTTATTATGGATTCAAAATTTTCTCCTAGTTGCCCAATGTACTCTCTAATTTGTGTTGCAATTGATCTATTAGCATTCCATCCTACTGTTCCAAATGAGGGAAATGTATTCTGTACATGAAAGAATATGCAAACTAGTATAGAACCAAGCTTGCATTGTGCACTCTTGGTTTTCCTTATTTCTCCAAAGTTCTCCATAAGTTGTTGTAATTGAAGTTTCGCTAGATCATATGTATGATCTTTCTTAATAATTTTATAACAAACATCCATAGCTATGTAGGGTACACTATTCGATCTACTTGATTGATATAATTTATGTGAGATTATCCTTATAGAAAAATTGATAAGAGGATCTCTGATTATATCTATAGTCATAGCTCTCTTATTCCAAACTACTCCAATATTCTTCTCAATCATTTCCTTGGAATCACTTTTGAGTGTTTTGGGCCGATCTAGGGTTGGGTAGCCAGTAAAATTATGAATTATTCTCCTAGTTATTTTGATTGGTCCTCCTTCTAGCCACAAGGAACCATCATGAATTTGGCTTAGTACAATTCGTATCCACTCTATTTTAAATACATTTGGAAAATCTAGGGCTTGTGTTAAACCCTTTTTCTCAACAATTTTGTATTCTTCCTTCAAAACACCATTTTCACACAACCTATTTTATGCACCTCTTATTTCCATGTCATATCTTGCAATTGTAGCATTTTCTCACATCTTGCACCGATATCACATTTGGTAAGATCATAGACAATGTGCTAGAAGGGTCTTGTTTGTAAGTGATGTCAGGAATGGCTTTAAATACAGGCTTCTTAACTTCATTACTAACTAGTTGAATGTTTAAAACTTCTTTTCCTTCAACATTTTTTGAACTTGATGCCATTGTGACAAGTTAGGGTTTATGAAAATTTAAATTGCATATCTCAGCTCTTGATAAATACCTTAAAAAAATCTAACAAATTGGCAATGAATCACTGCACAAATCTTCTGCAATTACTTCTGACATATTTCTAGGTCACTTCCAGCTCTTCTCACTCTTTCTCAATTTCAAAATGATGAAAAATGAGCTGAAATCAAGCATATACCCTTTGAAAACTTTGCATTTAATGCTAAGTGCTTGCAAAACTATAAGCTTAGAAATAACCAATTTTGGGTTCATTCAATATCCATTGATATTTCCATCACTCAGTAGCTACTATGAGCTCAACATCAACAAACTAGCCTGACAGCTCGACTTCAACTAACATTCCACTTGACACATATAGGAAAGTTTTCATACTCGAAAACATCATGAAAAACTTAAAGATTTTTCTTGAATTTCAAATAACATCTTGCATCTTTATTCATGCTAATGTATTATTTTTAGTACTATCTCCTTTTGGAACTAATGCATGATTTAACCTTTAAATATCAGTCCCACATACCTCTTATTTTCCTAGTTTGATGAGCTGTGATCACCTCACCCATTGGGTGAAGTGATCTCTTCTCCATTTGATGTGCTGCAAACATCTTTCTTTTTCCATGTCTTGTTCATCTCATCTCTAATGTGTTCAACATCTACCTTGCCTTTACCTTTATCAAATTCACATCTTGGTGCCTTTGTCTTAGTTGGACAATATTTACTGATGTGACAAGTCTTCAAACAACTAAAACATGTAGTTTGAATTAACCATCTATTGTAATTGCCACTGAAGTGTGTTCTAATACAATTCTTAGGAACATGTCCATATTTTTGACAATAATGACAGCTATATCTTGTATTATAATTCCAATTTTAAGAGTTCCCATTGTTTCTTACCTTTGTTGGCTTGTTTGATGACCACATGGATTTGGATCTGCATTCAAAAGCTCCATGTCCATACTTCTAATAGTTGTAGCAATATCCTTCAAATCTTTGTGTATGCATGGTCCTAGTTCTCCATTCATGTGCCTAATGACCTTGCTTATTGCACTTATGACAATGAGTCATGTTCTTAGGCTTGACATTCTAATTTGTAGTTTTGCTCCTGGACACATTAGCAATATGTCCTTTCTTACCACAATTATGACAAGTAGGTTTGGAGTTCTTACCTTTGATGTTCCTTTCTTCTACAAATTTGGATGATTCTCCTTCTTCAGTGCTTGTGCAACCCAGTCTTGATGTATCATTGTTGGATCTAGGGGATCTCAATAATTTCTCAAAGTATTTGATGGCTTCATTTGACTTGTTGAAACTTTCAAAAAATTCCTTTTATCTCTTTAGGTCACTCTACAATTGTTCATTCTGCAACTTCAATGTAGTTATCTCAATGTCCTTGACATTCAGTTCATAGTTGGAATTGATCATTTGACTTAGAGTATCCAATTGCATGTTGGAAATCTTGGTTATCTCTGTTGACTTCTCTTCCAATCTGTTGGTCATAATTCTTTTGTCTTCTTCAATGATGACTTTGTCTTCCATAGCTTTCATTTTTTGTTTAGTCACCCCACATAGCAGTATAGCTTGTGATTCTTGATCTATCCTAAGATTTCTAATTTCCTCAGTTTGGACTCTAGTCTTTTCCATTAGATCTACAACTACTACATCAAATTCATTGGAGTCACCATCTACTAATAGCTTGGTAGTGTCTATCTCTTTGTATAGTGTGTCATTCTCTGCAATAGCAATCTCTTTCCTTCTCTTCAAGGATTTCTTTAGTTCCTCTATTGCTTCATTCAATTGATGTAGTATGAGATGTATTTCAATTTCCTAGTTTTCAATAGTCTTTCCCAACTTGTAGACTTCCATTTCAAGATCTTTCCTCAAAGTTGCAAAGCTTCTCTTTTAGAGAACTATGCTTTGAAACCAATTGTTGGAATTACAAGAGAAAGGTAAAATTATGAGGAAGGTGGGGGGTGAATCAATTGTTTAACCTTGGACCCATAAAACTTTCACCATTCATTCATCACATGCATTAATAAGTAAGCTGAAATAACATATAAAGCATATGCATCTAAATCACATAACCATGTAAGCATTCACACACATAACACCAAATATGATTACCCAGAAACCCTCCAAGTGAGAAGATAAAACTGGGGTAGAGATGACACCCAAAAATATTCACTTCTATAGTAATAAAGTGTATCCAATGAAGGTTACAATGTTTTGACCATGAAACATGATCTACCCTATGAAAGGTCTACCCTGTTAAAGGCTTAAAAATATTGTTAGGTCTCACCTTGTTAGAGGATTTCAACAACCTGTTAGAAGTGTGCCTTGTTAGAGGACTTCAACTTAGAACTAAATAAGCACCCTGTTAAAGGATTTCATATAGCCTATTAAGAATACTTTTCTTAAGAGAGTTAACTGAAATCACCTATTAAAATGTCTCAGCATAGATCTTGCAGTTGGCACTTGCTTTCATAATAATAGATTTACTCTAAACAATGTCTTATTGATCCTTCACAATCAGATGTCTCAAAGTTGTATCCTTTTCTTTATTCTTTGTTCTTCTCCAACTGATTTTGCAATTCACTCTTTCTTCGTAACTTTTATGTCACCTTGAATGCTTTGCATGCAAAATATCTTGTTCACTCCTTCAACTCTCCTTCATCCATAGATAGTTTAGGGTTTCTATCCTCCTTAAGAAGACTTAGGCAGCTTAGGGTTAGGTATGAATCTACAGCTGAGATTCATCCATTTTTCCACTCAATCCTTTCCATTTTTTGATCGGCTGCATGTAATTGCATATGGAATCCAAATAGAGATTCAACCTCATCTTGAAAATATCAAAATACAATCTTAAGTCAGCTCAAAAATGGTTTACATAGTTGTTTGTGCAATTAAAAACAAATATGTCAAAACAGTGTCACTCAGCATATGAAGTCTCTAATGCTTGACATGCACTGATCCTTATACTATGACTCAACACCTACATTACTTGACTTCCACTCTTTACTTGGCTCCTGAATCACTTCACATGGTCTGTCTGCTCAGCACTTGAGTGACTCAACACATGAGTGACTTGACACTCATTGCAACTCGACATGGTCTAATATTTACATGTTGTGCTCAAAATGTATTAATAGTTCGACATGAACTAAGTAAATGGCTTAAATGTGTTGACACTCACTTGTCAAAACCAATCTAAGATCAACATAATATCCAAACAATAAGGCTTTCTCTTATTATGATAGAAAATAGTAAAAACCCCACATGCACCTAGAAAGTTAGCCAAAGCATATTTAGATGAGAAAATATCGAAAGAAGGTGATTATCAAATGTAATAAGATTTAGGTTTGATAACTTCAAAAGACCACTGCAAAAATAATTCACATTTGGAATGAATGGAGTTTTCTTATAAGTATTAAATCCCAAACCATAGGTATGTTGATAAATATCATTAGATAAAGGAACCTGTATTCCTTTTTCAAAATTTTGACATCCTTGACCATAAAACTCATTCTTAGTGAGAAAATGGTATTGAAGACCATAACAATCAGCCATGTTAGAGAGAGTAAGGGAGATTCATAAGAAACCACCTTTACGTTTAATAGTTTCAATGGTTTTCTTAGATGAAGAAGTGATGAAGTTATTACTTAACTCTCCAAGAAGAGGAGTTGAAACAACTTTTCTTCCTCAGGTTGTTTAGGTGTTTTAATCAAAGAGAGATCATAGACCTTATATTCTCTAATGAATATTGGATTAAAGTCTAAAATTCCCAAATCATCATTAGATAAAGAAGAAGAAGGTTCTTCACTACATTGATTGTTAGTTTCAATTTTATCCTTTAGTTTTTCTTCCCTAGGTCCTAACACCTTAGAAGATTCAACATTATAGAAACTTTTATGTCTATCATCTGCATGAAGAGAATACATCACATTGTGATGAGTATCTAGCTTTATAGTAGACATATCAACATTAGTATCTTTAAAAATACCCAAGCTAAAAACATTAAATCCTGACCTATTCCAAATTAAAGTTCTTCAAATAATATTTCCATTGATAAGGGTTGCAACCATAAGAGCATCATATTGATATTAAACTTCCTTAGGGGGGAAATCATTCTTAGTAAACACAATATGAAGAGGAGAAGGTGTAGCATGCATATACTCTAAGAAAGAATTAACATTATCCTAATTAGGTTAATGTTTAGGACTAGTAGATAAAACCTTTTGCATAGTTTTTATTGGAAATATAATAGGAGTAACTGAGAGGGGAGGGGTGAATTAGTTACTACTAAAATAAATCTCAGATCCCTTAGATGTCAGTACAAAATAAAGTCTAAAAGCTGAATGCTGATGATGCTCAATAAACACACATAAAATGTTGTAATTTAGTAAGTACTGATTATGCAAATCTTTGAATGTTATCTATGATTACCCTTTAACTTAGTTGTAAACACATATTTTAAAAGTATTTGAAATAACACATGTATTTGAAATAACATACATCTCCATATCAAAGTATTTGAGATGACATGTATATATATAAATGTCCCAACACCAATGAAACAGACATGTAAACTAAGATCAACCACATCCCCCTCTTGATCCATGACACCAAAAGGCTCTATGATCTAGATCTGAACCCTATGTCAAATGAAAGAAATTTGTAAAATTATAAAATTATACATGTATATGTGCATGTATTATTTCATATGTACAATATATATCTATCAAAAAAAAAAAAAAAATACATAACAAACCTGTGACTCATGTTGTGCAAGATTTTTTGGGGTCTGAAGATCTGTAAAACACAACATACTATCACTAAGACCCTATAGAACACACATGTACATGTATATAAGTTAAATTGAATCACTCAAGAATTCATGTATAGACCTAAGTACACACATATAAAAGATCTTGAGTATGCTAAACAAGTATACATGTGTAAATTATAGTAACAAATCAATATAAACATATAAATTTACAATATTTACTGTAACATCATGTAATGCTCTACCAATCTGATTGATATCTAATCATGTAGTGATAGAGTAATATCTAAATCATGTAATGCGGGTGCTCTAAGGCTAGGCTGTGTAGGAACAAGAACTACATGATCATGAGTAGGTGTGGGGATAGGTGTTGTAAACCCCTCTATAGGAGTAGGTGCTGTAGAGTGTGCAAGGATATCCTCCTATCTCTATGAGGGCAGTAATCCTGCTATGCATGATAGAATAGGGCTGATGTGTCCACCAATGTCATGAAGAGGAATCCTCATGACTGTCAACAATGCCTTATATGAACCAAGAAGATTAGATGCTAAATAAGATGTCATATGATTAAATGTATCCACAATTTATATAGTAGAAACCTCTACTGGAGATGGTATATCTACTATCTCATACAAATCATCAACTCCTGTGCTAGAGGATGCACCTATCAAAATGGGACCATGAGATCATAACATATATCTACCACATCAATATGAAGATATCTCCTATAAGTGTGTGGCAACTGTGGCAATGCTAGAATATATATGACTCCTGACTGTATCATTGGGAACAATCATACCCATAATAGCCATCTATGGAGCTCTCAACATGACCAACCATTGCCTCTCTGTGGAGCTTTCGATTGGGAACAATCATACCGACAACAACCATCTATGGAGCTCTCAGTTTGGACCCACCATTGCCTATTTATTAATGGGCATAGGGGTATCCATAGGTCTAAATCTCTTTAACAATCTATCAAGGCCCTATCCAACATGACCTAGAAAATATGTATAATCGACATTGTGATGTAAATGAAATTTTGCAAACAATTATTTGCAGAAATAAAGAGGAAACTCATCCTTTTGTGGGCACCTATGATGCGCAGCTAACCACTGAGGATATATAAATGGAGCAACAAGCTGATCTGTATACTTTATCACTGAATAACCTCTAACCCTAGGCCTATCTATATAAAAGGGAAACATAGTCTTCACCATAGTAGTGGAGACCTCACTATCAATCTGTGTATACTTCATAGTGCCAGTGACATTGTGAGAAAGGGAAGAGTAAAAAGTCTCAATACTAATATCATCAAATGGGTTGTACATAGAGGCAATCTTGATCATATTGCATAACTCATCTCTCATAGAAATAATCTTCTCCCTATTAGGGAGAGTGGTAGAAGCCAATAGTGTAGAATCAAGATACTCTATAGCACGAGATAACCTAGCAATAGTATCTCTAAAAAAACACTATCTCTCCTCAGAGGATGATATCAATCTATGTGCTATGCCTGACTCAGAACTATGACCCCCTCCCTGAACACTAGCCTCCCCTAAGGATGTAGGTGCTCCACCAGTACCATATGCTACAATGATAATATGCAGAGATCTCTATCTATAAATGCAGAGTTAAGATATACATGTAAGTACATATAAAAATGAAAGTTAAATTTAATTTAAAACATGTATGTATATAAATATGTAAAAAGTGGAATGTAACTAAAAATATGCACATGTTATTTAGTACATCTAGCTCATGTATGTGAACATCTAGCTCAAATATGCACATCTAGCTCATGTATGTGAACAAAAAATATGCATGTATGTTATTTAGTAGATAGGTTTACTATGTTAATGTTTTCTAAAATGTAACTTATTTTTAGCTATCTTGAGGTCTTAACAAGTTTTCAAAGTTTAATGTATATGTTATTATAGTTTTCATGTTTTCTAAGTTTGAAGTTGGTTAAATTTTAAGTTTTCAAGTTTAAACAACTAGAGCTTATTATAGTTTAGTTCTACCTAATGTTTTAAGTTACATGTTCATTATCTATATAGGTTTGTACTATGCTAATGTTTTATCAAATGTAATTACTTTATTTATCTAAGTCTCAACTAGAATTTTCTATGTTTGATCATGTAAAATCTAAATTTATGATTAAATACATATTTAATTAAAAAATATTATATAGTTCTTTATTTAACATATCAAGATCTAACTATATAAAGAAAATTAACTAGTCTAAATAATCAACTACTAAAACACTTAAAATATAATTAATTTAATTACTAAAAAACTTAAAAATAATTAATTTAACTAATGGTAATATGTAATAACTAAAAAAAATTAAAAAAAAGAAAGAAAGAACTTACCTGTTACGGTCGAAACTGTCTAACCACTATGCAAACCATAACAAAAAAAGACCGCCAGCAAGTGATTTTCTAGAATTTGTAAATCTGCCAGGGTTATGGAAAAAACCCTTTAAGCTGAAAGGGTTTTGGCAGTAACCCCCTTGCCATGTTGGCGCAGGAAAGTGCTATGTCTGTACAACCATAAGTATTTCAGCCGTAACCCTTACGACCAAAATTGTTTCAGCCATAACCCTATTGGATATCACAAAGGGTGACACAGATCTATGCTTCTATCGTAAAAGAAAATAGCATGAACACATTTGACACTAGGATTTAACGTGGAAACCTAATTTGTGAAAAACCATCAATTGTAACTAGTTACTATTTTCACTCTTTTGAAGTGAGCCCTATTAGGAGCTAAACCTATTAAAGGTTACAAAACACACTGTTAGGTGTGACCTTGTTAAAGGATTTAATCACCCTGTTAGGAGTGGCCCTGTTAGATGACTTAAGACAATTCAACAAGACTGCCATCTTGTTAAAGGATTTACAAATAGCTATTAAGCCAACTCTATTAAGAGATTTAGATCACTGCTACAATGGTTAGCGAGTAACAATGAGATGACCTAGTTTGAATGTAACTAATTTTCTGATTACAAATCTCTGTTCTAGCTTGTACTTAATTCTTCTTGATAAAATATAGCTTTTCTGCTCCACAAGGATATTTTTCTTATCCTCCAAATTCACTTCCTCTCTTCATCATTAGATCTTTAATACATTCATCACATCGCTTTTTTTTAACACACTTCAAATTCATAGTATGACCTTATACTTATATCTTTCAGATTGTCAAGTCAGCTCATATACAACTTAGAATAACTAATATTCATCACCTTAGTCGGCTAGAACCAACAGGTAAATCAATTAAGCTTAATATGACAAAATAAGAAAATCCTTTGCTAGCCGACCCAACTCGATAGACACTAACTCAGAAGTGATTTCCTTTGTTAACCAATAGAAGCTTGGTTAATACTGCAAACTTACAAAGATCCTTTGGCAACTGAGTTAGCTCTGTTAACACTGGTTCCATCCAAGTTTTTTTTATTAACCGAGTGAGCTCAATTAGTGGTCATCTTCTATAGACTTTCCTTCAATGCCCAAGTAAACTCGGTAGATACTACCTTCTGAACTAGGCAACTGCAGGAATGCTCGATAGGCATATAAAACTATCTTCACTACCTAAGTGAGCTTGACATACACTGATTGATAATTATATGACATTTGTATAACATCAAAGACAATACACAATTAATTAATTATATCCAACAATCTCCCTCTTTGGTATTGATGGCAACACAACATGTCATAGCATAATGAAATTTTGGAACAAGAATAAAGTAAAGAACATATCCTTAGTTTTATTCATGAGAACTCCCTCTATCAGTATGAGCTCTTTCTTTCACTAGTTTCTCCCTCTGTCTGCAACAATTTCTACCAAGTTTATTCACAAAAATTTTCTCCCTCTTGCAACAAACTTCTCCTTCTTTGGAATGACAAAAAATTCTATGAGATATGACAATAAACTTCTCCCTCTTTGACAACACATGCCAAAAAAATCAACTTTGTTAATATTAATGTACCTTAAGTGCCAATTCATTTGCAATATGTCCTTGTCAATTCTGCACCAACTGATTGATCTTCAATTTTCTCTGGTTGATGCATTACTAATATTTATTTAGTGAACTTTAGATAGGGGAATGACCCCTAGCATACTTTTTAGATACATAAATGCATCCTTAGGTAATGTCTTGGTGAATATATTTACAATCTATTCTTTTGTATTCACATATTCCAATCTAACTTCTTTATCTTGCACCAACTCTCTTAAGAAGTGATATTTTATAGAAATGTGCTTTGTTTTGGTACGCATCACTGGGTTCTTTGATATATTGATTGCACTACTATTATCACAGTATATGACTATTGGATCCTTGATTTCTATCTTCATTCCTTCCAACAATTGTTTTAACCAAACAATGTTAGAATAATTAACTGCTACTGCCACATATACTACCTCTACGATGGATTGAGAGATGCAATTTTGTTTCTTACTTGTCCAAGACACTAGTCTTTTACTAAGAAAGAATTCTCCACCACTAGTGCTTTCTCTATCATCAAGACTTCCTACCCATTCAACATCAGTAAATACCTTCAAGCCCAAATTGCCTCCAAGTTTGTACCATAAGCCATAGTCTTCAATACCTTTTAGATATCTCATGATTCTCTTGAATTCCATCATGCAATTTCTTTAGGATTTTCTGAGAATCTTGCCACCATTCCAACTGCTAGAGCAATATTAGGCCTTGTATCTACTACATACTGCAATTTTCCAATCATTGATTTGTATGTGGTCTAATCTACTTCTTTTGAATCATCATTCTTGGAAAGCTTATGTCTAGTAGACATAAGGGTTACAACTAGTCTTGAATCTTTCATTCCAAACTTCTTTAGTATCTCTTTGATATACTTAGATTGAGTGATGTAGATACCATTTTTGTTCTACTATATCTACAACCCAAAAAAGAATTTTATCTTACCAAACATGGACATCTCAAATTCTTTTCTTTTTTCTTTTGAAAATGCTTTTCATAAGTCATCATTTCCTATGAATAAGGTATCATCAACAAATATTTTTGC
Organism: Cupressus sempervirens; assembly: GCA_028749045.1. NCBI lineage: Eukaryota > Viridiplantae > Streptophyta > Pinopsida > Cupressales > Cupressaceae > Cupressus > Cupressus sempervirens. Next base: position 705,031,898 of record CM053792.1, read on the forward strand.
TAACACAATCTTCTTGTCTAGTCCTTCTTTGATATACAGACTAGTATTATCATTTGTTCTTTGAAAGCCAATCTATACCAAGTAATTATGAAGTCTTTCATACCAAGCTCTAGGATCTTGCTTGAGACCATATAATTTTTTTTGTAACTTGCAAACCATATCTCTTTTGCTAGGATTTACAAAACCTTCTAGTTGTTCAATGTAGACTTCCTAATTAAGAATTCCATTCAAAAATGCAAATTTAACATCCATTTGATATAATTTAAATCCTTTGTGTGTTGCATATGCTAGTAATGTTCTAAAACCTTCTAAGCTTGCAATAGGAGAAAAAGTCTCTCCATAATCAATAGCTTCTTCTTGAGAATATCCTTTACATACCAATCTTGCCTTGTTTCTGGAAACTTTTCCATCTTTATTCAACTTATTTTTGAACGCCCACTTTGTGTCAATTACATTTTTATCTTTGGGTCTAGGAACAAGAGTCCAAGTTTTGTTCTTTTATATTTGTTCTATCTCATCATTCATTGCTTCAACCCAACTTTTATTTTCCAAAGCATCTTTAACATTTCTAGGCTCAAATTTAGCAAGTAAACATGTACCTTTAAATTTTCTTGTCATTATTCCATCAGATTTGTCTCTAATGATCTGATCAGGTGCATGATGACTTATGACATATCTTGCTAACATAGGTTCTTTAGGTTTTGAATGAGTTCCATTGTCTTCATCATGAACTTTAGTATCAAGCTTGAGTCCCATTTATCTATTACTCGGGTCCATCATACTTGGTTTGAACTAGTTCGACAGCCTCTGATTGTGACTTGGGTCCTTTAGACTATGACTTGGGTTGTACAATCTGCAACTTGGTAACTATTTGAGATTTTGGGGACTCGAAAGATGAAGCCTCCTTTCTTTCAAATAGGTTTGGTAGGGCATGAGGTTCATAGTAAACAAATCTTCTACAATCCTCTGTCTCCTTGTTGATTTCTTCTTCACTCTTTCTACAAACTAATCAATTCTATCATGTCCACTTTTTATTAATTTATGAGTAGACAAATTTAAACATTTGTATGCTTTACTTCTATAGGAATATCCTAGAAATATGCCTTCATCACCTTTTACATCAAATTGTTTGGAAAGAAATATTACAAAAACATATCATACAAGATATTTTTAGAAAGAAACTAGCCATAACCCAATTAAATGGGTCTAGTTGTTGATTATCTGGGTAGAATACAAATTCCTATAGAAATATCATTAGATTAGGTCAACACGCTCACTTGCAGACCTCTCATGTCAAGTACTTTTTGTATGGTTTCAACACCATGTTCTTGTTTCTGAGCTAACAAATTTTTAGGTGCATTTTTTTTTAAAATATTAATTTTTTGAGCAATTGTAAACTCTTAGAAAGTGCATTGTTGTTTTCATGTATATATGTATATATAATAATGAATGATAATAATGTTTTCATGTATGTCAAAATAATATCTAACATTACCCTTGGATCATATAGTAATGAAGTAATCAACCCAACTAATTAGCAACTAGACCAATTTAACTGGTGTTTCCAATGTCATAGTACCTACTACAACATTTTCATTGAGTCTATCCACTGGCTCCCATAATATTCTCTATGTTGTCTAGATGTTGTTTATGCCATGAAATCTCTTGTTAAAGCCACTCCTTCTCCTTCTCCTTCACTCTCATGTTGGAAATAACAATAGGAAAGTAAACTCTAAGAGAGGGGGGGGGGAGGGGTGAATTAGTACTTCAAAAATTTAACCATAAAACATTCACCACACATCTATCTCAAAATTTAGCATGTAAATTAAAATAAATAATTACACATGTTCATCCATAGCATGAGAGAAATAAAACATGACACAATAAGTAAAATTGGAGTGGGGATGCCAACCAAAAATCTTTACTATTGCAACTATAAAGTCTAGCCAATGAAGGTTACAAGAAGTTTGACCATAAACTATGATCTACCCTGTGAAAGGTCTACCCTATTAAAGGCTTACAAAAACTATTTGGTCTCACTCTATTAAAGGATTTAAACACCCTACTAAAAGTGTTCCTTGTTAGAGGACTTAAAATTGCAATAAAATAAGCACTCGGTTAAGAGATTTACACAAACATTTGTTAGAACTTGAAACCTATCAAGGCTACTATATTAAGATATTTTCGTTGATTCACCTGCTAGAATGTTTCAACATTGATCCTTTGGTTAGAACCTCTCTACTAGATGTCATATCTCCTCCTAATGTGTACTTGATTGTCCTGATTAGATGTATCTCTTCTATTCTCTCTCTTCTTTTCTTTGTTCTCCTCTAACTAATTCTGTAATTGATAACATTATCACAACCTCCATAGCCACCATGAATTCTCTCAACACTTAGAATTTGTCTCTCTTGCATCTCCTTCTCTTCCTTCACACATTACAAACTATTTAGGGTTTCTCTCCTTAAGTAAATACAAGTTGTCTAGGGTTAGGTTAGAATTAACTATCATGGTTGATCCATTTTGCCACTTAGAACATCCCTTAATTTGATTGGTTGCATGACTGCATTAGGGATTCATAATATACAACTATATACACCTTCTAGAATCGTAAAATAATTGTTAAGTCATCCCAAAAATGGTTTACATAAAAGTTTGTGCCATTACAAACATCTATGTCCAAAATTGTTCACTTGACAATTGAAGTCTCTGATGCTTGTCATTCATTGTATCTTTAATGTTGTAACTTGGTTCCTGAATGACTTGGAATACTCTATTTACTCAGCTCCTAAGTGACTTACCACTCACTATCTACTTAATACATACTGGTGCTTGACATTTTCTATGTATATTAATTGACATGTATTGTTTGGAACCTTATGCTCGACATGCTTTGATCACTTGGCTCATACTGATTGCTTGGCCTACTCTGATCACTCGACTTGCACTTATGCTGAAATATTCACTTACTCATACATTCATATCTTTCTATTTTATAGAATTATAATATCATATGATCTTAATATGCATTCATTTAGAATAATATGCTCTTTTAGTTCTTAGATTAATATGCATTTCATCTATATTAATTTTCATTTTCATATAGCTTAAAAATCCTTCATACTAGAGGTCTAGTTTCTAGATTCTCATTCTGAGAGCAATAGCAAAATCCATCTAGTTAGAAGGCAACAGGTCAATTTTTCAAATCATGTTGGATGAAAAAATTAGTGTTCATTCTAGGATGGTTTCACATATAAAGACCATGTTGAAGTGTGCCTGAGTATAAGAGGCACACATTTCACGCATACATTTCTGGTGCAAAGGGAATCAAGGTTGATCTAGACCGTGTTGAAGTGTTTACAAAGGGAATCAAGGTTGATCTAGAGAAAGTTCAAGCAATTATGGACATGCCTCCACCTTGTCATATTAGTCAAATTAGAGGCTTACAAGGAAGACTTCAATCCATTCACAGATTCATATCACAGCTGGCAGATAGGTCATAACCATTTACCAAGACACTACATAAAGGTGTGAAATACAACTGGAGCCAAGAATGTGATTAGAGTCTAACACAGATAAAGAAATACCTTTCTAATCCATCAATCCTGATGCCTTCTATCCATGGGAAGTCTCTTATTCTGTATATTTCAACAACAAAATCATCTCTTGGCATTTTTCTAGCTCAAGAAGACAATGATAACAAGGAAAGAGCTATCTACTATTTGAGTCACATGATGATATCTTATGAAATGGATTATAACATCATTGAGAAGGCTTTCTTGGTAGTTGTCTTTGCTTCCCAAAAGATGAGACACTACATGCTCGCTCATATTACATGACTAGTTGCTAGAATTGATCCACTAAAGTACTTACTCAGCAAGGCAGCTCTAACAAGAAGATTAGCTAAGTGGGTCATGATACTAAGAGAGTTCAACATTCAGTATGTTGAATGGAAGGCTATCAAAGGACAAGAGATTGCTGATTAGTTAACAGAAGCACCAAAGTAGAGTCTTTTCCTACTAAACATTGACTTTCCTGATAAATAAATTCTAATGCTCATAGACCAAACTTGGGTGATGTTCTTTGATGGTTCCTTCAAAAAATAGGGATCTAGTGTTGGGCTATTGTTTGTCACACCATAGAAGTGTTCATTTCCTAAGGCATACAAGATTCTATTCCCTTGTACAAATAATATTGTAGAATATGAAGCTCTAATTAATGGCACGAAGATTGCAGTTGAATAGAGAGTGGATGAATTAAACATCTTTGGTGATTCATAGATCATGATCAACTAGGTCAATGATGTATATTAGACAAAGGATGATCCCTTATAAATGCATGGTGGATGACTTGAAGAAATACTTTGTTCATATCACTTTTCAAGGAATCCCTTGGGTAGACAACAAAGTGGCTAATGCCATGGCTACCCTTGCTTCCTTATTATAGATGCCAGAAAATGATCTCTAACATGAATTCTTGGTGGAAACATTACTCTACCCTGCCTATGACTCTCCCAAATCTCAAATGATCTATTCTATTGTAGGACATGACTCATCCTGCTACCACCATATATACTCTTACTTGTGTGACAAAACAATTTTGGACAGTCTAACTCAGAATGAAAAATGTTGCCTTATCTACACTGCTTCACGATATGTTATTATTGTTGATGACTTGTTTAGGAGAGGTCTTGATGAAACACTCCTTAGGTGTCTAGAACCTAATGATTCCAAATGAGCATTAATTGACATACATAAGGGCATTTGTGGATCTCACTCTAATGACTTAACAATATCTTGTAAAATTATTAGAGCTAGTTACTATTGGCTGAATATGTAGCAAGAGGCAATAAAATATGCCAAGTTCTGCAAACAATACTAGCTCCATTGAAATCTGATTCATGCTCTAGCTAGAAATCTAATTCCATCTATCACACTATGGCCATTCTGCTGTAGAGCATCTTAAAAATCAACCAATTAGTGGGATACATGCTGATCCCTTCAAAATTCATTAAATAAACTCCATAACTAGAGGCATCTTACAAGGTAAAATAAAGTATTTTCCAACACAAAAATATCAACATTTCTCCATTCACATGTCTTGATTTCTATATCTGATTACATTATTTATAACTTTCATTCCTGAAATTTTCTTTCCAAACCCTTTAGAGGAATTGTTCCAAAATATGAATACTAAAACATATCCAAATATGATCCAAAAAGAATAAATCTATTTCATGTTATAGTCTCTGCACTTAGACCCATTTTCTTTGTCATAAACCAGAAATACAACTGGTAACCCTTCCTAGGGCATCACATAAATTTCTCAAAATGAATCTAAATAACCAAAAAATAATTCCATATTATCCATTTGTGAGTCTAGTTTCCAAATATATAAGCCATTATTTTATCCAATACATAAATCACTGTATAAGCACAAATCTTTTCTCGGAACACCATTGAAGACATTTAAAAACTAGTTTTCACTCAAATATTCATAATTTTTACAAATATTCATAACAATGTGTCAAAAAGGAAAAAAAAGGAAGGTAATTCACATATATTTTCAATGAATACATTTATAATTCCTGGTACATCCTTATTTGTTCATACCAAATGCCGCAACATGACTGTTTGCAAAAATTCTCAAATCTGAAAATAGTAACTTTCACCAAAATTATCATATCTTCCTAAAAAATATATTAAATTACTCCAAAAAAAGAAAGAATAAAGATAATTCATACCACTAGTACGGCCTGGAACCAACACAAATCCAAAAATACAAATCAAAATAGCAATAGTTGAAGACACCAAAATTCTCCAAAATGATTCTTTCTTCTCCTTGTTCTCATTAATTGATTTTGAATGACCATTAAAAATATTTGACAATAATTTTGATAGTTGATAAATTCCCAACCAACTTTTGAACCAACTTGTTACATTCTTTAACCCTTTTTGCACTTTTTGCAAAGTTTTAAAGTTGCAACATTTAAGCAACTTTTACATTTTAAAAATTTTGACCTCACAATTTTGTTCCAATATTACAAACATGTCATGCTGGAATATTAGTCACCATTTACAATATTTTTATCCTTCCTTGGGTTTACAAACACATTTTGACCTCTTGACCAATTCATGACCTTACTAGGACAACTAGGGCAAATTGACAACTTTTACAATTTATGACAAAATGGCTACATAGCCTTTACATCTTGACTCAAATACAACATAAATGACTCAAATGGATTTAAATATCTCAACTAAGGAATCTTAGCTTTCTCATGTTCTTGTACTTTATGTGCTTCTACACCACATTTCGACAATGGGCCTTTGATCTTGTGGGTTAGATTCACCCGTCTTCTTCAAATGGACACAAGTTCACTATTAAAGCTACAAAATACTTCACTAAGTGGGTAGAGGAAGTCCCACTCTCTATAGAAAATGAAAAAACTATAGCTCTATTCATGATGAATTACATCATATGTAGGTATGGTGTACCTTCCTCCATCATTACTGACAATGGAAGACAGTTTAAGAACAAAGATCTTAATGAATTATGCAAAAAGTTCAGAATCGTGCAACATTCATCTTCTATCTACTACCCCAAGGGTAATAACCAAGTAGAGGCATCCAAAAAAATGATCCTTAAGATCTTGCATCACACATTCAACAAATCTAGATGAGACTAGCACCTTGAAATTAATTATGCTTTATGGGCTTACAGAACAAGTATTAGAACTCCAATGGGTATAATGCCCTTTACTTTGGTATATGGAGTGAATGTTGTGCTTCCCATTGAGGTTGAGGTTCCTACTTTGCAAATCCCATGAAGGACCTCATTACTAATGATGACTACAAAATATCTTGACTTCAAGAGCTAGAATTGTTAGATGAGCATCATCAACTAGCATGTGATCATCTTAGAGGTTATTAGTAGCGTATGTCTGGAAGCTACAATAAGAAAGTTAAGCCACATGACTTCCAACTGGGTGATCTTGTTCTAAAAGAAAACCCAAAGAATCAACAAAAATGGATACAAAAAGGGAAGTTTGAACCCAACTAGCTTAGTCCCTATATAGTCACTGCAATGTTTGGATCTGGTGCTTACCAACTTTCTACATCCAAGGGAGAGGTGCTCGAGAAGCTCATCAATACTCTCCACCTGAAATGATTTTATAGCTGATCTAGCTTCAAAAACTCTTTGTATATACTTAAATGTCCTGAAAAAATTTTAAAAAGTGCAAAAAGTCCTGAAAAAATCATTATCTTGGTGAAAACCTAGCAATAGGTGCCTTGGTAATACCATAAACATTTGAAAAATAAAAAAATACAACAAAAAAAAACAAAAAAAATCAAAAAAAGAGAAAAATACAAAAAAAATGCCATTGATGAAAACTTGACAAATAGGCATCATGGTAGCGAAAAAAGAATCTCTACCAAGAAGGTGAAAAATTGGTAAATAGGCACCTCTTGTTTCAAATGCTATATCTTGCAGTGCATCTTTTGGCTTCCTATACAGTTGCTTTCCCACTTTAGTTTGCTACTTTTTCTCATGTATCCATGGATTGAATCTTTTCATAACTTGGGGGAAACACCCTATAATGTCATAGGAATCTCTTGCATTAGTCACCAGTTGTTCTAATTGTGTTTGCATATTGTCACTCATGTCACTTTAGAGATTCTTTTCATAGAACATCTCTCACAATAGTCACCAGTTGTTCTATCTACATCTTCCCACTATTGCTCATGTCACTTTAGAGATTCTTTTCATAGAAAATATCTCATGACAGTCACTAGTTCTTGTAACTATGTTTTCCTAGTGTCACTCATGTCACTTTAGAGATTCCTTTCACAGAACATCTCTCACATAATCACCAGTTGTTCTAACTACATCTTCCTACTATTGCTTGTGTCCCTTTAGAGATTCCTTTCATAGAATATCTCTCATGATAGTCACTAGTTGTTCTAACTGCATCTACCTATTATCCCTTGTGTCACTTTTGAGATTCCTCTCATAGAAAATCTCTTGTCTTAGGCACTAGTTGTCCTAACTATTCTACCTACTATTACTTGTGTCACTTTTGAGATTCCTCTCATAGAAAATCTCTTGCATTAGTCACCAGTTTTCCTAACTACATCTACCTATTGTCGCTTGTGTCACTTTTGAGATGCCTCTCATGGAAGATCTCTCTCATATTAGTCACTAGTTGTTCTAACTACATATGTCTACTATCACTTAGTTTCCTACAAAGGTTCTTCTTACTGAAGAATCCTTTTGACTTTAGTCACCAGTTGTCCTAACTATGTATATCTACTGTTGTCATGATATTGAAGAGATTTCTTTCACAGATGTTTTGAACATTGACACTCGACATCAATCTTATAACACAAAAATTGAACTCAAAATGATGAACTTGTTTGGATATTGTGAGGCCTCGCCCTGACCCATCGTAGCATAGTGATACATTACTATTATTTTGATATTCACGACTCGAGATGTCGAGACATTATCTGATGCTTAGAACATACTTTATTATTTCATGTTGTGTAATGTTACTTGCAGATATATTTGATGACTGTCATTTAATGTTTCATGTATATGTATGTTGATGAAATCAGTAAATGTAGGATTGAGACTTTGATTTAAGAGATTTTAAATGATTAAGAATTAAGCAGGATGAAGAAACCCTTATTGATGTATGTTTTAATTTATTTGAATTTCTGATACGTATACAATTATGTACATGTGATTTTATGGGACTACTGATGTGTGCAATGAGTGTGCAGATATTTAGCTGAGAAACCCTACGGAGGAACAGAACTGATCTCCTTGTGCTAATTTTGGAGACCTTGTTGTTTGTAATTCACATATTGTCTTGTGAGATATATGTATGTATCTTCTTTTTTTAGTGAATGTTAATGTTCGTAATTATGTTCTTTCAGTGTCGCTTGACACTAGTAAAATGTTTATGTGCTTCAGTGTGCTGTTTAGGGTTAGTTGTTTAACCTTTGGACCCAAGTTGGTTTAGTTGGTGTCAGTTTGCTAATTGGGTTCTTAATCGAGGTTAGTCATCCCTTAATTCGGATTAGTGTTTAATCTGCAAAGTTAGAGTAGTTAGATGGTCCTATTTTATTCCTAGATTTTATTTGGCTCTAAACCTCTTTCATAAGGCTTAAAACTTGATATTATTATACCCAAAGGGTATGGGTATGGGTTAGGGGTCTTTTCCAACCCCTAAGCCCCTTTTATTGACTTTTGAGGTCACTCAAAAAGTCTCCTTTTGCCTTTGTGCGAAAATTGACCATGGTTATCTTGAGTTACTTCACCTCATCTCCACTTAGGGTTTAATCATAGTGTAGGTTGAGTTAGGAGTTTCTAGAATTGCAAGTAGTGGGGTAGTTATTGAGCCCTTGGGTGGTTGAGTTGGAGGCCTATTTAGAGGCTCTTCTTGGACTTGTGGAGGTTGTTACCCAATCTCTACATTTAGAGAGGAGTTCTTGAAGATTGAAGGAAGGAAGTGGAAACTCTACTCAAAATTTGTTCATTGCCATTACCTCTTTGTGACTGTAGGAAATTCTCATCTTCCTTATTTAGTTTTCATGTTTGTTTCATGTTCATGCTACTTTGTTGTTGTTTCAATGTTTGTATGTTTGTGGGTATGTTGGGAAGATTTGAAAACCACATTTTTTTTTGATGTTTTCCTTTCATGTTTATGTTTGCAATTTTGAGATTTTCTTGCATGGGTGTTTTGGTATTACTCACCCTTGGAGAGGGCAGAAGTGACCAATTTTGGGAAAGGTCTGTTTAGTTGGACTCCAACCAGTGTAGAGTCTCTTCTCAAGATGAGAAGAGGGAGAGAGGGTAGGGTGTTATGGGCCCCTACCCGTCAGCACAAACCTCGTATGAGTATGGCATGGTTAAATGGAAGAACGTAAGTTCTTGGTTAATAGCCCCGATTGGGCATCTGATTTGGTGTTGTGCTTGACTTCTCCTAGTTGGAAGAATCCACCTTTCCCTAGTGTTGATTTATGTATTGTAGATCTTGTTGTGAAAACCTTGTATAAATATGCATGTTTTGAATTCTTCTTGTTCATGCTTTTGGTCACCTGATCAGATTCTGTTTCCTCCATGGTTCTAGAAATGAGTTGCAAAAAAAATTATAAATCCCTTGATTATGATCATGAAGAAAATTTGATTAAATTGTTGAAATTTTGGATTAAGATCCTATTGTAAATTATATTTTAAACCTTGTTGTAATTGGCAATGAAGCTGGTTTTTCTTCCTGATTCTTTCCCAGCTGAGCCTTTGAATCAAGTTTGCCAATGAAATTGGTGTTTTGAGCATAATTGGTCATCATGTGAATTAATCATGATTTAAATTTAGATGGTTGAAAATGAAATTATGATCATGGATGTAGATTCAGGTTGCATGATTATTTGAATCAACAAGTATTGCATTATTGAATAAAATGGATAATTTATATTCGTGGTATGTTAAGGTTGTAAATAGGCTTTATGGATCTTCATTTAAAAGAAATTTTTGACAAAGGTTGCATTGTTCCAATTTAAAATTTATAGGAGATCAAATGTTTTTGGTGTAAATGTTTTAATTCTATTCTAAAGAAAAAAATACACCTTAAAAAAAAATATGCATGACTTGAAATCTATACTTAGAATATCTCATCAAAAAAAAAAAAAGTGTTGCAAGAGAGTTAAACTCTTTGCCTTTTGTATGAGAGAAAATTTTAATGCCTCTTTGCAACAGAGAATATTCCACAAAATATTCTTATTTTTTAATTTTTTTGAAATAAGACAAAATAAAAAGGAAATATAGATAATAATGTTCAAAATTTCAAAAGTAATTAAAAAAAAATCCTATTCCTATCAACTAAACTTTATGCAATAACTTTTGTAAATATCCATCTTTGCTATCTATAAAACTTTATGTAATTAATGTATGTCTTCCTTCTTTAGTAGACGTCAGTTTTGGAGGAAGGATCATTTATGTTTAAAGTTTTGGGCAGTCATCACATGGGATGACATCACCCCATGTCCCATCCCCTACCTCCATATGAAATTTGGCGCTCAATTTTATTAAGTTGCTATTTGCAACTTTTGGTTTCCCCTTTATTGTTTTGGACCGCAGGTTTTTAGGAGGGGGGGGGCAGCTCTGCCAATGTGCCCTCGGGCAGAGTGTTGTCCCAAGGACAACGCTTGGGAAGCACTCCTTGGGAAGTGTTTGCCCAAGGGCTAGTGGGGCTAGGGTGTAGGTGGGGTCTTAGGGTAGTGTGGGGTAGTGTAGGGTGGCTTAGGTTAGTGGTTTTAAATAGTTAGTTTATTAATTTATTAATTTGTGTTTTATGAAATGCTAAAATTAGTTTAGTTTAGTTATTTAAGCTAGTTAGTTTAGTGGTTATTTTAATTTATGTTTTATTAAATGTTAAATAAGATAGTGTTAGACCTTAGATTAGATAGTAATTAGATTTAGTTATTTATTTTGGTTAGTTATATTAGATTTAATTGTATTAGTTTGAAGATTGTCTTAGTAGTTAGTTTAATTAGTTTAATTTGTAAGATATTTTAGATTAATTAGTTTAGTATTAAATTAATTTAGTTATTTAATAAATTTTTTTAAAGAAAGTTTTCGATATTATTTAGTTTTAGTTAATAGGTTAATTATTGATCTTAATCTTGATAGTTTATATGGGTGTGTGGGTAGCTGTAATTTTTCCTCAATGAGTTCTTGATCTTATATTTCCATAATTATTTGGGATGAACTCATTTTAATTGTTATTTATATAATATGCACATTGTGTGGAAAGATAATGTAATAAAATTACTATTGTCGATATCATCTTAATAACGAAAATAATAATTTATCAGTATAGAGAACTTTTACTTAAAATTGTGATAATTTTTTTAAGAAATTTGATTGTTAAGATAATTAATCGATTTAATGACGAAGGATAAATCAATGTTAATTCATGTGTGAATTTTTTTTTAAACTTAAGATGTATCGTAGAGATCCTATTCTTAAACTGTCATCACAATCATTTCAAAACTTAGAGCAAAATTATTTAATTTTTTTTTTTTTGTGTTTTTGCCCTCGTAGTTTGGGCATGACATTTTGGTATCAGAGCTCGTGTTTCAACACTAGGAACCTTAAACCATTGTGCTTCCTAAACTTAACTCAAACTTTTAATTGTGTAGATGCTGCCTGTTACTCGTAGTCGACGAGGCAGAGGTTGTAGGGCTAGGGGTGGTAAAGTGGGACAGGAGGATGGAGCACCTTCACCTTCACCACCTCCACCTCCACCACCACCAAACCTGAACCAAGACATTATAGATGCACTTCAAACTTTGATCGGTGTAGTTCAGTAGAGAGTAGTACCTGTAGTTCAGCCAGTTAAGCAGATTCCAGTAGTGGAAGCAGAGGGACCCGGAGGAGGTAGGCCCAGAGTCAGAGAGAGGACTAGGAGTCCCCCACCGAGGCAGTTAGAGGGTCAGGGTGAACACAAGGAAGAGTCCATACACCAGAGAGGACCCCCTTTTGACAGACCTCCTAGACATGTAGGAGATGACATCAGGGAATTGATTCAACTCGAACCACCACTGTTTACCGGTACCACTGAGGGTTCAGTAGTAGAGGCATGGTTTCAGAGCCTACAGTGGTGCTTTGGGTTATGCCCTTATGGCAGTAATCTAAAAGCACACCTAGCAGTTCATCAGTTGAGAGGGGATGCCTCCAACTGGTGGCATCAAGAGGAGATTATTGGTGGAGTGAGGATGGACACCCTCACACAGGAATCTTTCCTAGAAAGATTCTAAGAGAGGTACTTGTGAGAGCATTTTTGACAGAAATAGATTGAGGAGTTCCATTCTCTTTATTAGGGAGGCCTTACAGTGGCACAGTACGAGAGCAGGTTTCTCGAGCTCCTTCCTTATGTGGAATACATGAAGGACGAGAAACTACGAGTGCATCGCTTTATCATGGGGCTGAATTTCTCTCTTCAAGGACCAGTTCGGATGGCCTTCCCTACCACCTTTAGATAGGCAGTGGAGATAGCACTAGTTGCTGAGGATACTCGAGGTAGGCAGGAGTCACGAGATCGGTCTCAGAACTGAAACTCCTCCCAGCAGAAACCCCCTTGGAAAGGGAATTAGAACTATACAGCAGGGCCCTCTAAGGGCCAGCAGTATGCCTAGCACACTTTTGTCTCAGATTATGAATGCAAGGGTTGTTGTGGATAGAATACTTACTGATTACTTAGCATAAGAATGATCTCTTGTGTGTCTGGTGTGTCTGTATGCAAGAAACATTCTAGTGATCCTAGCATTTATGCTATGATTCTTATGTTCACTTGCTATATTAAAAGGGATAAATGTTCTGGTCATTCTAGCTTCTTGTGCCTTGAATGCTTACATTCAATCCCAAAAATACTAGAACATGTGTCATATTCATATTTCAATGATTACAATGTTAGTGGGAATGTATGACATGTGAGATTTAGTTAAATGCTCAGTGATGATAATTATTGAAGCTTGGTAACCAGACCTAGGGTTGCATCTAGCATAGGGTTACACTACATAAGCACATGATTTGATTGCTAATATACTTGCATCCTTTGTGATGAGGGATTTTAGGCTCCTTCAGAGTATCATGCTTCTTCATGTCTGTACAAGCATTCGGTTCTTTGGTTCATCCTCTTGATTTTAATGGAATAACTATCTCTATTAGTAAAAATGGAACACTACATGAGATGTTAGTTCATTCAAACTTTGCATTTTGTAAATAATTTCATCAACCATCTCATCTACACTATATTCATACATCAATCAAATTTTCATTCATAATCATAGCATAAACATCTCATGTATGATAAACTAAAAAGACAAAAAAATGACATGTGCAAATGGTACTTGAATCAAAAAATCGCATATATATATATCACATCAAAAGTGTACATAAGTGCAAAAATGGTACAAAATGATGCTCACACACCAATGATACATATCCAAATCAAAATTGGCATAGATAAGAGCTAACTCTTTCCTTCCCCCTCACCCTTCTCTAGTAGCGAGGGAGGAGGAGGCATATCAAGTCTTGTTGGAGGTTGTGCACCTCCCGACTCTTGTGCATACTAGGAAAATTGAGGCACCTACTCTACCTCATTTGGCACTACCACCACATATGCTAAAAAATAGTAAGTTACTCTTGCTGACTATAGCTAGATCTTGTCCTATTGTTTCTCTAACCTTTGATCCTCTCCCTCTAGCTACTCCCATAAATCATGGATCTCTTAATCCTAATTTATAATGCGGGTGTCCCTCACTGCAACCTATATGTGTAGATCTCCCAACTGTAGCTATGTAGTTTGCACCCTCTCTCTCACTCTCCTTAGAGCCTCTTGGGTATGTGCCAAGAAATATCTACCTTGGCCCCCCTATAGCAGGCTGATCCTACATCTCCTCTTCACCCAGCCCCTGCTCTAGCTGCTCGACTAGTTGTTCCTTTGTGTATCTCCTATTGCTCCTAGGAAACCCATCTTTCCTTGATGTTTCCTCCAACTTTTCCCACTATCTCCAGCATTGGGGTCTATTCTCATTTTCCTAGGGGGAATCTGAACTTGTCTGGTTCATTGTCTTACTCTCTCAGGCTGTGGCTACTATGGTGATGCCTGTGGTGCTTGTACTGGCTGCATGGGTGCGACCATCCCCACTGGATCTGTGAATCATGGAAAGGGATGACTTGAAAAATAAGATTGATATGTGGGAGTCATCCCCCCATCTACCACCACCACCATGTAATCCCACTGTATCAAAACTAAGTTACACACATCAATCATTGACCTCCCTATGTCTAATCTTAGGGACCACCCATGGTCTAGATCTATCATGAGTTGTGCATATGAGAAATACTCCTAAGATATATCCTATGGTCAACCATATTATCACTACAAATATGTCAGAGGAAATCTCTCAACAATATGTACAAATTGACCTATTAGTGGTTGAGTAGTGAACATGTGTCCTAGCTCTTAGGGTGCATCATTCCTTGCCTCAATCTTTCTCCATGGTTGGTATACTACTACTACCAAGTCATCTAGTTGGCCTCTCCACTACTTAGTCTTCTCTAGAGCTATCTAAGTCAACTAGTCTCTATACCTACATATGTAGGTATCCATGGGCTATCACTCATATGCAACAATAGGCATTGTCACTAGCAAGTATCTAAAGAACATAGAACCCAATGGCCATGCTCTTCCTCTCATGATAAACAATCTTGTGCATCTCATGGAGCATATGGGCAAGCATACACTGACCCTACCCATATCTCTTCAGAGTCTCTAGTATCATTTGTAGCATCTGGCCCAATCCACACTCTAACCCATGCTGACCTCTTTCTGGCATTAGGAAGTAGTTGATGAATATACCCAAAACTGCTGGCAATCTGTATGTGGGCCTATATGTGTGAACTAGCTCATCCCATGTAATGGCTTGACCCATGATTAGATCCTCCTGAATGAAGACCCTTAGTGGCTCTGTGCCTGTCCATAATACTATGTCATAAACCACTCATGGCCCATGGTAGGGTATTCACAGTATCTTGTAGATGTCTTCTAGGGTGATGGTCATCTCTCCTTGAGGCAGATGGAAAGTGTTCATCTCCAAATGGAAATGGTCTATCAGTGTAGTCAAAAGGTCATGATTGACCAGTGGTGTTGGGATCCAACAAAGATATGATAATCCAAGTCTATCAATGTGTTCCATGTCAACATCATCTAGCTTCCACAACAACACTTTGTAAGGTGGGTAATGTGATTTAAATTTGACATTAGGAAAGGTAACCTGCATCAATAAAAACAACATGCAAATAATCAGTATTATATAAACACATAAGACAAATGAAGATTCAAAATTAGAACTAAAAATAAAATTTCAAACATTTAAATTTTCATTGTACACCAACATTTTGCATGAAATTTCATGTCCTTATGCAAGATTGCACATCTTCGTGTGAGACCACACTTCATCACATGAAAAGCGATCAAATGATGGGTGAAAAAATTACCACTTTTAGGGTTTTTCATGCAAAACATGGGTATATTCTGCATGAGAAAACCCATAACACCAGGCGAAGAAGTACTAGCCTGGTACTTCTTTGCGCAAAGGGTGATTGGGCCCATGTGAGGAGAGACATCGTCATGCAAAAAATGACACAAAAAAAATTAAAAAATACCTAAAACATGCTAAAAACATCTCAAAATACATGAAAATCAAAATGTTAAGCAAGATTATTATGTACTCATGGATGTCCATACTCTACCGATTGGCTGTGTCATTGGGAGCACTCAAATCACTGTGAATGCATAGGGACCACTATCCTTCTACTTAGAGCTCTCTTCTCCACAAAAGACAAAAGCACAAATGAATTGAAAATGACCCTTTAGGCCCTTATATAGGTTTTGACCTAATTTTTCAAAGTGCTCTAATTGGTGTGAAAATCATCCCCTTGCTGATTTGGCCACTCTAATCTCATTTTTGGGATTGAATTTGAAATCTAACACACTTAAATAACTCAAAATTACATTTTAAAGTTTTGGGACTCACGCAATCAAATGCTTGTGTAGTCTATCTTTCTGATACATTTTGCATTTCATAATCTATTCAAATCACAATTTCTTCAATTTTAAGAAAATTTCTAGAAAAAAATTAACTTTGGTTAAATTTGGTCAACTTTGGTCAAACTTGGTCTTTTGGACCTCAAAATCACTCCAAATTGATTCCAAATTCTCTTTAGATTCTTTTGATGTATTCAACAATATTTTGAATCTCTAATTTTATCAATATCTCTCAATATACTATTCTACATCGCTATTCTAGTGTGTCATCATTCAAATTTTCCCCCAAGGTGGCAAGATGATTACATCATCAAATCTTTCAAAATAGGCTTCAACTGAAATTTGAATCTTGCGTCCTCATCAGTTGGGGTATCTCATCACTCAAGGCACCTTATTCCCTTCTATCAATCATCTATGTTATCTATGTCATCTTTTCATCAACTAATCAATCTTATAACAATCCTTGTCAGAGTTTGATGGATAGGTATCAAGACACTCTAAACCCTGACTCTTGGGGGATCAAGCCTCATTCTGGGGATGATTCTACAACTCATGATAGGTCTTGTTATCTCTTTCATGAAGTAGTATTTAGGTGTTCTATATGGACTCTAGGGAATTAAGCTCCATTCTAGAGATAATTCCAAATTCTCACTGAGAATTAAGCCTCATTCTAGGGATAATTCTATGAATCATGATTAATCTTGTCATTTTCTAATGGATAGGTACCGAGATAGTCTAAAACCTAACTCTTGAGAGTTGAGTCTCATTCTAGGATAGTTTTGTGAAGTTTGACAACCTTTATCTTATCAATCTTGATATCTAGGTGTTCTATCAAGATTCCCTAAGGTTAAACTTCATTCTAGAGATAATCTTAAAAAGCTTATCAATCTCAGTATCTATGTTTTCTATCTAGATTCCCTAAGGTTAGGTTTTTTTTTTAGAGATAACCTTAAAAAGCTTATCAATCTCGGTATCTAGGTGTTCTATCTAGATTCCCTAAGGTTAAGCTTCATTCTCAAGACAAACTTAAAAAGCTTATCAATCTTAGTATCTAGGTGTCCTGTCTGGATTCCCTAAGGTTAAGCTTTGTTTTGGAGATAACCTTAAAAAACTTATCAATCTTGATATCTATGAGTTCTATCTAGATCCCTTAAGGTTAAGCCTCATTTTGGAGATAACCTTAAAAAACTTATCAATCTTGGTATCTAGGTGTTCTATTGAGATTCCCTAAGGTTCAACTTTGTTTAGGAGATAACCTTAAAAAGCTTATCAATTGGTCTCTGTATCATCAATTTCAAAACCAATATCATTTCTTGATCTATGCTTCATACTTCTGATTTCTTTGAATCAAACATGTTACTCACACATTCATTCAAAGAGGGGCAAATGTAATAGCACAAAATTGGTACATTGGCATGCTAAAAAAATTCTAGTCTATTCAATCAATCCTATGTCCTATTTTACTTGGCAATTCTGATTATCACTACTTGACCTCAGTGTCAGATGTAGAAAACCCTAATTTTGCATTAATCACTTTCTTTATTTAATTCCTAACTATTGACTCAAATTAGCTACATTAAATCATTAATTAAGTTTAATTAAATTATAAGTCTTCATACTTTAATTAAATTAAAATTACTTCTTTAGCTAATGTATAAAGGAATTAAATCTATTTAAATTAATAAGATAATGTCCTTATTTTAATTATTCAATTAATTAAAAATATGCATTTATGATGTCATATCCTGTTTTATTAATTTAAATATTCTCTCCAAATCTTGTCTTTAGTTCAAAAATGGAAATTATAAGTGAATGATCTCTCAAAATGGAATTAACTTAGTTAACTTTCTCTCACACCCAGAAGAGAATCAGTTAACTATCCATCACACTCAGATCTGAAATAGTTAACTTCATCTGCACAAGGAATTTTCCATTCTCACTGTGTCTCATCTTCAATCTTAATAGTTCATTCCAATTAATCTTGACCATCGATTAATCTGAGGATTCTATTTAAGGAGCCTTGGTTTCCTCATTATATAGGTTGATTTGAATTTGCATCAAACTTATGGTGAAATATTCACTTGCTCATACATCCATAGCTTTCTATTTTATAGCATTATAATCTCATATTAGCTTAATATGCATTCATCTAGATTAATATGCTCTTTTATTTCTTAGATTAATATGCATTTCATCTAGATTAATTTGCATTTTCATATAGCTTAAAAATCCTTCATACTAGAGGTCTAGTTGCTAGCTTCTCGTTTTGAGAGCAATTGCAAAATCTGTCTAGTTAGAAGGCAATAGGTTGATTTTCCAAATCATTTTGGATGAACAACTCAATGTTCATTCTAAGAAGGTTTCACATATAAAGGCCATGTTGAAGTGTGTGTGAGTATAAGAGGCCCACATTTCACACATATATGTATTTATGTATGTACATATGTATCTTTGCATCTCATTATCATGCCCTTGTGATCTTTGTATATGTATATGTGTATATATATACATACACACATATGTGTGTCTATGTATGTATATATGTATATAAATAGAGAGATCTCTCTATATATACATACATACATAAATAGACACACAAACATACGTGTGTATGTATGTATATATACACATACATATACATAAAGAGAAGCTACTCTATGCATACATACACACACAAACACACACATAAGTGTGTGTATGTATGTATATATACACATAAATATACATAAAAAGAAACTTTTCTAATCACCTACTGGGGGAAATATAAAGAGATACATGTTTATAAGGAAAAGAAAATAACATTTACATAGGTACCTATTCTCCCCTTGAAGAAAATCATAGAGCACCACTACATTTGGACTTGAATACACTACAAATTATACTGCCGTTGAAAATTACCATCAAAATTTTTCCAAAATATTTTTGTGCAAATTAGGGCATAGAGATTACAAGGAAATTACATAGAAACACAATCATAGAGCAAGGGCATAGAGATCACAAGGTCTCGACAATAAAATGTAGAGATCACAAGGGCATGACAATGAAATGCAACAATCATAAGGGAGCGACAATGAAATCATAGATCTCCACTAATCTCCACCAAGGGCATGACAAAAAAATGCAGAGATCATAAGGGCATAGAAATAAAATGCAATGATCACAAGGGAATGAAAATGAAATCTCCACCAATGTTTAGAGCTCTCCGCAATCAAAACAAATGGGGAATGATTTATGTCGTGTTTTTTTGTTTTGTTTTGTTTATATCTAAAATAAACTTCACATTGTGTTGTAACTCTGGCATAGGTGTTTGATCCTCGATAGCATTCATTTCAGCATTTCAACATTCAAGTTTTCAATTTTCTCTTCTATTATATACTCCTTTCCACCCTAAAAACCACTTTGTTACTTAATTAAAATCAACACTTGAAAAAAGCCAATGATACAAAACCTATTGCCACTTTGAAAAAATGTTTCCTCCAACATTAAAACCATATGATAAATGGGAATAACACATGATTGAATCATAGCTTTGTTAAATTAGTCTAGATTCTGATTAGTTGGGTTGATTACAAATTTTGGTAGAACTATCATCAGATTAGGTACGATAAAACAAACAATCAGCTATTCCTAGCTAGCAAGATCAAGTATAGTTTTCCAAGGTGATAAAATTGCATATGTAGATGCATCACTTGAATTCCATGCATGAAGAACATTCCCAACCTTAGAACACTCTTATAAGAAATGACAAAGAAAATGCAAATTTAATACATGACATATTGCACATCTTGTAGTCTTTATATATAGAGAGATCTTTTTTAAGGTGCTTATTACATATTAGCATAATAGAAAAATTGATCCAGGTACATACATATTCCAAAATCCAAATAATTAAATAATAAAAATCACTCAGCCCATGCTAAGTGACTTAGCTCAAGATCCAACACAAAAATAATGCAAATAAAAAAAAATGGGCAGAGTTTGCAAGAAATTTTAGAAAAACATATCATAGTAGATATTTTTAGAAAGAAACAATTGTCTAGTTTCTGATTATTTGGGTTGATTACAAATTCCTATACAATTGTCATCAGATTAGGTACAATAAAATGAACAATTAGTCGTTCCCAACTAGCAGGATCAAATACAATTTCCAAGGTGATAAAATTGCATATACAGATGTATGTATGTATGTATGTAAGTATGTATGTATGTGTGTGTGTGTGTGTGTGTGTGTGTGTGTGTGTGTGTGTGTATATATATATATATATATATATATATATATATATATATATAGACACACATATATGTGTGTCTCTATGTATGTATATATGGAGAGATCTTGTGGATTATGGAGATTAGTGGAGATCTAGGATTTCGTTGTCGTGCCCTTGTGATCACCATATTTCATTTTCATGCTCTTGTGATCTCTACATCTCCCCCTTTGACATGAGTGATAAAAACACATTTTCATACATATACAATCTGTATTATGAGCATAACTTAGATAATCTATATCTATGACTTGGTTCTCATACCAAATTTCAAAACTTAAAAATTTTGCAAAATAGAAGACTTATAGTTAGTCATCCTTGATTTATCCATTACTCCATTAATCCCCCTTAGTAAATGTTCCCTTTTTGTATTTGAACCTGATACTCCTTCTGAGTATGTCTATTGTACCCTATTTGTCCACTATATCCCCTTATGTTCATTATCCCCCTTTTTTGACACTTATGTCATGGGTGGTATACTGATTGTGTGTTTATCCAAAAATGATATATGGATCTACAATATGATTTTCAATGTTGCATCCAATTATTGCATGCTACCTCTAGAGATTCATATTGGATGTCTAGCTCAACAAAAGGTTAACTAAGCCATCATGAGTGGAAAGATGAGAATGTTTCTTCATCAATGTTTTAGTATAGGCTAATTCCTTGTATAATACTTCCATGTGTGGGTTCATCATGGCTTGGATCATGATCAAGGTAGCATAAATGTTAGCATCTTGGGCTTGTAAAACTGCTAGCTTACCTTGAGTGGATAGTAATCTCTAAAAATGAGTTTGGCTTTGACTAGGAGATAGTTTCAAGGTACCTATGGATTGTAGATCTCCTTGTAGTTGGTCAATATCCCTCTATACTTCTTGTGTGAATAAATTGACATCACAAAGCTTTACATATAGAGAAAAGATATTCTCTGACACCTTTTTCACATCCTCCATTTTGGTTTTTGGTTTCTAAATTAGCATGTCTTAGTGCAAGGGCACTAGATATATTTTTAAGTACCTTAGTGTAAAATTTTCTTCCATACCATTCTAATAGTTTAGTAATTTTGGAGTTCTTTACAATAATCGAGGGTGGGGGGGGGGGGGGTGTGAATCGATTATCCAAGGTCCAAATGTACAACTAAAAATTTTCAAAACTTAGTGAACCCGTATTCATAAAACATTTTCATCATGCATGTATCCATTATATCATACAATCACTTAATCTTGTAAGTTACTATCAAATTAACTTTGTCAAAATGTAAGCATGAAACATAACAGATTCAATAACACATTTGACACCATGATTTAACATAGAAACCCAATTTCAGAAAAACCACTAGTAACATCCTACTCATTCTCACTCTTCTAAAGTGATGCCCTATGAAAGGCAAACCCTATTAAAGGTTACAATGCACACTATTAAATGTGACATGGTTAAAGGATTTCAATCACCCTGTTAGGAGTGAGTCTTGTTAGAGAACTTTAGATCATTCACTTGGAATGTCACCCAGTTAAAGGATTTACAAATGATTGTTAGGTTAACCTTAATTTAAAGGACTTATCCTAGACTAGTACAATGATTAGAAATTAATAGTAAGGCTTGATTTGATAACAAATTATAACACACTTGCATATTATAGATCTTTGTTTCAGTCCTTGATTCTACTTGGCTTTCACACACTTTAGCTTTGATAGCTTGTTCACCCTTCAAGCATCCATACCCTTAAGCCTTCTTACTTTTCTTGCCAATGCAATCTCTTCTCTTAGGTCACTAAATAAAGAAATATCCTAGACTCCTTATCTTCATTGGGTTCATCTTGAATTTTGTGCCACCAGCTCATCAAGCTTATCTTCCACACAATTCACACAATCCAAGAAATCCATCTTGTCAGCTCAAATTCATCAAATTCATGATATTTCTCATAATGCTAACACTTGACATTAACTTGCTTTTGATGCTCAACACATACTATGTTGCTTGACATCCACTATCAAAACACTCAGCACAAACTAAAGTTTACTAGTTCTTGGTGTTAACTAAACTTTACTCGGCTTACATTGAAATTGACTTTACTCGGCTCCAACTGATTTTATAGTTAGCTTACACTAACTTTTCTTGGCACCTACGATGTAGTTTTAAGCTTGGCAAACATACTTCATTTAACTTGTTCTTCAAAACTTAATTAATGTATCCATCATTTGCAACATTAAATAGATTATTAATTTACTATAATATCACTGTCTTAATTGATCCTTGTATTCCTTTTCCATATACAAACTCAACCTTTCCTCTAGGTGCTATTATTACCTCATTTGATTAAATCGTCATCATCAATCAAACAAATGATAGTACTCAAATCATGTAAGCAATTGTCTTACCAGTAAGTAGTAGGTTTGACATTAGTGGCAAAACAATAATTAAAACACATTTTCATACTTGTATTAATCTATTTTCAACAATCTCTCTCTTTAGCATTGATGGAAAACCAAACTGATCAAACATAATCATTATAACCAACAAAATATCAAAAAGAAAATAGTTCTTTGTATTGAAATCTCTCCCCCTATCTGTTGGCGCTAAAAATTGCATGGTCAATTTTGAGCACCATTGAAAAATTGAGCCCTATAAACGCTTTAAAATGACTTTGTACATGGCTACCAGTTTGTACCCCGCTATTGAGTTAATGCATAAACGGTGTTTAATGTTTCTAACACTTTCGATTTAGTGTGTCTACCTGCTCCATGAAGTTAAATTGACATCCCGAGTCATTTGGCAAAATATTGTTTTGAAGCAAATGTCAGATCTGCATTTTACCCCAAGTGTCAAACATCGACAAGAGGCCTTGTTTGCATCTGAATATCTTGCACTCAAAAATGTTTCATGATTCACAGCTTTGGGAGTATTTAGTGTCCATACCCAAAAACCTATGTTTCAGATTTCAATTCATTTCAAGTTCGTCTGACTAGGTTTTCAATCCCTCAAAGTTGGTCAATTACTATTTTGACACATTTGCAAATTGCACACATTTCTGGGAAGCCCTGTTTGACAAGTTATAACTTTTGACCAGTTGACCCAATTGTTGAAATTCCTTTTGCGTTGCATTATAGATGTCAGAGACTTGTCATGTTTCAAGTTTCAACACTTGAAAAATCTGTTTGATCAGTTTTCAAATGCGATTCCAAATGGAATTTCTAACTTGTTAACTGGTGTAGAATTTGCAGATTTGTCAGGACCCCTGTTCGTGGCATTATAATTCCTAATCCATGATTGGTGAGATTGAATGGATTATACCATTGTGTTGTACTCTAAAAATACTTTAAGTGTGTCAGTTTTCAAGTCTTGATGAATCCATCTTCACACTTTTCCAGGTTAATTCCATTTGCAAAAAATGTTTTCAGTCAGTGTTTCAAGTCTGCCAATTCCAAGTAGCCTACTTTGAATGATCTCCATTTGCATCCTTTTATTCATCACGAGCTCAAATCGCAGATCCATAATTTACTCATGATAGAGAACCAATGCCCCATTTTTCATTTCCCCATGTGCTCATTTGCCCAATTTTCCAAGCCAAATCCAAGCCCAATTTCTTGTTTTCTAACGTGTTTTTCTTGCAGGTAATTCTGAGAAGGAAACTTTGATAGTTAATATCTTTTGACTGAGGATTTCTCATGAGATGAGATTCGACGGGGTGCAAGTATGTAGAACAAAGAGTCAGCGTGCCAGTTTTTAGAGCCCGACCAGATGTTTATGTCAATTTTTAAAGCCAGGCAACATGCCTCCTGACACAATTTTCACAGTGGTATAGAGGTGATTCAAAATGAGTTTTTAATGGTTATTTTGTGATCAAATTGGTTTCCAGTCAGTTCAAAAGGGTCAATATATCAATTCAACATTTTAGTTGTTTAGAAATGAAATTTTTTTTAGCTGGACCCACTTTTGTGGCCTGACTAAATCTCACCTGATTGATAAAAAGTGATGAGTTTGACAAAGCATCAACGGTGGTGACTCTGATTTTATGAAACTTTCTATTTCATTGAGATAATCATGAAAATATAACAAAAATTTCTAGAGCCTCGACCTTGAGAAGGTAGTCAACCTTTGTGAAATACCATACAAAAGGTTCTTGGAGTAAGAACAGATTCTTTCTTTGGATGATGTGTTTCATTAGATAGTTTGGAGGATCTATTTCAAAGGCCAATTAATTGCCTCTGAGAATGGGGTTTTATAACATGCATCTCTATAGGGTTTTGTGATTGCTTGTATGCTTTTTAATGTGAAGGGACCCTTTATCCTATTGTTCTTGTCTTTTTTATGGGAACAAATTTCAAAGCAGGTTGGCTGTAGAATACGTGCAAAACTAAATTGTTATGGTGATCTTGAAGAAGGAGAGACGGAGGATGCTTGCACCCTAAGCCCACATTCACACAACCTACATGTTAATGGTCCCACAGGTCCTTTAGGTTCTGTACCTGGGTGTCAGCCAAATAGCTTGCAACAACCAAGCTAGGCACATAAGAACTCAGAGGAGATTGCCAACAAATTGAAGAGATTAAGCAAAAAACTCCATGGCATTGAAAGGAACCAGCCCACGCATGGAGAAAATGCAAGGTCAAGAGGATCTACACTCAAAGCCATGAGCAGGAATCCCAGAAAGGAGTTTGAAGACGCCAAACAGGAGTTAATGTAGAAGGAAAAAAAGCTTCAAATCTGCAATGCCATTGAAGGTAGAGTGCAGATCAGAGCAAGAGGCATCATAAAAAACAAAAGATGTCCAATGCATCAAGAAACAAAAAACTCATGCATATAGGCAGGAAGCCACTTCAACGAGAATATCCATGCCATAAAAAAGGTCAGTCAACATTTTACAAGGAAGATCACAAGTTTAAACATACAAAGAAGAGTTTTCAAACCCACGACATTATAAGAGGGCGCCAATGGAAGCAACATATCAAGCATCAAACAAGGAGAACATCAATGGCACAAAAGACCATCAACGCTAAAAGAGGAGCATCATGCAAGCTTTTGGGAAAAGTTCCACATGGAAGGTTAGAGGTGATGCCTACGTTTTTGAAAGAACATGCCTTTTAAAATGAAGCCGTAGGCATTGTAAGACAAAGCTCCACATGCGTGAAAAAGAAAAGAAGGAAGGCGCAAGGAAAAGCCATTAAAGGCCATTATCCCACATTCACCGTGGGAGGTTCTTTCCATGTTTTTAAATACGAATTCACACATAACTCTAGTTGTCTTTAAGACAACGCTCTTTGGAAGGGCAGGGCTCATGTGCGTGGGCTCGTGTGTCAGTGGATGCCACTTGGAAGTGTGATGTCAGTGGGGTTGCATAAAGAAAAATTTTAATTGAAAGTGCACATGTGATGAGTTGGCACCCAGACTAGAGATCGCGACAGATGTCAACACATGGCTAGATCGATGGATTGTGCAAAACCGCAAGATGAAGATGCATGCCACATAAAGAATGTGGGAATGCAAAAATGTGACATTGGCAAGGCGAGCTCCAGGCATAGTGACATGGTGGGGATGTGTAGGTTTAGGAAAGCACACAGGATCGTGCCATGTGACACGATCGGGCGGTGGGCGCACGCCTACAAAAAGAAGATGCAAGGTGATTAAGTAATGTAGGAATGCGAGCTTATGCCACATGGTGGTGGGTCCTGTGTTTGACGACGAGGCATCTGATGAACAATAGGTAGCCAATCTGTGAGCATCATGTGGCGTCAATCAATAGAGGTTGACCACGATTTCTGAGGGGTGAAGAGAAATTAGAAATAATGAAATTTTTATTTTTTATTCATTTCTTTTCAAACTGATGTGCAACTCTTTTAAAATCAAAAGAGGTCATATTATAAAGTTAGAGACTTTTGTTTATTTTAAATTTTTGAAATTTAAAATAGTCAAAGTTGCAGACAAGGTTTTATAGCTAGGGGAGGCATTTTTCAAAATGAGATTCAAGGGGTTTCCTGAAAGCCAGATAGGCGATGTGATATACCGCCAAAATTGAGAAGATCTAAACTTTTTGATTACGGAGTCAGTTTTTACACAAGAAGCAATTTGTTCATGCTACATGAGGTTTTCTCCCAAGTTTCCAACTTGCAACCATTTTCAGGTATCAAAATTCAGTTTTGATTTCTAGCATGGGAATAACCTAAATGTGGGTAAAAGATAGTTGAAATGCAGTTTGGGTTGAATTTTGATAGTGTTCACTCAGTAAAAGCTCAAATTTTATTGGCATTTCATGAGGCAAATCAGATATTTTAGTGAATAAAAAAGCTTTCATCATTTAAACAGAGATATTTTCCAATCAGTTGTAGATAATGATGAAACAAAAAAATCAGATCAAATGGTAGAGAGATGAAAGAGGTTTTCAGTTGCACAAGATGGAATTCCAAATGGACACTTTTCATCTTTAGTTTCAATCTAGGAATTCATCTCCTTGCTATATTATTCTTTCTTTCTTCCATTTGAAGGGTTCTAGTTTTAGGTTGCAATTTTTGTGACTGAGAAACCAGTAGGTTCCAATCTTGAGTTCTCTCAGATCTGTGATACCATTCTTCAGAAAATTTCTCATGTAATGAACAACAAGAAATAAGAATACATATAGTTCTGATCTATTAGGTAGCTTTGCATTTAAATTTCATGCATCTTATTGTAATTTTTTTCAAGGAAATGAATGATAAGGCAGTAGCAAGTCAATCTTCATTTTGATATCTTGTCTCCCATTCATGCTGTTTGTGATCTTTTGTGTTTTTTAAACAAATTATATGAAACTTAGTTGCAACCTATTGGTTGTATATGTTATTTTATCTTGCTTATGACTCAAAGATTTATGTAAATGCTTGATTCATCATCATAGGATTGTAGATTTCATGAAGAAATAAGTCGAGTATGAGGTTCAAAAGGATGCAGATGTCTAATTCACAAAGTGGATAGATAGATCAGGAAGTCTTGATGTATGACACATGTTAGTGAATTTTAGGGATGTGTGTTAGGGTTTTGTGTGAATTGCCCAATAGATAAGGCACTGATCATTTTGAAGGATCATAAGGTTTTGTTGTTCATATCATGTTTTGTTGAGATCAACATCAATAATCAAACATTTTTCCCCTTTTCATGTTGAAGAGCTACAATAGAATGCCCTCACTTAGCTTATGAGATTCCTAGATCTGCATTTAGCTACTGTAGATGGATGTTATTTCATGATTTATTAGGAGAAATAAGGGTTTTATCTGCTTCATATTAGATTCAGTGTATGCTTTGACAACTGGTACCATATAAAGAATCTATAGGTCCACCTACCTAGGTTTTGCAGAGCCTGAAGAAGAAGAAGGGTCTAGCCTTATAGTTGGCCTGGTGTCTGAATGGGCATGTTGATAATGGGAGTTAGCTGCCCCTAGATGTGTTTTGTTCTCATTAGGGTAATTGAAAATCGGTAATGTTTTCAAACACTAACACTATCAACAACTTTTCATCTTTTGAATAGGTTACAAAATTCTATTCTAATTAACAAACAATTAATCAACTCATCCTTATGACTCCCTCTAGATCACTTCTTATATCTCCTTTGAAATTAACTCCCTCTTACTAGGTATCCATGTTTCTTTCATGTTTACTTTCATCTCCCTCTTGGACAATGTTGGGACTCAAAATTGAAGTCCTGATTTTGAGTACCATCCTAAAAATCAAGCCTTGCAAGCACTTTTTAATGCATGTGTAGCCAGCTATCCATTTGAGGCTTAAGAGGTGTTTAATATTTATAACACCTTGCATGTAGTATATCCATGCATTCCATGAAGATAAATTTCCATTCCAAGTCATTCTGTGAAGTTTCATTTTGAGCTATGTCCAAATCTGCATTTTTGCCTAAGAGTCAAATAATGATAGGAGGCCTAGTTTGCATTTGAATATCCTGCACCTAGTAATGTTTCATGACTTGTTGATTTCAGAGTGTTTAGTATCCATATCAAAAAACCCATGTTTTAGATATTGAGTCATTTTGATATGTTTTGAATAGGTTTTGAATCCCTCAAAGTTGGTTGTTTATTGTTGTCATGTTGATGCAAATTGTTTAGAATTCTAGGAGGTCCTGTTTGACTTGTTATAACTTTGACCAAGATGACCAAAATGAGATAATTCCCTTTTCATTACATTCTAGAGGTTAGTAAATTGTTTTGTTTCATATTTGAGCTTGTGACAAATCCATTTGATCAATTTTTGAATACAATTCCAAAAGTAATTTGTAAAGTTTTATTGGTGTCAAGTAATGCAGATTGATCGGTACCCCTGTTCGAGATGTAATAACTCATAATTTGTGATAGGTGAGATAAAATGGATTGTATTGTTGCATTCTAATCTAAAAACTATTTAAGTGTTCCATTTTTTAAGCCTTGAAGAGTCCATCTCCAAACTTTCCCAGGTCCATTTCGTTTGCTGAAAACCAATTTTCTGCCACTACTACCAACTCTACAATTCTGAGTAGTCCATTTTGACTGCTCACCAAAAATTCCCCATTATTCATCATGAGCCCTAATCAAAAATTAATATTCTCCTTGTGATAGTGAACTAATGCCCCTATTTTCATTTCCCCAAGTGTTAGTTTTCCCTATTTTCAAAGCCAAATCTGAATGCATTTTATGGTTTTCTGACTTGTTTGCTTGCAGGCAGTTCTAAGAATGTAACTTCAATAGTCAATATCTTTTGATTGAGAATTTTTCATGAGATGATGTTTGGCACAATGTGAGAATGTGGAATAGAGAATTAGTGCATCTATTTCTAAAGCCCAGTCAGGTGTTTTGGTCAAGTTTTAAAGCCAGTTAAAGGACCTCTGTTAACTTCATAATGGTTTTTGACACTTGAGTGCCAATACACTTACCTACTTTTTATATTGGAGCCGAGTACACCATGAATGTTGAGCCACAACATGAGCTGAGTTAGGAAAGACTTTAGGTGCCGAGTGATCTTCATGCGTCGAGTAGTTTTTAGATGCCAAGTGAAGATCAAGTGCCGAGTAAAGTTCAAGTGTCGAATGAATTTAAGTGCCGAATAGAATAAAGTGCCGAGTGATATTCAAGTGATGAGTCATAGATGATGCCAAGTAATATAGAAATAAAACAAGTGTCGAGTAAGCCAGTTTTGTTTAGGTGCTAAGTTATCCAGGAAACAACATGTGCTGAGCATCAGTAATGCTTCAGGAGCCGAGTAACTTAGAATATCAACATAAGAGTTTGTAATTGAACAAACTATGATGCAAACAATTTTTGTAGCTGACATAAGGTAAATCTCAAAGGATTAAATGATAAGATCAAATATTTTATCTTTCCTATGTAATCTACATGCAGCTAATAAGTAAAATGATGGAGGCATGCAACCAATGGAAGAAGTGCAAAACAATGAGCAAAAAATAGAGATTGAATATGGATCGAAGATCCATACCTAACCCTAAATCCTCAATTGTCTTTATAAGGAAGACAAAATTTAATTGTAAAATATATGAGCAGATATACAAGGGTGTATAAGGAAATCTACTTTCAGAACAAGGGTTATTAGATCACAAAGGATTGAGATCAAAGAAAGCAAAACAAGTGCCTGCATTCAACAATCAAGGATTGTAATCTATCAGGTTCATTTTACCTAATACTTTCTAGCAATTGTATTAGAATGAAAATCTTATGGTGATAGGTTAGCTTAACAACTATTTCGTAGATCCTTTAAATAGGTGATTAAATCCTTTAACAGGGTGACACTTCATGTAAAGTGTTTGTAAATCCTCTAACCAGGTCACTATTGACACAGTGTAAAGCCTTTAACAGGGCAAACCATCATAAGTGGTTGAACAATATTGCTGCAGTAATTTTTGTGGGTATCATCCCCACCCCAGTTTTACCTTCTTATTCCTCGAGGGTTTCTGGGTTACCAAATTTCAGTGTTATGTTTTGTTGATGCATGTCTTAGTTTCATGTTTACTTGATGTATTTACATGCATGCAATTTACTTCCACCTAAAAGTTTTATTGGTTAAAGTGTGATACTTCTGATTCACCCCCCCTCTCATAAGTATTCTTCCTATTTGAATATTCCAACAATTGGTATCAGAGCATCCAGGTTCTCACAAGGAAAAGTTTGACAGCTTGGAGAAAAAGATCTAAAGATGGAAGTTTTCAAACTTGGAAAGATCATTGAAAACCAGGTGATTGATGTGCATCTCTCTCTACAAAAAGTAGAAGAAGCAAGAGTGGAATTAAGAAAATCTTTAAAGAGAAGAAAGGAGATAGCCATAGCTGAAAATGATATACACTACAAAGAGGTTGATACCACACAAGTGTTTTCCAATGGAGCCACTAAAGAATTTGATGCAGCAATAGCAGAACTGATGGAGAAAACAAAGTTCAAGCAGAGGAGATAAGACCTCTCAAGATGGAACATGAATCATAGGCCATAATGATATGTGAAATTACTGAACAAAAGAAAAGAGCAGTTGAGGATAAAGTCATGATGGAAAATGACAAAAGAAATCTTGCAAACAGACTTGAAGAAAAATGTACTGAATTGACAAGGATCTCAAACATGAAGATGGATAAACTTGCCCAAATGATGAACCTTCATCATGAACTCAATGTGAAAGATATTGAGATCTCTACTTTGAAGATGCAAAATGAAAAAATACAGAATGAATTGAATAGAGAAAAAGAGGTAGCAGAGAATCTCAACAAGTCAAGTGAAGCTATCAAGTATTTTGAACAATTGATGAAATTCCCAAGATCCACCCATGATACATCAGGACTTGGATACAATAGCACTGAAGTTGGAGAATCATCAAAGAGTGCTGAACAAAGAAGTGACAAAGGTAAGGATTCAAAACCCAATTGTCATTACTATAATAAGAAGCGGTATACAACTAATGTTTGCAGGAGTAGAAGATTCAATCAATCAAACACACCCAAGAGTAAGAACTTCTATCACAAGTGCAACATACAAGGACATATGACACAAGATTGCAGATCCAATCTCACAAGGACTCAGAGATTTGATGGAAATTGTTATAATTGCAAAAATTATGGACATAGGGCATCTGAATGCAGATCAAAAACCTATGTGGACATCAAATCAACCAACAAAATCAAAAGGGAATGGAGGTCATTATCATTGGGATTACAACACCAGGTATAGCTATCATTATTGTCAAGAATATGGACATATGCCCCAAAATTGCGTAAGAACACATTTCAAAGGGAACTACAAGAGATGGGTGAACCGAACCACATGTTTCAGTTGTCTAAAAACTGGTCATACCAGCAAAAACTATCCTACAAGGTCAAAGGCGCCCAAGACTAAAGAAAATAAGGGCAAAGAAAAGATTGATGTCAAAAATATAAGAGGGAAAATGAATAAAACTTGGAAAAAGAAAGATGAGTGCAACACATCAAGTGGAGGGATCACTTCACCCAATGGGTCAAGTGATCACACTTCATCAAACTAAGCATGAGAAGTATACGGGACTGATATACAAAGCTATATCACACATCAGTCCCAAGACAAAGAAGCTATGCAAAGTATAAATCTACATGAGACAAGATGTTAAGACAAAATCTAAATGATGTTTCCAAGCTATCTTTGGATGCCGAGTTAAACTCCAACACATGCCGAGCTCCTAATAGTGACTGAGTTGATAACTAATGCCAAGTTAGGTCAATTTTTTTTTTCAAAAGCCGAGTTGGCAGTTGAGCATTTAATGCAATGAAAATAGGGTATATTATCACAATTTTAATCAGTTTTACTCATCGCGATCAAGAAGCAAAGAAGAGAAAAAGAGCAGAGCAACTTCACAGCAAAGAATCGAGCATTTCAAGCAGATTGCAACCTCTCCCAATGTGTTTTCATCAATCTTGAGGTATTTTTCATTTGTGCCGAGCTACGTAGTTTTATATTTCGTAAAAAGGAAACCCTAGTCTGCATAAATGGCATCAAGTTCCAAGAAAACCGAGGACAAAGAGTCATTTGAAGTTCAGTTAGTGTCTAATGAGGTCAAGCAACCTGATTTTCATCCCATACCTGAAGTTGCATACAAAAATGACCCAACTGGAGCTCTCTCCCAAATACCCCTAAAAGTCATAATGGTTCAAGACGTTAGGAAATGCTACAATTGTAAGATAGGTGCCCTAGGAGATATGGAAATAAGGAAAGCCTATGAGAAATTGTGTGTAGATGGAGTCTTTAGAGATGAATTCAAAATTGTTGAAAGAAAGGGTTTGACTCGAGTTTTGAGCTTTCCCACCGTATTCAAGATAGAATGGGTTAGACTTGTGCTGAGCAGAATTCATGGTGGTAGTCTATGGTTAGAAGATATTCCCATCAAATTAACCAAATAAATCATACATAGAGTAACAGGGTACCCAACCCTAGATCGGTTCAAAATCTTGAGAAGTGAATTGAAGGAGGTTATTGAAAAGAACACTGGTGCTTAGTGGAATAAGAGAGGAATGACAATTCACACCATATAGGATCCTCTAGTTGAATTTTCTATTAGAGTCATCGCCCATAAGTTCTACCAATCTAGTGGACTTGACAGTGTACCATGTATTGCAGTAGATGTAGGCTACAAATTGGTGAAAAAGGATCATACTTATGATCTTGCAGAACTACAACTACAACAGATTAATGAAAACCTAGCTGCCATAAGAAGGACAAAGGTCACTCAATACAAATTTGGAGTAATTCTAGTTTGTATATTCTTCTATGTTCAAAATGAGTTTCCCTCTTTTGGCAAAGTGACATGGAGGAATGATAGAACAATCATTGCCCAAATCAATGAATATATAGAACAAATGGGAGAAAATTTTGATACCCTGATAACAAGCTATTTCAAAGATTTCAAGAAATCCATGAAACAAAGGGTGAGAATACCAGTTACTTTAGTAGAAGAACATGTTAATGATATATGTTTCTTGGTTGATAATGACTTCACATACATCCAAGAAACAATTCCAAGAGTGAGATGGCTAAGGCCATTTGGATATGAAATCAATGTTGATGAGGCATCTACAGCAATAACTGCATTATTGGCAGAAGAAAGAGATAAAAGTGCTCCACATTTTGGCACTTATGATGTAGTAAGGTCAAAAATAAACATGGAATTAAAGATTGCTTCCACTTTAGAGAAGAAAGAAAAATTGTTAAAGAAGATTAAGAAGAAATTTGGTGAAGAAATTGAGGCTGAAGTAGAAGAAGAAGAAGATGATAATGATGATGAAGATGAGCAAGAACAAGGCCCAATGGAATTAACTCAAGGACTGGGTGAAGATAAGGAGGAAGGTGCAGAAGACAAAGAAGCCAAGGAAGCACTAACTAAAGTTGAGTCAAAGAAAATAAAGGCAACAGAATAGCCTCTAGCTTAGCAAAAACCAAAGAAATTTGTCATGCCATCACCTCAAAATCCTACAACGTGAGCTGCAACAAGGGCCTCCACTCAAAAGGCTAAAGAGGAAGTTACAAAGAAGAAACAAATCAAGGAAACACAAGAAGAGCTGAGGAAAAGAAGAAGATATGTGGCTCAACCTAATACTGATGAAGAAGATCAATCTGAAAAAGTAAGCCATTCTTCAGTTGATATTTTATGTAAAAAGATTGGAAATGGTGATTTAAGCAACTTAAATGAAGTTGATTTCAATAAGTTTACCAAAGAAGAACAAAATAGGATAGAAGAAATAGTCTATGGAGTGATGGCATAGTTCAAGTACACTCTACTTGAACTAGATAGACAATTGCCAAAAGAACTATCTAAAATTGTAGAAGACAGATGGCATTTTTGTTTGAAAATGGAAAAGGAGATGAGGGAATCAACCCTAGCAAGTGTATTGCCGGATTCGACTAAGGAACAAGTAAAGAAAGCTGTCAAAAGGCATAATAATATGTTTACACCTAAATATAGGGCATTCTTCATACTCCAAAACAAGATGGAAGAAATTATTCAAAGAATAATGAAATCATGGAAAAACTTGTACAAGAAGATTGAAGATTTTCTTGAAGAAGAATACAAGGAAGAAGCTGCTACTCCACTAGAAGAGAGGAGAAAAAGGAGAGAAGAGAAGATAGCAGTAGAGAAGGGAGAAGAAGAAAAGAAGATAGAAGAAGAGAGGAAGGAATAAGAAAAGAAAGATGGAGAGGAGGAAGAGACATAAAAATAAGATATAACGGCAACAACTGAGCAAGAGAAACAACTAGATCAGAGTGTGCAAGACACACAATTGCCACCCTCTAGCCCTCCTCAAGTATCCATCACACCTATAGAAACTGTAACTATTATTGATGTTCCTAATACTTCTAGTTAGAATATCAATCCATTAACTGTAGAAGATCTCAAAAGAATCCTTGACCAATCTACACAACAAGCAATATTATGTGCAGATCCAGTATTGGTCAGTATGGATGAATTGCAAAAACTAGTAGAAAGCACAGTTAGAGATAAGGTGAATCTACAAGAACCACCTTCCATCATCTCTACAGCTACCAGTAGTCAACTTCAAATGCCAACAGTTATCTCAACAGGCATAGTTGATACTACAATACAGAAGTTGAGTGTAGCTATAGAAAAAGGAACAGAACAAACAGGACAAATAGAACAAACAGGACAGACTATTACATCTGATCCTATAGCACAAACACAAGGTGCACTTCCTAAGATTACCATAATTGATCAAGATAGAAGATAGAAGGAGGAGGAAACAGTGGAAACCCCTAAAGAGCAAGAGGCAATACAAACATTGATAAATCTGCCTACCTCGGGAACTCCTTCACACCAGCCATTGCAAATATATGTACCAACATCTAGTACTACAAAAGTTACAAGGGAACTTCACTATGGAGACCTTGAATTAGATGAGGAGATAGTCATACTAGGATATGACTCAAAAACTATAACCATTGATCAAATAAATGAGGTGCAGGAAGCACTGAATAGGAGAAAAAGACGAGAGATACTCAGGAAGGAGTATAAACAAAAGAAAACACTACATGAGATTAAGGACATCTTTATGGATGCCTTTAGTTTGCAATCACCAAATGAGTCAAAGCATATCACAGAGCAATTGACAGATATTGTTGACCAGGTGACAAATGAAGACCAAGAGACAAATGTAAAACTTATGGAATGGTCTGAAAGAAAATTCTAGGGAAAAGTAAATGAGCAAATATCAAGTCAAATTGCACTTTCCTAGGTTGAATTGGCAAAGCTAATTGACAAAGTGAAAAAGGTACTTGAGAATATATTCTCATTGTACAAAAAGTTGTGTGACTTTTCATACTTCACACAGGAGACTAGCCCAAAGACAATGAGCTTGGAAAGAAATATAAATATTTCTAGCATGCAGCTACCTAAAGATCCAGCTCAAAGTGAGAAGCATTTTACCCAGATGCTTCACACTCAAAAGGAAATAGCTGTGTTAACAGCATAAGAGGCCAATGTCAAGGTAAAATTGATACAACTCTAGTCCTCCATTACCCCACATTTAGAAATACTCCATAAAGAGCAAGTCTATGCTGAAACTATTCTCAAGAAAGACCCTAATCTTTCTACATCAGATGGACTTATTCATCTTGCTACAGAGACTGCCATCTAGCATAAGTCACTAGAAATTGCTTTAAACAATTGGGATGCAACTCTTAGGATGATTATGGAGGTAAACAACACATTTTTGGCTAAATATGGTCTTAACCCTTAAACATTCTTTGACATAAGTGTCAAAAAGGGGGAGAAGAAAAAGAGATATAATAGGGGGAGATACAGATATTATGAAGATGAATTAATGGGGGAGAAAAGATAAAAGTAGGAGTATGATATACAGATAATGGCACAATCAACTCAGGGGGAGTTACAAATTTTTTGAGGTATATATTGTAAGTTACAAATTTTGATCAAGTTTTCTTTAAACTCTGTATATATCAAATAGATTAGTAAATGTACTCATAAGGTC
Source organism: Cupressus sempervirens (assembly GCA_028749045.1). Lineage (NCBI taxonomy): Eukaryota > Viridiplantae > Streptophyta > Pinopsida > Cupressales > Cupressaceae > Cupressus > Cupressus sempervirens. Next base: position 705,068,760 of record CM053792.1, read on the forward strand.
AGTTAAGTGTTTTTTCCACTCATGTCAAATGGGGAGATTGTTAACTTCATAATGGTTTTTGACACTTGAGTGCCAATACACTTACCTACTTTCTATATTGGAGCCGAGTACAACATGAATGCTGAGCCACAAAATGAGCCAAGTTAGGAAAGAATTCAGGTGTCGAGTGACCTTCATGTGCCGAGTAGTTTTCAGATGCCGAGTGAAGATCAGGTGTCGAGTAAAGTTCAAGTGCTGAATGACTTTAAGTGCCGAGCAGAATAAAGTGCAGAGTGATATTCAAGTGCCAAGTCATAGATGATGCCAAGTAATACATAAATAAAAAAAGTGCTGAGTAAGCTAGTTTTGTTTAGGTGCTAAGTTATCCAAGAAACAACATGTGTTGAGCATCAGTAATGCTTCAGGAGCCAAGTAACTCAGAATATCAACATAAGAGTTTGTAATTGAACAAACTATGATGCAAACAGTTTTTGTAGCTGACATAAGGTAAATCTCAAAGGATTAAATGATAAGATCAAATCTTTTATCTTTCCTATGCAATCTACATGCAGCCAATAAAAAAACTGATGAAGGCATGCAACCAATGGAAGAAGTGAAAACAATGAGTAGAAAATAAAGATTGAATATGGATCGAAGATCCATACCTAACCCTAAATCCTCAAATGTCTTTATAAGGAAGACAAAATTTCATTGTAAAATATACGAGTGGATATACAAGGGTGTATAAGGAAATCTACTTTCAGAACAAGGGTTATCAGATCACAAAGGATCAAGATCAGAGAAAGCAAAACAAGTTCCTACATTCAACAATCAAGGATTGTAATCTATCAGGTTCATTGTACCTAATACTTTCTAGCAATTGTATTAGAATGAAAATCCTATGGTGATAGGTTAGCTTAACAGCTATTTTGTAGATCCTTTAAATAGGTGATTGAATCCTTTAACAGGGTGACACTTCATGTAAAGTGTTTGTAAATCCTCTAACTAGGTCACTATTGACACAGTGTAAAGCCTTTAATAGGGCAGACCATCATAAGTGGTTGAACAATATTGCTGCAATAATTTTTGTGGGTATCATCCCCACCCCAGTTTTACCTTCTTATTCCTCGAGGGTTTCTGGGTTACCAAATTCTAGTGTTATGTGTTGTTGATGCATGTCTTAGTTTCATGTTTACTTGATGTATTTACATGCATGCAATTTACTTCCACCTAAATGTTTTATTGGTTAAAGTGTGATACTTCTGATTCATCCCCCTCTCATAAGTATTCTTCCTATTTGAGTATTCCAACAACCTCTTGGCATGAAATTGATAGTTTACAAGAAAGGTTGAAGGTCAGTTTTAAATGATGTGATAGTGACTAAATTTTGATCAAATCAGTATTAGATGATGAATGGATCAGTTTAGAGGATCAGGTGATCGAAAATGATTTTTTTTTAGCCCAACCCGATTTGGGGCCCAAGTAACTTCATAAAATTTATGACAACTAGTAAGGATTTAGGATGTTCTAAAAAGAGTGATCATACTTATTCTAATTATTATAAAATATCAATGTATGCATATTATTTTTTGAGACCAAATGGATCCATGGGGGCATACACATGATGAAATTAATTGGATATGCACAATAATCATAGAGGAAGGCATTGAGTATGCCATGAAAACTTGTGTGTTTTGCATTATTGGGAGCCCACTTTTATCTTCTGTTTGATGTGTGAATGACACCAATTGATGATAAGTAAAGATAAAGTTATATGAAAAATTCAAAAGTTTTTTCATATGGGCGAAAAAGGGAATAGCATTAACCAGTAGTGATATGACATGTGCTTCCTTTATAACTCTTCCTACACCATCATTAAAACTATGTGTTACAAGTCTCACACTTTTGACACTCCTTACTATTTCTCCTATTGAACTAATCAAGAAGTGTCTTCTTCATATGCTGCAAACCAACCACTTTGCAATTCTGCCTTTGCCAAAGGAAGACAACCACTACTGAACATCACATGATGAGCATGAAGAGAAATGAAATGTGGTGTGTTTCTGAAGTGAACTCATGGTGGGTGGAGGAGCATTATGTTTTTTCTTTTGATACAAACCTTGGTTATGTGTCAACATTGCCATCTTAAACTCCCCTTTCCACAATTGCAAGGGAGAATCCATTCAAAATCACATTCATTATTAGAAATGAAGAAGCTAAAAGGGACGCCATCATGATTAAGACACCATTAGTATAGATGAAGCACATAGGTTTGCTTGTATGTTTTTAGCATCAAAATTGAATGCATATTAAAAGTTGCTCACAACAAATATGGACACTAAGTGCCAAGAAGGATGTGTCTTAACCCATCTCAAGTTGTGTATTGGGAGGAAGTCAAACAAGAAATGCATGGATGGAGAGATGTTGACCACCAGTCACATGTTGAATACAAAGATCCTTGATAGTGATGGGCCTACTCTATAGAGTATGCTAGGGAGCCCTATCTATGTATAGGGGATGGGGGCAAGAGGCCGGGCTCTACTGCAATAGAGTGCTTTAATTAGAGTGCATGCTCTCAATCAATTTGGAGTGGGACCATATCTATATAGGAGGTTGAATGCAGAGATCCACATAAGGACTAGGGAAACTTTGGAGTTGCCTTCAAATGAGGATTAGTAGGGTATTTGTAGAGGACTCCAGTCAATAAGTCTCCCCTCCTCATTTTTTTGCCTCACTCCTTCATTCCAAGTGGTAATACTTTCACTGTGGTTCCATTAAAAAGACCCTATTCATGCATGTTTCCCATGCTAATAGTTTGAATTCAAGGTATGGGGTGAAGCTAAAAGGAAACTATGGGAGGTAAGAGGTGGATTCATACCCCATATCAAGCTCAAACTTGCAGCCAAAGCAAAATAATGTAAGAACATTATCCCACATTCATTGTGGTGGTGTTATTTTAAATGATTAAATGGAAAGGTGACCACTTTGTTAGTTGTCTTTAAAGACAATGCCTTTTAAAGGTAGAGAAAATGTGCACTGAGGGGCCCACTTGTGGGTAGTTTGGAGAGGGAAACAAAATTTTGATAGTAAATGATGACATTAGCTATTGGTTGGACTTTCACCGACCAACTGAATTGTGATACTTGGTGATAGAAGGATGACTCATTGAATGACACGTGTTAGGGGTAGCCTAGACAGGGCACAAAAACTAAGGTGCCTACATGGCATAGTGGGACACATGTCAGAAGGGTGCATTCCTACTTACATAGTTAGCAGTTGCTGACTGTGTATGTGGGGATGTGCCTAGCCAACATGTGGTAGTGGGCCCCAGTTGGTGGTGACATGTCGGGTGTAGTTCCATGCCAATGATGAAGTACCATATGGTAGTGAGGTGGAGGGATGGTGACATGGTGATGATGGGGTAGTTTGAAGGACCAATAAGATGTCAACATGTGGCAGCGGCTTCAGAAAGTGCCAAGTGGCACCTAGTGTTAGGTGAAAATGTAGAGGTCTAACCAATCACATGATGACATGTGTCAGGCCTAGTCAAAGAAGGTTGACCCAGATTAGTAATTTAGGAAAAAAATTTGGAATTTTAGAAAATAATTATTTTATATGTTTTCATCAAAAAATCACATATAAATTTTTAAAACTAAAATGGGATATTTCTTGAAATATTAAATTTTGCATAAAAATTTAAAAGATTTGTAGACCTTTGAGGCTTTACCAAGGACAAGATTTTCAAAATGGGATTTCGAGCATTTTTGATGCGTCAACATAGCAATATTATATATCATTGGAATCAAGGAAGAACAAAATTTCTTTTTTTGGAGTTTTTTTTCACATAGGAAGCCATTTTTCTCATGTTATACAAGGTTTTTTTTCCTAGATACTTAGTTTGCAACCACATTCAGGTATTGAAGTTCAGATTTGATTTCTAGTAAGGTAATGAACTGAATGTGTATAAAAGGCAGTAAAAATGCACTTAGGGTCAAGTTTTGTCATACCCAAGTCAGTTAGATGAAGATTTTATCAACATTTAAGATGCACTTTAGATATTTTGGTAACATAAGAGTTTTCATCATTCGTAAGAGATATCTCCAAATTTGTTACAGAACAATGACGAAAAATCATATCAGATTTCATGGGTAGAGAGATGAGAGATGTTTTACAACAATAGGGAATGAAGATTCAAGTGGGTACATGTCACTTCCAAATTAGATCTGAGATTTCATTCCTCTCCTATATCTTTCTCTTTCTCATTCATTGTAAGGGTTAGCAATTTTCACTATGAGATCATGGGGTTTGTTCCAGTTTGTCTATGAGACCGCGTCTTGGATGCAAAACTGTGATTCCACCACATTCTTTAGCATATTTTTCTCTAGTATGAATTGGAGTAGTTAAGATAATATAGCTATTTCTGATCTATTTATTGGTTTTATGAATTTTTTTACATGCATTTAAATGTTTAGTTTCAAATAAATGAGCAGGAATCTCTTAGTTTCATTTTGGTTCTTGTCTCCTATTTTTGTAATTTGCAATCTTATGTGGTTTAGGAAAAAAGAACCGAGACCCATTTGCATCCCCTTAAGGTTGTATGTCTAATATATTTTTCTCTTGGAACAAAGGGCCATAAATGCTTGATGTATTTGATAGGGTTGTTGGTTATTTGAGAAGGATATTTCATGAGAATGAGGTCTTTAGGAACACCGATGTCTAATTCACAAAGTGATAAGATAGATCAGATATCTTGATGTATGGAATATGTCACTGGTATCATAGATGTATCTGTTTAATTTGTGAAACTTCCTAATAGATAAGAGACTGATTAGCTATAGGATCAACTTGTTCTTACTACTACATATTTGGGGTTTTGCTGAAATTAAAATCATTAATCAAAATATTATTCCCTTTCATGTTGAAGAAGTGAAATGTGATGCCTTCACTTAGCTTATCAATTTCTTAGGTTATTTCATTAGCTATTTCATGTCCAAGATCTTTGCATAAGTGTTAGAATATTAAGGGTTTTATCTTCCTTGTCAAGATTCAAGTGTATGCTTTATTATTAGTACCATATAAGTGAATCTGAGGCCCACCTATCTAGGTTTTGCAGAGCCTAAAGTAGAAGAAGGGTCTAGCCTTATAGTTGGCCTAGTGTCTAAAAGGGTATGTTGAAGATGGGAAGTAGCTACCCCTAGATGTATCCTGTTCTCATCAGGGTAATTTGAAACTGTGATGTTTCAAAACACCAACAAAATGGTGAATCTACTGGGGAATGTATTGAATTTGAATGGTAGAAAAACCTTGAGAATTTCAAAAAGGAGATTCAATACAATAGGAAATGCATGAAAAAGTTGTAGTAGTAAGTTGGCTGATGTGTTTTCTAATTTTCTTACTCAAATATTGTACACCCTAGTGATGTTTTGTTCAAGGAAATAGTAGCTTTGAAGGTTGAATGCAAATTATATTGTTACTAGGTTTTACCTTCAATCAATTCAGCTAGGTATTGTTTTCAAAGTACTATTGTATTTTTAGAGTCAGAATTGATCAAAAGTGGTTTCTCTCTTCAAAATATTTGATGATTTTCAAGTTCCATAAGTTGAAAGTTTAGTTCAGATTTGTCATGTTATAAATCATGTTTTAAATCTTTCTCACAATTGTGAGCAGTGACTCTCTAAAAGAGCTCTATACCATTGCAGATTGGTTCTATATAAATGTTTCCACATGTTTTTAACTTAGTTATGCAGATATGAAAGTTATGATAAGATTTAGGCAAGAAGAGAAAATATACTAGCTCTTGACTAATAAGTTTTGAAGTGTTGTATGTAATTTTCCATCATAAGAAATTTGATTGTTAAAAATGATTGTTAAGAATGATATAATTTACAATCTTATGTGTTTTAGGGACAAATAATTGAGACCCATTTACATCCCCTTAAGGTTGTATGTATGATATATTTTGTTGTTGGAACAAAGGGCCAAGTAAATGCTTGATGTATTTGACGGGGTTGTTGATTATTAGAGAAGGATACTTCATGAGAATGAGGTCTTTATAAAAACTGATGTCTGATTCATAAAGTGATAAGATAGATATGATATCTTTATGTATGGAATATGTTACTAGTATCACATATATGTGTGTGTGTGTGTGTGTGTGTGTGTGTGTGTGTGTGATTTATAGAATTTCTCAATAGATAACGCACTGATTAGCTACAAGATCTACTTGTTCTTACTATTGCATATTTGGGGTTTTGCTAAAATCAACATCATTAATCAAATATCTTTCCCTTTAATGTTGAAAGAGCTGAATTTTTTTTCCCTCACTTAGCTTAGCAATTTCTTAGGTCATGTCATTAGCAATTTCATGTTTGGGATCTTGGCATAATTATTAGAATATTAAGGGTTTTATCCTCTTTTTTTAGATTTAGTCTATGCTTTGAATATTGGTACCATATGAAGAATCTAATAGGTCCACCCACCTAGGTTTTGTAGAGCCTAAAGTAGAAGAAGGGTCTAGCCTTATAGTTGTCCTGGTGTTTGAAAGGGTATGTTGAAGATGAGAAGTAGCTACCCCTAGATGTATCTTTTTCTCATCAATGTAATTTGAAATTGAGATGTTTCAGAACTCCAATAGATAACAATATCTCATATCTCCCTTAGCAGTCAGGATTTCTCCCTTAGGAGGATCAGGAGGATTAGGATTTCTCCCTCTTTGAGAACAATGCCAAAAACTTGTTATCTTAATATGTAAAAATGAACATTTTTAGTTTCTCCTTCAGTCACCTAGCTTGTGAATGATTTGTAACTCCAACTCTTTGATTACTTTAGGTAGCTCCTAAAGTAGGATCCACTACATCAATGTGTAACATATGTCAATCAACTTGTTTGATGTAGGACACTTCTCATGCTTCTTAGATAGCCTTTGATAGGGGTATCACCCCTACTTTACCTCTTAGATACTCATGAGCATCCCTAGATAATGCTTTTGTGAAGATATCAGCTATTTTCTCTTTTGTGTTAACATATTCCATCTTCACCTCTTTATCTTGAACTAACTCTCTAAAGTAATGATACTTGATTGCAATGTGCTTAGTCTTTGTATGCATCACATGATTCTTTGATATATATATAGTACTTCTATTATCACAATAAAGTATCATAGGTTTAATGATTTCATCCTTTATACCTTTAAGTAGATGTTTAATCCATACAATGTTTGCACAATTTACTGTAGCAGCAGGGTAAAAGTACAAAGTTGTGTCACCTTTTAGGCTAACTTATCGAAATAACTAAATTTGAGTATTTCTATCTAAAAATCATTTTTTTTTCAAGCATATGATCTAGATAAATTCATTCTAGCTAACTTATATATGGTCTCACACTTTTCCAATTGGAAATGTCTATTAAATGCATGTTTTATACTAGTTTATATCCAATTACTGTAGAAATAAAAATATTTAAGAAAAATGGTGTTTCAATAAATCTTACTATTTTTTATGATATTTTTTTAATAACATATAAAAACCATTTTATAGAGCTCAAAGTCAAGAAGATTCTGAAATAGAGTTTATAGTGCTTTAATTAGATATAGTATATTGTAATTAAAGAATTCTATAAGCACATATTTTAACACTCAAAAAGATGTTGATATTAAGAAAGAAAAAAATATTAAATCATATCAAAATTTTTTAAAAATTATATGACATTATAGAGGAGAGAGTCCCCTTCAAGAATGTATAATTTTTTTCCTAGTTAGAATAGAATTATTTTGAAAAATGTGGTGGGAGATGAGAACTATTGATTTTAGGTGACTTGAAATTTGAATCATTATAAAAGAGAAAATATAGGTCTAAAGCTGATTTTTATTTTTGATTGTTCTAACTATATATGTTATAAATAACATAATCTAAGATCAAAGGGAAATAAGTTTATTTCCATATAGTTTTGTGGTGGGAACTAGACCCCTAATTTTCAGCATTTTTTAGTAGCTTTAAAATTATCTAGAAAAATTAGGAAAATAATTCAAATCTTTTTTCAAATAATTATTAAAAATTATGTTCCTAAACTTCATCCATTTCTACGCATTTCATTAGTTTACTTCATTTTCAAATTCAAAATAATAATACCAATTTTATGTCATTAAAGGTGAACAACTATGCTTTTGTTAGCATTTTCCTTTACAAAAAGGTGACATAGGTTTGTGCTTTTACCTAGCAACATATTAAGCTTTAGTAGTAGATTAAGAGATGTAGTTTTGTTCTCTTGCTAGTCCATGCAACCAGCCTTTTGCCTAAGTAAAATGCCCCTCCACTAGTGCTCTTTTTGTCATCAATATTTCTAGCCCAATTAGCATTAGTGTAGGATTTTAATTCAAATTTCTAATTTTTCTTATAGTATAGACCATAGTATTATTTTTCTTTTAGATATCTCATTATTCTCTTAATAGCCATCAAATGATTTTCCCTGGGATTAGCAAAGAATCTTGAAACTATCCCAATAGATAATACAATATCAGGTCTATTGTGTAGTACATATTGTAATTTTCTAATCAAAGACCTATATAATGTTTGATTCACGTCAGCCAAATCATCATTCTTTGAGAATTCATGGCCTATCACCATAGGTGTGTTTACTAGTTTTGAATCCTCCAATCCAAAAGTTATCAATACCTCCTTTACATATTTTGACTGAGTGATTTAAATAATATATTGCATCTAATGTACTTGCAAACCCATAAAGAACTTGATCTCTCCAAACATAGTCATTTCAAATTCTTTCTTCATTTCATTTGCAAAAGATTTACATAAAGTATCTCGACCTCCAAATATGATATAATCAATAAAAAATTTAGATAGTAAAATACCTTTGCCTTTCTCTATCTTTAAGTATAGATTGTTGTTATCATCAATCTTCTCAAATCCAATTTTCACAAGATAATCATGAAGCCTTTCACACCATGCTCTTGGTGCTTGAGTAAAACCATATAAAGCTTTGTATAGTCTACATATCATGTTTTTGTTGTTAGCACCAACAAATCTTTCTAGCTATTCTATATCAACCTCTTCTTCCAATATATCATTTAGAAATGCAGACTTAACATCCATTTGGTAAACTTTGAAACTTTTGTATGTAGAGTAAGCAAGCAAAGTTTTACTCCTTCCAATCTCACAATAGGAGTGAATGTTTATCCATAGTCTATGTTGGTGTTTTAAAACACTGGAGGTTTTTAAATTACTCTAATGAGAATAAGACACATCTAGGGGCAGCTAACTCCCATTTTTGACATATCCTTTCAGATACTAGGCCAACTATAAGGCTTGAACCTTCTTCTACTTCAGGATCTACAAAACCTAGGTGGGTGAACCTCAGATCCAATTAATATGGTACTAGTGCAAAAACATATTCCCGAATCTCATAAAGTGGATTTAACCCTTATATCTCCTAATAACTCATGCAATGACCTAGATATGTGGTAGCTAAATGCAAATATATGAGATTCACAAGATGAGTGAGGGAATTACATTTAGGTTCTTCAACATGAAAGGGAAAAAATGTTTGATTAATGATGTTGATTCAACAAAACCTCAAATATGCAGCAGTAAGAACTAATGATCATGTAGCTGACCAGTGCCTAATCCATTGGGAAAATCCCTAAATCAAATACATACATATGGATACTTGATACTTATTTATATATTTAGATATATGATCTATCTATTCACCTTGTAAATAGACATCCATGTTCAATCTAGATCTCATTCTTACATGATATCCCCATTAGTAAACTTGCAACCCCATTGATTTCCCTAAAGCATTTACATAACCCCTTGAGTTATACAAAACAATGAAACAACATACAACCTTAAGGGACTACAACTATGACCTAGGCTCTTTGTTCAAAGATCATAAAACATTGAAGATTACTTGATAAAGGAGACAAGATTCAAGATGAAACTCAACCTTCTGTTCTTTGTATTAATTTCCTTGAAACAATACATTCATATGCATGAAATGAAATCATAGAAAAACTTAATAAATCTAAACTATATGTATTATCCTTCCTAATGCTATTCATACAAGAGAATTATGTTAAAAGAATGGTGTCACAGTATTGAGAATACATCAAGACTGGAACCAAAACTTGGTATCACAGTAATGAGTAATTTTTCTCCAAAAAATTGGAACACCTACAATGAAAAAGAGAAAGAATGATATAGGAGAGGAAGAATTCTCGGATGTACTCTGCATCTGACATCTTTCCACTTGAAATTCCCTCCTTTGCAGTGAAAAGAATCTCTCTAATCTCTATCCCCTTTGATCTAATTTGGTTTTCACCAGTATTTTGTAACTGACTTGAAAAATCTCCTTTTCAATGATGAAAACCATTCTTTTTGCCAAAATTTTGAAAACCTCATGAGATGCTAGTAAAATTTGGTTTATACTGAATATAAGTGATCAAATTTGACCCCAACTGCATTCCTACTATGTTTTACCAGTCCTCTAACTAGATTTTTAGTTTTTACCAGTTCCACTTAGAAGGCCCCAAATTTTACATTTCTGACTATAACTTGAACCAGTGAATTCTTGTGCAAAAATGAGCTCCATAATCAAAAATTTCATCTTCTCACAATTTTGGCGATATATAATATCACTATGTTAGCTTCTCAGAAACCTCCAAAATCTTAGTTTGAAAAATGTCCCCCTCCTGCTATGAAACTCAAGTCTGCACTTTTTAAATTTTAAATTTTCAAAAATTTAAAAAGTTCTAAAGTTAATACTTTAGAATAAATCCTTGTGGATTTAAAATACCTGAACATGCACTTTTTAGAAAAATGATAAAAACATTTTTATCATTTTTGAACTTTTTGCCTACACTTGAATGTCGAGGTCAACACTCCTTTGACTGGGTGCCATGTGTCACTGTCTAATTGGCTGCTTGAACATGCATCTACCACATTAGCACCATCAGGGCTCATTTCCATGTGGCACACGCCCATAATCCTACATTCCTTAACTACCTTGCAACTCTGTGAAACGAGCATGTGCCAGTCATCGATGTGTGACATGTGTCACGATCCTATGCTTCGCATGTGAACCTGATATCGATTGCCACCTCACTGACAACTAGGACCTACTGCCATGTGGCAATAGCCCACAATCATACATTCCTTAAATCTTGAGCACTTTGGTTTTGCGGGCTTGCGCTAATCATCCAATTAGGACACGTGGCATGATCTTGGCACACCTCTATTTTTGATGCCAAGTCATTGCATGAGTCAATTTGTTTAAAATTTACACTGTTATCCACATCCAGCTGGCCCAGTGGGCCCTCCCCCATGCATTGTGTGCCTTTGAAAAGGATTTCTTTTTGAAGACAACTCCATTTTGTGATGGGTAGTATTTAAACAATTGAAAATCCCATCCCTTATCCAATGTGGGATAATTTATTTATGTAGTTTTCCTTATTTCTTCATACCTGTGGGCTGTTGGCACATTCTTCCTTGAACAATGGCACCTTTTTCTTATTTAATGTGGTTTTGAATGCTTGGATGTGTTCCTCAGCTGCTTTGCATCTTGGCATGAGTTTTAATGGCATCTTGATTTGCTTATGCCTCTTCCTGTTGATGTGTGTTTTCTTCTTGTCATAGTCTTCCACTCTTTTATGCATGGGTGTCTGCTCTTCCTCAATGTTGACTATTACCTCAAGCCACTACCTTTCTATTCAATGCATTTTTTTATGCCACTTTCTTCCACTGGTGGCTTATTGTCCCTTTTTACCACGGACATCATCTGTTCTTTTTGTGCAGGTCTATTTTTTGGAGAGCTCCCCTATTCTTTTGCATGGAGTCTTCCTTTTCCTCTTTCAAACACTACCTTTTGTTTGTCATAAGTTGCTGCTTGCAGCTCCTCCTTATTTGGCGCAGGCTTCCTCTAACTGGCCAATGACTTTCCTATCTTTAATCCATAGGTTCTCCTTTTCTAACACCTACCTCCTTTTCCTTTAAATAACTTTCACTTTGGAGCCTTCCTTTTAACATGGGCGTAGTGGTTTCTACTTGTTTGACTGTCCAGTGCTCTTCATTGCTTTACGTGGGGCTGCTCCATGCTTGTTTATGTGGGGGATTCTTTACCTTTTTGTTGGCTTCTACTAAAGGCATCCTCTTGGCATGAATGGCCTCATCTGTAGGCTGCCACGCATTTGTGATTAGCATCCTTAAAGATGTCTTCTCCCAATCAATGTTCTCAGCAACAAGGAGGTGCTCTGATGCAAGTTTCTATATTTTGTATCATTGTGTGTGATTTGGTTGGTGAAACTCACTCACACATGTGATATGCCTATGCATGGATTCATCAAGATCTAAAGGTTGATTAGTTGCTAGCATTATTATGCCTTCATATTGCTTCATCTCTATCAAAAGTGTATTTAGCAATATATCACCACCGCGTTCTCTTTGTGCAAAAATAGCCTCACATTCATCAAAGAAAATAATGGCATCATCCATATCAACATCAAGACCACAAAGTTTTATTTTCTTTTTTTTAGTATCAACTGGCATTTTTGTTTCCTTGTGTTTAGAGATTTGTCCCTAGCTTAATAGCTTATTTGTATATGATGTTTCAGTTGCTAAATCATCACTTATATCAGCTTGATCAGTTGACATGTGCCTTCTCTTTCGAGAAGAAGAATTGTCAATTTCAGGATTGAGATCCATATGAGATGGTGTCCTATTACTCTCCATAATAATTGGTAGTGAAAACTGGGAAGGATAGTCAACAGTATCTATGGGCATGCTGTTCTAAACCTTTGAAGACTTCATAACATTCAATAGCTCTGTCTTGCTCGATTTCAGTTGCTGCTCAGTATTTAGAGATCCCAGCAACAATGTAGATATGACCTCATTGATCATTCAAACTATTTTCCCCTCATATTCATCCTGTCCTATAATAATGACCTCAGATATATGAGTCCATTTGTCTCAAATCTAATGAATTTAGCTAGGCCCCAAAAGTGGGTCTAGCTAAAAAAAAATTCATTCTCAAACACCTGATCATTTAAATTAATCCATTTGTCATCTAATACTGATCCAAATCAAAATATATCACTGAACTACCAATTAAAACTCATTTCACCACTTTATTTCAACCTATCAATTTTATGCCAAGAGGTCCTTTGACTAGCCTTAGAAACTGATCCGAACCTTTGACTAAGCTCTGAAATTTGACCCACTGATTCTTTGTTCTGCATTCTTGCATCCTATCAAATCTTCTTCCATGAAAAATTTGGGGTCAAAAGATATTGACCATCAAAGTTGACCTCTAAGAACTGCCTACAGAAAAACATGTCAGAAAACACTAAATTGTGTATGGATTTGGCTTCGAAAACTAGGTAAACTGATAATTAGGGAAATGAAAACTGGGGTGTTGGTTTATTGTCATGAGGTGAGTATGGATCTACGATTTAGGCTCATGACGAATAACTGGGCACAAATGGCAAGCAGTCAAAGTAGGCTACTTGGATTTTGTAGATTGGAAACAATGATAGAAAAGTGATTTTTGCAAATGGAATTAACCTTGGAATGTGTGCAAATGGATTTATCGTGATTTGAAAATTGGCACACTTAAAGTATTTTTAGAGGAAAACACAGTGGTACAATTCATTCGATCTCACCTATCATAGATTAGGAGTTATGATGTCACGAATAGGGGTACTGATCAATCTGCATCTTTTGACACTAGTAAAAAGTCAAAAATTGCATTTGGAATCACATTTGAAAATAGATCAAACAGATTCGTCATAAGCTCAAACTTGAAACATAACAAGTCTCTGACCCGTAAAATTCAACACAAAAGGAATTTCATCATTTGGGTCAACTAGTCAAAAGTTATAACATGTCAAATAGGGCTTCCTAGAATTCAAAACTAATTGCATTAGCATGACATTAGTAAATGACCAACTTTGAGGAATTCACAATGTAGTCAAATGGACTAGAAACAACTCAAAATTTGAAATGTAGGCTCTTTGGTATGGACGCTAAATACTCCCAAAGTGGAAAGTCTTGAAACATTTTTGGGTGTGAGATATTTAGTTGCAAACACAACCTCCTGTCATTATTTGACACTTAAGCAAAAATGTAGATTTGACAAATGCTCAAAACGAGACTTCACAAAATGGCTTGAAACGATAGTTTAACTTCATGGAACACATAGACACACTAAATGAAAGGTGTTAGAAACATTAAACACCTCTTAGGACTCACAGGTACAGTCAAGTACATATGCATTAAAAAATGTTTTAAAGGGCTTAATCTCTCCAATGGTGCTCAAAATTGACCATGCAATTTTTAGTCCCAATAGTCTATCCCTTCTTCGTGTGCATATCCTTTACAAAATAATCTTGTCTTGTTTGTTTGTGACTTCACCATTTTCATCTAACTTGTTTCTGTATACCCACTTGGTACCAATCACATTATTGTCTTCTAGTCTAGGAACTAGAGTCTACGTCTTATGTTTCTCAATTTGTGCAATATCTTCTTTCATGAATTTACTCCAATCCATATCTTCTAAGGCATCTTTCACTATTTTAGGTTCTTACATGCTGAAAAAACATGTATCATTTCTCAACTTGTTACTTGTAATTAGTCTAGGATCTTTATCTCCAATGATTTGTGTAGTAGGGTGATGTCTCTTGACATACTTAGACAATCTTGATTCTACTCTATTTTCCTCATTTTCTCTCTCAAATTCTAAATCACTATGTACATCTCTATCAGGTAGTTCAACATCTCTTTCATGTATACTAATCTCAAAATCATAATGTGCCTCAACTTCATTCTGTAAATTAGCACCTGAATGTAGCTCGGTTCCTAAATGCAACTCGACATTCATAGTATGTAACTCGATAGTCACTAAAACTTGCTATTGATTTTCAACTTGATTTACGACATCTTCATGCATAGGTATACCTTCATAAAAGTATAAAAAATAATATGTATTCTTCTGGTTCCTTCATAGGTTCAGCCTCATGTAGTTTTGTATATTCATCAAATTTCACATTTGCACTTTCCACAACTTTGTTAGTATTAGTATTCAAACACTTATAAACTTTACTTCTTGTAGAATAGCCAAGGAATATACCTTCTTCACTTTTTGCATCTAATTTACCATTTCTAAATCTTTGAGAATATAACACTTTCTTCCAAATACCTTAAAATATTTTAGATTAGGTGAGTATCTATACCATAGTTTAAAAGGTGTTGAATGAATACCTTTCTTGACTTGCACATGGTTCAAGGTATAGATAGTTATACTTACAAATTCTCTCTAGTATTTCAAAGTAACATTTTTCTCCATCATGAGTGTCCTAGCATAGTCCATTATAGATTTTTTCCTCCTTTTAGCAATTCCATTTTATGGAGGAGTCCTAGGAGAAGATGCCTATCTTTTCATTCCTCTTTCATTACAAAACATCTCACACTTATTTGATGTAAATTCTCTTCCTTTGTCAGATCTCAAACATTTCATATTTTTACCTATTTCTTTCTCAATTCTTGCAAAGTACCACTTAAACATTTGGAAAGCATTAGATTTCTATTTCAAAAACATAACTATCATTATTCTAGAATAATCATCAACAAATAACATAATGTACTTATCTCTTTTATAGTTTTGCACATTAATTGGTCCACACAAGTCAATATGAACAATCTCTAATATTCCTTGAGAGGTATGGGTCTTACTCTTAAAACATGACTTTATCATTTTGCCAAACTGACATTGTTTGCAAATTATATTGTTAGGTTTCTTCAACTTAGGAAAACCTCTGACTCTTCTCATGCTACTAATACTAACCAAGTTATCAAAATTCACATGACATAACCTCTTGTTCCATAGACACACATCATAAAATTCTACAACTAAACAAGTAGCATCCTTTATATCAAGGAAGAATAGATTACCTATAGTTTGATCACTTTTTCCAATTAGTTTTCCATCAGTATCATATATCTTAGAAATCTTGTTCTGAAAATCAACCTTACAACCTGAATTATTCAGTTGTGACACACTCAAAAAATTGTAGTTAAGTCCTTCAACATAATAAGCATTGTCACATAAGATCTTTTTTGTGAGTTTGATTGAACCTTTTCCTTTTATTAGACAGAGTGCATCATTAACAAACCTTACACTATTTCCATCATAATAATTCAAGGTAATGAACTTACTTTTATCTCTAGTCATGTGATGTGAACACCCACTGTGAATGATCCATTTGTCATTTTTTCTCACACAAGATACTAGTCTTCTTGCCTCATCCTCATCAGATTCATCCTTCATTGCAACATACACCACTTCAATATCATGATCATCATATCTATATTTTGTTTCCTCTTTAGCAATGTAGCAAGACTTCTTGACTTTGTCTTTGTGATCTTTGATGTCTTGATCTCTTCTACTTTTGTACTTGTCTCCACCTCTATAATTCTTCTTCTCTAGACATCTAGCAACAATATGACCAAATTCATTGCAATTGAAACACATGATAAGTAATTTACCTTTTAATTTTCCTTTACCTCTATGAAATCTCCTTTCTAGTAGTGATTAAATTTGTTCTACATCCTCCTCATCTATTTCACTATCACTGGACACATATTTTACCTTTTTCTTCTTCTTCTCATGAGGTTCCTTCAATGGCTGCTTGGCTTTGAAAGTAGATTCAACATTGTCAGGTTTGAAATTATCAAAATTAGATAGCTCAAAAGCAATGAGCATGTTGATTTTTTTTAGATTAATGGGTACTTTAAACCTGACAACATAATACAAAAGACAAAAGAAAACCTAAGGATTAGCCAGATCCTATATTTAGTGTGATCAGTCGTAGATCTAGACCAACTTCAATAGAGCACAAAGTACTTCCTACTCTTTAGGCTCTGCAAAGCCAAGGTGGGTGGACCTCAGGGATGTGAAGGTGATTGATGACTTGGATTTTATCTTCAAACACTTATTTACTCTTACCTTTTCCCTCAAAACTATCCCTTACAATAGATCTTGGTCACAACTTCTTCTTAGATTTGTAATAAATGTCTCAATCACAATGGCTACTTATAATCAAGAGGAAAGAAATTAAAAATAAGGGCTGACCAAAAACTTTAGTTCTTCATTACATAAAATGAAAATTTTATTTTGATTGATATATATATATATATATATATATATATATATATATTGCAATTGTATAAACCATCAACTTCCAACTGAAATTAATTGATTGGTGCCTTATCCATTTTCATATAGAGTCAATACCAATAGTCTTAGACCTATTTAATTGAGTTGCAATTAAATTTGTCAATAGTGAACTCTAAATTTCATTCTTATCATATCCCTCTCATATACGCAAAACCCTATCACTTATTGAGAGTAATTACTTAATTCTTTGAACTAAAGAAATCAATAAGAGATATACATGTTGAAATTGCAGTCAAGTTTTTTGTTAGTGACACACACTTATTCAGATAGATAGTATCTACTAAGTTCATTGTATTGTTAATAGTATAATACAAGTATTTCAAACTCTACTAAGTTCAAGGAATAGTATTCAGCTTGCACCAATCAGTTTCTACCAAGTTGGTAATTAGTAGTGTAAACTGAGCTTCTTAGTGTTTACTAAGTTTCTTAGTGCAAATTAAGTTGTGCAGTGCTTCCCGAGTTCATAGTTTCAACGATGTGAATCCAGTATTAACTGAGCCACTCAGTATTAACCAAGTGATTCAGTCTATATCGAGCTTGTAGTGATAGCATTGACTAAGCTATGTAGTGTGAATCTAGTGATTCAGTTTATATGTCGAGTTTCATAGTATTCACCAACTCACCAATTCAGACTAAGTTCATACTACTTGGAAGTGATTAGCATGGACCAAGATTCTACATCTATTGAATGCATGAGAATGCCAAATAGTGACAATGGATGTCGAGTATCAGAACCTCACCAAGCTAGTCTTCAGAAATTGAGTTCCTATAGTTGGACCAACTTTGTGTAAACTTGTATTGGAGCTGACTTTTTTGATTTGTAAATTGGATTGGTAAAAATATAATGTATTGTATCACATCCAATGATATAAAATATATGATGTGTAACAAGTAGAGAAGAGAATAAGTACAAAACACAAAGGTAATAGTAGTATAAGGAGAAAAAAAGATTTATCTATCATAGCAAGGTGATCATTACACTCAAAGGAATATCATTCAACAAACCAAGTTGCAAATTAGAGATTAGCCACTATTTCATCCTAATAGGTGGATTAGTTAAATCTTTTCACAAGGTAGACTTAACCATCTTTTGTAAATCTCTTTATCAAGTGTATATTTCATAGTATATTTGTAAATCCTTTCACAAGGTGGACGTAGCCGTCCTTATTACTCCTAATAGGATAGATCTTCAAAAGTGATTATTGTAAGCCTTAACAAGCCAAATTTATAAGTTACAGTACTAAAGCTTGTGGGTATGATCCCCACCCCAATTTTACTTTCTATTTGGAAGGTTTCTTGGTCACCATATTGTGTTGGAAATTTGATTGAAAATATCACTATCAAAGAAGGAGATTGTTGAGAAGAATGGAGATGGTTGATAAAGAATGTTTTCAATCAATTTTTTTGCCATTGACTTCAAACCTGATATTTGCTGGAATGATAATTTCTTATAAGATCCAAGTACTATCACTTAGTTGATTGATGAAGAAGATTTAATCAACAAGATGTAACAAAAGTACATAAGGAAAAGGTTGAGTTATGGTTTTGTAATGAAGTGCAAGGATCAATTAAGACAATGGCAAAATGATGTATTGATAGTATACTTGAAGATATAGAGGTTGGCCACACTTAGAAACTTTAGAAGTATAAGTTGTAATAAGGTTGACTGCAAAGCTTAACTAAATTCATTAGTGAGTGTCAAGCAAGCTAGTTAGAGCCAAGAAAATGCAAAATCTAGTGTGTGTCGAGTGATATAGAAGGAGCCAAGCATGTTTAGGTGTCGAGCAAAGTAACAGGTGCCAAGAATTAGTTGAACTTAGTTGATGCTGAGTGAATCCATAGTAGGTGTCGAGCATCAGTAAATTGTAGTTGATGCTGAGTAACACAATATGTGTCGAGCACCAAAATTTCAATAATGTTGAGTTGCTACATTATTGGAAAAGTCAAAGATTTGCTAGATTTGAGCCAAAAAAATTGTTACCTTGAATTTTGTGAACTAGTTGGAGGATAAGGATGATGAACTGGTGACATAGAATTTTAGATAAACCATTTTTGAGTGAATTCAAGAGGATTCTTCAAGATGTTTCTAGAAGGAACAAAATATGGGTTAGATGTAATGAATCCTACATAATCCATTTGAACTGAAATTAAAGGAGGGAATAATCGAGTGGGAAAAGTAATTCCAAAATTCTATAGAAGGAGTTATAGGCCAAGAATCAAGAGTTTTTGGTGTGCCAAATTGTGAAGTGGTTGAAGGGTGTCAAGGAGAAGGCATCAAGGAGAAGGAAGAACAGAGCACAGAGACTCTGCTTTGATAAGTGGTTAGAAAGAGAGGATTGCACTGGTATATTGAGCACAGAGACTCAAGGAGATAAATCTTGAGAGGATGAAAAGTTGTCATAGCTGCAGAGACTGAAAGCCAAACAATGTTATGAGTTGAACTATGATATGAAATCTACAAGATAAGTTGTGAATTGTAATTAGGTCAAAATCCCTTATTATTACTCTCTAGCAATTGTGTCCATTAGGGTAAAAATCCTATGGAGTTAGGTTGGTTTAATAGCCATTTGTAAATTCTTTAACAAGGTGACATTCCAAGTGAATGTTCTAAAGTCCTCTAACCAAGCCCATTTCTAATAGGGTGGTTAAATCCTTTAACTAGGTCACATTTAACGGTGTGTTGTAGCCTTTAATAGGGTAGGCCTTTCATAGGGCATCACTTTAGAAGAGTGAGAATTGAGTAGCATATTACTAGTGGTTTTTTCCAAATTGGGTTTCCACATAAATCACTGTGTTATGTGTTGATCTTTCATGTGTTATGCTTGCATGTTGATTTACAGTAACTTGCTAAGTAGAAAACTTTAAGCTTGGATTCATGAATAGTTTAATAGGCTCATTTTACTTGATGGAAAAGTTTTAATTAGACATTTGGACCTTGAATAACTGATTTACCCCCCCTCTTAGTTATTCTAAAGTATTTCTAAAAATTATTATCAGAGCCATCTGGTAATTTAGTTTAAAGGTACTAGAAGCAAGAAGATCAAGATGTACAAGAGAGAAGTTCCCAAGCTCAATAGAGATAACTTCACTACATGGAAAAGCCTATTGAAACTGCACCTTGGATCAATAGGTAATTATGCAAAAACCTCAATTGGAGTGGAACATGTAGATCTAGCTAGACCCCTTATTGCAGATGATTTGAACAAAAGGAAGAAGCACAATCATGCAATGTTGGAGATTGCCTCTGCCCTAAACTATGTTGAATTTTATGACATCAAGGGATGTGACTTTGCATTCAAGATGTTGAAAGCCTTGTTAGATATCTATGGAGGAGATTAGAATGTTCAAAGAGCAAAAAGAGAAAGCCTTAGAGGAAAGTTTGATGACATGAAAATGGAGAAAGGTGAGAATGTTACTCAATAGGCCTCCAAAATGAAAGAAGTGGTAAGTGCAATAAGAAGTCTAGGTGGTCATTTAGAAGATGATACTATCAACAACAAATTCTTAAGAACCTTGCTCCCTATCTATGCTATTAGAGCTTCAGCCATCCAGGAATTAAGGTGTGTACCAGGAAACACACTAACTTTTGAAGGTATAGTGGGAAGGCTCATTGCATTTGAGTTGTCCAATTTTGATAACTATAGACCTAAGAATCTTGAATATACTTTGAAGGCTAAGCTATCATTGAAAGACACTAAGGAGGTAAAATCAAAGAAGAAGAGTAGAAAAGGAAAATATGCATCTAGTGACAGCAGCACAGATGTGGAAGATGTGGAACAATTGGAAGCATTATTAACTAGAAGATTTCATAGAGGCAAAGGTAAATTCAAAGGTAAGCTTCCTATCAATTTTTTTAATTGCAATGAAGTAGGACATATTGCTGCAAGGTGTAGATAGAAGAAGAACAATAAAGAAGGAAATAAGTACAAAAACAAAAGAGAGGATGATAGCAGAGATTACAAGGACAAAGGAAAATGATGTTACATTGTTGAAGAAGATTCTAATGAGAATGATGATGAGGTAGTCTATGTAGTCATGAAGGATGAATTAGATGAAGATGAGGCAACAACACTGGTAACCTATGTGAACAATAATGACAAATGGATCATAGACAGTGGATGCTCACATCAAATGATAGGAGGCAAATGTAAGTTTATTATCTTTACTTAGTATGATATAAATAGTGTTAGATTTGGTAATGATGCTCCATGTCAAATCAAATGAAAAGGTTCCATTAAACTTATAGAGAAATTTTTATGTGATAATGCATATTGTGTTGAAGGATTGAGCTACAATTTGCCAAGTGTATCACAGTTAGGTAATGTAGGTTGCAAAGTAGAATTTGGAAATAAGACTGCCAAAATTTATGATTCTAATGGAAATCTGATAGGAAAAGGTGAAAAAACTAGGAGTAATCTATTTTTTTACCTAGATATGGAAGATGTAGCTTGTCTTGTTAGACTTGATGATGTTTGGTTATGGCATAAAAGGTTTTTTATGTTAACTTTGATAATATGATTAGCATAAACAAAAAGAAGAAAGTTAGAGGTTTTCCTAAGATGAAGAAGCCTAAAAATACAATGTGAAAACAATTTAGACTAGGAAAGATGACTAAGTCAAGTTTCAAAAGAAAAACCTACACTTCCAAAGAAGTACTAGAACTAGTCCATATAGAATTATGAAATGTCCCTTTCTCTGATTTTATATGATATTTCAAGCCTCTAATCAGATATTTAAGATCAAACAACCAATCTTTCAAAGATCCACCAATTTCTCAATAAACCCCAAATCGGGTATGCTGGAAATGGTGCCAAAAACTTCACAGCTTCACAAATTATTAGTAAATCTAAAAGTGGAAATTTTTATAGAAATTTCAGCAGCATAACAGCCTAAAAAATTAAATTTTCAGATCTGTATAACATTCAAAAAATAGCTCCCAAACGGAGGATAAAAACAATGCTCATCGGGCTCCCGAAAACAACATAGAATAGCCCAAAAACACCACAAAAACACTAATAATCTATCACAGAAGTATAATCATGACCAAATACATATATTCAGCTCTATTTTAACATCTAAAAGTCTGAAATACAGCAGCAACCCAAACTGATATGAAATACTCAATCGGAAACACCAAACTCTTACAAAAGCACACTCGAAAAACCACAAATCTGCATTGTTCAGCACAAAGGAAAAATTTGCATGAACATGCAAATGAAATGGCTTCAAACACCCATCCTTAGAATTAGGGGAAACCTGCAAACTCCTATTCTTGGGTCTCCTTCTCCATAGGTTTGGCAGCCTCTCAAGAATAACAAAGAAATGAGCAAAATTCAAGTTCTGGAATCGGCCCAAAATGCCTCCAAACTCCTTAAAAGAGGGCATAACCCTAACTCACATCCAAGAGGAGTTAATAAAACATATTTTAATAATAATTTTCATTTATTAGTCCATTAGCTTCCAAATATTATCCCCTTTTTTTTGAAACTTCACCTTTTTGGGCCTGTCTGCCTTAGAAAAGATTAGTATTTTTAATTATTTGAAAAGGGGACATGACAAGTCCTCCCTTTCCAAATATTGCTTGTCCTCAAGAAATGGCTAAACAATAAACCAATCAATCCACCTGGATCCCAAATGTAGTCATGAACTATACTATTTTCAATTAACACAAGCTCCTGCAATATCCTCTGCAATATAACCAAGAGGAATCCATAATCAAACTGACAATTACTGCTCAACCAAACTCCAAAGTCACAACTTCCATAGTCAGAAACCCACGAGACACAAACTCTTAGAACATCAAAACCCAAGTAAAGTGAAAAAATCAAACTACCAACATAGTAAATACCATCAACGCATTCCACTGGCCTATACGAAATGTATAATCCAACTCTGCAACAATGGTGAATGCTCTCGAATGAAACTGTACCAAGTATAGAGAAACCACACACTGTAAAAATCCTATGGTCAACACAACTTTGTAGATCACTGACCACTATCTCATAACCATAACTCCCATGCACCCCTAATGGTGAAAAGCCATCACAAGATAAACATAAAGAATTGGAACCCAAACCAAATTTGCTTGCCATAAACTCCTCAACACAAGGATCAAATGCTAACTGATGTACATACCTTGCAATATAATGTTGATAAAAAAAACCAACCTTAGTCAATAGCTCACCATGAAGAAGTGATACAACCCACTGTGATTGATCACCAGTTAAGTCAGGAGATGTCATAGCCAAAGGAGTAGAATCAATAACAACACCCACTAAAGCATCGCTCCGAAACTCCTGCTCTAAGTCACGTATTATCAAGCTGTCAACTGTAGAACCTATTGCCATGTCGTACCCATCATAACTCTCATCTCGAGGCATCAAACTATCCCATAACTGATGATAAGCACTAGGAACCAAAGTACATCTCTGTATCATCATCTCATCAACATGGTCATCAAAGGTAAATTGACGAGCATACCTCACAATGTAATGCTAATAGAATGCACCAATCTCAATCAGTGGCTCAGATTGCAATCTAGATGTAACTAACTACAATCGATCACTAACCAAGTTGGAACTAACTATTACCTCTAAAGACATCGCCAAGGGAGTAGTATTACTAGTAGGAACCATGCCAACTATCAGCTCACCAACATCACACATGGTCTTTGATACAACATCTCTAGTCTTTGTGCCATTAGTGCTAGAGGTCACCACCATGTCAGACATACCACAACAATCTGCTGCAACACCCAACTCAACTGAACCTGACTCTAGTGGGGATGAACCCAATATGCCAATGTTAGTATCAAGGATGGATGCATCGCCATCTCCACTATCTTTGACAATCTCGACCATGGACATCCTCAGATCATCAGACACCACAGCTTGTGACTGTATAGAATCTAGTAAAGACTGTAGTTGCTCTAACTCCATGGTCACCTTAGCCAAATGAAATTGTGACTCCTTGAAAGCCAACTATGTACTCTCAAGAATCTCAGAAGTCACCTCAAGCTGCTCAGTAAGCTCACTCACCTCATCTTCCTTGGCCAACAATGCATCATATGATGTATTGCCCCACTCCATAAGATAATCTCTGTCGGCTACCAACTGCATAAATCCTGTCTCAGAATCTAGATAGCCTCCCATAAAGAGTGGAACTTTGTCAAGGAAAGATAACTGCCTCCCTGCTCATCACTAGTAGAAGAACCCCATCCATAAACTGCTAACAATTGACGAGCAACATCAAAATGTTGACAAGTGATAGCAATGTCTCACTCACTAACTCTCAACTGATTAGACACATGATGGCACTAGCTCGACTGTCTCCTACAAACCTCCTCTGATGCACTGTCTAAAGGAGTATCCTCAAAGTTACTAGTCTCTAGAGTATTACCATCCATATCCTGTGAATCAACTCTAAAGCTCGTATCAACATACGGAGTGTCAAAAACTATAGCACTGCCATCCAACTCCTTTGTACCCAAGGAAACTAAGTCTTCAAAATTACCCATTGCATCCTCCTAGATGTCATCAATGTCAATATGATCCTAGGACTCATCTGTACACACTACCAAATATGAAATATCATCAACACATTTTAGCAAGTATGATCGATTGGATATATGAACAAAGCCCAACACCGGTGTATAAAAACTAATACCAACATTGGACAAGCTGCTAGCACAAGAAAAGAAAACACTGTGCAATCTGCTAATCAAATCCATGATAGCACCCAAACAAACACTGCTACCAAAAAGTGTTAAAGATCTCCAGTTAGCTGAATCCCAAATGCCAATATAACAATCTTGAGTCCATATCTGTAAACTAGAATCAGCTGGTAACTCAAGAAAAATCCTCACTTGAGTAATATGACCAATACCAACTAACTCCACATACCTATCATGATGAGATAATGAAGTCACAATACTGTCTTTGTTCACTTTCAGCTGGCTGGACAAATCGTGTGAAGTACTACCAGCCTCAACCTCATGTGACGAAGCATCTAACTGTGCCTGGTACTTTTTCTCAGCAAATTCATGAATGCTTAATGTTTGTTCATCTCTACCAGGTATCTAACCATCATGCACAACAACATCCTCATAATCATCATCTGAACCCACTATGCTATAGTCACTACCTGTTGTAACTATACCATCCTAAATACCTGTGATATCACCCTTTAACAACCTGTATATAATTGTCTCAATTTGAGTATCAAGTTGACCATTACTATCAATCTGTGTAATATCCTTTCTCACTACCTCCTATGGCAGAGTAGAATCTAAGACCTCTGCCTGGCTATAAGCTAGTTTCTCAAACTCCTCATGCAAGTTCTTGGTAATTGTGTCACCTGCCCTGTGAGAAAATCTGCCAAATAGAAATTTGGTCAACTTATCCACCTTAGCTGGGTCGAACAACATGTCATTCATCATACAGTGGTGCTCAACCAACTATTCAGACATGTCATGGCTTATTTTCCTAAGTTTATCTCGAATGTCTAAATAACCATCCTTTATACTGTTCTGACTCTGGATATCAATTGTCCAAGATTGTGTCCTCTGAGACTCTGTACTATACCTATCCATTCTAGATAAAGTAGAGTGTAACCCCAATAGGTTTTAACTTCTTCAAAAACCAAGAACTAACATGAAAATGATTAGAAGTAGCATGCAACCATAGATTTTGACATGCAACTGATTAGAAGCAACATGCAACCACCAAATTCACCAAAAACTAACATGAAAATGATTAGAAGTAGCATGAAACCATATATTTTGACATGAAACTGATTAGAAGCAACATGCAACCACCAAATTCACCAAGAACTAACATGCAATTGATTAGAAGTAGCATGGAACCATAAATTTTGACATGCAAGATTTGGGTAGTTGTCAAAACTGACATGCAAACTTCTACAAACCCTCAGGCTGGAAAGATCATAGCTTTGATACCACTAAAATGTCCCTTTCTCTAATTTTATATGATATTTCAAGCCTCTAATCAGATCCTTAAGATCAAACAACCAATCTTTCAAAGATCCACCAATTTCTCAATAAACCCCAAATCGGGTATGCCGGAAATGGTTCCAAAAACTTCATAGCTTCAAAAATTATTAGTAAATCTGAAAGTGGAAATTTTTATAGAGATTTTATAATAATAACAGCCTACAAAATGATATTTTCAGATCTGTATAACATTCAAACAACAACTCCCAAATGGAGGATAAAAACAATGCTCATCGGGCTCCCGAAAACAACATAGAATAGCCTAGAAACACCACAAAAACACTAATAATATATCAAAGAAGTATAATCATGACCAAATACATATATCCAGCTCTATTTTAACATCTAAAATTCTAAAATACAGCAGCAACCCAAACTGATATGAAATACTCAACTGGAAACACCAAACTGTTACAAAAACACACCCGAAAAACCATAAATCTGCACTGTTCAGCACAAAGGCAAAATTTGCATGAGCATGCACATGGAATGGCTTCAAAATACCATCCTTAGCCTTCTTGGAAACCTAAAAACTCCCATTCTTGGTTCTCCTTCTCCACAGGTTTGGCAGCCTCTGAAGAATAACAAAGAAATGAGCAAAAATCAAGTTCTGGAATCAGCCCAAAATGCCTCCAAACTCCTTAAAAGAGGGCATGAACCTAACTCACATCCAAGAGGGGTTAATAAAACATATTTTAATAATAATTTTCATTTATTAGTCCATTAGCTTCCAAATATTATCCCCTTTTTCTGAAACTTCACCTTTTTGGGCCTGTTTGCCTTAGAAAAGATTATTATTTTTAATTATTTGAAAAGGGGACATGACAAATTATGTTCCCAAATAGAAGTGCAAAGCTACCAAGGAGATAGATACATAATACTATATGTGGATGACTACTCTAGGATGATGATTGCCATGTTCTTGAAGCAAAAATCTGATGCATTTCAAATGTTTAAGTGGTATTTGGCCAGAG
This sequence comes from Cupressus sempervirens, assembly GCA_028749045.1. Classification (NCBI taxonomy): domain Eukaryota; kingdom Viridiplantae; phylum Streptophyta; class Pinopsida; order Cupressales; family Cupressaceae; genus Cupressus; species Cupressus sempervirens. Next base: position 705,095,964 of record CM053792.1, read on the forward strand.
TTGAGAAGGAAATAAGAAAGCGTTTGAAGTGTCTGAGATTAGATAGAGGAGGAGAGTTTACATCAAAAGAATTTGAGACATTTTGCAATGATAAAGGAATCAAGAGACAAACATCAACACCAAGAACTCCCACATAGAATGGGATTACAGAAAGAAGGAATAGATCAATAATAGACTATGCCAAAACATTAATGATGGAGAAAAATGTTTCTCTAAAGTACTAGAGAGAAGCTGTAAGTATTCTTGTTTATACCCTAAATCGAGTACAAGTCAAAAAAGGTACAAATGCAACACCTTTTGAATTATGATATGGTCACTCACCCAATGTAAAACATTTCAAAGTATTTGGTTGTAAATGCTATATTCTTAAGGATACTAGGAATGGAAAGTTTGATGCAAAGAGTGAGGAAGGCATATTCCTTGGTTACTCCACTAGAAGCAAAGTATATAAGTGTTTGAATACTAACACTAACAAGATTGTGGAGAGTGAAAATGTAAATTTTGATGAGCATGCAAAAGTCCAAGTTGATGAATCCAATAAATTAGAAGATTATAGATCCTTTGTATACTTCTATGAATAATGTCTATTGAAGATGATGTTACCAATAAAGTTGGGAATCGACAACAAAGTTTAGTATCAGCTGAGTCACAACCTGTGAATGCCAAGTTGCAGAATGAAGTAAATGCACATTCTAATTCTAAAAATAATACACTTGAAAATGATGTGCAAAGTGACTCTAAAGTTGAAGGACTAAACAAGGAAAGAAGGAAAAAACCAAGATTATCTAGATATGTGAGAAGACATCACCTTGTAGAACAAATCATTGGTGATAAGGATGCTAGACCAACGACAAGGAACAAACTAAGGAATGAATTATGTTTGCTGAGAAAGATTGAGCCCAAAATAGTGAAAGATGCACTACAAGATGATAATTGGCATAAAGATATGGAAGAGGAGATAGACCAGATTGAGAAGAACAAAACTTGGACCCTAGTTCCTAGACCAGCTAATAAGAATGTTATTGATACCAAATGGGTCTTTAGGAAAAAACTTGATGAGAATGGTGAGATAACAAGAACCAAGGCCAGACTACTCTATGAAGGTTATGCACAAGAAGAAGGACTGGATTATGGGGAAACATTTGCCCCTATTGTAAGGATGGAAGGAGTTAGAACATTACTTGCATATGCTGCATATAAAGGTTTCAAAGTCTATTAGATGGATGTAAAGTCTACTTTTTTGAATTGGATACTAGAAGAGGAAGTCTACATAGAACAATTAGAGGGATTTGTTGATGACAATAACAAGGATATGGTTTGCAAACTGCATAAAAAACTCTATGGTTTGAAGAAAACACCTAGAGCATGGTATGAGAGACTACACAAATACCTTATGAAGATAAGATTTGAGAGAATAGATGATAAGAAAAACTAGTACATCAAAGCAAAAAAACGTAAAGACATTTTGATATTTGAAATCTTTGTTGATGATATAATATTTGGACGAAAAGATGTCCTATGCAAAGAGTTTTTTGATCAAATGAAACATGAGTTTGAGATGTCAATGTTTGAAAAAATCAAATTCTTTTTTGGATTGCAAGTACATCAACTAAAGCATGGTATATTTGTAACCCAATCAAAATATATCAAGGAGATACTCAAGACATTTGGATTAGAAGACTCAAAACTAGTCAGTACACCAATGGTAATAGGACATAAGTTATCCAAGAATGATGAGTCAACTAAAGTGAATCAGACAATGTATAGATCAATGATTGTAAAGTTGCAGTATGTTGTGCATAGTAGACCAGACATTGCATTAGTAGGTGGAATAGTGGAAAAGATTTTCTATTAACCCAAGATAAAATCATCTAGTGGTAGTAAAAAGGATACTAAGGTAACTAAAAGAAACTAATGACTTTGGCATATATTACAAGAGGAGTGAAAAGTTTGAGTTGAGAGCCTACACTAATGCAGATTGGGGAGGTAATATTTATGACAAAAAAAGCACTAGTGGAGGAGCACTTTTCTTAGGTAAAAGATTGATTACTTGGACCAGAAAAAAGAAAAGTTGTATCTCACAGTCCATAGCAGAAGTTGAGTATGTTGCAACTACTATTAACTGCACCAATATTGTATGGATCAAACATTTGTTGCAAGGTATGAAGGAAGAGGTAACTAAACCTATGATACTCTATTGTAATAACACAAGTTCCATCAACATATCAAAGAATCCTATAATGCATGCCAAAATAAAGCATTTTGCAATCAAGTATCACTATGTAAGAGAATTGGTGGAAGACAAGCAAGTGAGAATGAAATATGTAGTTTCAAGGAGCAGATTGCTGACATCTTTACAAAAGCACTACCTAAAGATGCTTTTGAATATCTAAGAGGTAAGTTAGGGGTGATAACCATATTCAAGGCTGTTTAAGGAAGAAGCAAAGATTGCATTGCATCAAATGAGTCGACTGTTGAAATATTACAAATTGATGTATAGAGGATACTTACTTTAGGATTTCTACTTGAAGTAATCAAAGTGCTAAAGTTCCAAATCAGCCACAAAGTAAGGTGATAGAGGGATAAACTAGAGTATGTACAAATGCTACACTAGAATGTTAAGATGTTGAGATAATAAGTATTTGGCATTGTTGTCAAAGAGCGAGAAATAGTAGAAAGGAAAAAAGAAAATTGATCAACAACATTCTATTGGATAGACAGAGAAGTAGCAAGAAATAGAATGTCAAATTTATAGGATCAAATGGATAGAGGGAGAAGTAGCTGATAGTTGAGGGAGAAATAATGTAAGAAGGAGTCAAGGGCAGTACAAGATCAAAGTGAACAGTGGTAAGCCACAGAAAAGAGGGAGAAAAAGGATGTTTAAGAAGATATAGTAGAAAGGAAAGAAAAAGGAAACAACAAGTAAGAGGGAGAAGCAGAAGTAAATTAATCAGGATAGTAGATCAAAGAGGGAGATGTGAAAACTAATTGTAACATAATTTCTTTTTGACATTTGATTTACTATTCTAACCTAGTTAGCATTTTGATAACATTGTTGAATAGTTTGGTCTGATGGTTGATTAGTTTGGTTTTCCATCAATGCCAAAGAGGGAGGTTATTGGAAATCTGATTGAAAAGATCACTATCAAAGAGGGAGATTGTTGAGAAGAAGGGAGATGGTTGATAAAAAATGTTTTCAAACATTTTTTTGCCATTGATGTCAAACCTGATATTTACTGGAATGAAAATTGCTTATAAGATCCAAGTACTATCACTTAGTTGATTGATGAAAAGGATTTAATCAACAAGATGTAAAAAAAGTACCTAAGAGAAAGGTTGAGTTATAGTTTCATAATGAAGTGCAAGGATTAGTTAATACAATGGTAAAATGATGTATTGATAGTATACTTGAATATACAAAGGTTGGCCACACTTAGAAACTCTAGAGGTATAAGTTGTAATAAGGTTGACTACAAAGCTTAACTAAGTTCATTAGTAAGTGTCGAGCAAGCTAGTTAGAGCCAATCAAATTTTTAGTTAGAATTGAGCAAATGAAAAATCTAGTGTGTGCCAAGTGATATAGAAGGAGCTAAGTGTGTTTAGGTGCTGAGTAAAGTAATAGGTGTCGAGCATCAGTAAAACTTAGTTCATGCCAAGTGAATCCACAGTAGGTGTCAAGCATCAGTAAAACTTAGTTGATACTGAGTGAATCCATAGTAGGTGTTAAGCATTAGTAAATCATAGTTGATGCTGAGTAACACAATATGTGCTAAGCACCAAAATTTTAATAGTGTTGAGTTGCTACATTATTGGAAAAGTCAAAGATTCACTAGATTTGATCTGACAAATTTGTTACCTTGAATTTTGTGAACCAATTGGAGGATAAGGATGATGAATTGGTGGCAAAATTTTTTAGATAAACCATTTTAAAGTGAATTCAAGATGATTCTTCAAGATGTTTCTAGAAGGAAAAAAATATGGGTTAGATTCAATGAATCCTACCTAATCCATTTAAACTAGAATTAAAGAAGGGAAGAATCAAGCAGGAAAAGCAATTCCAGACTTCTATTTAAGGAGTCATAAGCCAAGAAGCAAGAGTTGTTGGTGTGCCAAATTATGAAGTGGTTGAAGGGTGTCAAGGAGAAGGCATCAAGGAGAAGGACGAATAGAGCACAAAGACTCTACTTCAACAAGTGGTCAGAAAAAGAGGATTGTAGTGGTATATCGAGCATGGAGACTCAAGGAGACAAAGCTTGAGAGGATGACAAGCTGTTAGAGCTGCAAAGACTGAAAGCTGGGTAATGTTAAGAGCTGAATTGTGATATGAAATCTGCAAGATAAGTTGTGAATTGTAATCAGGTAAAAAACCCTTATTCTTACTTTTTAGCAATGTTATCAGTTAGGGTAAAAATCCTATGGACTTAGGTTGGTTTGACAACCATTTGTAAATCCTTTAACATGGTGACATTCTAAGTGAATGTTCTAAAGTCCTCTAACTAGGCCCACTTCTAATAGGGTGGTTAAATCCTTTAACTAGGTCACATTTAATAGTGTGTTGTAGCCTTTAACAGGGCAGGCCTTTCATAGGGCATCACTTCAAGAGAGTGAGAATTGAGTAGCATGTTACTGGTGGTTTTCCCAAATTGGGTTTCCTTGTAAATCACTATGTTATGTGTTGATCTTTCATGTGTTATGCTTGCATGTTGATTTACAATAACTTGCTAAGTAGAAAATTTTAAGCTTGGATGCATGAATAATTTAATAGGCTCATTTTACTTGATGGAAAAGTTTTAATTGGAAATTTGGACCTTGAATAACTGATTCACCCCCCCTCTCAGTTATTCTAAAGCATTTCTAAGATATTGTGTGTCAAAAGTGTTATGAATATTTTAATGCTTTTAATTTTTCATGGATGCAATTAGTTCAAAATTCACATGAAGAATTAATTGGTGAAATAAAGGAGTAAATTTTATTAGTTACTAATTCACCCCTCCACTCTCAACAACTTAGCCTATCATATATATTTTCAACAATTGGTATTAGATCTTTGTGGTTCTCAGGAAAGAAGATTAATAGCTTGAGCAAAGATTAGAGGCTATGGAGGTATTCAAACTTGAAAAGGCTATTGACAATGAAAAGCTAGATTTGGAATTGGTTATTGGAAAACTCAAGAAAAAAAAGGAGAAACTCTCTCAATGCTTGAAAAGAAGAAAAGAACTTGCAGTATAGATGAATGACCAACTCTACATTGAAGAAAGAATTGAAGACATCCATTCAGAAAGCAATTTAGATGAAGCAAATGAGGAAATCAAAGAACTATTAGAAAAGAATGATACACTTTAAGAAGAAATAATAAAGCTAAGAAGAGAGAAATAAATTCAATTAGTAAGATTGTATGAAGTCATGGAAGAGAAAAACAAGATAAAAGAAGAGATAGAAGGAAAGAACAGTGAAATTCAACATCTATCCCTTCAGTAGGCAGACTTCATCAATTATCTCACTAATGCAAATGAAAATCATGAATCTAAGACTAGAGAATGAAAGATTGTAGAATGACCTAAAAATTGAAAGGTTTACGAATGAGACGATGATGAAATCTCAAGTAGACATGGATCAACTAAATGAAAAAATTCAATATAGACAAAAAGGAAAAAGTAGGAATTGGATACAAAGAAGAAGGGGAATCATCCAAGCAAGGAGCTCAAAAGAATCAAAGACCTACTTGCAATTAGTGTGGTAAGATAGGTCATAGATCAAACAAATGTTGGAGGAATGGTAAAGCTAAGTTCAATGGAAAATTCTACAATTGTAATCAGCATGGTCATAAAGCCAATGAATGCAAAGAGAAACCTAAGTTTGAAGGCTAATGTCACAAATACAAGAAGCATGGGCACAAATCTTCTGAATGCAAAACTAAGATATTGAACCCAACATAATAGATTGTAAAAGTTATATTTGGTTGGGACTATAGCACTTGGTGCATATGTCATTACTATGGAGAATATGGACATATTGGAATGAATTGTGTAAAACATCACATGTGAACTAGAGACACTACCAGAAGATGTTTCATTTGTATAAAACTTGGTCATCTTGCCAAGAACTATATGAATACTAGAATTATTGAAGATGAAAGAAAGAAAAAAGCTGATAACAATTGAAAGTAGATGAGACAATAGTGGATTCCTAAATCTTCTGAGAATGCAAGTTTGAGAAATGAAGAAAATGTCACACAAGGATTGGGTGACTCAAGCATTTCTACTTGATCTCCCACAAGGAGAACTAGAACTAGGATTCTGAAGTAGACATCTTACATTAGTTCCAAATAGTAGAATGGAAAGATCCATATCAACATTCAAGATGCAAAGGGATCACCGAGCATTCAAGAAAATGCTAGTCATTACCGAGCAAGGTCAGGTTGTAAGACTTTTCCAAGCAAGGTCAGGAGTAACTTAGTGTTATGTGGACACTGAGTCATGGATGTTCTTATCAAGAATTTAATTCAAGCTGAGTGGAATATAGTCTATCATCAGTGAAGTGAAGCAAAATCAAAGTCATTTGTTACTGTGAATTTTTGAGAGCTAATTATGCAGAGAAATTTTTAGTGTATTCGAGTGATCTGTGCAAATTACTATTGAAGATTTGCATGTTCTCTCAAACTATACCAAGAAAATGGCATCCTCTAGAAAAAATGCTAAGAAAGGGTCAAAAATGTTGGTTTGAGGCATGTAATGGAAAGCTCCAAATTTTAAGCTTAGTTCGATGATTGCTAAAACCCTAGATCCAAGCGGAGCACAATCTCAAATTCAATCCAAGGTACTATTGAATAGTCATATTCATTTGCAGCTTTGATGTTCGATTTAATACATATGAACTCTAGAAATGATGAATCTTTGAAAGAATTGTGTATGAATGGTGTGTTAAAATTGGAGCATCAACACCTTGAAGCAAAGGGTTTGACTGACATTCCTTACATGCCACGAGAATTTCAAATTAAATGGATAAGATTTATCCTTATCTATGTACATAATGGATAGTTGTGGTTGGAACAACCTATTTTTTTAACGAAGAAAATGATCCATAGGATCATAGGGCTTCTAATGATAACCAAGGGAAAAATGACCAAAACCAAAAGTTGGGTGGAGCTAGAAAAAAAAACCCTTGACAAGTGGGATGGAAGGGGAATGAAAATCAGCTATGTCACATATATGGAATTGAAGTTTGGGATACATGCCATTGCACATAAGATATATAGTTCAAGTGGACTCAACATTGTATCATGTGAAGCTATGGATCTCACGTAGAAATTGGTCAAGAATAATATGTCATTTGACCTTGCCGAGTCGATGTTGAATCAGTTCAAAAAAAACATGGAGAGAATTAGAAATTTAAAGAACAATCCTTGTAAGTTTAGTTCACTCTTAAATTTTCTATTTTTCTTTGTGCAAAAATTCTTCCCATAAAAAGGTATAGTTGTGTGGAGAAAGGATGTACCTATTCTCTACCAAATAAATGAATATATATCTAAAATGGGAGAAAACTATGTTACTATCATGGATAAATATTTTGATACATTTAAGGAAAAGATGAGTAATAGATTTAGAATCCCCAAGAAACTTGTAGATGACTACAAAGATGATATCTGTTTCATGGTTGATTGTGATAAAGTGTATATACAAGTAGTAAGACTGAGAACTATTTGGGTAAAATCTCTAGGTTATGAGGTTAATATAGATGAAACTAAGGACATTATTGAAGCACTGTTAAATGATCATGTTGATCCAAAAGTTGCATATTTTGGCACCTATGATGAAGAAAAAGAAATAATCAAACTTAAAATAAAACTCCCTCAGGAAATCAATAAAGGGAAGAAGAGAATAGAAAAATTGAAACAATCTAGCACCCCTGTTCTATTGATTGAAGGAAAATGTGATGACATTGAGGAAGATGATGTTGAAGATGAAGAGACATGAGATGAAGAAGAAGAACTAGTAAAGAAGAAAGGTAAGGTTATTATAACCAAAGCTACCAAACCATCTAATACAATGTTCAGAAGGAGGGCATCCAAGAAGAAACAAGGAGGAGATGTAATCTTTAAGTGACCACCACCCTCATTCCAAGATAAGTTGAAGGAAATTGACTCTGGAGCCAGTATGGAAAATTTCAAATCACTATTGTATGAGATAATAATTGTAGGGGAGAAAAAGAAAATTAAAGACATGGTTATGTCTTAGATGGGTAAATGGAAGTATTCTCCATACCCGCTTGCTCAATAGATTCTAAGTGATTTAATGGAGAAAGTGAAGCCAAGATGAGAACATTCATTGAAAACTACAAATGACATATATGAGAAGACCCTAAGGCAACTCATTCCAAGCTTGAATGACAAAGAGGTGCAAGAATCTATCAAGAAAAATGAAGAAAAATTTACCCTAAAGTTTAACACTTACTTGATATTAATAAATGACATTGAATATGTGGTAAGCAATGCAAATAAAACATGGAAAAACATTTTCAATTTTCATAAGGAAAGTGATTTTTTGGCTCATGATAGTGATAAGGTTGATGATGATGAAGATGACAAGAATGATGAAGGAAATGATAGAGAAGAAACTCATTATGACAACATAGATGATGAGGAATAGGAACATGAAGCTAATGAGGAAAATCTAACAAAGATTTAGAACATTTAAGAGACTAACCCCGAGAAGATTGTAGTAGCAGTCATAACCTCACTTCCTCATTCTCCAAGAAAATCATTGAAGACATCAAACTCTAAGAAAGCCACTATAGAATTTATTATGAAAAATATTGCAAGTACAAGAACTCAATCAATTTTTGCACCTGTTCAACTTAGAACTTCATTGACAAATGTGACATGCACTTCATCTACCAAGAAATCAACACTTCCTCCTTCATTAGCTTTGGTCACACAAGGTATTTCTTCATTAAGTGCATTATCTACATTTTCTACTAGGCCTACTATTTCTACCATTATTTCTATTCCTAGAATGCAAATAATAAATACAAGGATAGTTGAGACCAAGCCTAAACCGAGTACAAAAATTTTGAGTAAAGGAAAATAAAAGGAAGAATAAATTGATCTTGATGAGGAGATAGTCATCCTGAATTGGGATATCTCCAATCTTAATCTTGATCAAATGCACATTATAGGAGAGCTACTTTAGAAGAAAGTTAAGCAACAAAAGCTTAGAGAAGAATGAATTCCAAGTGCTTAAAGATGCTAAGAATATTCTTACAGAAGTACTCAATACAGAGGTTGATACTTCTGAACCAATTTTGGCTCAGTTAGCAAAGGTAGTCTAGAAATCCAATGAAGATTTGAATGGATAGGAGAAATTATTATAGAGAGCATAAAGGAAATTTGAGAATAAAGTGTTGGAGCTTGTAGCACAAAAGGTTGCAATACATCAAGTAGACTTGTCTACTATTCTAAGCTCATTGGAGACCTCTACCATCAATGTAACTTCTTTATTTGGTAAACTCTGTGAAAATTCCAATTTCACTAAGGAAATTAAGGATAAAATTTCAAAGATTGATGAAGATATAAAGGCAAGTTCACATTAGTTGCAATTTGAGCAGAGTTACAGGTCTGCCCACTATAAAAAGATCAGATTTCTAACTGATATGTATGAAGAATTGCTAAGAGAAGAAGCTAGAATAAGAGCTACACTGGTAGAGATATAGGGCATGATTCTCTCTAACATGGATGCATTGCAAAAAAATATTGCACATGCTAAAACCCTCATCCATGATAACAACTTCTCTATTGCAGACTACATGATAAAACTTTTAGTAGAAGTTTAGGTTGCATTGCATACAAGCAAGGTGTTGCAAGAAAATTGGGAGAAGACATTGGCATTGATTCTAAAGGTACATTCTAATTTCTTGTCATATTTTGGCATTATTATATAGTATATAGAATACACCTTTGGCATTAATGTCAAAATAGCGGAGAAGATGTATATAACATATATAAAGGGGGAGAAGATATGTATAAAGGGGAGAAGATGTGAGAAGATGTATAATATATTGTATATATATGTATGGGGGAGAAACATCATATTATATACATGTACATATATTCAAAGAAATATCTCTTACAAAAGTAATTTTGAAAAATCTCAAAAATAGAGTATGCTATCGAGTTGAAGACATAAGATGAAGAATAAAAGGTGTTTTGAACTTTTTTTAAGAATCCAATTTTGACTGGTAAGTGTTTTTGTCACTAATTCCAAAAGGGGAGATTGTTGACATTGTAGTCGAGTTTGCTATTAGTTACACACACTTCTTCAGACAGATAGTATCTACCAATCTCATTGTACAGTTAAAAGTATTAACTAAGTATTTTAGACTCTACCGAGTTGTATAATTGCTATCGAGTTCAACTAACAGTATTTAGTTTGTGTTGAGAAGTTTCTACCAAGTTGGTAATTAGTAGTGTAAACCAAGCTTCTTAGTGTTTACCAAGTTTCTTAGTGCAAACCAAGTTTTATAGTGCTTACTGAGTTCAAAGTTTCAATAATGTGAATCCAGTGTTGACTAAGCCACTCAGTGTTAATCAAGTGATTTTGTTTATATCAAGCTTGTAGTGATAACATTGACTGAGCTATGTAGTGTGAATCAAGTGATTCAATTTATATGTCAAATTTTGTAGTATTCACCGAGTCACCAGTGCAAACTGATTTTAGACTACTTGGAAGTGATTAGTATGGACTAATTTTCTACATCTAATGAATTCATGAAAATTCCAAGTAGTGAATTGGATGCCGAGTAACAGAACCTTACTAAGCTAGTCTTCAAAACCCAAGTTCTTGTAGTTGGGCTAACTTTTTATATATTGTGTAAACTTGTATTGCAGCCAACTTTGTTGATTTGTAAATTGGATTAGTATATATGTAATGTATATTATCACATCTAATGATATGAAATATATGATTTGTAACAAGTAGAGAAGAGATAAAGTGTGAAATACAAAGGCAACAATAGTATAACGAGTAGCAAAGATCTATCTATCACAACAAGGTGATCATTACACTCAAAGGAATCTCATTCATAAAACCAAGTTGTAGATCAGAGATGAACCACTATTTCATCCTAACAATTAGATTAGTTAAATCCTTTCACAAGGTAGACTTAATAGTCTTTTGTAAATCTCTTTACCGAGTGCATACTTCATTGTATGTTTGTAAATCCTTTCACATGGTGGACCTAGCAGTCCTTATTACTCGTAATAAGAAAGATCATTAGAAGTGATCATTGTAAGCCTTAATAGGCCAACTTTATACTGCAGTACTAAATCTTGTGGGCATCATCCCCACTGTAGTTTTACTTTCTATTTGGAAGGTTTTTGGGTCACCATATTATGTGTCAAAAGTGTTATGAATATTTTAATGCTTTCAATTTTTTATGGATGCAATTAGTTTAGAATTCACATGAAGAATTAATTGGTGAAATAAAGGATTAAGTTTTATTAGTTACTGATTTTCCCCTCCCCTCTTAATAACTTAGCCTATAATATATATTTCCAACAATATAATCTCTCTGAATTGTATTAAACTGAAAGAACATTTCTCATTTCAATCTCAAGATCACATTTATGAAGAAATTTCCTTTTGTATTAATTCCCTTTAAAAATACATACAACACTTGATATAGACTCATAGTATAACTCAAAACTTGGCAATTCGATCATTCATATCCATCATTTTTTCAAATTCACAATTTTGAACACATTCATACAATCACAACAATTGGGCAAACCATAAAATAACATAAACTAAAAAAAACTATAGATTTCTGACCTTAACTCTCTATTTTAAAAATCCTTATAAAGCATTACAACAAGCTATAGATAGGAGGAGGATACATGTCATCACCTTAATGGAAAATAGAAAAGGCAAGACATAAACAAAAAATATATATTCAAAAAATTCTCCTGCGCTTGATCCAAAATCAGGAAGGTAGTTGAAAAGTTAGTAGGTGGCACTTTATTGGAGAAACTTTTACTTTAATCCACTTTGTCTTCTCCTTCCATCCACTTCTTCAAAAGTTTAAAAATTTGATATGAATATTTATGAGAGTTTTATCCTTCTAATGAAGTGCTCAGTGTATCTAATCGTATATTTTTATCTCTCATTATCGTTAACCTTAATTATTTCTCAACTGCTTCCTACAGGTAAGGCCTTTATTTGTCCCACTACTTTCATAATGTAAATTTATTGCTTGGTGGACCACTCTATAGTTTTAACTTATTCCAGGTCTTTAGTGGATTTAGTCCACTTGGAATCCATGATAGATTTAGACTACACTGAAAATTTGTTAAAATCTAACTTTTCTCTAAATAGAGAGTCAACTAATTTATTAAAAGGAGCATCACTATTATCTTCAAAAATTTCCACTATGGCCTCTTGAGTCAAAATGACACCAAATGAATTAGACCATTCCTACCAATCCCTCACTATATTAGTAGCATCTAAAATTGGTGGTATGCAAGGCTAAATTACCTGAGATAAAAATTTCAACTTTCCTTGAATAATTTTTAATTTCCTAGTGAAGAAACCAATTAAATCTTTAACTATTTCTAGGCTCTCCTTCACTGCGATTATCTTATTAGGAAAATTAGGCTTCTAATCCATCAATATAATAAGCCTCTCTAAGAATTTAGTATATGGACCCCACAAATTGAATGTTGGTGATAGCCATGAAAGTGCCTCATTGCAAAATTGCTTATCACTTTGTAAAGAAACATAAAAAGTGTGAGCTTGTTGTGATATACTCTTTAGAGTCTTGACCCTTTGCCTCATCACACTCTTAAGGAAAGATGTCCTTACCTCATCTCCTTGCTGAGATGGTGGAGTAACAATACTCACCCTTTTAGGCTCTATTGTATCCCCTATATCATGCTCACCTATTTGTGGTTGGGCTTGAGTTGTGATCTTAGCTAGTTGCTCTTGATTGTCATATTCTTTACTTTGTTCAACAGTAACCACTTGCTTTGCATTTCCAAGTTTCTCTCTAAGAGATGAAACCTCAACCTCTAGTACTTGGACCTTATCCTCAAGTTCTTCAATCATTTCTTTATAGACATGGATTTTCCTAATCTCATCCTCATAGACCTTCCTTACATCAATATAATCATACAAAAACTTAACAAGTCTACTTTATATCTCCTCTACCTTGGCCTCATTCATGAATGAAAAATGTTTCATGGCCTTTGTGATCTTTGTGCCTAAATATCCTTGCACAGTTCATACTACCATGTTTCCCTATTCCGTGCTTTGCACATCCATTAGCTTTGGTTTGTTTGATGAAGGAGACATGCTCCATATTGCCAGGGATTTGGTATCAATGTTAAATTCTCATCCTCTCTAAATTCCATCAGCACCATATGCCTCATATGAGATGGCATTTTCTTGTCTTTGAATCTGGTCAAGCATGAATGCCTGCTCCAAATCCTGCCTGGGCACCAACAACATCCCACTTCTCTATAGAAGGTCTCTAGATTTCTCTAGAGTCATGACTTCACTCTCAAGATCATGGGCTTGAAACTTCTCAACTATATCTAATTCTCCTAGTTTCATTGTCTAACACCAACTCACTCTATTTTATTTTATACAAAAACCTTTTGAACTCTGCCAATTTGATGAATTCATCATCCTTTAGAAATTGTTGGGCTTGGATGATCCTATCATCTAGCCTTGGTGCAACTAGTTCTAAGCCTATGATTGCATTATTAGCTACAAAAAACCTATCTTGTATATCACTTTTCCTTAATTCAACAAAGTATTGACTCTTGTCTGGTAGAATTTGCAGTGTTCTACAAGGATATGGACAACATTTTGTCTCTTGTTTCCCATAGTGACCCATAATGCCTCAACAAGCTCATCTTCCTTTATTTCTTATTTAGGGATTACATCAGGTTCATGACTATTAGGACATACCCTCTCTTCCTTCCCTAAGGGTCCCACTAGCATCTAGGAAATGATTTTAGCATGGTCAATGACCATCTTCCTAATTCTATGAGGATAGGGGACATCCATACAAAATCCCTTGAAATTGGGATCTATTCTCTTCATTTCTCTTTCTACCATAAACACATCATCAAGCTTGGCCAATTTATCTATTGCCTACCCCTCTACAATAATATCAGGGATAACATCCTCATGGGGCAACTCCTTGGTATTGGGCAACAAATAGTTCCTTATTTCTTTAAGGGTGTTCTACATCAAATTATTAGGATCATACATCCTGTAAGGACTAGTTGATAGGTTGAAATGGTGGAGGAAAGAATGAATTTGATCTAGGGCCTCTTTTCCAATTAAAAAGTCCTCCACCTTGAAACATCTACATAAAATGTGCCCCTATGAACCTTAGGGCCTAAGTACTCCCTATTAACCATAAATAATTGCTACATAAACTCAATAATGTCCAACATGGGAGGGACAGTTTGTTAATATGTAGGGCAGTTGGAGACAATCATATTCTCTCATCTGAGAAAAGGTTGGAAATAGGAAAACATCTCCCTAATTATGATCTAATCTCTTACTCGCAGGGAGCAAGGCTGGTCTTAGAAGACTCTTTAGGATTTTAGGTGCTCTAAATTAATGTGGGTCTAACATTTTCATAATAATAGTACTAAAATTATTGAAAAAATAAACAAAATAAAATAAAATGATATGAACTATCCCATACTTGTGTCCACAACTAAATTGGTAGCTCTCCATTGCCATCAGAGGTATCATCAATAAAATTAGGGCTTATGTACCCCACATTCTTGTATAAGATCAGGTACATCAATAGTGAGTAGTGATGGAACTTAAAATATTTTATTTCTCCACTCTGAGCCAGTTGAATTTTTTCCTTCATCACCTCAAAGATATATTCAACATAATCATATTCCCCTATGTGGTATGAGTATTGTAAATCTCTAGCTATGGCAAACTCTACTCCATACACCATATGTGTTCCATCTTTTCCAACCACCTCATGGATACCATATACTATTTTCACAAAGTAATTCTTAAACATGTCCAAATGCATCATTTTATCCACCTTCTTAGGGTAATCACCCATACTTTTCAAGTCCATGGGAATGTGTTGTAGCATAGATTTCCCTATATATGCCTTTGTATTTCTCTCAAATTTCCTTTATAGGTCCTCCAAATCTACAAGCTAGCCCAAGACACCATCTAATCCAAAAGCTTCAATGAATAAAGCACAATCTATTATACAAAGAATGGTTCCATCTCTCCAAAGGAATAATTTGATGGCCAAACTATATGACTTGATTAGGGCTTTTACTAATCAACATCAACAAAAACATCTAGAAAAATTAATTTTTCCAAGTTCTTCTTCCATGGAGTACACACCAAGATCTTCTTCTCTTTGTTATGGTAAAAATACTTGAAAATATCATAACTTGTGACTCTAGGACACATAGCATCTCTGCACAATGCATAGGGGTCCATGAAATTATGGTCATCTACATCATTAGCATTTGAGGATCTTGGAAACAACTTTATCCACTCTTCAATAAATTGATTTGGTTTCTTCTATCTTGTTTTACCTCCCTTAGAAGTGGAGGTCCTTGCAACTTCCATGTCCATTGCCTAAATCTCCTCAACCTCCTTGTTAAACATTCTGAAATAGCTTGAAAGCACTAGAAAAAACTATATCTAGGCACTAAAAGTAACAATTTTCATACACTAGAAACTCTACTACTAAGATTTTTTTCTCTTTATGAATGGTATACTATAATTGATCAACATAATGTCTTTATAACTTAGTGTACACTATCCATGTCCTTTTGCACTAAATTTTAGCATGCTTGAGCCTTAAAATTCAACTTATTTTGTCAACTCAGGGGAGCATCATCATTAATATCCAATATTACATATTCTATTATTGCTTGAATTTCATTGGTTGGCAACCCTTTTCCATTTCTAGCTCAAAAAATGGAAAATATATTTTCATGTCAACTTGGGGTTTACAATTACAATTGACCCAAGAATCAAACCCTTCATAATATCTTAGGTGGGGAAGAAATGTCCTTTGATCTTATGATCCCAAGGAATTAGAGCTTTTATCACATCATTGTAAGCCTTTGAAGAAGTCTTTATGATCTCATGATATACTAGCTATCATGACATTTGAGCTTATTTTTAACATCTTTACGATCTTATGAGAGGTGGTTTACATGCACTAGCATACCATCTTATCTCATTTTCCTTGGCCTTATGATCTTACCATCATGGTTTAACTGACCATTTCGTAGCTTCACTAGTCATCCTTCTTATCCCTATGATGTTATGAGAAATAATTACCTTTTCCATCGTAGCATTACCGACATCAACTTTTACCTTTATGTTCTCCTGATATACTTCTTTTCATAGCATCATAAGACCTCTTTTCTACCCTCGAGATCTCATGACACACTATTTATCATAAGATCAGAGATTTCAATAAACATATGCAAAATAATCTTTTGACCCCACTGGTCCAACTTGGCATCCACCTTGTATTCATTGCATCATTAACCAATCAAGATGGAACACATGTCACTTTTTTGACATTGAACTACCACCTTGCTTTGTTGCTTGTTACCTTGCAACCTTTTGATTATCATCCCCATAGCATCATGATCTTTGAAATCCTCTTCCTTGATCTTATGACTATGGCTTTAAAGTACCATCGAAACACTTTATGAAGAACATTAGGATGCCTTGATCATCTCTTTATTATAGGATTGGCACCTTCTATCTTCTTCCTTATATTTTCACACTTTTTTGATCCTATGAAAAACCACTTATTACATGTTCATAATCCCTCATTTTTGCTTCTACGGTCCCCTGACCACCTATTCATCGTAACATCACACACCAAGATCTAGAAAACCTTTTCCATCTGACTTATAATACTATGACCACAACATATCTTAAGATCAAGGAACTTAAAACACCACTCTATGATCCTCCACTAACTCTTATGTCATAACATCAGGAGAAGGAAAATGTGAGCTCCTAATAGATGCCAAAGCCATGATCGTAATATTAAAGCTCTATGATTTGAAAGATATGTACAGTCTCCTACCTAAAATATACTTAGGGTAAGGGAAAAAAGGTTGTAGTCTTGAAAAAAAATTTAATGGCAAGATAAGAACACAAAATTAGGATACCAAAATAATCCCCTAGGGAAATATTTTCATTATTTGAAGTGAGGTAAAATAATTTGGCTAGGTTTCTTTTGAAAACTAAAAATAAATGAGAAAAAAAACCTAGCAATGTAGAATGATTCCAAATCATTTTCATAATGAAAATCAATAATTTAGTAAATGAAAATGAGGGCTATCAAAGCCTACCTGTCAGACTTTCAAGAGTCAGACTAGAACTTGGTATACATCTTAGTTCTTGTATTGCAAAAACTCTAATAGCATAAATGGGTAGTAGTGTTCTCAAAACTTTTCTTAGTAAAGTATAATCATCTATTTTACCATTAGCTCCTCTTATTGCATTAACAACATCTTTTATCCTCGAGAAATATTGATCAATATTCTCACCTTTTTACATTCTCATATCATCGAACATCCCCCTAAGACTTTTGGATTTGGCACTTAGAACATTTATGTCTCCTCCTTAGATAGTGTGAAGAGCATCCCACATTTTCTTTGCATTATCATAACCCTTGATATCATCAAACTCGACATAACTTAGGGAAAAGGAAATCTCCAACATTGCCTAGTTGTGTTCTTTCTTCTTTTTCAAATCTTCAATAGTTAGGGCTCTAATAGGATCACCATGCTCTATGGTGATGGTAGACTATGCATGATCTCCAAGACCTCCTAGGTGTAGCTTCATCAAAATTTTCCATACATGAAAATTATCTCTATTAAGCTTGGGTACCTCTCTTTTTGACATCTTGATCTTTTTTCTTCTAGTACCTTCAAACTAATCCTCTTAAGTGGATGGCTCTAATACCAATTGCTAGAATTATTTAGAATATCTTAGGGGGGGGGGGGGGGGGTGTGAATCAGTTATCCAAGGTCTAGATGTACAATTAAAACTTTTCAAAAATTAGTGAACTCATATCCATAAATCATTTTCATTATGCATGCATCGATTAGATCATACAATCACTTAAACTTGTAGGTTACTGTCAAATCAACTTTGCAAAAATATAAGCATGAAACATAATAGATTCAAGAACACATTTGACACCATGATTTAACATGCAAACCCAATTTGGGAAAAACCACCAGTAACATGCTACTTATTCTCACTCTTTTCAAGTGATATCCTATGAAAGGCCAACCTTGTTAAAGGTTACAATGCACATTGTTAAATATGATCTAGTTAAAGGATTTCATTCACCCTATTAGGAGTGAGCCTTGTTAGAGGACTTTATATCATCCATTTAGAGTGTCACCCGATTAAAATATTTACAAATAACTATTAGGTAAACCTTTATCCAAAGGATTTACCCTAGACTAGTACAATGATTAGAAAGTAATAGTAAGGCTTGATCTGAAAACAACTTACAACACACTTGTAGATTACAAATCTTTGTTTTAGTCTTCCATTTTTCTTGGCTTTCACACACTTCATCTCTAAATCTTGTTCACCCTTCAAGCATCCATACCCTTAAGCCTTCTTGCTTTTCTTACCAATGCAGTCTCTTCTCTTAGGTGATTGAATGAAGCAATACCCTAAACTCCTTATCTTCCTTGGGTTTTCGCACATGACAAGCTTTGCTTCTAACCAACCATCTCTATAAATAGAAAATTAAGATATTTTTTTGTTCATTCCCCTTTGTCCATTTGAGGGTTAGGTTGGATTAGATAGGATTCAATTAATCTACCCATCATTTCATTTCATTCCCTTCTAGTAACTTCTCCTTCAACTCTCTTTGGATTTGCCTCAAAATGGTTCATCTTGAATTTTGTTCCACTAGCTCATCAAAATTATCTTCCACATGGTTCACACAATCCAAGAAATCAAACTTGTTAGCTTAGATTCATCAAATTAACAATCTTTCTCATAATGTTAACACTCGATATTAACTTGCTTCTAATGCTTGACACGTACTATGTTTCTCAACATCCACTATACAAACACTCAGTACAAACTAAAGTTTACTAGTGCTTAGCATCAACTAAAATTTACTTAGCTTATATTGTATCACTTGTCTTACACTAAAATTGACTTTTCTCGGCTCCAACTAATTTTTTTCTTGGATTAAACTAAATTTTCTTGGCACCTACTGTGCAGATTGCTAAGCTTGGCAAACATGCTTCTTTTAACTTGTTCTTCTAAACTTAATCAGTGCATCCATCCTTTGAAACCTTAAGTAGATTAACGATGCACTATAATATCACTATCTTAATTGATCCTTGTACTCTTTTTTCATATCATAACTCAAACTTTCCTCTAGGTGCTATTATTACCTCATTTGATCAAATCCTCTTCATCAATCAAACAAAGGATAGTACTCAAATCATCTAAGAAATTATCTTTACTAGAAAGTAGCAAGTTTGACATCAATGCCAAAAACATGATTGAAACACATATTCAAACTTGTATCAAACTATTTTCAACAAGTATTTGTATCTAGGTCTTCATCACTAATCTTATCCATAATATGTACCAGTTACTCAATAATTTTTTAATCTTCATTTGTAGCTAGAAGACTAAAGGCATCAAGAAATATGTCTTTGATGTCATGAATCACTTGCTTCTATTTATGCTCCCTTCTTAGAAACTCTTTTTGTTTCTTCCTATGTAGAGCTTCCTATAGAATGCTTATCTTCACAATAGTGACTGTGATAAGATCAAAATTTGGTAGTTCAATCACCTAATCTATGCTCACATCTCCATAAAATATTTCTTCTAAGCTTTTTGATGTTTCCATACTAGGCTTTGATATCTACAATAGTGTGGCATGAGTGCTCACCCTTGAAATGTCTTGACTACTAGTAGGAGTAATCGAAATTGTTAAGGTAACCAAAGTCTAGATAACACTTTGTTCCTCTGGAGTAATAGTCACCTTCAATACTTTAGACCTATCAACTTGTATTTCTTCATGTTGATCTTCACCTTGAATTTGTGGAGTAGGTATGGACTAGATTCTTTACCTAATCTAACTTCTATTCCATCTTTCTCAATTGTAACTAAGGCTTTCTTAGTTTAAATGGATGGAATTAGAGACAATGCTACTGGCATTTTAGTAATAATACTTAGTTCTTTAGTGCTTACACTTTGATCTTCTATCGCTATAGATGTCAGGGGCACACTAAATGTGTCAATTTGTTTCTCCCCTATTGTTGCCACTTCTGCCTTGTCAATTTCATCAGTTCACACCAATACAAGATTTGTGCATAACTCTGCTATTATGGTGGAACTCTTTAATATTTTCTTCAAGTCATCATTAGTCAAAGGATTGATGTTCTGAGCATAATTTTCAAGAACATCCTTGATTTTTATTGATTCTTGTTGACTCACTTGGTCTACATATGGAGGACTATCATTCAGTACTTGTACATCTTGTATATTTTGTTCATCTTGTTACTCTTCTTTAGCTATGACCTCTTCTATTGTTGTTTCTTCCTTAGTGCCTTCCACACTACCATGCTTTACTGATACCTCTTTTGTTGATGTAGTTTTCTCTTTCTCACATTACTTAGGTTCTTTCAAATCTTGCACACCTTTTTATTTTAGTGTAGGAGTAGGTAACCCATAAATAGATCTCCAAATAGATGTTCTTTTGGTTACCACATCCTCAATCTTCTTATTCAATATATGGAAAGCTCTATATTTGGGGGAAAAATTTGTTTTGTGCTTTTTCATAGCTTTGGTAATTGTCCTCTTATCCAATGATGACATTACTTGGGCTAGAGTGGATTCCCTAATCTATCTCTTTGTTTGTAAATTGTATTGCCATTTCTAATCAACTCGATCATATAGAATTCTAGGTAGGGAATTGGTAATCTCAATAGGAGTTGATTTGAATATAGCCATCATCACATATATGGCTTCCTCAACAATATTTTTTTCAACCTTACCTAACTTATCAAAATCTATGTGTGCAAAACTAGATAATTCTTCATTTGATTTAATATTATCATAGAAATTATCTAAGTTAGAGGATGGATGATAGCTTTCCGAATTGACTCATGTCATCAAATTTTTTCTTCTCCTCATCTAATTTGGCCACTAGATCATATTTACTCATTGCATATATCTTCTTGGATGGCTAGCTCAACTTTGCTGAAGAAATAGTCCTTTTTCATTTAGGTTTCTTAGCAACCTTGACTTTCTTAGTTTTTGCCCTTGTGCTAGACTTGGTAGTTGATACTGTTGGCTTTTGTTATGAAATTTTCACAAGATTATTCTTGGGTTTGTCTACTTTGGGCTCCTTATCCTTTATTTTCTTCTTAGCAAGCTTGAGTGTTTCCTTGACTTATTCTACTTTGACACCTTCTTCATCCACTCCCTCATCTTCTCCTAATCCTTGAGTGATTTCCAAAGGGGCTTGGACTTTTTCTTCCTCTTCATCTTCATCTTCTTATCCCCCTTTTCCAAATCTCTCCTTTAGCTTCTTCACAAGTTTATTCTTCTTTCTTACCATATAAGCTATATTCAAGTCAATTGTAATTTTGGACTTGGCTTCCTTATAGTTTCCAAATGAGGTGGCACTTTTATCTATTTCTTTTGCTAGTAAATCTATAATAGCTGTAGATGCCTCATCAACACTGATCTCATATGGAAAGGGCTTAAGCCATTTGACCCTAGGAAAAACTACCTACACATATGTATAATCAACATTAACTAAGAAGAAAACATCATTGTAATGTTTATCCACTAGTGGCACTGGAATTTTTAGTCTCTAATTCATGGATTTATTAAAATCCTAAAAATAACTTGTCATCACTAAATCAAAGTTATCTCCATGTTCCTAATTGAATTTTTCAATCTAAACTTTAAAAGACTTATTTATCTTCCAAGAAACTTTTCCAAATATATGAAATTTGTTCTACACATAAAAGAATATACAAACTAGCAAAGAGCCAAATTTTCAAGATACAATCTTAGTTTTCCTTATGGCCTCCAAGTTTTTAGATAGTTACTAAAGTTCTAACTTAGAAAGGTCATAGGTGTGGTCTCTCTTCACTATTTTGTATCCCAAATCTATTGTGATGCAAGATACATTGTTTGGTCTACTAGATTGGAAGAACATGTGAGCTATCACTCTTACAACAAAGGCAATTTGGGGCTCTTAGATAGAATCTATAGATATTCCCCTCTTCTTCCATATTGCACCTATGTTCTTCTCAATAATGTCCTTTGAATCACTTTGCAAGCTCTTAGTTTTGTCTAGGGTAGGATACCCCATCACTTGGTTAATTATCCTTTTAGTGATCTTAATTAGTCCATTTTCCAATGACATGAAGTTATCACGTATTCCACTAAGCACAATCTTTATCCATTCAATCTTGAATACATTAGGAAAATCTAGGACATGGGTCAAGCATTTCCTTTCTACAATTTAATTCTCTTCCCTTAAGGCTCTATCTACACAAAGTTGACTGAAAAAATCCCTTATCTCTATGTCTCCTATACTTCCAACTTTGCATGAATAACAACACCTAACTTCCTAAATTGTTAAAACTTTTAATGATATCATCGATAACACACCAAATAGATCTCATTTATATGTAATTTTAGATATCTCTTAGAAAGGTGGTTGTCTTACATCATTACTAATTAATTGCAAATTAAAAAATTCCTTTCCTTTCTTCCTAACAGTTGCAGAAGAACTAGATGCCATATTTGATACTTAGAGTTCACAAAAATTCAAACAATGAAACTTGGCACCAATAAAATACCTTTCCACTCTAATGAATATGTCAAGTTTTAGTTGAATTTGGTTCACAAATGCAAGAATATCTTATTGAAATTCACCTTCATGCTCTTCAAGTTTTCTTTGATTTCTATTGAATGCAAATGAGTCAAGAAATGACTATATAACCCTTAAAATTCTACAAGAAATGCTTAATACTTACACAACTATAAGTTTAGTCAATATAGGGTTTTCAACTCACTTAGCTTACACATGATTTCCACTACACTTGGTTCACATAGAAAACTTGGCTAATACTACCATACCTTTATAACTGGGCAATAGCTGAAATTCCATTCTTGTTCAGTAGTAACTGTGAAACCTTTCATGCTTGACAACAACATGAAAACTTAAAAAACTATAGATATCTTCCAAGTTCTAACCAATACATAGCATCTTAATTCATTCATATATTAAATTTTTAGAACTTATATTCTTGTAACTAATGTATAATCTAACTTTGAAATATTAGTCCCACACATACCTTTTGATTGCCTAGTTGGAGGTGATGTGATCACCTGATCCATTAGATGGAGTGACCTCACTAGAATTCAATGTGATGCAATCTTCCCTCTTTCATGTCTTGTTTATTTTCACTTTGACCTTTTTCAACATTGACCTTATGTTTTCTTTTATTGTTTCCATTACTTGGCATTAGTGATATGGTTGGACAGTGTCTACTGATATTACCAGTCTTTAAAAACTAAAGCATGTAGTCTCACTCATCCATCTATTGTAATTGCCTCTAAAATGTGTTCTAATTCAATTCCCAAGAACATGTCCATACTCTTGAAAATAGTGACAACTATACCTTGTGTTGTAATCTCAATTGTAGGATTTTCTATTGTGTTGTACTTTTTTCTACTTGTTTAATGTCCACTTGGCATTAGATCTTCATTCATATGCTTTATGTCCATATTTCTTACAATTGTGGAAATATCCTTCAAATCTCTAAGATCTTAAGATCTTGGTCCTACATTCATGTGCCTAATGTACTTACATTCATGTGCCTAATGTCCTTTCTTATTGAACTTATGACAGGAACCCTTGAAATTTTTCATAGGGTTTTGATTTGCATTGATGCTCCTCCAAACATTTGTTGTATGACCTAACTTTCCAAAATTATGACAAGTGGGTTTGTAGTTCTTACCTTTGTTGTTTCTTTGTTCACAAATTTTAGATGATTCTCCTTCCTTAGTACTAGTGTATCCCAATCCAGTAGTATCATTGTTAGATCTAGGAGATCTCATTAGTCTCTCAAAGTATCTGATGGCTTCACTAGGTTTGTTGAAACTTTCAACAAATTACATTTCTTTTCTCAGTTCATTCCTTAGTTGTTCACTATATAAATTCAAGGTTTTTCTCTCAATGTCATTTCCATTCAATTCATGATTGACAATCATCACTTGTTTCATTTTTTCTAGTTCCATGTGAACAATCCTTTGTACCTTTGATGTCTTCTCTTCTAGTCTATTGGTCAATGTTCTTTTGTCATCTTCAATCATGACTTTTTCTTCCTCAATTTTCTTTTTCTACTCAATCACCTCACATAGAAATACTAATTTGACTTCTTGTTCTATTTTAATATTTCTAACCTGTTTAGTTAGGATACCATTCTTTTCCATCAAATTTGCAACTGGTGCATCAAACTCACTTGAGTTCCCATTTGCAAATAATTCAATAGTGTCTTCCTCTTGGTAATGAGTTTCATTTTCCTCAATATCTATCTCTTTCCTTCTCTTCAATGAATGCTACAATTCATCTCTTACTTCCATGAGTTGGTGTAGGATAAGCTAGATTCCAATCTTTAGGTTCTCAATAGTCTTTCCCAACTTATAGACTTCCATCTTCAAGATATTTCCTCAAAGCTGTAAAGCTTCCTTTCTAGAGAAAAAATATCTGATACCAATTGTTAAAAATAAAAATGGAAAAGTAAACTTTGAGAGGGGGAGGGGATAGGGGTGAATCAGTAATTCAAAATTTTAACCATAAAACATTCAACACACATCCATCTCACAATTTAGCATGTAAACTAAAATAGCTAAGTACACATGTTTGTCCATAGCATGAGACAAATAACACATTACATAATAAGTTTGTTACCTAGAAACCCTTGAATGAAAAGATAAAACTAGAGTGGGGATAACACCCACTAATTTTTACTGTTGAAACTATAAAGTGTAGCCAATGAAGGTTATAAGGGATGACACACATACATACATACATAGACACACACACACATATATGTGTGTGTATGTATGCATATATATACATACATATACATAAAGAGAAGATTTTATAATCACCTACTAGGGGAAATATAAAGAGATACATGTTTAGAAGGAAAATAAAAGAACATTTACATAGGTACCTCTTTTCCCCTTGAAATTTTTTATAGAGCACTACTATATTTGGGCCCAAATACACCACAAATTACACTGTCATCACGAATTGCCATCATAATTTGACCCCAAATATTTAGTTCAAAGGGAACATAGATAAAAAGGACATAACTTGGAAATAAAATCATAGACCAAAAGCATAGAGATCACAAGGATAGGACAACAAAATTTAGAGATCACAGGGGCACAACAATGAAATACAACAATCATAAGGGCATGACAATGAAATCGTAGATCTCCACTGATCTCCACCAAGGGCATGACAACAAAATGTAGAGATCATAAGGGAATGGAAACAAAATGTAGTGATCAAAAGGGCATGAAAATGAAATCTCCACCAATATTTAGAGCTCTCCACCCTTGTTTGGAGCTCTCCACCCTCTTTTGTGCACAACTCTTTACAATCAAAACAAATGGGGAAAGATTTATGTCATATTTTTCATTTTAATTTTATTTATATATAAAATAAACTTCACATTATGTTGTAACTTTGGCATAGGTGTTTGATCCTTGATAGATTTCATTTTAGGATTTCAACATTCGAGTTTCAAGTTTCCTCTTCATTATATAGTTCTTTCCACCCAAAAAACTAGTTTGTTACTTAATTAAAATTAGGACTTGAACAAAGCCAATGATACAAAACTTACTGCCACTTTGAAAAAATGTTGCCCCCAACATTGCAACCATATGATAAATGGGAATAACACATGCTCGAAGCATAAACCAGTTAAATTTTTTTAGTTTCTGATTAGTTGGGTTGGTTACAAATTCCTGTAGAACTATCATCGGATTAGGTATGATAAAATGAACAATCAGTTGTTCCTAGCTAGCAAGATCAAATACAGTTTTCCAAGGTGATAAAATTGCATATGTAAATTCATCACTTGAATCCCATGCATGAAGCACATCCCCAACCTTGAAACACTCTTATAAGAAATGTCAAAGAAAATGCAGATGCATTACATTATAAATTGCACAACTTGTATTATTTTTATATATAAAGAAATGTTTTTTAAGGTGCTTATTACATATTAGCACAATAGGAAAATTGATCTAACTACATATATATTCTAGAATCCAAATAATTAAACAATAAAACTCACTCAACCTGTGCTAAGTGATTTAGCTCAAGATCTTGCACAAAAATAATGTAGACTAGGAAAAATGGGCAGAGTTCACAATAAATTTTTGAAAAAAAAATCATAGTAGATACTTTTAGAAGGAAACAAGCCATAACATAGTTAATTGGTCTCGTTTCTGATTAGCTAGGTTGATTAAAAATTCCTATAGAACTCTCATTAGATTAGGTACAATAAAAATGAATAATCAATTGTTCCTAGCTAACAGGATCAAATACAATTTCCAAGGTAATAAAATTGCATATTCAGATGTATGTATGTATGTGCGTGTATATATATATATATATATATATATATATATATATATATATGTATGTATGCATGTATGTATAAATATATATATGCATATATGTATGTATGTATATATATATTTATATATGTATGTATAAATGTGTATAGACACACACACATATGTGTGTGTCTATGTATGTATGTATATATAGAGATCTTGTGGATTGTGGAGTTTAGTGGAGATCTAAGATTTTATTGTCATGCCCTTTTGATGACTGCATTTCATTATCGTGCCTTTTGTGATCTCTACATCTTATTGACGTGCTCTTGTGATCTCTATATATGTATGTATGTATATATGTATGTGTATATATCTCTATATATGTATGCATGTATATATGTATGTATATATGTATGTATGTATATATACATATATATACATATGTATATCTATGTGTGTGTGTATGGAGAGAGAGAGAGAGAGAGAGAGAGAGAGAGAGAGAGAGAGAGAGAGAGAGATCTTTTTACAACAAAAAATAAATAAAACTCACTCAACAAGTAGCATGGCCAAAGATGCAATGGCAACACCTATTGGTAAGTAGACTCCTCTTTTTGTCTCTCATTTTTCATGTGTTTATTTTACTTGAACTATTATTTATTAGGGTGCATTTTGTAATATTAGATTTATTTTATGTAGGAGGCAATGGGGACAATCTTGGATGTACCTGTGTGATGAATTTCTCATGAGAAATGAAGATGGACTTCCCCTAAGAGTAGTAGGAGGAAATGAGGACATTCTAGGTACTTTAAAGATTGATCTCATGACATTCTAGGTAACTTACCATGCTTATACACATATGGATGTTCAAGTAATAAATCTTACATTTAATAAAAGGAATATGTTCTTCAAAACCAGCTTTTAAACATAACTATACAAGGAGTTAGTTAGGACATATATAGGTTAACCTTAAATTAACTATAAACTACAACACAAAGGTTGCACAAGGGTATTACAATATTGTAATTATAGAAAATTTCCTCATTCGTCTGAGTGGGTGTATGATGGTGAAGAGTTGTAGATGAGTAAATTTCACTAGTGGTTTTAGGAATACAACTAAATCAAAACAATTAGAAACTATAACTATAGATTCATTAGAGTGAGTAGGTCAAGGGTCTTGATCCCATGGATATGAGTATGTAGGCAGCCTTGTAGGCAAATTATGCCTCTAGTCTGCAAATACCTTGGACATAGTTAGGTAGCACTTAACTATTTTAACAAGTTTAAATGAGTATAAATATTTTGGTATGATGAAGTAGATAGAGATTTCATTTTATGATTTTGATCTATATGTTGTAAATACTCTTATAAGCAATGGCAAAGCAAATGCAAATGCAATACATTTATACTATTATATATGTATATGTATATGTATGTATGTATGTATACATGTAAGAATGTATATATATGTGTATATACAACCCATAACTTGGTTAAATGGGTCTAGTTTCTGATTAGCTGGGTTGATTACAAATTCTTGTAGAATAGTCATCAGATTAGGTACAATAAAATGAACAATCAACTATTCCCAGTTAGCAGGATCAAATACAATTTTCCAAGGTGATAAAATTTCATATGTAGATGCATCACTTGAATGTCGGGCATGAAGTACATTCCCTAATTTATAAAAAATGGTTTGATATAAAGGCTCCATACACTAGGCCAACAATGGAATCCAAGGATGTAACCATGCATGTAATAGTATGCTCTCCTTGAAAGGATCCCAAGTATCTATGATTGCTTCTACAATTGCAAAGAAAATGTAGATTCAATACATATATTACTATAGGACATATGGAGGACTATGTAAAAAAAAGGAAAAAAAAGAAAAGAAAACATGACATTAATCATTCCCCATTTGTTTTGTGTAAATTCCATAATCACAAGGCTCATTTCCTTGTAGAAGCCCCTACCAAAATGACATTACCTCTAAACCATGCAAAGGATGCATATGTATGTATGTATGTATGTACATACATACACATTAGCAATGACATTAACTCTACCCATTTTTCCTAGTCTAATATATATATATATATATATATATATATATATATATATATATATATATATATATATATATATATATATATATATATATATATATATATATATATATATATATATAGCTAATGGGAATTATATCTCCCCTATATACATACATTATATACACATATTTCCCATTAACTCTACATTATTTGTGTGCAAGATCTTGAGGTAAGTCACTTAGTATAGTGTGAGTGAGTTTTATTGTTTAAATATTTGGATTTTGGAATATGTATGCAGTTGGATCATT
This sequence comes from Cupressus sempervirens, assembly GCA_028749045.1. NCBI lineage: Eukaryota > Viridiplantae > Streptophyta > Pinopsida > Cupressales > Cupressaceae > Cupressus > Cupressus sempervirens. Next base: position 705,125,004 of record CM053792.1, read on the forward strand.
TTTTTTGTGGTAAGATGTAATAAGCACCTTAAAAATATCTCTCTACATACATATATACATATATACATACATACATGTATATTTATGTATGTATATATCAGTGGAGATATAGGATTTTATTGTCGTGCCCTTATGATTGCTCTATTTTGTTGTCATGCCCTTATGATCTCTGTTAGAAATAGGGATTACTAAGAGAGGGCGGTGAATCAGTAATCTACAAACTTTAGTCATCAACTGGCTATTATTTCTTACTTTAAAACATGAATAACAAAGCAAAAAGGTACTACTTAATAGTAAAAGTAACAATTCACAAAGATAACCCATAACACCAAATTTTGTTAACTAGGGAAACCCTGGCCAAGGCAAAACCCCAGTGGGGATGATACCCACTAGATAATATACTGATATATAAGTTCCTTGTTAAAGGATGGACCCTGTTAGAAGTCAATGAGAAAATTTAGTATAAGGAGTCCCTGTTAGGAGACTTTGAATTCCTGTTAGGAGATTCTAACCCTATTAGGAGTTGTAGTAAAGTAAATGCAAGGTGAGCTCACTACCAAAACATGCACTTCTAATTACAAGAAGAGATCACTACCCAAACAAGTAATTAAACTTCTAGAATATAAGTACTATATCTTCTTCCTTGACTGATCTCTGATCTTTAGCTCGATCTTGGATCAAAAAATAGCTTGTACAAAACTTCACATATATCGCTTTCACAATAAGTTCACATACAATTGCTCAACATCATAATTACATGATAGCACACCTCTTATCACAAGATGTCCTTTACATAAATACCATGCTTTTACACAAATTTATGTTGGTTCAGCTAAGACCACAATCCACTTTTCCAACTTAGAGTAAACATCTAGGATGTCGGCCCTAATTGGATAAGTAATTATCTTGTAAACAAAATAATCCTTTCCTTCAATTCTACTATCTTGTTTCACTTCAACCATGAGTATCTTTGTTCTGTATAGTCCATACTAACTTCTAAGGTTATACACATCATCATCAACATGTATACTATCTCCATCTAACTTTGCTAGCCATAATATGACATTAACAACAAGTTATAAACAAAACAATATACCGTTGTTTACCAAATTCTATACTTAGACATTTTTTTGAACACCAAATGCTAAGCATCTTTATTTCTAAGGTTTCCTATAAGCATGTACATCATGTGTTTCCATAAATTAAAATAATTACATATCTCTATTATCCAATTGTCAAAAATCTCCCCCTTTGGCATTGATGGCAACAAAATAGGGAAAATTGGCTAAGTAACAAAAATTGCATAAACAATATAATAATATTGCATCTATTACATTTGTCCATATTTACATATGCTCCCCCTTACAATATACTTTACAATAATTATCTTCCTTAAATGTAATTCTACCCTTAACAATTTTTATGTGAACTTCTCTCCCCCTTTGACATCAATGACAAAGGTCAAAATGTCAAAAACTGTCAAAAGTGTTGTCCTTCCTTAAGCTGATAGGATCTTCATGCAATCATCAAAGTTTTCCTTAAGATTATCCATACCCTTAGTCCATGTCTCCTTGGTGGATTCAATTAAGGTGAGAATTACACATAAAGCATATGATGCAATGTCAACAACATTAAGATTTGAATATAAAAAGTTAGAATATGTGTCCTTGGCCTTGACACATTCCTCCAACTATTTCTCAACAAAAGATACTTTTAGAGCAATAGACTCTCTAAAATATGATATCCTTTTCAAAATTTGTTCCTTTCAAAGTTTTAGTTTCCTGATATCATTGTGGATACTGGCCACTTGTCCTTCAAAATCATCAAATTTGTGAGATGGATGCTAGATCTAGTTGGATGGAGCTTCTAGCTCACTCATCTTTTCCTCTATTTGATTGTTAATGTCCTTAGTCAATTTGTATGATCTAAAGTACAATTAATATATAATGTTTCCCATCTTGTTGACATTTCTAAAGTTCCTTGATTTGGGTGTCAGGACTAACCAAATCATTTTTAATGTTCTGACAAATGGTGCTAAACAAGTTAGCATCATGTAAAATCTATGCCTTTGCTTCTGCAACATTTAATAAGTTAGTAAATTCTTCATCAAATTATTTCAACACTACTTGTGCCCTTTATTTAAGATAAATTCTATGTGTTATACTGCCAAAGTACTGTGCATTCGGTCAGTAACCTCCATCAAGGTTTTCTGTAGGCTTTTTACTATTCTAGTCATCTGAATAAGTTTGGATAGGGATGGGATCAAATCAGTTTGATCATCATCATCAAATACTAAGCTAGCAAGTGAAAGCATAGTAGATGAACTAGAAGGTTTAGTGTCATCCTCCCTTTGCTTCTTGGTTGCTTCTTTTGTTCTTCTCTCTTCTTCTTCTTTCTTTTCTTTTTCTTTTCTTTCATTTTCTTTCTTCTCTTCCTCTATTTTCTTCCTTATTTCTTATTTTTCTATTCTTTTGTTTTCTTCCACTTCCTTTCTTTTCTTCTCATCCTCAAAAAATTTATGCTTCACCTCCTTTATTTTCCTATTCTCTTCTTCAAGTAACTTCTTCTCTTCTTCAAATTGCCTCAATTTATCTTCAATATCCTTAGTATTTGGTTCATTAAGTTTAGAACCTTCAAATGGATTAGTATCATCAATGTTATTGGTAACATTGGTCTAATCAATCTGCATAGTGTCACCACTCATTGACATTTCCAAGGTTCTAGGTGTTGGAGGAGATGTTTCCTTTGGTTCTATCAATGTTTGATTGATAGCTACTTTAGTCTCACTTCTTAATTTATCTTTTTCACCCACCATAAATAGGAATGGTCTTACTTTATTTCTTAAGTAAGGTGCAAGATTATTCAACAGTATCTTAATCTCTTCTTCATTATCATTATTGCAAATAGTTCTAATCATAGACTTTTGAAGTTCTAGATCTTCTTCTCTTATAGGAGCCTTCTTTTGAATAAGTCTACCATAGACTTTTTGTTTTACTAAGCCCTCAATATTCTTCAATTTTAGATTATTTTCTATGATGTATCTTATAGTAGAGATATCAATCTGATCCTTCTCAAAACTATTATACGAATCATAATTTTTTTTCATTTGAACAGAGTTACCTTCATTAGCAATAGTTGTGTTGATCTTTTCTATCTTTGACTTCTAGGGTTACGGAGCTTTTCTTGCTAATTTTTTTGACAATGCCACTTTCTTTGCTTGCTTGATCTCTTGTTCATCTTCCTCTTCATCACAAGGCTCAACAAGGTGTTTTTCCTTTTGCCTAGTTTGGTGGCTTGTTGTTTTGCCCTTTTTGTCTTAGTGGTCACAACTTCCAGCAATCTCTTAGATTTCCTCTTCTTCTCACTACGCTGCACATTTGAAACTATTGCATATTTAATGCTTTGCTCTGAAGATGTTTCTACAATAGATACTAACAATTGTTGCACATTTAGTATTGCTTGCTTTATAGTTTTTTGGACTGCCTTAGGCTCACTCTCAGTCATACCAGCCTTTGATAAGGCTTTCTTCATAATAAAATCTATCTTTTTTGTGTGATGCCTTCTCTAAGGTTTCTTGATGAGCTAATTGGGTAATCTCATCATAAGTTCCAAATCTATATTCTATTTTATCTTTCTCTGATTTCAAACATAAATCATTATAACTAACTTCTATATCATCATTCAATTCACAGCCCACAGGATAAAGAAATGTTTCTTGAGGTTCTACTGCTTGTATATAAGTATAATCTATGTCAACCATACTGAAAATGCCTTCTTTAAATCTATCTACAATTGCTAGTGTAATTATAAATCTCTATTTCATTTCATTCTGAAATGTTTTCATTATCACGTTACCACCGTCCAATATCTTATCTACAAGATTCCTTTTACATACTTTTGTGATCTTCTCCATTGTACATCTATCACTATTCATTATGTCTAAGACTGATAAATATGGGAATATTTTAAGTAGATGAAAGAATATGTGATTGATCAATGACTGAAATCTAAACACACTATTCTTTGTCCTCTTGATCTTTTCTAGGTTCTCTAAGAGTTGCATTCTTAGAATTTCACTAAAATTTACTTGTTCCTTTTCTACACATATCTTATATGCTGCATAGATGAATTTGGCTAAAAGTTCATCAATTTTTGAGTTTGCACATATAGAGTAGGCAATGATTCTACTCAAAAATCTTACATCATCTTGCTTGATGGTGCTGATCACCATAGCCTTTCCATTATACATTGCTTTGTTATAACTCTCAACTTTCTTTTTGAACATTTTCTTACCTATAGGTACACTGCCTTGTTTACTAAGACCAATTACCTCATGAATAATGCTGGCAAAAATTTCAATTACATTATCTTGCATCCATAATTTCCCACTATGTATTGTACTTAGTATGATCTGTGTCCACTCATCTATGTCCAATTCATTATAGAAATGATATTGGAATAGGTCTACTTCCCTTAAATGTTCAAATCTAGGCTTCACAATCATGTCATGATTAAAAACTAATTTCGTGTCCTTGTTCATGTATTCACTACCAATAGAATCAAACTTACTATTCAAATAACTTCCTACATCTTCAAGATATACTACATTGTTCAGAGTGATGGATAATGTTGAGTAGGGTTTCCTTCAGTAAGTTTTATGGAAACAACCTTCAACTTAGGTCTATCTTCATTCTCAACATTGTGCACTCCTGACATATCTATGATTCTATCAAATAAGAACTTTACCAAACAAATTTTCTGAAAAATGATAAAATTCCTCTTTCAAAAAATAGGGTTTGCTTCAAAATCACCTTGACAAGTCACTTCTAAGTGCTCTTTACTTTAGATGTATTCACAATGAAGTGAAAATCAATTTTGTACTCCATTCATCCCATCAACTTGAACTTGCATTAATTGTGTACTTTGTAAACACAAAAAAGTTGTTAATTACATTCTGTAATCAAATAACTACACAAGCTCATTTGTTTGATCTTCCAATGCCATTTGAGGTTTTCCATAGCTATTTTCCATCATGAAAAAAATCTACTAAACTTCTCTATATGAAATTCTTTACAAAAACATACTTTTCATCTTCTGCTATAACATTAACTTTTTCTATGAACCAATAACTCTAAATTTCTTCATAACTTATTTAGATAAGCTCCAAATTACAAGTGATCTTAGGTACCATCTAAACATATCTGAATACACCCTTTCCCAACTTCTCTACCTCTAATTTTCTTTCTAGATGAAGTTCTCAAATTCTAATGTTGTGAACAAGCTTAATTCAACTTAGTTGAATCAAATTCAACAATTGACTTCGATCTTCCTATCTCACCATCATCTATATTTTCTTTTGAGATATCTACTCCTTTTAGAAATGCCTCATTAAGTTCTTCTAAAAGTTCACTAACAATGTTTCTTTGTTCCTCATTGTCTTTGTTAGTTCTAGGGTTCCTTTCATGGTTCCTTCTGTCATTTCCAACATTCTTTCCATCATTCCATTTGTTCCCAGAGTTTCTTCCATTGTTCCTTCTATCTCTGAAGTTTCTATCCATTCTACAATACTTCACTATATGTTTGAAGTTGTTACATAAGTGACATTTTGGTGCTCTACTTCTAGGATTCTATTGATCATCATGTGCATGCAAATTCTGAGCAATGTGTCCTAAGTTGTTACACTTATAACACATGATCTATCTTCTATCTTCATAAGGTCATCCTTCACTCGATGTCCTTTCATTAGATCTTCTTCTATCTATAGGGTTAGTATTTCTAGACATTCTACTATTCTTTCTATCATTATCATACCTAGGTTTATTACAATAAATTGCTTTATGACCCATACCATGAAAATTATGACAATAAAAGTCCTTAACATGATTAAATGACTTATTTGTACAATTTCTTTTCATATGACCTATTTCATTACATGAAAAAAAACTTACCTCTAAATTCATACCTAGTTTCCTTAGGAGATGCAACTTTCTTTGGTTCATTCAAAATTTCAACTTCCTTGTCTTGTTCAACTTCTTTGGGTTTATCAGAAGATTGACTAGATTCAATCTTATCATTAGATTTACCTTTTTCTATTGAATCTGATCTAATCTTAGGTTTCTTTGTAGACATGTTAATTAGATAACCAAGACCAATCTTATCATAAGTAGGTCCCTACATTGACATTGAATCATCAAGTTTTTCTTTTTTAGAATAAAGCTTCTCAAGCTACTGCTTGCACTAATTTAATTCACCTTTCACAATAGTATTGTACTTATGAAGTTCTTCATGATCTTCTTTCAATGTTTCAAATTCAGATGTTTTCTTTGCCAGACTTGCTCTAAGATTTGCATGCTTAGTCTCCAAATCAGATTCAACTTTGCTAGGATCATTTCTTAAAGTCAACTTTAGATTCATAATTGTCAATTCATGCTTCAAAATTTTTTACATCTTCAACTTTGAATAATCATCATCACTAGTTCCAAATTCAATAGATTCAAGCTTGGATTTGAGATGTTCAATCTTTTCCTTCAATTGACCAATGTATACTTTGGAGTCTTCATATTTGTCCTTCAGCTTATCTTTTTCTTCAATAAGGAGATCAATTTTTTCAAGAGCTTCTTCAAGGTTCTTCATCAACTATTCCATATCCATAGGGATTTTACTCAAGATGTTAAGCCTCTTCAAAGTAATTATGCTCTAATACCAATTGTTAGAAATAGGGATTACTAGGGGGAGGATGAATCAGTAATTAGTAATCATATTTAGGGTAGATACATTGTATCCTACCTAATCCATCCGAACCCCAAATTGGACAATGGAAAATAAGTGGGAAAAATATCCTAATTTTCTATTTATAGGAATGTCTAGTCATGAAGCAAAGGTGTCATGTGTGAGAACCTAAGGAAGAGAAGGGGTTAAGGATTTTTCTTCATCAAGTGACCTAGAAGTCTACAATGCCATGTTAAGAAAGAAGGCTTAAGGAGATGAATGCCTGAAGGATGAATAAGCTATTAGAGCTACAAAATATGAAGGCCAAGTAGAATGGAGGACTGCATAGAGATGTGTAATTTGCAAGAGAAGTTGTAAGTTGTATCAAATCAAAGCTCTACTATTACTCTCTAATAATTTTATTACTCTAGGATAAATCCTTTGGATTAAGGTTGACCTAATAGTCATTTGTAAATCCTTTAATTGGGTGGAATTCCAAGTGAATGGCCTAAAATCCTCTAACAAGGCTCACCTCTAACAGGTTGATTGAAATCCCTTAACCAGGTCACATTTAATAGTGTGTACTGTAACCTTTAATAGGGTTGGCCTTTCATAGGGCATCACTTTAGAAGAGTGAAAAGGAGTGGCATGTTACTAATGGTTTTTCCCAAATTGAGTTTCTACATAAATCATTGTGTCAAGTGTGTTTATGAATTTTTTATGTTTCATGCTTTACATTTTTGCAAGTTGATTTGACAGTAGCATACAAGTGATTGCATAATCCAGTAGGATGCATGCATGGGTATGAATGTTTTATGGGTTCACTAAGTTGTGAAAAGTTTTATTTATACATTTGGACCTTGGATAATTGATTCACTACCCCCCCCCCCCTCTCTTAGTTATTCCTAAAGTATTCCAATAATTGGTATTAGAGCCATCTGCTTAAGAGGACTAGTTTGAAAGTACTAGAAGGAAAAAGATCAAGATGTCTAAAAGAAAAGTACCCAAGCTCAATAGAGATAACTTTCCTACATGAAAAATTTTGATGAAGGTACACCTTGGAGGACTTGGAGATCATGCACAATCTACCATTTTTGTGAAACATGTTGATCTAGTTGGAGCCCTAACTACTGAAGATATGAAAAAGAAGAAAGAACACAAACATGCAATGTTGGAGATTGCCTTTGCCCTAAGCTATGCCAAATTTGATGATATCAAATCTCTTGAAAATACAAAGAAAATGTGGGATGCACTAGCAACCATCTATGGAGGAGACAAAAATGTTCAAAGAGCCAAATCTAAGAGTCTCAGAGGTAAGTTTGATGATATGAGAATGGAAGAAAGTGAGAATGTTTCCAGGATAAAAGAAGATGTTAGTGTAATAAAAGGAGCTACTGGTCATATAGATGATGATACTATGCTAAGAAAAGTCTTGAGAACACTACTACCTATTTATGCTATTAGATTTTCTACAATTCAAGAACTAAGATGTATTCCAGGAAATGATCTAACCCTTGAAGGTTTGGTAGGTAGATTCACTACTTTTGAACTATCTAACTTTGATAATTAAAAACCTAAGAGTCTTGAATCTACTTTCAAAGCTAAGCTATTAGAGAAGGACTCTAATGAGGTGAAGCAAAAGAAGAAGAGGAGAAAGATAAAATATGTGTCTAGTAACAATGATACAAATGAGGAAGATGTTGAACAATTGGAAGCACTACTAGCAAAAAGATTTCATAGAGGTAAAGGCAAGTTCAAAGGTAATCTACCCATCATTTTTTGTTCAATTGCAATTATGTTGGTCATATTGCTATAAGATGTACATAGAAGAAGAACTATAGAGGTGGTGACAAGTACAAGATCAAAAGAGAAGATGACAAAAAAGATTACAAAGATAAAGTCAAGAAGTCATGATATATTGCTGAAGAGGAAACAAGGGATAATTTTGATGAACATGATGATGAAGTGGTGTATGTTGCAATGAAGGATGAATCTGATGAAGATGAGGCAACTACACTTGTAATTTGTGTGAAAAAAAATGATAGATGGATCATTGATAGTGGATGCTCTCATCACATGATGGGAGACAAAAGTAAGTTCATTACCTTAAATTGTTATGAAGGAAATAGTGTAAGATTTGGTAATGATGCACCATGTTTGATATAAGGAAAAGGTTCTATCAAACTCATAGACAAGATTTAATGTGAAAATTCTTACTATGTTGAAGGATTAAACTATAACTTGTTGAGTGTGTCACAATTGAACAATTTGGGATGTAAGGTTGAATTTGAAAACAAGATTGCTAAGATATATGACATAAATGGGAAAGTGATTGGGAAAGGTAATCAAATTAGAAGTAATCTATTCTATCTTGATACAAAGGATGCTACTTGTCTTATAAAATTTGATGATGTATGGCTTTGGCACAAGAGGTTATTTCATGTTAATTTTGATAAATTGGTCAATATTAGTAACATGAAGAAAGTCAGATGTCTATCTAAGTTAAAGAAACCTAACAATACAATGTGCAAACAATGTCGGTTAGGCAAAATGACAAAGTCAAGCTCTAAGAGTAAAGCTTATACCTCTAAAGAAATACTAGATATTGTTCATACTGACTTGTGTGGACCAATTGAGGTATAAAGCTACAAGGGAGATAAGTACAAAATGTTATTTGTTGATGATTATTCTAGGATGATGATAGTTATGTTTTTGAAACAAAAATTTGATGCTCTTCAAATGTTTAAGTGGTACTTGGAAAGAGTTGAGAAAGAAATAGGTAAGAGTCTAAAATGTTTGAGATTAGACAAAGGAGGAGAATTCACATCAAATGAATTTGAGATGTTCTGCAATGAAAGAGGAATCAAGAGATAGACATATACCCCTAGAACCCCTCCACAAAATGGGATTTTTGAAAGGAGAAATAGATCTATAATGGACTATGCTAGAACAATCATGATGGAGAAGAATTTTTCTCTAAAATACTAGAGAGAAGCTATAATTACTGTTGTATATACCTTGAACTATGTGAAAATCAAGAAAGGTACTCATTCAACACCTTTTGAACTATGGTATAGATATCCACCCAATGTAAAATACTTTAAGGTATTTGGAAGTAAATGTTACATTCTTAAAGATGTTAGGAATGGAAAGCTTGATGCAAAAAGTGAAGAATGTATATTCTTTAGATACTCTACAAGAAGTAAAGCATATAAGTGTTTGACTACTAACACTAACAAAATTGTGGAAAGTGCAAATGTGAACTTTGATGAATATATACAAAAGTACATGAGGCTAAAACTATGAAAAAGAAAAAATAATACAAATCATTTGTATACTTCTATGAAGGTATGCCTATTGAAGAAGATGTTGCAAATCAAGTTACAAACTAACAACAAGTTTCAGTGACTACAGAGTCACATCTTGTGAATGCCAAGTTGCATTCAGAAACTGAGCTACATTCAGATACCGAGTTCTAGAATGAAGTGGATACACATTTTGATTCTAATATTAATACACATGAAGGAGATGCTAAGATACCTAACAGACATGTACACAGTGATTCTAAAGCTGAAAGACAAAATGAAAAAATAAGAGCTGAGCCAAGATTGTCCAAATATGTCAAAAGACATTATCCTATTGATCAAATAATTGGAAATAAAGATGCTAGAACAATGACAAGAAATAGATTGACAAGTGAAACATGTTTGCTAAGCATGAAGGAACCTAAAATAGTGAAAGATGCATTAGAAGATGTGGACTAGTATAAAGCCATGGATGAAAAGATTGAACAAATAGAAAAGACCAAAACATGGAGTCTAGTTCCTAGACCAGAAGAAAAGAATGTGATTGCTACCAAGTGGGTATTTAGAAATAAGCTAGATGAGAATGGTGAAGTCACAAGAAACAAAGTAAGATTAGTTTGCAAGGGATATGCACAAGAAGAAGGAATTGACTATGGGGAGACATTTGCCCCTATTGCAAGAATGGAAGGAGTTAGAACTCTACTTGCTTATGCTACCTACAAAGGTTTAAAAGTTTATTAGATGGATGTTAAATCTAAAATTTTGAATGGCATATTAGAGGAATAAGTTTACATAGAATAGCTAGAAGGTTTTGTTGATGTTAACAATAAGAACATGGTATGTAGACTACACAAAGCTCTATATGGCTTGAAACAAGCACAAAGAGCATGGTATAAGAGACTTCATACTTATCTTGTGAAGATTGGATTTGAAAGGACTGATGATAAAAAAAATTTGTACATAAAGGTAGAGAAAGGAAAAGGCATTTTGTTGTCTAAAATATTTGTTGATGATATCATATTTGGAGGACAAGATGCTTTATGTAAGGACTTTGCAAATCAGATGAAGCAAGAATTTGAAATGTCTATGTTTGGAGAAATCAAATTTTTTGTGGGTTTGAAAGTCTACTAGATGAAGTATGGTATATACATCACTCAATCAAAGTATGTCAAAGAAATATTGAAGACTTTTGGATTAGAGAATTCCAAACCAGTAAGTACATCTATGGTGAGAGTACACAAGTTGTCAAAGAATGATGACTCTGCTAAGGCGAATCAAACATTATACAGGTCTATGATTAGAAAATTGCAATATATAGTACATAACAAACCTGAAATTGCATTATTTGTAGGGATAGTTGCAACATTCTCTACTAATCCTAGGGCGAATAATTTAATGGTTGTGAAGAGAATAATGAAATATTTGAAAGGAACAAAAGAGTTTGGTCTATGCTACAAGAAGAATGAAAGGTTTGAATTGAGAGCTTACATTAATGACAGAAAGAGCACTAGTGGAGGGGCATTTTTCTTAGGAAAGAGACTAGTTACATGGACTAGCAAGAAACAAAGTTATACTTCACAATCTACTATTGAAGTATAACTTGAGAGAGTTAGTTCAAGATAAAGAGGTGAAGATGGAATATGTCAACACAAAGGAGCAAATTGCCGATATCTTCACAAAACCATTACCTAAGGATGCTCATGAGTATCTAAGAGGTAAATTAGGGGTGATACCCCTATCAAAGGCTATCTAAGTAACAAGAGGAGTTCCCTATGTCAAGCAAGCTAATATTTATATGTTACACATTGATGTAGATGATCTTACTTTAGGAGCTACCTAAAGTAATCATAGAGCTAAAACTTCAAATCAATCACAAGCAAGGTGATAGAGGGAAAAATGGGAGAGACTACTAAAGCTTATATCTGCATATTTTAAGATGACAAGTTTTTGGTATATGTATTTGGCATTGTTGTCAAAGAGGGAGAAAGTACATTAAATTGATCATCATCAGAGGGAGAAAATATATCAGAGAAAGATATCAAGAGTCGAGTTAGAATAGATAGGGAGATATTGATCAGAGAGCTAGAATGTATAATCAAAGAGGGAGATATTTTGTTGATCAATCTAGTATAAAAGAAAGAGGGAGAAATCCTAATCTACCTAGAAAGAGGGAGATACAAGAAGAAACTTAGAGGGAGTTATAAGAAAGAGTTTTCTAACCTAATCAAAAGATGGAAGTTGCTGATAGAGGGAGAAATTTTGATACAAGTTTTCTTTTTGGTATTGTCTTACTATTTTAACCTAGTCAATTTGGTTGAACAAGATGTTCATCATTTGATTGACTTGGTTGATTAGTTTGGTTTGCCATCAATGCCAAAGAGGGAGATTGTAAAGATATGATTGAAAAGATCATTATTGAGAGAGATTATTGAAAGAGAGAGATTGTTGAAGAAGACTATGTGTTAAGAAGACTATGTGTTTCAATCATTGTTTTGTCACTAATGTCAAACCTGCTAGTTTTTGGTAAGACAAGTGCTTATAAGATTCAAGTACTATCACTTAGTTAATTGATAAAGATGATTTGATCAATAAGATGTAACAAAAGAACCTAGAGGAAAGGTTGAGTTCTGATTGTGTAATGAAGTACAAGGACCAGTTAAGACAGTGATGACATAATGTATTGATAATATACTTAAGGTTACAAATGTTGGCTATATTAAGAAAGTTTAAAAGAACAAGTTATACAAAGTTTATCTACCAAGCTTGATCAAGTGGATAGTAGGTGCCAAGAAAAGTTAGTGAAAGCCAAGCAGAAAGTTAGTTGGAGCCAAGTGAAAGCAAATTCTATTGGATGCTGAGCAAGACAGTTGATGTCGAGTAAAATTTAGTTAATGCCAAGCATCAATAAACTTTAGTTGATTCCAAGTGATTTTATAGTTGATGTCAAGAAACATAGTATGTGCCAAGCATCAGAAGGTTGATAATGCTAAGCTGCTACATTATGTTAAAAATTTAAGATTTGTTGAATCTTAGTCAACAAGTTTTTTTTCTTGAAACTTGTGAACTAGGAGGAAGATAAGGATGATGAGCTGGTGGCATAGAATTTCATGTAAACCATTTTTAGGTGAATTCAAAGTAGATTCTAGGAGAAATTTCTAGAAGAAATATGTGATATGGGATAGATACATTCTATCCTACCTAATCCATCTAAACCTAAATTGGACAATGGAAAATGAGCAGGAAAAATATCCTAATTTCCTTTTTATAGGAATGTTTGGTCATGAAGAAAAGATGTCATGTGTGAGATCCTAAGGAAGAGAAGGAGTTAAAGGTTTTGCTTCATTAAGTGACTGTTACCTCTGGTTTTACCGCCAAAGATTTAAATTCAAATCCACAGCTTTTTCAATGGTTAGCCTAAAAAATTATTATTTTAATGTCCCGACCCGCGAGTTTTCTTACCGTCAGATCTAAGCAGATCGACGGTAAGCGCCATCGCATTATAAAGAAAGTGCACATATTTTACGATGGTGCGATGATGCCCTGGCAACACATTGCAAGGGTGGGTCCAGAATTTGGCAGATCAAAAGTTTCACGGCAGTGGGCAACGGGTTTTCATGGGCCAGAGGTTCCAAAGACCGGCAAGGCGCCATGGCGCCAATAGAAAACCAATGCATTTTCTGATGGTGACATAGCGCCCAAATGGAAAAGTTCATCACGACGAAGAATGAGTAGACAGGTGGGTCCCGACGATACTCCGCATGTATAGTTTGTCAGCCCAGTGTCGTGGTGATAAATCAGAAGTAGTCGCGTGTAACCAGGATGGAGTCTCTATCAGTACGATTAGCACAGTCAAGGTTTATGATCTCCACCGTCGGATTGGATTGCATCAACAGATGGTGCCATCTCGTTATGGCGGAGATGTGTGGATTTTATCATGGCGACATAGCGCCCATCTGCCACGTGGCCGTTCTGTGGATCAAGTCTTGGGTTCGCCAGTTGGTGTTCATCAAACCAATCAGATGATGCCATGTGTATGTGTCAGAACACGGTGTACCGCGGGTCCAATAGTTTTCAAAAGGGATGGCGAGTGAAGTACGACGTCAGTCCGACCGTCAGATCTGCAAAGATCTACGGCTGGCACTATCTCGCCATCAGGAACTGCTTAGACTTTAGCATCAGCGACATAGCGCTTGTGCGCCACATGTCCTGGCGAGGCTGCATTTCATGCCGCCAGAAGCAGTTAGGGTTGGATGATCGACAAAACAACAGATAGATGCCACGTATCCGCGGGCTCGATGAATCACGAGAAAAGGAAGGTCGCAAGAAGTTAGATCTGTGACCGTCAGATGAGAAAAGATCAACGGTAGGTGCCATGTCACCTTAGTGAAGCTGCAAGATTTTTACCATGGTGACATCGCGCCCAATTGACGCATGTCGGTGGGGTCAGGTCTCGCCGGATGCATCATTGAGGTGGCACCAATTTGGATGGGCCCAGCCACAGGAAAGAGGGTCCATGGTGAATCAGAAACAACCACGTGTGCCAAGTCAGAACACAGATATGTCGAGGGGCTAAATTTCTTGATACGACTAGTGCATTAAGGGGTGGGTTCTCCACCATCAGATCTATAGAGATCTAGGGTCGGCGCTATCTCGCCATGGAGGAACTGTGCAGATTTTACAATGGTGAGTTAGTGCTTGGAGGACACGTGTCCTCGCGGGTCTGGTTTTTGATGTGGCAGTTAGCTAACGGCCAACGGTTAGATGGTAAAGGTGGCACGGTTAGTTCGATGAAGGCAGTCAACCGCGGAAGGACTCTCCAGGTAGAAAAACAAAGAGATATGATTGGCCCGCGTGGCCTAGTCAACATATAAGAAGCCTAGTCGACTGATAGGCTAGGTCGATTCATGAACCAAGAAGCAGAGATGATCGACGTTATCTTGCAATCTGATCTTCGCGATCATTTCTGACCTACCAAGAATAAATGCAAGATATAAGGACACTCCACCCATTCAGTTGGCTCATCTAACCTGTCAGGGAATGTTGTGGCACCATTCTGTCTCCTCCGAGATCCTTCTTAGAAGGATATGAGATTTCTTGGTATACAAGTCAGGATTCAATCAGATCTCCGATTGGATTTTTAGTATGGAGTTAATGCCAGTAGGTGAGAAGTGAATGTAATGCAAAAATCTTCAGTTATGCCTAAGCTATAAAGGTAATTTTGTGATCTATTCTTGGGGTCGACTCTTCCTGGTTTTCTCTACTACTACTTGCAGACTTGTAGTGTAGAATCCCTGTGTCTCTGAGCTACATAGTATCCTGTGTCATGCTCTTCAGTGGTCAATGTGCATGTGCTTCTTTTGCCTCTCATTGATGCATTATTGAGATTAGTGGTCCACATACTGTATCTATCTTTGGCCTATTGGATAATATACAAGTGAAATCTCCTTTTCCTGGCATCATTCAGTTGGTTTTCTGATCTATATGTGACTATTGATCGATATAAGTCTAGACGTGTATGACTTTTGTATATTACCCTAGTTTTGTAGTGCATATATGGGCAGGAATGAGTCTGAACACTCCGTTTTGGTGCATCACCGCCTTAGATTAGACTAGGTAGATTTGCTTTAACGCTCTCTTTCTCCCTTTCCCTTCTGAGAATAGATAGGTGCACCCTGACAGTAAGAGGAAGCTGGCCTTCTCCGGAGACTCAACCTCGTAGTTCAAGTCCCACAGCTTGGAGGTTGTTTCCATGTTTCACTAGGTTGTTCTCGTGCTTAGGCCTTGGACAAGGGTGTAAACCTAAGTGACAACAGTTTTTGGCACACCCGGTGGGACCCATATCAGAAGATTTCATGTCTACTGGTGTCAAAAGAAGAAAGAGTTTCTGAGATTAATGCTGAAGAAGTAGTGTTGGCTTCAGTATTCAAGCCTTCAAGAGGCTGATTCATCAAGTACTTGGTGACTCTGAACATCAACAAATCTAGTTTCAGGCCAAAGTTGCAGAAATTCATGCCCAGAGCTGAAACAAGGGCATCTTCTAGAGGTAATTTTTAATATCAAGAACTCTCACTTTCAAGTCCTAGAATAAGGAGGGCTAGAGATTCATTATCACCAGTTAGAGGTGGAATAACAGTTAATATACTTGTAAGATCTGTCTCTACTCCTCCTACTGTTCGAACTCAGCCTAGATTTCCATCAGCACTCATCAATAGAACACTTGTTTATATGGCACAGCCAAGAGTTCATTGTTTTTCCACCTTTAATGGTGGAATTCCTCTATTGTTAGCCCAAAGACATGATATACCAGTAGCTACACTAAAAAGCATACCTAATTTTACTGGTGAAACTTCTATTTCCCCCCTAGAGCATATCCAAGAGGTAGCGAATGTCTGCAATATTCATGGTATTACAGAAGATGATGTTGCCGTCAGACTTCTAGCCTCATCTTTAAAAGGAAAAGCATTACAGTGGTATAGAGGCTTAGCTCATGGTTCCATAACTGATTGGGATGGACTAGGAGTAGGATTATGCAAACATTTTGAGGATAAGAGTGACCATTTGTCACTACTAGAGCAACTGACTACAATAAAAAGAGCCCCCCATGAATGTATGACTGATTTTAATTACAGATTCCAAAAGACATGGGATAGAATACCTACTATAGTGAAACCTACCCCTGGTAATGCCTTCTTGCATTACCTTAGAGATTTCAATAGTGACATTGCCACCACAATCCAAACTATGGGAGGAGATACATTACCAAATGCTTATGAGATAGCTATAAAGGCTGAGAATATCCTAATACAAGGTGGAAAGTTAGCCCCAAGGCCTCCTATGCCTTTCCTTCCTGATGTTCCCAACCACCAACCAGCGATAGCCCCTCTTCCTACAACTCCTACGTTACAAGCCCTTACTCCAGTCCCCCAAGCTTCCACATCCTCAAACGGAATAGATGAACTCAAGGAAATGCTCCAAGGTCTAGTGCTAAGCACAGAAAAAAAAGAGAAGACCCTGGATAAAAAATTACAAGAGTAGGGGAGGGAGTTGAAGAACCAAGGGAAGAGATTAGAGGATAGTTTTTCTCTAATACAAAAGATGAGTAACAAGGTGGTGGGCTTAGAAAGGCAGCAGGCCCAACTTGGCAAGCCTCCCCAATTGCAATATTAGGCTCCAAGTGGTGGTAGGCCTCCTAATCAGTGGAATAGCTCTTTTGATCAGAATAGGCAGAATAGCCATGCTTCTACTTCAAGCTCAAATCAGAACAGAGCTATAGTCCCTCAAAATAACTTGGCCCAAGACCAAGATTTTTGTCCCTCATGTAACTATTCTTATACCTACTGCCTATGTCAGAAAGTAGAATCTTATTTGACCCTAACTGTCTAGGAGTCCACAGTAAAGCAATCACATAAGGAAGATCATCCCAAGGAGGCCTCATATGTTCAGAGGTAGGGTGATTGCTCTTTTATGAATCACCAGATAGAGGAGCATTGTAATGTAAACCAGGATTCCGTTGCTCATAACACAAGAAGCAAGAAGAGAGCTATGGAACATGCTGCTCCTCCTTCTCCTAAGCAGGCCTCAACTTCAACTGTTATACCTAACACACAAACAGCAAATGAGAAGACAAACACTTCACAACAGCAAAAGCAAGGTCCAAGAAATGAGGATGCAAGTGATCCTTTTGTTGCCCCATCTCAACCTCTCATAAGTGCAACTCCCAAAGTTTCTACCAAAATTCCTAACGCACCATTGAGTGTGGTAGAGAAAATGAAGAAGACCAATGTAAACATTTCTATGTGGGATGTTGTTGCTACCATACCAATGTAGAGGAAGATGCTGCAGCAAGAATTGGAAAGGATTGAACCCAAGGATCAGTCATCTACCATGGAGAGTGCCACTAGTTTAGTACAACCAATAGGAGATGTGGAGACAAATAAAAAGGTTAGACCTCCTCCATTTTATGTTTCTCTGATTATAGGGGGCAAATTAGTCCATAATTGCATGATAGATTCGAGGGCTAGTAGCTCAGTAATGCCTAGGTGTGTTGCTGATGCTTTAGGGATGAAATATGAGCCCATTGTTAGGGATGTGTTACAACTAGATGGGAGTACTATCAAAACTGCAGGCATCCTTAGAAGTGTGGAAATGGCCCTACATGCATGCCCTAGTTGTACTATGATTCAAGACATATCTGTTGTTGAGGTTAAGCCCTATTTTGCCATCTGTCTTTCAAGAGACTTCACTGCTCAAATTGGTGGATTCATATTTGCTGATTGGTCTTACATGTCATTTAAGACTAGATATGGGGCCAATGCTTCAATAAGAGCAGAACCTCAAGCCCTTCATCACACTAAACCCTACACTCCCAACTTCATCAATATGAATTGCCCTATCCTAGAGATGGACGAAAATAACATAGTAAACAAGCCTGTCACTTCCATAGCAGAGATTCTTGATTTCTTCTTAGATGAGTGGGAAAATACATGTCAGTTTGAGCCTATGTCGAAAACCCTTGAGACAAGCCTTAATACATATTGCATAATAGAGAAAGAGGTTCAAGTTCCTGACCTTGTTAGGACTAATGACGACATAAATGGAGTATGGAGTATGTACTTTGATGGCTCAAGGAATAGAAATGGATCAGGGGCTGGTGTTATGTTGATCTCTCCTGCACAAATAAGATACTACTTCTCTTTTAGGTTCCAATTCAGTTGTACCAATAATGTCGCCGAGTATGAATCCTTGATCCAAGGTCTCCTACTTGCCCAAAAGAGGGGAATTCAAGCCTTGAAAGTATATGGGGAAAGTGAGTTGGTAGTGAACCAAGTGAGAAATCAGAATATCACCAAAAATGGCCTGCTCAAGTCTTATAAACACAGAGTCTGGGATTTGCTTGAGGGTTTCAATGCATTTAATATTCAGAGCATTCCTAGGAAAGAAAATAAACATGCTGATAGACTTGCAGCAGTGGGTGCATCATATGATGTGCCAGGGAATCTTGAGGAAGATAAGAAGCAAAAAATAAGGGTAGTGGTAAGGCCTGCTATTCCTAATAATAATACTCATTGGCAGGTGTTTGAGTCTGATGAGGAAATTGTAAGTTTCTTGCAGAATGAGGCAGAATTCTCAAAGAGAAATCAGTCAAGACTACAAGATCAATATGGTGATCAGATTATTCACCTCAGTTCCAACAAGTTGCCCAAGGGTCTCATTACCTTGGAAAGTATCTTTAACCCTAATGATCAAACAAGAGGCAAAGGGATGAATCTAGCTACAGAAAAGGATGACCATGCCCCAGTTACTATTGCTGATGGAAAATCTCTTAACATGGGGAAGGTATGTTCTAAAGCTGAGCAAGAAAATTTCATTCATCTATGTCAAGAATTTAGTGATGTATTTGCTTGGACATATGATGATTTAAAAGGGTTTGACCCTAGTTTGTTTCAGCATACCATAGATTTAGTTGATAGGGTCAAACCAGTAAGGCAAAAATAGAGGCCAGTGAATCCAAAGATTGAACCTTTAATGAGGAAAGAACTATCCAAACTGATTGAGGCTAACATAATTTTTCCTATCAAACACTCATCATGGGTGGCTAACCTTGTCCCTGTGAGGAAGAAGAATGGAGAAATCGGATTGTGTGTGGACTTTAGGGATCTTAATTAGGCTTCCCTTAAAGATCACCATCCTCTCCCTTCTATGGAGCATATTCTGTCCAAGGTCAGTGGGTCAAGGAGATTCTCTTTTCTTGATGGGTTTTCTGGTTATAACCAAGTGCTAGTTAAAGAGTCTGATAGATACAAGACAACATTTACTACTAAATGGGGCACCTATGCTTATTGCAAAATGCCATTTGGATTAACAAATGCAGGTGCCACATTCCAAAAGGCAATAGAGGTAGCTTTCAAAAGATTAATTGACAAGTTTGTCTTAGTATACCTTGATGATATAACTGTGTATTCCAAGAATGTGGAAGATCATCTTGATCATTTGAGACAGGTATTTCTAAGATGTAGAGATTTTGGGGTTTCTCTCAACCTAGCCAAATGTGTCTTTGCTACAAACCAAGGGAAACTATTGGGACACATTGTATCTAAAGATGGATTAACCATTCATCCAGAAAGAACAAAAGCAATACTTGCCCTTCCTCTCCCTAAACACAAGAAAGGGCTGCAAAGTTTCCTTGGTAGGATAAATTTTGTAAGAAGGTTTATTCCTAATCTTGCTACCATGGTGAAACCCCTTAGAGCCATGCTCAAGAAAGATATGGTCTTCTTGTGGACCAAGGAGGGGAAGGAGAGTTTTGAAAAGATCAAGGCAGCCATAGCATCGGCCCCTACCCTCATGAACCCAAATTTTGAGAAAGATTTCATCCTCTACACTTTAGGTGGTGAGTCAAGTATTTCTGCTGTCTTGACTCAAACAAATGACAAGAATGAGGAGCAGCCCATAGCCTTCTTTAGTGAAGGGCTTAAGGAATATGAAGATAAATATAGCTTTGTTGAGAAGCAAGCCCTTGCAGTCATTAGAGCCTTGAATAAATTTAGACACCTCTTATCCCACAATAGGATCCATTTGTTGGTGCCCCATGCAAGTGTAAAAGACTTCCTGCTAAGCAAGGACATCAGTGAAAAGAGGACTAGATGGATCACTAGGGTAATGGAATATGATGTTGATATTCAGATTACTAAATTGGTAAGAGGAAGAGGATTATGTAAAGAAATGTTATCAGATTAGAATTCAGATGAAGAAGTTGCCATGGTAATAGCAGAGCAGCATGAGGAAAGAAATGCTGACGGTCCAAGGAGTTGGATAAATGACATGAAGAATTTCTTATTAGGGAATGGATACCCTCAGGGATTGGACAGAACCAAAAGAAGACAATATAGACTGCAGTCCATTCCTTATGTTGTAATTGACGACATCCTATTCAGAAAGGATTTTAATGGGACCCTGTTGAGATGTATTGAAGAGGATCAGGTTGAGAGGATGATTAAAGAACTTCATTATGGCCCTGATGGTGGCCACTTCTCTGCAAGAACAACTGCCATGAAGATCATGAGGGTTGGATATTACTAGCCATCCTTGTTTCATGATTATCATAGGTATGTGAGAAAATGTAAGAAGTGCGCTTTCTTCTCAGGCAAACAGAGACTTGCAGCTCTTCCTCTTCATCCCATTCAGGTGGATCAGCCCTTCACCCAGTGGGGGTTGGATTTCATAGGCCCCATTAATCCTCCATCTAGTGCAGGTCATAAATGGATCTTAGCTGCTACCGATTATTTCACTAGGTGGACAGAGGCAGTTGCCTTGAAGGATGCTACAGAGCCATCATTTGTTGAATTCCTTGATGGAATTGTATCTAGGTTTGGAGCTCCTTCTACTATCATCTTAGATAATGCCAAATCTTTTGTTGGAACCCAGATTTGTGCATGGGCAATGAGTCACAATATCTACCTGAGCACATCATCGAACTACTATCCTCAAGGTAATGGTTTGGCTGAATCTTCCCACAAAAATCTGATCAAAATTATGAAGAGGACAATAGAAGACAATCAGAGGGCTTGGCAGAAGAAATTAAGGACTGCTCTATGGGCTGATAGGATAACACCCAAGAGATCTATTGGGAATTCACCTTTTGTGCTAGTATATGGTAGGGAAGCTAGACTCCCAATTTCATTGGAGTTCCCATCCTTGGAGTTAGCTCATCAGCTGGAACTAGTTGAAGATGATGCCATGTCAGTAAGAATGGCAGAACTACTTGAGTTGGAAGAGAAAAAAAATAGAGCTATGCAAACCCTAGAGATACATCAGTAGCAGATGAAGAGGAATTTTGATAAGAGGGCAAGGGCCAGAATCTTCAGAGAGAGAGATTTAGTTCTCAAGTGGGACTCAGACAGAGCAAAACTAGGAAGACACTCCAAATTTGACCCACTATGGAGCGGCCCTTATCGGATTTCCAGTTGCAAATAGGCCAACGTGTTCCAGCTAAGTAGGCCAAGTGGTGAAATTCTACCCATTCTAGTCAATGGGATCTATCTGAAGCCCTGTTTCTGAAGGGTTGTGAATCCATGTACATAGTTAATCTAGTTGCTTCCTGTTTGTTTCTGTTTTGCAATAAGTGCATGAGCACATGGCTCTCTTCTTGAGTTGTCAGTTTCTGAAGTTTTGACATGTCTCACGCTGCTGAGGAGGTCCTATTTTTTGTTTCCAATCATAGAAGAAGAGCTAGAACCTTAAAGGTTTTCAATGTTTTGATTTCCTCTTTTAGGGTTAAGGGTTCTTGCAGCTCTCAGTTTCATGCCTTCCAAGTCCTCTTTCCGACTCCATAGCCCAATGGATCATTCTCAGGCACTGGTCATGCATTGAGCAGGCTCATGCCCCCTGCGAGTCGCCAGAAGTGTTACCTCTGGTTTTACCGCCAAATATTTAAATTCAAATCCGTGGCTTGTTCAACGGTTAGCCTAAAAAATTATTATTTTAATGTCCCGACCCATGAGTTTTCTTACCGTCAGATCTAAGCAGATCGACGGTAAGCGCCATCACGTTATAAAGAAAGTGCATGTATTTTATGATGGCACGATGACGCCCTGGCGACATGTTGCAAGGTTGGGTCCGGCATTCGGCAGATCAAAAGTTTCACGGCGGTGGGCAACGGGTTTTCACAGGCTAGAGGTTCCAAAGACCGGCAAGGTGCCATGGCGCCAACGAAAAACCAATGTGTTTTTTGATGGCGACATAGCACCCAAATGGAAAATTTCATCACGGCGAAGAATGACCAGACAGGTGGGTCTCGACGGTACTCCACATGTATAGTTTGTCAGCCCAGCATCGCGGTGACAAATCAGAAGTAGCCGCGTGTAACCAGGCTGGAGTCTCTATCAGTACAGTTAGCACAGTCAAGGTTTATGATCTCCACTGTCAGATTGGATTGCATCAACGGATGGTGCCATCTTGCTATGGCAGAGATGCACAAATTTTATCATGGCGACATAGTGCCCATCTGCCACGTGGTCGTTCTGTGGATCAAGTCTTGGGTTCGCCAGTTGGTGTTCATCGAACCAATCAGATGATGCCATGTGTATGTGTCAGAACATAGCGTACCATGGGCCTAGTAGTTTTCAGAAGGGATGGCGAGTGAAGTACGACATCGCTCTGATCGTCAGATCTGCAAAGATCTATGGCTGGCGCTATCTCACCATCGGGAACTGCTCGGACTTTAGCATCAGCGACATAGCGCCCATGCGCCAGTGTCCTGGCGGGGCTGCATTTCATGCCGCCAGAAGCAGTTAGGGTTGGATGACTGAAAAACCAATAGACAGATGCCATGTATCTGCGGGCCTGACGAATCATGAGAAAAGGAAGGTCGCAAGAAGTCAGATCTGTGACCGTCAGATGAGAAAAGATCAACGGTAGGTGCCATGTCGCCTTAGTGAAGCTGCAAGATTTTTACCATGGCGACATCATGCCCAATTGACGCGTGTCGATGGGGTCAGGTCTCGCCGGATGCATCACTGAGGTGGCATCGATTCGGATGGGCCCAGTCGCAGGAAAGAGGGTCCACGGCGAATCAGAAACAACCACGTGTACCGAGTCAGAACACAGATATGTCAAGGGGCCAAATTTCTTGATACGACCAGCGCATTAAGGGGTGGGTTCTCCACCATTAGATTTGTAGAGATCTAGGGTTGGTGCTATCTCGCCATGGAGGAACTGCACGAATTTTACAATGGCGAGTTAGCGCTCGGAGGACATGTGTCCTTGTGGGTCTAATTTTTGACGTGGCGATTAGCTAACGGCCAGCGATTAGATGGTAAAGGTGGCACGGTTAGTTTGATGAAGGCGATCAACTGCGGAAGGACTCTCCAGGTGGCAAAACAAAGAGATATGATTGGCTCACGTGGCCTAGTCGACATATAAGAAGCCTGGTCGACTGATAGGCTAGGTCGATTCATGAACCAAGAAGCAGAGATGATCGACGTTATCTTGTGATCTGATCTTCACGATCATTTCTAACCTACCAGGAATAAATGCAAGATATAAGGACACTCCACCCATTCAGTCGGCTCATCTACCCTGTCAGGGAATTTTGTGGCGCCGTTCTGTCTCCTCCATGCTCCTTCTCAGAAGGATATGAGATTTCTTGGTATGCAAGTCAGGATTCAATCAGATCTCCGATTAGATTTTTAGTATGGAGTTAATGCCAGTAGGTGAGAAGTGAATGTAATGCAAAAATCTTTAGTTATGCTTGAGCTATAAAGGCAATTTTGTGATCTATTCTTGGGGTTGACTCTTCCTGGTTTTCTCTGCTACTGCTTGCAGACTTGCAGTGTAGAATCCCTGTGTCTCTAAGCTACATAGTATCCTATGTCATGCTCTTCAGTGGTAAATGTGCATGTGCTTCTTTTGCCTCTCATTGATGCATTATTGAGATTAGTGGTCCACATACTGTATCTATCTTTGGCCTATTGGATAATATACAAGTGAAATCTCCTTTTCCTGGTGTCATTCAGTTGGTTTTCTGATCTGTATGTGACTATTGATCGATATAAGTCTAGACGTGTATGACTTTTGTATATTACCCTAGTTTTGTAGTGCATATATGGGCAGGAATGAGTCTGAACACTCCGTTTTGGTGCATCACCACCTTAGATTAGACTAGGTAGATTTTCTTTAATGCTCTCTTTCTCCCTTTCCCTTCTGAGAATAGATAGGTGCACCCTGACAGTAAGAGGAAGCCGGCCTTCTCCGGAGACTCAACCTCGTAGTTCAAGTCCCACAGCTTGGAGGTTGTTTCCATGTTTCACTAGGTTGTTCTCGTGCTTAGGCCTTGGACAAGGGTGCAAACCTAAGTGAAAACAGTGACCTAAGAAGAGAAGTCTGCAATGGCATTATAAGCAAGGAGGCTTAAGGAGATGAATGCTTGAAGGGTGGACAAGTTGTCAGAGCTACAAAGTATGAAGGCCAAGTAGAATGGAGGACTAAATAGAGATTTGTAATCTACAAGAGAAGTTGTAAGTTGTATCAAATCAAAGCTGTACTATTACTGTCTAATAATTGTATCAGTGTAGGTTAAATCCTTTGGATTAAAGTTGACCTAACAGTCATTTGTAAATCCTTTAACTGGGTGGCATCCCAAGTGAATGGCCTAAAGTTCTCTAACAAGGCTCACTTCTAATTGGGTGATTGAAATCCCTTAACCAGGTCACATTTAATAGTGTGTATTGTAACCTTTAATGGGGTTGGCCTTTCATAGGGCATCACTTTAGAAGAGTGAAAAGGAGTAGCATGTTATTGGTGGTTTTTTCCAAATTGGGTTTCCACATAAATCATTGTGTCAAGTGTGTTGATGAATCTATTATGTTTCATGCTTTACATTTCTACAAGTTGATTTTATAGTAACATACAAGTGATTGCATAATCCAGTAGGATGCATGCATGGGTATGAATGTTTTATGGGTTCAATAAGATGTGAAAATTTTTATCTATACATTTGGACCTTGGATAACTAATTTACTCCCCCTCTCCCCCTTAGTTATTCTAAAAGTATTCCAACAGTTATACTTTAGGATCTTCTTTCTTGACATTATCTTCCTAATGTTCAACATCTTCTTCATGTATCTTGGCATAATCCTTTTGATGCTCAACACCTATAGTTTATTTCTCTACAACCTATGCTATAACTTGGCATTCACTATTTGTTGCTTCTTTGTAGCTTAATTCTCTGGCTTGGGTAAGGTATGGGAAACACCTTCATCAAAATATTTGAATATGCTGTAGTCTTCATGTTTTGTCTTACATTCAACTTTGTTCCTTTCAACATATTCATCAACATTAATATTTGCACTTTCCACAATATTGTTAGTGTTATAGTTCAAACACTTATAAGCTTTTCTCTTAGTGGAATATTCTAGTAATATTCCTTTATCACTTTCCAAAAAATTTAAATACTTCACATTAGGTGCATACCCATACCATAACTCAAAGGGTTTAATGTTTTATACCTTTCTTGACCTTTAGTTGGTTCAAAGCATAGACAGTTGTACTTGCAGCTTCTCTCCAATATTTATGTAATACATTCTTCTCAATTATTAGTGTTCTAGCATAATCCACGATTGATTTGTTCCTCCTTTCAGCTATTCTATTTTTTGGAGGAGTTCTAGGTGCTAGCATCTGCCTTTTGATTCCTCTATCATTATAGAATATGTTCAATTTATTAGAAATAAATTATCCTCCTCTGTCAGATCTTAAGCACTTCAAAATCTTACTTGTCTCATTTTCAACTCTTTCTAAATACCACTTATTTAAATGAAAAGCATAAAAAATTTCTTTAAGAAACATTATAGTCATCATTCTAGAATATTCATCAACAAACCAAATAAAATATTTATTAATCTTGGTAATCCTCTTACTCTTTTCATCTTACCAATGCTTGCCAAATTATCAAAGTTCACATGGCACAACTATTGACAATTTGGTAATGGAGGTATGTAATTGTTGTCATTTATGGCAACACATGATGTACATTCTTATAGGAAACTTTGGAAATAAAGATACTTAGTGTTTGGTAATTAGAAAATTGTCTAAGTATGAAATTTGGGATACAATAGTGTATTGTATTGTTTATAACTTGTTGTTGACATTATATTATGACTAGAAAAGTTAGATGGAGATAGTATACATGTTGGTGATGATGTGTATATCCTTGGAAGTCAATACAGACTATATGGAACAAAGATATTTATGTTTTAATGAAATAGGACGGCATAATTAAAGGAAAGGATTATTTTGTTTTCAAAATAATTACTTGTCGACTTAGGGTCGACATCCTAGATGTTTACTTTAATTTGTAAAAGTATATTATTCTCTTAGCCAACCTAGTAGTAATTTGTGTAAAGGCATGGTATTTATGCAAAAGACATCTTGCGATAAGAAATGGTGACCATATGTGCTAATTATGATGTTGAGCAATTATATGCAAACTTTTGTAAGAGTGATATATGCAAAGTTTTGTGAAAGCTATTTTATGATCCAAGATTGAGCTAAAGATCAGAGATCAATTAAGGAAGAAGTTATAGTACCTATACTCTAGAAGTCTAATTACTTGTTTGGGCAGTGAGCTATTCTTGTAATTGAAAATGCATGTTTGGGCAGTGGGCTCATCTTGCATCTGTTGTCCTACAACTCATAATAGGGTTGAATCTCCTAATAGGGATCCAGAGTCTCCTAACAAGGACTCCTTATACTAAATTTGTTCATTAACTCCTAAAAGGATCCATCCTCTAACAAGGAAGTTATATATTAGTATATTATCTAGTGGGTATCATCCTCACTAGGATTTTTCCTTGGCCAGGGTTTCCCTGGTTAACAAAATATGGTGTTATGAGTTATCTTTTTGCATGGTTACTATTATTGTTTAGTATTACTTTATTAATTTTTCATGTATGGTTTGAAGTAATAAATAATATCCTGTCAGTGACTAAAGTTTGTAGATTATTGATTCATTCCCCCCTCTCAGTAATCCCTATTTCTAACAATTGGTATTAGATCACAGTTACTTTGAAGAGGCTTAACAACTTGAGTAAGATCCTTGTGGATATGGAAAATTTGATGAAGAACCTTGAAGAGGCACTTGAAATTTTTTATCTCCTTACTAAAGATAGAGACAAGTTGAAGGATAGATATGAAGACTCCAAAGTCTACATTGGGAAATTGAAGGAAAAGATTGAACATCTCAAATCCAAGCCTAAATCTACTAAATTTTGAACTAGTGATGATGACTATTCGAAGCTAAAGACAGAGTACAAGATCTTGAAGCATGAATTTAAGAATAAAAAATATGAAGTTGACTTTAAGAAATGATCCTAGCAAAGTTATATCTGATTTAAAAACTAAGAATATAGATCTAAGAGCAAGTATGGCAAAGAAAACATCTAAATTTGAAACATTGAAAGAAGATCATGAAGAACTTCATAAGTAAAATACTATTATGAAAGGTGAATTAACTCAGTGCAAGTAGTAGCTTGAGAAGCTTTATTCTAGTAGAGAAAATATTGATGATTCAGTGTCAATACAGAGACCTACTTATGATAACATTGCTCTTAGTTGTCTAATTAACATGTCTATGAAGAAACCTGAGATTAGATCAGATCTGAAAGAAAAAGGTAAAATTGATGATAATATTGAATCTAGTCAATTTTCTGATAAACCTAAAGAAGTTGGACAAGACAAGGAAGTTGAAATTTTGTATGAACCAAAGCAAGTGGAATCTCCTAAGGAGAATAGGTATGAATTTGGAGGTAAGTTTTTTTTAGGTAATGAAATAGGTCATATGAAAAGAGATTGTACAAATAAGTCATTTAATCATGTTCAAGAATTTTATTGTCATAATTTTCATGGTATGGGTCATAAAGAAATTAATTGTAGGAAACCTAAGTATGATAATAATAGAACGAATAGTAGAATTTCTAGAAATACTAACCCTATAGATAGAAGAAGATCTAATGAAAGGACACCAAGAGAAGGAAGATCTTATGAAGACAAAAGATAGATCATGTGCTATAAGTGTAACAACTTTGGACACATTACTCAAAATTGCCATGCACTTGATGATTAGTAGAATCCTAGAAGTAGAGCACTAGTATATCAGTTATGCAACAACTTTAGACATACAATATAGCATTGTAGAATGGATAGAAACTTTAGAGATAGAAGGAACAATAGAAGAAACTTTGGAAATAGAAGGAGTGACGGAAAGAAGATAAAAAATGACAGAAGGAACCATGAAAGGAACTTTGGAACTAATAGAGACAATGAGTAACAAAGAAATGTAGTCAATGAACTTCAAGTAGAACTCAATGAGGCATTTGTAAAAGGAGTAGATATATCAAAAGAAAAGTTATATGATGATGAGACAAGAATATCAAAGTCATTTGTTGAGTTTGATTCAACTAAGTTGAATTAATCTTGTTTACAACATTAGAATTTGAGAACTTCATTAAGAGATCAAATTAGAGGTAGCGAAGTTGGGAAAACATGTATCCAATTAAGTTTAGATGGTATCTAAGATTACTTGCAATTTAGAGCTTGTTTAAGAAAGTTATGAAGGAATTAAGAGTTATTGGTAATTCTATAGCAGAAGATGAAAACTATGTTTTTGTAGAGAATTTCGTGAAGCAAAGCCTTAAGGAGCATTTTCATGATGAAAAGAGGCTATAGTAAACCTTGGGTGGCATCTACAAATTGGTTAGATGATCTCGAGTAGTTATTTGATTAGATAATGTAATTGATAGCTTTCTCATGTTTGCAAAGTACACAATTAATACAAGTTCAAGTTGATGGAATAAATGGACTACAGGATTGATTTTCACTTCATTGTGAATACATCCAAAG
This sequence comes from Cupressus sempervirens, assembly GCA_028749045.1. Taxonomy (NCBI): domain Eukaryota; kingdom Viridiplantae; phylum Streptophyta; class Pinopsida; order Cupressales; family Cupressaceae; genus Cupressus; species Cupressus sempervirens. The sequence goes on from CM053792.1 coordinate 705,154,409, forward strand.
CAAAGAGCACTAAGAAGAAACTTGTCAAGGTAACTTCCAAGAAAACCCTATTTTCAGATAAGGTATTTTATCATTTTTTCACAAATTTATTCAATAAAAGTTCATATTTGATAGAATCATGGATATGTGAGTAGTGCACAATGTTGAGAATGAGGACAAACCTAAGTTGAAGGTTGTTTTTGTGAAACTTGTAGAAGGAAACCCTAACTTAGCATTATCCATTACTTTGAACAATGTAATATATTTGGAAGATGTAGGAAGTTATCTGAATAGTAAATTTGAATCTATTGGGATTGAATACATGAACAATAATATGGAATTAGTTTTCAATCATGACATGAATGTGAAGCCCAGATTTGAACATTTAAAGGAACTAGACCTATTTAAATATCATTTCTACTATGAATTGGACATGGATGAGTGGACACAAATCATATTAAGCGGGATACATGATGGAAAAATATGGATGCAAGATAGTGTAATTGATATTTCTATCAACCTTATTCATGAGGTAACTAGTCTTAATAAATAAGGCAATGTACCTATAGGTGAGAAATGGTCAAAAATAAAGTTGAGAGTTATATCAAAGTAGTGTATAGTGGAAAGGCTATGGTGATCAACACCATTAAGAAAGATGATGTAAGATTCCTAAGTAGAATCATTGCCTACTCTATGTGTGCAAGCTCAAAGATTCATGAATTATCAGTTGGATTCATCTATGCAGCATACAAGATATGTGTAGAGAACAAAAAAGTAAACCTCAATGAGATTTTGAGAATGCAATTACTTGAGAACCTAGAAAAGATCAAAAGGACTAAGAATAGTGTGTTTAGATTTCAATCACTAGTCAATAACATATTCTTTCATGTGCTTAAAAGATTCCCATATTTACTAGTCACAAATATAATGAGTAGTGATAGATGTACAATGGAAAAGATCACAAAAGTATGTAGAAGACATCTTGCAGACAAGATATTGGATAGTAGGAATTTGATAATGAAGACATTTCAAAATGAAATCAAAGATTCATGAATTATCAGTTGGATTCATCTATGCAGCATACAAGATATGTGTAGAGAACAAACAAGTAAACCTCAATGAGATTTTGAGAATGCAATTACTTGAGAACCTAGAAAAGATCAAAAGGACTAAGAATAGTGTGTTTAGATTTCAATCACTAGTCAATCACATATTCTTTCATGTGCCTAAAAGATTCTCATATTTATCAGTCATAGATATAATGAGTAGTGATAGATGTACAATGGAAAAGATCACAAAAGGATGCAGAAGACATCTCACAGACAAGATATTGGATAGTAGGAACTTGATAATGAAGACATTTTAGAATGAAATCAGAAAGAGATTTAGAGTTACACCTACAATTATAGATAGATTTAAAGAACACATTTGTATTATGGTTGATACAGATTATACTTATATTCAAGCAGTAGAACCTTGAGAAACATTTCTTGATCCCTTGGGTTATGAATTGAATGATGATATAGTAGTTAATTATATTGATTTATTGTTGAAATCAGAGAAGGAAAAAGTAGAATACAGATTATATTGATTTATGATGAGATTACCCAGTTAGCTCATTAGGCAACCTTGGAGAAGGCATCACACAAGAAGATAGAGTCAATCGTGAAGAAAGCTTTATCAGAGGTTGGTATTACCGAGAGTGAGTCTGAGGCATTTAGGAAAACTGTGAAACAAGAAATACCAAATGTGCAACCTTTGGCAGTAGCTATTGCAGAGACATCTTTAGAATAGAGCATTCTATATGTAGCAGTGTTAGATGCGCAACCTAGTGAGCCAAATAAAACATTTGAACTTGATTCATGGAAGCAATGACCACAAAGACAAAAAGGGTAAAGCAATAAGCCACTAGACTAGGAAAGAGGCAAAAGACATTGTTGACAATTGTTGAATCTAGCAATGAGGAAGAATAAGAACAAGAAGTCAAGCAATTAGAAAAGGTGACAATGTCAAAGCAATTAGTAGGAAAAGGTCAGAACCCTAGAAGCCGAAGATAGAAAATATTAACTTAGCTATTGCTATTGAAGATAACTTTGTTTAGATGAACAAATTCTATGATTTGTATAACAATTTTGAGAAGGATCAGATTGATATCTCTACTGTGAGATACATTATAGCCAATAATATGAAATTGAAAGATATTAAGGGAATGGTGAACCAGAAAGTCTATGAAAAAATTATTGAGAAGAAGGCACCAACAAGAGAAGAATATTTGGAACTTTAGAAGTCTATACTAAAAATTATTTGCAAGATTGATGATGAAGAAGAGATTAAGAGATTACTCAATAATCTTGCACCTTACTTAAGAAATAAGGTAAGACCATTTCTATTTATGGTCAGTGAGAAAGATATTTTAAGAAGTGAAACTACAGTAGCAGTAAACCAGATGTTGACAAAATCTAAGACAACATCTCCACTAGCACCCATAACCTCAAAAGTGTCAGTGAATGGTGGCACTATGTAGATAGATCAGACCAATGTTACCATTAAAATTGATGATACTAATCCATTTGAAGGTTTTGAACTTAATGAACCTAATACTGAAGATAAAAATGGGTTACTTGAAGAAGAAAAGAAGAAAGTGGAAGAGGCTGAGAAAAAATTTCTTGAGGATGAGAAGAAAAGAAAGGAACATGAGGCAAAGTAAAGAATAGCAGAAGAAGAAATAAGAAAGAAAACATAGGAAGAAAAGAGAGAAAATGAAAGAAAGGAAAAAGAAAAGAAAGAAGAAGAAGAAGAGAGAAGCGTAAAAGAGGTAGCCAAGAAACAAAGGGAGGATAACACTAAACCTTCTAGTTCATCTACTCCACTTTCACTTGCAAACTTAGTAACTAATGATGATGATCGAACTAATTTGATCTCATCCTTGTCAAAATTTATTAAGAAGAACAAGATAGAAAAAATTCTACAGAGAACCCTAATGGAGGTTACTAATAGATTACATAGTACTCTAGTAGTGTAGCATAGAGAAGTAGATCTAGAATAGAAGGCATATGTAGTGTTGAAGTCATTTGATGAAGAATTTACTAACCTATTGATTACAGAAGCAAAGGCACATATTTCACATTATGTTAACTTGTTTAGCACCATCTGTCAAAACATTAAGAATTATTTAGTTAGCCTTGATACAAGAACTTCAAAAATGTTAATAGGATGAGAAGATATTGTACATTAAGGGTACTTTATCATATAAATTGACTAAAGACATTGATAGTTAGATTGGAGGTAAGATGAGTGAGCTAGATTCTCTATCCAGTTACAACATCCATCTTGTAAAGTTAATGATTTTAAAGGACAAGTGGCTAGTATTCACAATGATATTAGGAAAATAGTACTTCAAAAGGAATAAATTTTGAAGAGGATATCAAATTTTAGAGAGTCTATTACTCTAAAAATATATTTTGTTGAGAAATAATTGGAGGAATGTGTCCAGGCCAAGGACACCTATTCTAACTTTTTGTATTTAGACCTAAATGTAGTTGAGATTGCATCATATGCTTTATGTACAATTCTCACCTATGTTGAATCAGCCAAGGAGACATGGAAAAAAGGTATGGATAATATTAAGGAAAATTTTGATGATTGCATGAAGATTCTACCAACTTAAAGCAGAAGAACAATATTTTTTATAGCAGATGGATAGTTTTTGGACAGATTTTGACATTTTGACCTTTGTCATTGATGCCAAAGGGGGAAAAGTACACATGAAAATTATTAAGATCGTTAAGAGGAGAAGTATATTTAAGGGGAAAGATACAATAGGTAAAAAAGGATTGCAAAGTATATTGTAAGGGGGAGCATATGTAAAATGAACAAGTTGTAATAGATGTAATGTTAACTATATTATTTTTGTTAAGTTTTTGTCATGTAGCCAATTTTTCCCTTTATTTTTGCCATCAATGCCAAAGGGGGAGATTGTTGAAAATTGGTTAATGGAGGTATGCAATTTTTTTCATTTATGACAACACATGATGTACATGCTTATAGAAAACCTTAAAAATAAAGATTAGTGTTTGGTAATCAAAAAAATTTCTAAGTATGGAATTTGGTATACAACAGTGTATTTTTTTGTTTATAACTTGTTGTTGACATAATATTATGACTAGAAAAGCTAGATGGAGATAGTATACATGTTGGTGATGAAGTATATAACCTTGAAAGTCAGCACAAACTATAAAAAATAAAGATATTTGTGTTTTAATGAAATAGAACAATGGAATTGAAGGAAAATTATTTTGTTTACAAAATAATTACTTGTCCAATTAGGGCCAACATCCTAGATGTATACTCTAAGTTGGAAAATTATATTATGGTCTTACTTGACCTAGCAAAAATTTGTGTAAAGGCATGGTACTTATGAAAAGGACATCTTGCGATGAGAAATGGTGACCATATGTGCTAATTGTGATATTGAGAAATTGTATGTGAACTTTTGTAAGAGTAGTATATGCAAATTTTTGTGAAAGTTATTTTGTGATCTGAGATTGAGCTAAAGATCAGGGATCAATCATGGAAGAAGTTAAAGTACCTATACTCTAGAAGTCTGAATACTTTTTAGGTAGTGAGCTCTTTTTGTAATTGGAAATACATGTTTGGGTAGTGGGCTCATCTTGCATCTACTGTACTAAAACTCCTAACAGGGTTGGAATCTCCTAACAGGGATTCAAAGTCTCCTAACAGGAACTCCTTATATTTAATTTTCTCATTGACTCCTAATAGGGTCCATCCTCTAACAAGGAACTTATATATCAGTATATTATCTAGTGGGTGTCATTCCCAATGGGGTTTTCCCTTTGCCAAGGTTTCCCTAGTTAAAAAATGGTGTTATGAGCTATCTTTGTGCATAGTTATTGTTACTATTCATCATTACGGTATTACTTTGTTATGTATGGTTTAAAGTAAGAAATAATATCCAATTGGTGACTAAAGTTAGTAGATTACTAATTTACCCTACCCCCCGCCCCTCAGTAATCCCTATTTATAACAAAAACCTCATATGACATAACCATATATCTTCATTTTGTGCATACAAACATGTCTCATCAGATAAGTCTAGATAGAACATGTTACCTCTTATCTAGTCACCACTCCCAATTAGTTCACTTTTGACATCAAATATCTTCGCCTTCTTGTGATGAAATTCAACTTTTTATTCTGATTTGTTCAATTGTGAAACACTCAACAAGTAATTATTAAATCCTTCAACCCAATAAACTTTGTCACACTTGATCTTAGTAGTCAATTATATTAATCATTTACCTTTTACAAGATATGGTGCATCATTACCAAACTTAAAATAACCACCTTTATATTGCTTAATGGTTTTAAAATTACTTTTATCACCAGTCATGTGATGTGACCAACCACTACCAATTAACCATCTATCACCTTTACTCACATATGAAATTAATGCAAATTTCTCATCTTCATCAAAATCTTCGTTCATAGATAAATACACAACTTCTTTATTATTTCTATTAGACTCATTTTCAGTTTCTTCTTAAAAAATATAACAAGATTTCGTACCCTTTTCTTTGTATTCCTTGTTTCTTCTATTATCTTTGTCATCTCTTCTACCTTTGTGCTTCCTTTCCCTTCTTTCATCCTTGTCTTCTTTGCCAAGGCATCTTGAAGCAATATGACCAACTTTGATATGAAAAATATATTATAGGAAATTAACCTTTGTATATTTCCCTCTACCTCTTGAAAGTCATCTTTCCATAAACGCTTCAAGCTCATCAAGGTCATCATCAGAGATATCACTATCACTATTCACACTTTTTCCTTTTTCCTTTCTTACTAAAAACCAATTGAGACTTGAAATAAGATTCAATAATAATAGGAGTAAAACTATCAATATTTGACAATTAAAAATTAGTAATCTTACCAACTACACCTTCCAAAGTTAGGTTAATAGTAGGGGTATATCTTAGTTATTGTATTTCATAAACCCTAACAACATAGATAGAAAGTAGAGTTCTCAATACCTTTATAATCATAGTCTCATCATCAATCTTTCCATTTGATCCTATTATAGCATTTACCACCTCTCTAATTCTTCCACAATATTGTACAATATTTTCTCCTTCTATTATTCTCATTTCATCAAATTTGCCTCTCAAGCTATTTGATTTTGCTCTCAAAACATTTTTGTCACCTCCATAGATGGTCTATAGTGTATCCCATATTTCCTTGGTTGTTTTTCATTCCTTTATGTCATCAAACTTGGCATAGCTTAGGGATAATGTAATCTCCAACATTTCTTGGTTGTGTTCTTGCTTCTCTTTTAGTTATTGTATTGTCAAGGGTTTTGGTATCTCCACATATACATTCTCTACATAGTGTATTTCTCCTTCTGCAAATCCTACTAGATGCAACTTCATCAAAGTCTACCATGTAGGGAAGTTCTCTTTGTTCAACCTTGACACTTCCTTTTTGTACATCTTGATCTTCAGCTTCAAGTACCTTCAACATTTTTTGTATAAGCACCAATAGCTTTGATACCAATTTTTAGAATAATTTAGAGTAACTGGTGGGGGGGGTGAATTAGTTATCCTCATGTCTATATGTAACAATTGAACTTTTAATCACTTCAAATACTTTAGATCTAAGAATTTAATAGGTTAGGGATGATGCAATCTCCAACATTGCTTGATTGTGTTCTTTCTTCTCTTTTAATTGTTGTGTTGTCAAGGGTTTTGGTATCTCCACATATGCATTCTCCACATAGTGTATTTCTCCTTCTCCAAATCCTGCCAAATGCAACTTCATCAAAGTCTACCATGTAGGGAAGTTCTCTTTGTTCAACCTTGGCACTTCCTTTTTGTACATCTTGATCTTCAACTTCAAGTACCTTCAACATTTTCTATAAATGCAACAATAGCTTTGATACAAATTTTTAGAATGATTTAGAGTAACTAGGGGGGGGGGGGGGGGGCGGAGGGGGGTGAATTTTTTGTCCTCATGTCTAGATGTAAAAATTTACTTTTAATCACTTCAAATACTTTAGATCTATGAATTGAATAGCTTAATCTCTATATTAGATAATAAGTAACAAACTTGCAAAATGTAAAGCATCTCAAATGACAACCACATGAGTATGACACTATGATTTAACATGAAACCCAATTTGGGAAAAACCACCAGTAACATGTCACAAATTTTTCACTCTTCTAAAGTGAGCTCTATTAGGAGCCAACCCTATTAAAGGTCACAAAATGCATTTTTACATATGACCTTATCAAAGGTTTTAATCACCCTTTTAAGAGTGGACCTGTTAGAGGGCTTAAGAACATTCCATTAGAATGTCACCTTGATTAAAGGATTTACATATGACTATTAGATCAACCTTAATTAAAGGATTTCAATTCTGATACAATACATAGAAATTAACAATAGGTTGATTTGAAAAATAGATCTCACTTTGTAATTACATATCAAAAGTTGGTTCAATAGTTGACTCATTGACTAGCCTCCATTAATATCTCCATCATTGATTCTCTTGGCATCCCTTCAAGAAATCACTCTTTACCCTACCACTTCATTGTTTAGCTTTCTGCTTAAGTTCGCTAATCAACAAAATCAACAACTGCTCCAACCTTGTTAAGCTCTTCCTCAACTCTGATTACTTCTTCATGTTTAGCCCTTGTACCTTCTTAAATAGGTAATTATGATCCTTTTTATAATTAAAAATCATCATATATCCTAGTTTAGGTAAGATTCATCAAATCCTTCCATCATTTGTCTCCTCTTTTATCTTCTAAAAACTTCTCCAAAATTTTACTTGAATGCTTGCATAGAAATGCTCAAACATAGTTTCCCTTGAATTAAATGGTCTAGATCATCCATTCTTATCTTCAACATGCTTTACATATTCTAATAAATCAATTTTGTTGGCTGGAAATCACAATTTCCTCATAATCTATCAAACATTGTCCCTCTACCAACATTGTGTTCTAACACTCAGTCATCACTAAATTACTCATTCATTGCTAACTATTCTATTTGGCACATTTACTGATACTCAACCAATATTGATGCTTGGTTGACACTATATTTTTCTTGACTTATACTATCACTTGGTCATCTCTAACATCACTCGTCATAATCTTCAAGATCCATAATCTTCTACTCTTTTTCTTGATCAAGCCTATGCATTTGGTCTTTCTTTGATCACTTCTTCTAAACTTTAGTACAATTGTCATCTTCACCAATATTATTATTAAATAATCAATTTATGTTGTTAAAGTCCAACTCATTAAGTTCCCATTGTATTTTCTCATAACTCAATCTTTCCTCTACATCATTTTGTTATGTCTTTCTTCTCAAATACTCTTCATCAATCAGCTTGATATGGCACTCTATTAAGATAGAAAACCATCTTACCAATAAGATCTAACATCAATGACAATATAAAAATTGTTCCAATTATAGTTTCCAAAAAAATTCTTCATCAAAATTAACATTTACAGAAGATAATTGACTGGTAACTAGATTAAACACATTTAAATTATATGTAACTTATCCACCTTCTACCATCTTCATATTAAATAAATGCTTCATGAGAAATACCTTGTTTGAAGTGGAGGTCTTTTCATATAGCTTCACTTGGGTTTGCATCAACTCTTCTATCATCTTAGATTTTGTAATATTAAATGTCACCAATTATGCCAAGTATAATCAAATATTTCCAAGTGCATTTCTATTGAGAATATTCCAATCCTCATCTTTCATAGCGGTTAGTTTCTTGGGTTTACCTTGCAATGACCACCATAATTCCTTTTGATAAAGAAATTCCTCCATTTACATTTTTCATAACTAAAAGTTCTACCCAGTTAACTTCTCAACCTTCAACTTACCCTCGTCTTCCATCACTCCCAATCAACCTTGAGACCTTCTTATAGAGGATAATTGAAAACAACCTTTCTCTGATACTACTTGTTAGGATTAAAGAGATGGAAATAAAAATTATATGTCAATATAACTAATGTCCAAAAATAGTAAATCACATAAAAGAGAACATAAAACACAAATATTTAATGTGGTTCTCCCAATCCCTGGACTATGTTCACCAATCAATGATTCCAATATTCTTATTATCTAGTGATTATAATTTGCAATCCCTTGCAACTCATTGCCACTGCAAAAAGCTACAATCTCATCATACATTATCAAAATCCCTAACCCTATTCCATTTTATACAAGTTTTTTGCAGCTTACAAAATTAGCAATGGAATAAGTCATACAATAGAAAAAATAGTAGTCGAAACCTATTACAATAATAATACTGTTCAATATTTTAGGGGTGTAGCCCCTCCAAAACCCCTGTGGGGGTGTTTCCCCTCACCCATTTTGGTATCTCTAACTATTTTTATCTATTAGTGTCAAACACTTAGCCATTTACAAGGTAGAGTCAGATGGTCATCACTATGCCTGAACTCGATAGGAGCTTAGTAATATTATTGTCATCAAGTATTTTCAATATAAGTTGATCTCAATACATACTAATTAGTTCAATTATATTGATGTTGAGTTACAATAAAGCATAGTAGAGACTAAGTATCAACAGAGTGTCGACTATCAAAAACTATAAGTGTCGAGCAATTCAGAGTTTACATACAAGTCATGAATGATACAAAATTTGAGGTAAATTATTTTCAAGATGACATAGAATGAATATTTAATATTTTTAGATGTTTTTACAAGAGAGTTTACATGTTTTATGACATGGATCACAAATCCCTATGTTTTGTGATCAATGAATCATATGAAGAGGTGAAACAAGGAAGTATTTTATGATACTCATTAAATAGAGAAGACTCTAGCCTAGATGGAGTGAATGTGTGTATGATAGACAATGTAAAGAGAGGAGTAATATGTGTATGGTGAAGTGAAGGATCAACATTAGAGCATAATCAAGTAGAAGTCTTTTATTATTTCTTAATAGAGAAAGCAACCTAGTCAAAGTAGTGAAGGGGTAGTAAAGCTTTATTAGATCAGAGAGAGGATTAGTTTGTAAAGAGGAGATGCAAAATTAGATTATAGAGAAAATAGAGGGTTAGGTACTAAATCAGTTCTAATTAATTGAATCAAGGTAAATCTCTTAACAAAGTGTTCTCAACAAATTTATGTAAATCTCCTAACAGATTCCTTACTTTGTTATAAGTGTGAGATCCTCTAACAAGGTGAGACCTAATAGTCTCAAAATATGTTAATAGGGAAGACCCTTCATAGGGTAGATCATATTTTATGGTAAAAAATTGTAACCCTAATAGTTTAACTTTACTATTGTAGTAGTGAATATTTGTGGATGTCATCCCCACCCAAGTTTTACCTTCACCTTGGAGGGGTTCTAGGTAACTAAATATTGTAAAGTGTGTTTTATTTTCATGCATGTAATAGATTAGATCTACATGTTACAAAAAGTTTATTTACAAGCTTTACATGCATAAGAACATTGGTGAATGTATGAAAGTACAAGTGTTTAAGATCCTGATTCACCCTCCCCCCCGCTAGTATTTTGGTGTACAATTTATACTCCCAATAATTTGGTATTAGATGAATTTGTTCTCTTGGATAAGATTAACCAATTAGGGATTAGATCTTGGAGATGGAGGCTGATAAATTGGACAAGGTTATTGACAATTAGGTGATTGGCATTTAACTCATACTATAGAATCTTGAGAGAGAAAGAAAAGGCATGAAGAAATCCCTAAAAAGAAGAAAGGAATTGGCTATCCAAGATAAGAAATTTTCCTATGAAGAAGTTGAGAAAGAAGGACTTTTTGAACCAATCAATCCAAATGAAAAAGAATCTATAGACCTACTTAAAAAGAAAGGACTCTTGAAAATCAAAGGACTAAAAATGAAACATGAAATCCAATTAGTAAGGATATGTGAAGTGACCAAGAAAAGGAAGAAAGTTGAGGAAGACAAAATGGTAATGGAAACTAGGCTTGAAAAAAGGATATTAGATGTGCAAAAGTAAACACATACTCAAGTGGACATGATGAATCAATTAATGCTTAAAAATCACAAACTAAACCAAAAGGATGTATAAATAATAGATCTCATATCATAGAAGGACATACTAAAGAATGAATTGCAAACTAAGAAAGAACTTGTGGAAAGACTCAACAAGCCAAATGAAGCAATAAAATATTTTGAAGATCTTATGAAGTCATCTAGTAGTATTGATGGTTTTGGACATTCATGTACTAAGCAAGGGGAATCATCCAAAGGTGGAGAACTAGAAAATGAAAATCCTAAAGAAAAACCAACATGCTATCACTATGGAAAACTTGGTCATACTAAAAACATCTATAGAAGAAAACATGGTATGAAAAATCCTAAACCCAAATTTACTAGTCATTGTCTTTTCTACAAGAAATAAGGACATCAAATAGATGAGTTTAGCTCAAGAATGAAGAATGCATCAACTATACCTATATTTGAAGGATATTGCTATAACTACAAGAAGTATGGATATAGAGCATATGAATATAGATCATAGAAATAACCCTATTAGACAATCAAATGCAAAATTATGCACATAACAATACAATTTCCAAGTGTCACAAATTTGGACATTTAAGTAAGAATTGCAAGACTCAAGTACCACCAGTAAATCACAACAATAAGAAAGGAAAAGGTAAAGTGGATATTGAGCAAGTAAAGACAGAGATGAATCAAACATGGAAGAAGAAGGAAAAAGATGGAAGTAGTCTAACAAATGGAGTTAAGGTCACCAAATCCAATGGAAAGGGTGATCATGTCATCTCAAAATGAGAAATAGGTATGTATGGAACTTTATATTCAATTGATATATCATACATCAGTGCCTAACACAAAATGTGCCAAAGTTCATATTATCATTGTAAAGATGCACGAGAACACTTTTGTGAAAAGACTAGTACAAAAGAACTAGTCATACAATCAATATTGAAAATTGGTAAATTATCTATATTGACTAATCATTGCAATATGGATTGAGCACTTAAGAAGTAAATTGGTGTATAGGCCAAGTTAGATGTAAGAGATTGAGTTGTATAATGAAGACTGAGATAGTTGACTTCCACCTACCTAATTACACAACATTAATGGATACCCTAAATTGATCAAAGGAAGGAATATGTAAACTTTTGAGCACATTATTTCATAAATTACATACAAATTTCAAGAGCACAGAGAAATTTGGCAATTTGATTGATTGGCAAAGAGATTTAAAGGCAATTTGGAGCAAATCTGAGAATGAAAGATTGATTGAGTAAAGACTTGGAAGGTGTCATGTTATCTAGTGAACTAAAGAAGTTTAAAACCCTAATGAAGTAGTGGTAGCATCATCAACCATATGAATGAGCCAAGAGGTTAGTAAGATTTAATTGGTGAAGAATGATGGTTGTCCTTCACTAAGTTTCGTGTCATTCTAGAAATTGTAATGAAAAGGACCTCAATGGGTGCACTATCCTTGATACTGCCCAACATTATCATGATTCATGATGTGAGGTATTGTTACAAGTGTAATACTAGAGAAGTGGGAGATTATGAAATACATATATCATGTGAGAAACTATGTAATGAAGGAATTTTGAAGAACACGTTTAAACTTGTTGAAAAGAAAGGGTTAACTTATGCCCTACAATTCCAATGAAATTTCAAGATTAAATGGATTAAATTTGTTCTGAGAAGAATCCATGATATGAATTTTTGGCTATAGAATGGACCCATTGAGGTTATGAAGAAAATAATTCCCAAAGCTATAGGCTATCCAACCCTAGATAAGAAGAAAACCATGCAATGCCTAAGTCAAGAGGAAATTGAGGCAAACAATGGTACTGAGTAGAATGGGTGAGGACTATACATTACAAACATTTCTGATCTATTGGTTGAATTTTTTAGTGAGGGTTATTTCCAAAAAAAATTACTAGTCAAGTAGGCTAAATAGTGTGCCATGTATGGCAGTAGATCAAGCATGGAAGATATGTTAGAATATATAGTACACCAATATAACTAAGAGGGTGGGGGGTGAATCAATTATCTAACTATTATCATAGTTATCAACCTTATTAAATATTAACCATATGAGAAATATAACAAGATACTCATGCACAAGGACACTAGATATGTTAACTAGGGAAACCCTTGATTAGAGGGAAAACCTTGATGGGGATGGTACCCACAAGATGATGTACTAATATAAATATTCCTTGTTAGAGGATGGAACCTATTAGGAGTGTATAACAACATTCAGTACATATCAGTCCCTGCTAGGAGACTTTGAATACCTGTTAGGAGATTCGAACCCTATTAGGAGTTGTGCCAACCCTATTAGGAGTTGTGGAAAGTAGATGGACCCACTATCCAAATAGCTTCAAGGGAGAGACAAATGAACTGACTATCCAAATGATCAGTGTATTATTCCTTATAGAATAATATAATTATACTATAGTGATCCTTCCTCTTCCTCTTCATATTTCTTGTAAACTAGGCCTCTGATCCTTCTGATCTTGTTAGTAGATCACAAACCTTACATCTAATAATCCATTGGATTGTTTAGTCGCATTCACAAAACACTCTACTCCTTTTTGCACTTCCTTGATTACTTTTCTCTCAATACTTTATCACACACTCTTACAAACAAGGAAAACATCTTTCCTTTACCTAGTATCTTCAAAATAAATCCTTGAGTTGGCCTTGAGGCTTTCCCAATTAATTATAATAAGATTATTACTTAATTCATAATTATAATAGCATTATCAGCTCATAGTCTATACAACTTCTCACACGTGTGATACTAGGGCTTGTGCACTTGCTGACATCACCATTTTGTCTTCTATCTCTAACTAATTGTGCATCTCTAGATTATATCTCTATTAGAAGATAGAAATTAATCACTAGAAACTGCTTCTCAAGTACTTTGTCTTTGTATTACTCACTATAAATCAAGCATATATTTTGTATGTCTTCAACTTACTTTACGTGCATTGAGCCTCATCATTAGGACATAGTGTGGAATATGTCCTTACTCGTGCATCATGTGGAAATCAAAACTTTTTCTGTATGACCTTGATCTCTATTTGCTACTCTAGTACTCTTTACAGACTTACTATTATATTGACATCAATGACAAACATATTCATGAATGTAATATATAAATACTGCCACATGCCCACCAATGCTTAGGTTACTCCCCCAAAGGAATACCATTAGCATTCATGCTAACAAGATAGTAATGAAAGATCGTGAATATGATCTTGGTGAGCTTCAAAGATTGTAATTGGTAGAAAATATAGCATCTATAAGGAAAGAAAATAATTTAATGCGTAAGTTTTGATCCCTCATTATGTGTATTTTCTTTTATATATAGAAATATTTTTATTGTTTGAGAACAAAACAAATTAGTGGTAAGACAAATAAGTGAATACATTACTCAATTAGGAGAAAATTTTGGGAATTTCATGAATGGATATTTTGAGAAGTTCAAGAAAAAAATGAAGATGAGGATGAGAATACCTAAAGAGATGGTAACACGATATTACAATGATGTACATTTTCTTGTAGATAAAGATAATAAATTTGTATAGGCAATAAAGTTGAGGAAGGCTTGGTTATAAGGATTTGATTATGAAACTAATAATGATTTGGTAAATGCAAATATTGTTGTACTATTAAAGGAGGAAATAAACAATGAGGCTAAACCTTTTGGAAAATATGAAGAAGCTAAGGCTAGAATAGTTGTAAATGTTAAGATAGCTTCTCAAGAGAAGAAAAGATAAATGATGATTGATGACCTTGAAAATAAACTAGGTATTCAAGGTAAAGGCAAGGAAACCTTTCATCTCATAGAAGGTCTTGAGGAAGATGAAGAACATGATACTGGTGATGAGGAATAGGAAGAAGAAGGAGAAAAGGGTAAATCCCTAGTTGTTGTCACTCCACCTAGTAAAAAGTGATGGAGAGCATCTTAAAAATCAACCAATTAGTGGGATACATTATGATCCCTTTAATATCCATTTAATAATTCCCATTTTTAGAGGCATCACATGAGGTAAAACACATGTTTTAACACAAAAAAAATCAACCTTTCTCCATTTACATATCCTAATTTATATATCTGATTCTATTACTTATAAATTTTGTTCTAAATGTCTTCGTGCAAAACCTTATATTGGAATTGTCCCAAATTAGACCTATTAATATGTATCAAATTTTGAGTATAGTATAATATACCAATTACAAATTGTGATCTCTGCAACAAGACCCATTTTCTCTATCATAAACCAAAAGTAAAACATGTAACCCTTCCTAGGGCATCAAATATCTTTCACAAAAAAGTTTAAATAACCCCAAAATAAATCTACATTATCCATTTGTGAGTCTAGTTTCAAAATATATAATCCATTAATTTTTCCAATACATAAATCACTGAATAAGCACAAATCTTTGCCTGCAACACCATTGAAGGCATCTAACAACTAGTTTTCACTCAAATCTTCATAACTTTTACAATTCTACACAAAAACATCTCCAACAAAAGGAAAATTGAATTTAATTCAGATATATTTATAATGAATACATTTTAACTTCCTAATCCATCCATAGGTGTCCATGCCAAATGTTGCAACATGACTATTTGCAAGAGTTCTCAAATCTGAAAACAGTAACTTTCACCAAAATGATCATAACTTCCTCAAAACTAAATGAAATTACTCCAAACAAAAGAGAGAAGAAATATAATTCACTACTATCCAAATATACAGATTATGTAGGTTTTTTAGGCTGTACATGGCCGTATAAGGCCTGGAACCAACATGAATCCAAAAAAACCAATCAAAATAGCAATAGTTGAAAACACCAAAAATTTTGCAAAATGATTCTTTCTTCTCTTTATTATCATTAATTGATTTAATACAACCATTAAAATGATTTTATAGGATTTTTTATACTTGAGAACTTCCCAACCAACTTTTGAACCAACTTGTTACATTCTTTAGCCCTTTTTTTGCATTTTTAGCAAAGTTTTAAAGTTGCAACATTTAAGAAACTTTTACATTTTAGAAATTTTGACCTCACAACTTTGTTCCAACCTCAAAAAAATTTCATAATCAAATATTAATCACCATTTACAATAATTTTACCCTTCCTTGGGTTTATAAACAAAATTTGACCTCTTGACCAATTCATGACTATAATAGGACAACTAAGGCAAATTGACAAAATTTATAATTTATGACAAAATGGCTTCATAGCATTTACATATTGAACCAAATACAACATAAATGACTCAAATAGATTTAGATATCTCATATAAGGAATCTTAACCTTATCATGTTCTTGTACTTTAGGTGCTCCTACACCAAAAAAGCTAAAGCAATTGCAACAAAGCCAGAAGTGACACCCCTCTCTCCTCCACCACCGACCAAACCAAGGACCAAGATAATAGCTAATACCAAGTAGTCTACAAAGAAAAGTGTAGTAGAAAATACTAAGCCTAGTGGATCAAAAAAAAAGAGAAGAAGGTTGGTCAAAGGACCACCCACAAGTAAAATAAAATCTATTGATGAGGTATTGACAAAGGGTCGCTTTGCCCTTACCAACTCATAACCAAGATCACAATAATATGGAGACAAAGAGAAGATAAAATGCTTTATAAAGCATCCGTTAATACTTGAAATTCATTATAATATGAGATATCTTCCAAAAATAAAGCTTCCAAATCAAGAGCTTCCAACTAGCTTGCACACCAAGAGCTTCTACAAGAAGAACTTCCCAACTAAGATCTTACACATTAAGATCCTTCACCTCCAATGCTTCTATGCAAGAAATTACACCAAGAGAGCTTCACTACAAGAGCTACAAGAGAATACACTTGAAGAGCTTATACTTGAAGAGCTTGCACTTGAAGACTTACACTTGAAGAGCTTGATTACAAATGATCATAATCTTTTCTTATATAGGCACTTACCACCCAAGATATTAAAAACACAACCAATGTGGGATAAAAGGTAAATAAAATTACCTTAAAAAAAATATTTAATTCCCACCCAAATACAACTAAGCACCATCATGTGGCCAATAAGAAAATCGCATTTCCTTTGTGGATTATAACAAATATTAAATGCATGATTTAAGGAACTTTCCAAAAACTTCTAAAATGTCACCTACACTCTGTGATAAATGAAATGACAAGTATTTTTTTAATTTATGCCACCTATGCACCTTGAAAATAGAAATTCCTCTTTTCCCTCTTTCCCCCTTTTTATTTTTTAAAATATTTTTCTTTCTATTTTCACCACTTTCTCTCTCCTCCACTTTTTTTTTTAAAATTTTGATCACACCCCCTTTTTGATGATGCAAGATGCTCCTACATCAAGTATGTGCCAACCTCTAGAGCTCTACAGGGTTGTCATGTTTTAGGTATGTAAAATATGAAACTCTGGATGATAAAGATAGATTAAAGGTTGAGGAGGCAATGGTAGATATGATGGCAATTACATCTAGCTTTTATAGAAATTGAGAAGAGAATCCTAGCAGATTTATCTAGTAGGCTAGACTAAAGACGATAGTAGGCCACAACACTAAAAGAAAACATAAGGGAAGGTACACTACAAAAGTTCATACCTAACTTATCAAGGAGTAGAAGAGAACATTTTTGGAAAGTACAAGAACCAATTTGTTCCTAAATGCCAAATTTTATGATTATGCAGAATAAGTTTGAAGTTGTAGTGTAACAAAATGAGTTGCTTTGGAAAAGAATTTTTGGGTAATCCACCAAGGCAGTAGATACAGAAAAAGGAATAGAAACAATAACCATTGAAGATGATCATAGCAATGTATAAATCTTAGGTTTGGCAAGTCTACAAGGAAGTATGTCACCAGTACATGTCGACACCCAAGACACTCTAGATGTCAAGCTCAGAAAAACTATTAATGAGGAAGAGATAGAGATAAAGGACACAAGTGTAGAGACTCAAAGTGTATCAGTGCCTCACATTGAGGTAAAAAATGAGGTGAATAAAGTTGAGTGAAGTGCACATATTTTTGTCTCATGTACTGATACATTAACATGACCAAGTGGTGAAACCCACTCACCAACTCCCAAAGTAGTTCCAAGTAGTAGCACTCCTTCACCTAGTAAAGGAAAGTCAATAAAAGATAGCTCACCAGATATTGAAGTTAGTCTAAATGAAGTAATAGAGATGCCATAGTTGGATCTAACAAATCTCACATTGGAGAAAACAATTTTGTTGCAAGAGATTTTAGAAAAGAAAAAGAAGTAAGAAGAGCTAAGGAGAGAGTATCAACAAAAGAAGGTGCTACGATGTGAAAGACATTTTTGTTGAAGCTTTTAATATTCAAAATGTTAATGGGGAAATCCCAATTACTACCTAGCTTGTAAATATTTTTGAATGAATAAACACAGGAGATTTTGAATCTAATGAGAAATTAATGGATTGGTCAGCAAGAAGATTTGAGGATAAGGTTGTGGAAAAAGTTTCTACAACAATTGCCAAGAAAAAGTTCAATTACAAGACCATGTATAGAATAAAATAGAAATTATATAGATGGTACAACATTTGTACACCATTTTTTAATATGTGTCAAGATTCACAAGTGATCTTCAAGCACAAATTCAATAGATTAATGTTGAGATGTAAAGTTCTAGCAACATTATTTTTTAGTTAAAAAAATCTAGTATTAAGCATTACAATAAGCTATAAAATGCTCAAGGGAAATTGGTCAAGCTTCAAGTAGCTGATAGCAGCATGAGATCCAAATTGATCTCTATTCAATCAACCTTATTTGGAGGTCTTGCAACATGACATAAAACTAGAAAATGACCTTATCAAAGAAGATCATAATCTTTGAGTGGCTAATAGTTTAATTGATTTAGTAGCAAGTTTACAGTTGTAGAGCCACATTTTGGAGGAAACAAGAACCACTTAGGATCATGCAATTTTTTATGATCACCCAAGTTCATAAAACATTCATTGACAAATATGGTTTTCTTCCATTCATTCAACCCCAATAGTAGTGACATAAGTGACAAAACCAAGGGAGGATGATTGTCATGAGTAGCAAAGATGTTAGTAAAGAAAGAATTGATAAAGAATAGGCCATAAATTTTACAAGTTTAGCAAACAACCAAGGTATGACATTGTGATATTTGACTACCTAGAATCATGCCTATAAGTATTCATTTATACATCATTTATTCATTATTCATTCAGCATAAGTCAAAGTTTTGAAGTTTTGAACTAAGTCACATGCTTAGGGGGAGTACTCATATCGTATTATTTATAATGATGTAATCATGATAAAGTATTTTTTTCACTAATGTCAAAGGGGGAGAATGTTGGTATCTCTAACTATTTTAATCTATTAGTGTCAAATACTTAGTTGTTTATAAGGAAAACTCAAATGGCCATCACTGTGACTGAGCTACTCTACATAGGTCAAGTCATTGCTAAGAATTATATATAGACATGTATATACTGAACTCTATAGGAGCTAAGTAATATTTTCATCACAGAGTATTTTTAATACAAGTCAAGCTCAATACCTACCGAGAATTTCAAGTATATTGATGTTGAATTATATTGAAGGTTTCTAACATAGTAGAGATTGTGTATCATTAGAGTGTCGAGTATTAGAAATAGTAAGTGTTGAGTAATGTAGAGTTTACATAAAAGTAAAGAATGATAAAAAGTTTGAGATAAACAATTTTCAACCCGACATGGAAAGAACATTTATTGTTTGTAGAGTTTTTTACAGAAGAGGTTACATGTTTTTTGATGTGGATCATAGATCCCTATGTTTTGTCATGAATGAAGTAGATGAAGAGGTGAAAAAACAAAGTATCTAGAGATTTATTTATGAAACTCTTTAAATAGAGAAGACTATAACCTAGATGGATTGAATGTGTGCGTGACAAATAATGTGAAGAGAGGAGTAATATGTGTATGGTGAAGTGAAGGATGAAGATTAGAGAAGAATCAAGATGAAGTATTTTTTTATTTCTTAATAGAGAAATTGACCTAGTCATAGTAGTTAAGGGGCATTAAAGCTTTATTAGATTAGAGAGAGGACTAGTTTGTAAAAAGGAGACCCAAAATCAGCATACAGAGAAAATTGAGGGTCGACTACTGAATCAGTTCTGGTTAATTGAATTAGGGTAAATCTCTTAATAAAGTGGTCTTAACATATCTATGTAAATCTCCTAATAGAGTCCTTACTTTATTGTAAGTGTGAAATCCTCTAACAAGGTGACACCTAATAGTCTCAAAAGCTTTTAATGGGTGTTGAGACTCAAAATTGCCTCCCTAGTTTTGAGTACCATCCTAAGAATTGAGCACTACAAGTGCATTTAATGCATGTGTATCTGACTATCTTTTTGAGGTCTAAGAGGTGTTTCATGTTTCTAAAAACTTGAATTCAGCATATCTATGCATTCCTTGATGATAAATTCTCATTCCAAACTATTCCATTAAGTTTCATTTTGAGCAATGTTCATATTTGCATTTTTTCCTAAGTGTCAAACAATGACAGAAGGCCCAATTTGCAATTGAATATCTTTCACTCAGTAATGTTTCATGACTCACCACTTTGGAAATGTTAAGTGTGCATATTAGAGAAATTATGTTTCATATTTTGAGTCATTTTAACATGTTTTGACTAGGTTTTGAATCTCTCAAAGTCAGTTGTTTGTCGTTGTCATGTTGATGTATAATGTTTTCAAATTTTGGGAAGCCTTGTTTGACCAATTGTAACTTTAACCAAGTTGAGCCTAATGAGAAAATTAATTTTGTATTGCATTCTAGAGGACAAAAGCTTTCTATGTTTTAGTTTCTAGCCTTTGACAAATATGTTTGATCAATTTTCAAATTTGATTGCAAATGCAACTTGTAAAATCTTATTGGTGTCAAGAAGTGCAGATTGATTAGTAGCCCTTGTTGGGGATATCATAACTTTGAATCTATGATCTAAACCAAAAATATTTTACCACAATATTCTACTCTAAAAATTCTTTAAGTGTGCTAGTTTTCAAGTCTTGAGCAATCTGTTTGCACACTTTCCCAGGTCCATTCTGTTTGTGAAAATCACTATTTTGCCAGTGTTCCCAGTTCTACAAATTTGAGTACCCCACTTTGACCACTTTATAATTCCACCTTTTTATTCATCATGTGCCCAAATCAAAGATTCATTCTCTCCTCATGATGGTGAACTAATGCCCTAGTTTTCAATTCTCTAAGTATTTGTTTGGCCTATTTTCTAACATGTTTGTTTGTAGGCAATTTCATGAAGGCAACTTTAACGATTAGCATCTTTGGACCTAGGTGTCATCATGAAATGAGATGTGATAGGGTAATAAAATGTGGATTAGAGAATCAACATGTTAGATCTCAAGGCCCAGTTGCTAGTTTCAGTTAGTTTTTAAAGCTAGTCAAAGGACCCCATGACACAAAATTGGTAGTTTGTAGGAAAGGGTTAAAAATGAGTTTTAATGGTTAAATTAGTCATGAAAATAAAATTTAGTTAGTGAGGTAAGCTCATTGGATCAGTTTGAAGGGCTAGGTGTTTTAGTTTGAAATTTTGTTTTAGTTAGACCCACTTTGGGGCCTGACTAATATCATCAGATAGCTAAGATATGGAATAAAAATGGATGATGTTTGAGTAATAATATGATATTCCTAATTATTAAATCATCTCAATAAGAATTAAAAACTTTACAAATCAAGGTGAATTGTATGGTCTTCTAATTTGCAATGACCATTCAAGGAGGAATTTGAACATATCAAAAGGAGATGTATCTTTTACCTAACATGAGCTTACATTTGAAAAGAAATATGTCAGGTTTGGTTTGCAATGCATGAGTTGGGTCTTTTTCAAGAAGATCATACAAGAGGTGTGCAAGAGCAGTAAGAGAGGTAACATATGTGTTGATTTCTTTTATTTGTGATCCTATTGCTATAATCCAATAACTGATGGAATACATGCTTGGAATCAATTTTCTCAACTAGTGAGCTCAGTTAGTTGATCGATTATATAGACTGATGAGTCTTCACTCGACATGTATAAGAATTCCATATGAAATTAACCAGCTCCATGGAATGGATTATCAAATGGATTTAGTCTTGTGTTAAGTGATCTTTACATGCCAGGTTGTCTTCCAAGATCTTCAAGTGTACCTCTAGGTCCCTACATAGGCATGAATATTGGTTGATGCCACACCATTACAATAACTAGAATTCCTCCTTTACTGATTGTGAGTATACCATTCATGTTAGAGGCTTCTTTACCCCATCCTCTACAATACCCCTATCCACATAAAGAGCATTGAAGAGGCTTCCTATTGGAATAGTAGGCAATATAATGGGAGGGTGGAGAAAACTATTGTGGCCAATTTTTTCGGAGAGTCCATGCATTCATAAGGTCACTATTATCTTCAACAAATTCAACACCTTTGTTTTGAAGAGAAATGTCTACTCCTTGGCCAAAAGATTGGCAAGGCTATTCATTTTACATTGATCTAGAGTTTGAACTAGCCACCCAAATTCAAGAAAAATGAAAATAGGAAGAGAGGCATATTCTAAATGTGGTAAATGATTGGAGTTTGGGGATAGGTCATAGCGGTAGTGTGCACATGCATATTTGCTAAAAACCTCATCCTCCTCCTTTGTAAATCTTGCTATGAAGAATGAAATGAAACCATGGAGTTGGCTAACAACAAGGAGTGTTCTATATAACTATATGAATATCACTTATTTTGTAGGAGTGTGCCACGTGAGGAAATATAAGGCATTTCCAAATTGTTATCTAGTATGTGTGTGTTGGATGTCACAAGTCTTCTTTATGTCTAGTTAGTTGCTTATGTTTTTGGGTATGTGTTGCAAAGAGGCAACTCTTAGGGATCGAGAGGGCAATGGTATCCATGCATTTTTTTATATAGCTCCAAAGTAGTCAAAAAATTTGGGGTCATCTTCCCCTATTTTTGCATGGGATTAAATTGGTTCAACTTTTACTGATGGTTGTAAGTGTAGATTGAGGTCTGGTTCCTTAGTGAATGTTGCTTGAATCAAGTTCTTCTAGCCAGTGTTTGCATAGGCAAGAGAGAGTGAAGAAAAGTTAGTCTCACATTTGTTAAGGGCATGGATCATGAGTTGAAGCATTCAACATAGTGTAAAATGAAGGAAATCACCCAAGATATTTTTCCCACATTGGTCCCATTTGGAATCTTTTATCTCTTTAAATATCATTACATGTAATAGTAAGATGTCTTAAAGACACTACACTTTTTGAGGCCCAATCTCATGCACATCGTGAGCCCATGGATGACATCTGAGCTAGAGGGATCCAAACAAAATTTTGATGCAAACTACCAAGGAAGAAAGTGAGTGATGATGTCATCCGATGGACAAGTGGCACCAAATCGCAACTTCATAATAGAAACTGTGCAGTTAGAGGTTAACTATGCAATGACATGAAATTGATAGACATAACCACATTGTGAGGTTACAAGCAATAAATGCTAAGTCAAAAAATTGTGGTAATGATGCAAGATAAGAGAAGTCATGCATTCGTAGCGCTAACCACAAAGATAGGCCTAACCATGGCGATGGTGCGAAAATGCTTGCTAACCATCAAGCACACATTCACAACAAAAAATGCTAAGTTAAGATAACCACCCCAACGATGTGAAATTTTCTATTTTGCATGATCATTAGGTTTAAACATGGTTAAGGCTAGAGGGTTAAAAAGTTGCAAATAGGAGTGTTTAACTCAGTTGCAAGGGTTAAAGTGACGTTAGGAGTTAAGCCTTCGATGGTTTAGAATTATGACATGTGGTAGGGCATTGCAATGAGGTAGTGAGGTAATAGTAATGACAAGATAGCTCTGGAAAATCACATGCTGACATGTAGCAGTCAACCACGAGGGTTGACTCAGATTTAAAAAGGGGCTAAAATATGAAAATTGAGAAAAAAATATTTTAAATTATTTTTTCCTTCAAATTCTCATGTGTAGCCCTCTGATATAAAAAATTTAAATTTTTACAATTTTTTTTTATAGTTTTGACTATAGACTATTTTAAAATTTTCATTTAAACTCTAAGCATAAAATCGGGACTAAAACTTCAAATGCATGCTAGAGGGGAAAATTTTATTAGAAATATATAGTGCAATATACCGTCAGAACTAGGAGAAGATGAGCTATTTAGATTTGTAGTCATAAAATGCATAGGTGTTAAGTGGTATGAGATATGAGTAGTTTTGTGCTTTCTGGGGCATTCTCTATAGAATGGGCAATTTTAATCATTGAGTATCAATTTCAGTTAGAAAGTAGACATGGAATTTTGTTGACTCCAGATTTGGATGAAAATGATTTTGAGAGTTACGTTTAGCTTCTAGAAGTCATTTGGTAGATATTTTTGGCCCTAGTCTGATATTAGATCTAGTGGTCAAATTGATTACGTATCTTTATCATTCTAATGATATTTTCAAGCTTTATTCAGTAGTAAGGAAAATGATTTGATTTTTAGTTATAGAAAGAAGGTAAAGAGAGGTTTTCCATCTGCAAGTGGAGAAGTTTCAAGTGGACAAATGGCAGGATCTAATCTAATCTGGGAATTCTCTTATCTTTATATTCCCTTCTTTTCTCTTTATTTAGGGTTGGTTCTAGTTCTTGGACATTTTTCATTGTTGTGGAACCACAAGGATGGATCCAGTTAGGTTGAAAATTTTTTTATAACTGTGATTCCACCATTTTTCTTCAGCATTTCCTTCATGTAATGAACAAGTTATGAGAATATAGATAGTTCTAGTCTATTTAGCAGTTTTATGATTCAATTTCATGCATCTTATCATATTTATTTCAAGGAGATGAATAAAAATGAAGCAACAATTTAATCTTCACTCTGAATCTTGTCTCCCATTCATGTAGTTCATAATCTTGTGTGTTTTGTAAACAAAGAGCATGAAACTTGGTTGCATCTTGTTTTGGGTTGTATACGTTGATATGTTTTGCTTGTGATTCAAGGGACCATGTAAATGCTTAGTTTATCATCATAGGGTTGCAGATTTCATGAAGGGATAGGTTGATTATGAGATTTAGGAGTGATGTAGAAGTCTATTTCATAAGGTGAATGGATAGATTAGAAAGTCTTGATACATGGAATGTCTTAATGATTTCCAAAGGTGTATGTCAGTGATTTGTGGAATTGCCCAATAGATAAGGCACTTATCAGCTACAAGATCAAAATGTTATGTCATTCATGTCAGGGTTATGTTGAAATTTATATTATAGTCAAAATCCTTTTCCCTTTTTGTTGAAGAGCTAAAAAGTGTTGCCCTCACTTAGCTTTTCAAATTAATATGTCATGATTCTAGCTATTTCATGTCTATGTTGTTTTCATAAGTGTTATAAGATTAAGGGTGTTATCTATGTTGTTGGATTAAAGTCTATGCTTTAACACTGGTACCATATGAATGAATTTGAGGTACACATACTTGGGTTTTGTAGAGCCTAAAGTAGAAGAATTATATCACCTTATAGTTGGCCATAGTGTTTGAATAAGTATGTTGAATATGGGAAATGTTTGCCCCTAGATGTATTATATTCCTATCACTAGGTTTTAAAAACATGAAATTTTAAAACACCAACTATAGGGCAGACCCCTCATAGGTTAGATCATATTTTATGGTCAAACATTGTAACCCTAATAGGTTAACTTTGTTACTGTAGTAAAGAATATTTGTGGGTTTCATCCCCACTCCAGTTTTACTTTCACCTTGGATGGTTTTTTCATAATCAAATATTGTGATATGTGTTTAATTTTCATGCATGTGATAGATTAGATCTACATATTACAACAAGTTTACTTTTACAAGTTTTACATGCATAAGAAAATTGGTGAATCTATAAAAAGTACAAGTGTTTAAGATCTTGATTCATCCACCCCCTCTCTTAGTATCTTGGTGTCTAATTTATACTCCTAGTTGACCTCATTGTGTACTCTGACAGGTAGTGCATTTGGGGCTCTACCATAGGACTCAAAAAGGGGCACTGACCCTAAACCCTCATAGAAATAATATGGGGGCTAAAATGTGCCAAATAAACTGGGGGAAATTAACCTCTGAGTCTGAGTAGGCTCCATTTAACAACACAAACTAACAAGTGTCAAATCATTACCATGAATAGCTCTAAATTCTTGAATTATATAAAATTTTATAGCATAAATGGGTAGAAGAGTTCTAATAACTTTACTTCCAATATTAGAATCACTATTAACTCCTCCAATAGATCTGATTATATTAACAGATGCTTTGATTTGATTCACACATTATGCAACATTCTCACCTTCTTTCATTTTTATTTCATCATACTTGCATCTTAAACTTTATGTTTTATCTCTAAACTTATTTGGATCTCCACCATGTACAAGTTCTAGTTTATCCCACATTTTTTTAGCATTAACATAGTTCTTGACATCATCAAACTAAATATCATTCAGGGAAGAATCAATTTAGATCATAAGACTAATGTGGTCTTTCTTCTCATCCATTTTCTCCAAGGTCATAGGTAGTGGAGGTGTAGTGTATTCATTATCCAACTAGTATGTAGCATTTTCACCAATTCCAAACAAATATAGCCTTATTCTATTTTTCCATGAGGATATATTATCGTTGTTTAGATTTGGTACCTCTCCTCTTCCTGCAAGCACAATGCTCTGATACAAATTGTTAGATAATTGAGAGGGGAGGTGAATCAATTATGTATTGTTATCATACAAGTCTTTGAAACACTTCAATTAAATAAAACTTCATAAACATCAAAAGCAATAACATGGCAATGTCAATTTTCTTCACAATTTAAATTTGTAATCGAGTTACTCCAAATTGTTAACTCAATGTTCTTGTTATTACCAACTATGACAAATATAACTTATATTTTCTTTATCATTACCTAGTTATTTTCAAATTATAGTAAAAACCATATAAATAAACTTGTTACATAGCAACATTCACACATTTGACACCATGATTAACATGGAAATCCTATACAGAGAAAAAACACCTAGGACTAGAAACAAAAATAATTTTACTCTTCTCAAGTGAGCTCTACAAGGAGCCAACCTTGTTAAAGGTTTACATGCACATTTTTAGTGTGGCCTAGTTAGAGGGTTTTAATATAAATTTCATCTAGACCTTATCACTCCTTGATCTTTTCTAAAGAGTGGCCTACTCTAAGGACTTGCAAACATTACTAATTAATGTTACCATATAGGATTTCCTAGACTTTTTAGGTCCACTTGGATAAGGTATTTTCTACTACAATAGTAAGAAATTAACAGTTAAAGGATCTATAAGATTAGTACTAGCTTTCTTGTTCAAATATTTATTTTTATTTATCTTCTTCCTTCTCTAATCTCTTCTTTGTTGATTCACTTCTTCACACTATTACTTTTATCAAACTTTTGTTGATCTTCCTTCTTCTTTTCTTAATTCACCTTGCTTCTTCTTTCCCCTTCTTTTGTCAATAATTCACATCCATTTAGCAATCAACCAGGAACTTAATCAATAACCAAAAACTTTCTTCAACATCACCTTAAATGACTAACCAGACCCCCTTTTGCCTCATCTTGTGTCTAAGAATTGTAGCCCTTTTCCTGAATACTTCCTTCAGTATCTTGATCTTCCCCTTTAAAATTTCTAGGTTTCGAGATTTTTTTAGAGTTTAGCACATTCATAATCAAAACCATTAATCCTTCATGACAAACATGTTCACCAGTTAGGTCATGCTAAATAGCTAGGGTAGAATTGGAGAGAGATTGCAACGGGTATGAAGAAAAATTTACCCTAATGTCATGAAAAAAATGATTTGCCAACACAAAATGGTAACCATATAGTTTTATATATCTTCCATCCAAAGTCAGATATTCCATAATAACATAGAACACAAATTGCCACAGATGAGACACAGAAGCCGGGTTAAAATAAGAAGTACCCATTTTAACAAGTTGATTTCTTTCCTATTTGATGTTGGAAAAGTCATCAATTGCCTTATCCAAGATCTTCCTTTCCCTGTAGAAATTCATCGCATCCAACTCCAAACCCATCACCTCTGTAATGATTTCTTCTATAACCTCCAGCCTCTAGTTCCCGACCATGATAGAACCATCCTTCCAAGATTTCACAAACTGGTGCATAATAGCTAGGTTTTTACCTTTGAGTCTCTCCATGTAACCAGTAAAATTGCCCCGCCTAAGGATATCCCACACCTTGGTTTTCTTCTTCCAATCCACACAGCTAGGTGATTCGACCCATTTCCTCTTACCTCCCATGATCTCTGCAACAAAAGCACTAGTTTTCATGTACTGAAAGCCCCCAAAAACTCTATGAATACCACTACCTAAGCACGAATAGAAAGAGGCAACCCATAAACTATGCATTCTACCCACATTTTTAAAAATAATTTCCCACCTCACTCCAAAGGAGTTAAAATCATAATTCTCTAACAACATCATAATTAAAGGATTTTTGTTGGGATTTCCATTTGTCCTGCTTAACATGCTTGTGGCCATCATTAGGTAAAGTGTCATATGAATCCCATATGATTTTTTGATCATTACAACATGCCACATTTGAAGCCCGATCAGCTAAACCATTAGCTTCCCTATAATTATGGGATATAATGCAATTTTGAAAGGAGTTAATAATATAACTAGCCTTAGACATAATATTACTAATGGTCCATGAAGGTGGATAAATTTTTGTAAATTAGTTTATAATATTGAGGGAATCACATTCAATCCAAATGCTCTTCAAGTTCAGATCTTTAGCATAAATAAACCATAAAGTGCAGCAGAGGCTTCAACAACATGATTGGTTTGATGACCCAAAGGTATTGCCATACCACCAACAAAGTTCTCGTTAGAATTTCTAATCATCACTCCACAACCAGCAATTCTCAAGTTCCCTTTTGAGGCCCCATCAAAGTTAATTTTGAACCAATTAGTTAGAGGGCAGTCCCATCTAGCACTTTCCCTAGGGTTGGGATCTTTATTATTCAAAATCATATTCCTCATATTCTAGTTATTCATCATCCCAACATCCCATTCATTAAAAGGTTGCTATCCCTTACCACAAATTTTGATATTTTCATGCAAAAGGACCTTGATTTTATGGAAAACTTGAGTAGCATTGGATTCCACCCCTCTAAAGATTTTGTCATTATGTTCCTTCCATATACCCCAGCAAAGATAAGGAAGAATAAGTTCTCACAATTTGATAATTAAAGTATTCTTGGAAGGAGCTCTCCAAGAAGAAAAGAACAATTGGATGGTAGCATGGGATACCCAATCCATGTTCATCAAACTCCAAATAAAATCCCACACCTTCTTAGTAAAGGAGAAATGGAGCATAATATGGTCCACCAACTCCCCATCATTTTTGTAGAGGACATATTGATTGACAATGAAAAACCCCCTCTTCTTAAGATTGTCAAGAGTTAAAATTTTGTTTTGCAAAAGAATCCAAAAAATAATATTAACTTTAGGAGTCATGCTTTTCACCCAAGTCGTAGCCCAGCAAGGTACATCATGATCCTCAAAAGAATTTGTGTAGGCAGAAGAAATGGAGTATTCTCCACTAGGATCATCTTTCCAAATCAGAACATCCTCTTCATGATTCAAACAACAAGCATTCCTGGGCATTTAGCAAGCTCCACCAGATTCAGGTCCACCCTAAGAAGATTGACCCACATATCATTATTCCAGTAATCACTAACCAAAGTACCAAACTGATTCTTGCACTACACCATAAACGCATTCCATCTAGGGTCATCACAAAGGGGGTGATCCAAAATCAAAATGTCTTCCCAAAAATGGACTTTCAATCCGTTACCAACCTTCCATTTAACTCCTTTCCTTAATATATGTTTCATTTTTTTAGCATTCTTCCATATCTGAGATCCCCCTTGATCAGTATCAGAGAAAAGGAAATGTTGAAAATCAAAGTTATCCAAATTGTATTTATCCACCCAAATGTTCCTCCATTCCCCCTCTTCCTTATGCCATCTCCAAAGAAGTTTAGCTAGTAAAAGTTTGTTCATAGTAGAAATCCTTTGTAGCCCAAGCCCACCTTTCCCCTTAGGAATACAAACATTCTCCCAAGCAATAAGAGGGAGTCTCTTTTTAGACTCCATACCAATCCACAAAAAGGTCTTCTAAATTTTGTCAATATCAAGAGCAAACTTTCTTGGAATCTTAAAGACACTCAAGGCATAAAGTGGAGCACTTTGAAGAATAGATTTCAAAACAATCACCTTCCTAGCCTGACTGAGGAGAGAACCTTTCTAGCCAGCAAGTTTGACATGAATCTTATCAATAAAAGAATTCCAAAAGCTATTAGGAGGGGATAAACCCATAAGTAACCCTAGATAAGTGCCTGGCAAAGAACCACTCTCGCACCCAATAATCCTTTTAATCTTTAATTGTCTAGCTTCACTAACATTGATAAAGTAAATCACACTTTTGTTCTAGTTAATGATCTGACTAGTAGCATCTCCATAGTCAGTCAAAGCCCTCTTAATATTCATTGCATTATGCACTGAGGCCTCCCCCATGACAATAGAATCATCCAAAAATTGTTGATGCGAGAAAACTAGAGGTGATGAAGACAGACTAAGACCCACAAAGTCTCCTTTGACAACCATATTATTAACATATCTTCCCAAGCACTTAGCCAAGATAATAAAAAGAATAGGAGAAATAGGGTCTCCTTGTCTAAGGCCCCTAGAAGCCTTAAAAAAGGGGGAAGGGGAGCCATTAACAAGCACAAAGGAAGCCGAAGAAATTAACATAAAAATAAGATCCCCGATTCTCTTATTAAAGCCAAAAGCTTCCAAACCCCTTAGAAGGAAGTTCTAGTCAACTCTATCATATTCTTTAGAAAGGTCAAGCTTAAGAAGAAACCCTTCCTTCTTAGAAACTGCAAGAGAATGAATGTTTTCATGAACGGATATAATGGAATCCAAAATCTGTCTGCCCGGAACAAAACCATTTTGCTGTCTACAAATAATAATTGAAAGAATAGAGAGAATTCTAAGAGTCAAAACTTTGGAGATGATCTTATAAAAAGAATTGCATAAACTGATAGGCCTAAACTGATCCATACAATCAGCACTCGGCTTCTTAGGAATAAGAGCAATAAAAGTACCATTAAGTTATCTAAGGAGGTTTCTTGAGCCAAAAAATTCCTTAACCCCATTACAAACATCAGAACCAATAATATGCCAGAATTTATGAAAAAATAGGAGAGGAAACCCATCAGGACCTGGGGCCTTATCACCTTCAAAAGAGAAAACAGCTTTAGAAATCTCTTCCATAGAAGGTATGGATGAAAGAAAAGAATTTTGGGCTTCAGAGATGCACGAAGGAATACAGTCTAGGAAAAAATTCTACTTCTCAGCATTGAGGATAGGGTCACATTGCAGCAAGCTAGAAAAGAACAACATGGATTCCCTTTTAATAACATCTTCATTATCAGTCATTCCATCATCCGTCTTAATTTTGGAAATTCTATTAGCCATCCTATGCTTGAGGGTAGTCATATGAAAGAACTTGGTATTCCTGTCACCTTCTTTAAGAAAAACCTTTCGGGATAATGCATTTCACTCTGGTAATATATCACTCTGTTAATAAATGATTTCTCAGTTACCACTATGTAGCTTGAACAATAGTGTGCTCTTTTTACCTTTTCATTCAATTTAACTTATATAGCTTGGTGAACACATAAAATTCATTTTTACTTTACATAATCACATGATTTTAAAACAATCAAACCAATATTACATTATCACTTTCCAACTCATTCAAGTTCCCATTGAACACCATACTTATCAACTATGTCATCAATATACTTTCTTCAAATCTTGTTCATCAATCAAATGATATCTCACACTATTGAATTAGCATAATGTCTAGCGAACTAGGACTTTGAAATCAATGACAATGTTAGAACTAATATTATTCTTTCACATACATTCATAGCATTCACTATTATATCATCAATTAGGGCTAGTAGGATTATATTTTTGACTTGTCTTTGGTGATAGGTATTCAAGATTATAAGACAATGCTTTATGGTGGAAGTTGTATATTATTTAGTTTTCACTCTACTAGTGCGATTATATATAGGAATGATTTTCTTTCATATTCACTAGATGGTTTGATGTTGTAGTGTGATGATATAGTCTTGAATTATTTAGGTGATAATATTTTAAATATAATTTTTACTTCTTGTGCTTCATGATCATTATTGTAAGTGTTTTTTCTAATTTTTTTTATAATTTCATCTTTTTGCCTAATTTAAGGTTTCTTGGTTCTTGTGATTCATTGTGTGAAATCTATATAGAAGTCTCTAGATCTTGAGAAATGTATATGTACTCTAATTATAATTTTTCATATGAAATATTTCTTGTATTGTGCTCCATATATATCAATATGCTTTATAGGTGAATGATATAGAAGATCTAGATATGAAACAATGAAATATACATTAAGATATTATATAGTTGAAGAGAGAAGGAGACTATTGGAATGCAATTTGCAACCATAACTTAAATTAGAAATTGAAATCTACATTTTAGATACCTTATGTAATGAGTTCAATTCCAAACCATTTTATTATCAATTACAATGTACTTTTAAAGTATAGATACAAGTTTTTGTATTTTTTAAGGTAATATGTCTCATTTTTGTAATATGGTTAGGAATGTTGGAAGGATTTAATGGAAAACAAGATACTGGGTGGGGGGGGGGGGTGTGTGGAGGGGTGAATCAGGATATTAAACTTTTATTTGAGAAAACAAATTATTGATTTCACACCCAATTCATCTCATATCTTAGATCTATCATCAAAACTGTAATGCAAAAATGAAATTAAGACATAACATCCATTAAAAGTTTTAACACATAACAAAAATGATTTGGTTACCCATAAATACTTCAATATTAAGGTAAAACTAGGGTGCAAATGAAACCTACAAATCTTCACTATTGCAATAATAAAGTTAACATGTTAGGGTTATAATGTTGATTGTAATAGATAATATACCTGGTGAAGGGTCTATCCTATTAAAAGATTTAAGACTGTTATGTCTTACCCTATTAAATGATTTTACACTTATAATCAAGTAAGGACTCTATTAGGAGATTCTAAATAGATCTATTAGGATCACTCTATTAAGAGATTTTCCCTAACTCAATCTATTAAAATTGATTTAGTACCTAACCCTCGATTTTATCTAAAAGATGATTTTAGATCTCCTATGTTCAATGTCTCAACCTAATCCCTTAATCTAATATCTTTTTTCTATCCTTCACTTTTTAGACCACCTTATTTCATCTCCTTTCAAACTTGGTCTTCCTTGCTCTGTTTTTTCCTTGTTCACTCCTTCACTTGTGCATTCACCCATGTTAGAAAGGCCAAGGTTATTTTTGCACCAAAAGGTCAACCTATTAATGCTCAATACAACCAATAGTCTTATAAAAACCATAGGAGTCGGTTAAGCCATGTCCCAAACCTTGCAAGGACATTGACCCACTGCCAACAATCCTCCTCCCAATGTCACTCATTGTAACTTGCAAGATTCAAATCTATGACCAAGCTTTGATACCAATTATTAGAAAGTCTAGGGTTGTTTTTGCACCAAATGATCAACCTATTAATTCCCAATACAACCAATAGTCTTATAGAACCACAGTAGGTGGTTAAGCCAAATCAAAAACCTTGTGAGGGACATTGATCCATTGCCAACAACCCATTCATTACTAATTTCTTTTTCAACATTTCTTCTCTCATCCCCTTGATCCTAAGGTTAGATCCCTCATTAAATAGATAATCTTCAAAAGTTTTGGATCATAATCAATAGTTCTCAATTTGCCCCTTTTTTGTTTCCTTTCTAATTTTCTAATCGGTTGATCTATTTTCCTCAAGATCAATACCTTCTATAAAGACATGTAACTTAATCTTAACTATATCTACAATCATTAAATGTTGTATAGAAGTTGGCCAATGATGATTTGCATAGGTGTCTATGAAATTACAAACTCATATGACAAAATTGGTTTTCTTGGCATCTAAATGTTCTAATACTCAGCCATAACTAACATTCATGTTGG
This sequence comes from Cupressus sempervirens, assembly GCA_028749045.1. Lineage (NCBI taxonomy): Eukaryota > Viridiplantae > Streptophyta > Pinopsida > Cupressales > Cupressaceae > Cupressus > Cupressus sempervirens. Next base: position 705,188,625 of record CM053792.1, read on the forward strand.
CACTCAACATCTATACACTTGATCTTTTTTTTTTACTAGGAAAAAACTATCTTACAATTTACTTGCTCCCAACTATGTAAGCTTGGCTTATATATGCACTTGGTCTCAACTAGGATGCTCAGCAAGTTGTGACTTTCTTGACAAAATAAACAAATTCTTATATACTTAGCCTTTATGAGATGAATTATTCGTAGTGACGATCATCCAACCTTTCCTAGTAAATGACTAAGTGTTTGAACATTGATAGGCAACTTAGGCATAGAGATAAAAAATCTCCCCCTTTGACATTAGTGGCAAAAACACTTTTTCATAAATTATTACAATTATCATTCTATACAATAATACTCCCACTGAGACTATAATTTAGATCTACAATATAGATTTGTTGATGATGTTCCATCTAATGAATCTATCTTTAATTTTTATTACATATCTTCAGTATATTTCCCCCTTGTTTTTTGCACTTATGGGTTGGGGTTTGTTGGGGCTATTTTAACACTTATCAAAAAAAATTTGATGAATTGCCAAAAATTTTGAAAATCCTTTATTCCATTGCTCCTTCACTTTTTCCAAAACTTGAATTTGAAATTCTAGCTCAATAGCTAGATCAATTAGGCTTTTAATATTTGAGAAATGTGTATCTTTCTTCAAGATATTCTATGCTATAGACACTTCCTTCTAAATAATCTCCAAATGTGGTAGCAAAATGAATTGAACGAATACCAGTGTATTCCTCATTTCACTATCTCAATCCGTGATCTTGGCTAACCTCTATTGACCAAATGTTAAATTATTAAATGAGGGTGAGCTTGAACTTGCATTCTTTTCCAATGATATAGTACAAGCACTCATGTCAATGTATATTAAATCAATAGATTGTTGATTCTCCAATATGAAGAACTTGACATCACAAAGCTTCATATACAAAGAGTGAATAGCTTATCTAGATACTTTATCCAAAACTTTGTGCTCAAGTTTTCTCTTAGACCATTGCATCAATTTGTCATTGGTCTCAATATCTTCTGATTGAACCTTATCAATGATATACACTAATTGATCCAAAATTTAATGCTAATTATTCAAGTTAGTGATTCCAAATGCATCAAAAAAAATATCTTTGACAATATGTAATACCTATTTCTTCTTGTTCTCTCTCCTTAGTTGTTCTTTCTTTGCCTTGCATCTCACCAAAGTTTGTGATTCTTGCATTTTCTCCAATGTCAAGTTATTTAAGTCATACATGGGTAAAGTGATTGCCTCATCTAGACTTACTCACTCATCTATCATCTCTTCTAATTGAGTTATAATATGATATCATGGTTTTGTATCAATAGGTAGTGATATTTGAAATTGTTTACCCTTCTCAATTGATCTAGATACCAATTGTTGTTCATGTTGAGTAGATGTCACCTTTTGTTCAGGTGTTCTATTCAATGGTTCTAATGGTGTTGTACTTGGAAATTGTTTAAGATCCTATGTATCTTCTTCTTCTTTTGGTTTATTCTCCTATTTTTTGGCTCCGTTCCCTTGACTTCTACTATCTTCACCTTAGTCTAAAATAGAGGCATACAAGTAAATTGTGTAAATATAATTATAGCCATGCCTTATATCTTGATATTTATATCATCAGTAACTGATGTAACCTCAAAATTATCAGTCTTTGCACTTTCAATCCTTGGATAATCTATGATTTGTAACAAAACTGGATTGCTGATAGGTAGAGATGTATTAGGTTCAGTGTTTTTCAAGTCTTCTTTTGTTAACATATATTGATCATACAGTGATGAAACATGAATTCTGTCAATGGTGAGAACATTTTGTTGTTTACATTCTTCTAGCCTAATTTCCTCAGAAAGTTTTACAACTTTTGTTGCATCATCATCCTCTTCTTTGACTTCTCCATCTCTTTTCTCTTCCTCCTCATCATCTTTATTAGTTGATGGATTGAGCAACTCAAATTCTTCCTTCTATATATTTATGCTCTCTTGCTCAACTTTGTGAGCTTTATTCATCAAAATTTTATATGCCCTTTCTTTTGGCATGAATTTCTTCACAAAATATTTTAGATTAATAAACATATGTGTCTTCTCTAAATATGGCATTGTTTGTGCTAAAGGGGTCTCCCTAATATGTCTTTTAGTGGATAATGCCCACTTCCACTTAGCATCAACCTTATTGTACAATTTTTTTGGAATTCCTTTTCCTAACTCTATAGATGTAGATTTAAATTGTATCATCATTTATATCAAAGATTTTTCAATTTGTTCTTGATCTTCTTTATTTAAGGAATCAAAATTGATGTATTTTAATCCTATCAAGCTTGCTAGTTTAGCAATTTCTTGACATACCTTATCAAGAATTGTAGGAGGTTGTCTCAACACAATCTAAAATTTTTGCAGATCATCAGACTTGGTTTCTTCATCATCATCTTCTTCTTCCTCTGCTATAACTAATTTTCTCTTTAGCCTCTTAGGAATGTTTTGCTTTGATCTCATTAATATTTTTCGTTTAGGCTCCTAAGGTGTAACAACCTTTTGTACACCTTTCCTAAGATCAACTTTTACTTTGGTATCAACAATTATCACTTTCTTTTTCTTGGTTGCCTTAGGCTCAACAACTGCTATCTCTTTTCCTTTTTCTTCCTCGACTTTAGTTGTTTGATCTGATCCTTCCCCTTCTTCACCATCCTTGTCCTCAAGTCTTTCCTTCTTACCTTTCTTATATATCTTAGACTCACTTGACTCTTCATTCATTTGATGCTTTACTATGTAATGTGTGCCAAATAGCTCAACATCGCATCAACATCTTCTGAAAAAAGTGTAGTCACTATGGTTGTGACTTCAACAACATTAATCTCATAAGGCATCAATCTTAATCATGCAATTCCAAGTAGTACTGATCATGCAATTCCAAGTAGCAAAATCTATGTCTACTATGAAATATATCTCATCAAAATATTTATCTACAATATATTTGTGAATCCTCATTCGATTTCTCATTTTATTTTTGAATTCCTCAAAATAGTTATCCATAATTGCTTCAAATTTTTTTCCCAACTAACTTATCAAGTCATTAATCTATTCGATAGAAAATTGGTGTCTATCCCATGCTATTGTGTCGACTATAGGAAAAGAGTTATGTACATAGAAAAATATACAAACTAACAAAGATCCAAACTTACATGATGTGTTCTTTTCTTTTCTTCCTACTCCTAGATTCTCTGTTACTTATTATAATTTCAGCTTAGCAAGATCATAAGTATGATCTTTTTTGACAATTTTGTAGCCTAAATCTACTACAACACATGGCACATTGTTCAATCTGCTAGATTGGAAAAAATTGTGTGCTATCACTCATACAACAAATTCAATCATAGGATCATCAAATTCCATCAATTGACATCCCTTGATTGTTCCACTTGGCTCTAGTTGATTTTTCAATCTCTTTTCCTGCTACACACCTTATGCTCTTTGGTCTATCCAAGGTAGGGTAGCCAGTAACTCGATGTATTATGGCCTTATTAATTTTGGTTGGTCCTCCTTCTAACCACACCTTCATATCATGAACATGGATTATGAAATATTTATCCACTCTATTTTGAAAACTTTTAGAAAACCTAGGGCATGGGTAAGCCTTTTCTCAACAATGATCTTGTATTCATCCCTTCATAATTCATTATTACATAACTTCTCATAAGCTTTTCTTAGCTTAAAATATCCAATTTCTCCAATTTTACATATGTAACAAGATCTCATATCCTGAATTTTCAAAACCCTTGGTGGAATTGATGAAAGGACGACAATTTCATCTTCAATTACTTCAACATTCACATGTTTCCTGAAATTGGGTGGGAGATGCTAGTCATTCCTCACGATTTGTGTATAGCTCTCTTCAACATTTATCTTGTAGTTTCCATTTCAAAATAGGGTTTTTGAAACAAAATTTTCTATGATGCCCTCTAAAAACAAATAAATTGGCACTAAAAGTTCTACTTACTAAATTTTATCAGATTGTTAATGTTGTACTATGATTCACTTGCTTTGTCGGTAAAATTTTCCTCGATCACCTTTGAATCACTTGTGCACTCTAAATTCACATGGTGAAGTAGAAATGAATGCTCAAATTTGATAAATACCTTCAATCTTCCATTTAGGTCTTTATTAAATGCATTCATACTTGGTAGGTGTATGACAATCATCTCGGTCTCCATGCTTACCTACAAACACTCAGTTATCATTCCTTACTCAACCACTACCAATTCATTCAATCAATACATCACCTTAGTCAACACAAGTTCTTGGTCTATAATGTAATGCTCAGTTAATATAAACTATATTGCTGATGCTCAGTACTTCATGTTGTAAATGATTATTTTTCACTATTCTCTCCATAGATATGTTCTTGATGCATCTTTTCTCATGTAGATATGAACTTTTAGCATATTTTATGTTAGGAATTGATGTAAGATATATCATTAAATATAGTTCCTACATACCTTCCTCATTTAGTTTTTTGTGATGTGATCACCTGATCCATTGGATTGGGTGAGCTCAATTTTATTTCTTTCAACATCCACTATCTCTTTCCATGTTCTGTTTACCTCAACCTTTTCTTTACCTTTTTTTGGTGCTAGTACTCTAGTTTTTCAGTTTCTACTAACATGTCCAAATTTGAGACAACTAAAACAAACTAGTTCTCAATTCAACCATTTCTTGTAATATCCTCTAAAATGTATCTTAATGCAATTCTTTTGAATGTGCCCATATTTTCCACAATAATGACAAGTATACCATGTATTATAATCCAAATTGTGAGATTTACCTTTTCTTGGTACATGTGCTTTTTTTTAGATGTCTAATTAGATTTATCTTGGATCTGTACTCATGAGCTCTATGTCCATATTTTTTACAATTAAAGAAAAATCCTTCAAATCTAGATGTAGTGAGTGAATCATTTTTCTTTGATCTGTATTCATGTGCTTGGAGTCCTACGTTATTGCAATTAAAAAAATTACTAATAGACTTAGGTTTAGAAGTTTTCATGCCACTCTTGCTTTTGTAGATGTTGGTTGTATGTCCAAGTTTACCATAATGACGATATGTAGGCTTGCCTTTGGATTTTGCATTTCTTTGTTCTCCACTATTTGATGATACTCCTTCTTTAGTAGATGAAAATTACTTATTGTATCCTAGTCCAAAAGTATCTCTTGTTGATCTTGATGATCTCATCATTTTTTCAAAGTATTTGACAACTTCACTTGGTTTGTTCATTCTTTCTAGAAGTTCCTTTTCAGTCCTCAATTCATTTCTTAATTGCTCATTCAGTGACCATAAACATATGATCTCCATGTCCTTCTTGTTTACTTCTTGAGTTGAAATTATCATCTAATTCATCATATCTAATTGATTGATTGTGAGGTTCTATACTTCAAATGATCTTTCTTCAAGTCTAGTTGCCATTTATCTTTTATCTTCTTTAGCCATGATTTTGTCTTCTACTTCCTTCTTTTTCTTTGTCAATTCACATAGTCTTACTAATTGGGTTCCATGTTCTCTCTTGAGTCCTTTCACCTCTTTGCGCAAAATGTTGTTCTCATCTAGTAGTTATGTTATTGGTTCATCACTGTCACTAGTTTTTCTATTGTCAAGTAGTCCTTCTGTATCAATTTCCTTGTATAGTGTGTCATTTTGTTGAATTGCCATTTCTTTCCTTTTTCTTAAGGATTTTTAAAACTCTTCTCTTGAACGTTCAAGTTTTTGAAATATAATATGGATTTCAATTCGGTTCTCAATGATTTTTCCCATCTTATATTCCTCCATCTCCAAGGTCTAATCCTCTCAAGCTATTAGACTCTTTCCAAGAGAACTAGGATCTAATACCAAATTTTGGAAGGATTTAATGGAAAAAAACATACTAAGAGGGGGGTGTATCATTATCTTAAAATTTTACTTGCAAAAACAAATTAGTGATTGCACGCCTAATTCATCTCATATCTTAGATATATCATCAAAATTGTAATGTTGAAATTAAATTAAAACATAACATCCATGAAATTTTTTAAGACATGTATAGCACAAATGATTTTGTGACCTAGAAATACTTCAATATGAAGGTAAAATTGGAGTGTGGATGGAACCCACAAATATTCACTGTTGTAACAATAAAGTTAACCTGTTAGGGTTACAATGTTGATTGTAATAGATGATATACCTAGTGAAGGGTAATGCCCCATTAAAAGATTTAAGATTGTTAGGTCTTACCACGTGAAAGGATTTTACACTTACAATAAAGTAAGGACTCTATTAGGAGATTCTAAATACATATGTTAGGATCACTCTATTAAGATATTTACCTTGACTCAATTTGTTAAAACTGCTTCAGTACCTAATCCTCAGTTTTCTCTAAAAGCAAATTTGGATCTCCCCTGTTCAATGTCTTAATCTGATCTCTTAATCTAAAATCTTCATTATGTCCTTCATTTCTTAGATCACTCTGTTTGATCTCCTTTCAAACTTATTCTTCCTTTCTTTGTTCTGTCCTTGTTCACTCCTTCACTTGTGCATTCACCCATTCATTACTAATCACTTGTTCACCATTTTTTCTCTCATCCCCTTGATCCTAGGGTTAGAGACCTCATTAAATAGATAATCTTCAAAAGTTTTGGATCATAATCAATAGTTCATAGTTCATCCATTTTACTGTTTCCTTTTTGTTTTTTAATTTGTTGATCTTCTTTCCTTAGGATCAATACCTTTAGTAAAGATGTGTAGACTCCATCTTAACTATCTTTATAATCATTAAATGTTGTATAGAAGTCAACCAAAGATGATTCTCATAGGTGTCTGTGAAATTACTAACTCACATGACAAAATGAGTTTTCTCAACATTTGAATGTATAGATACTCGGTCATAACTAAAATTCATGCTGGCACTCAACTTCTACACACTTGATCTATTATGTTTACTCAACAAAAATTGTCTTGCAATTTACTCATTCTCAACTATGTAAGCTCATCTTATATATGCACTCAGTCTGAATTTGGGTGCTCGACAATCTTTGACTTGCTCAACGACATAAAGAAGTCCTTATATACTTAGCCTTTACTAGATGACTCGGTTGCAGTAATGACTATCCAACCTTGCCTAGTGAATGATTAAGTTTTTGAATACTAATAGGAAACTTAGGCATAGAGATCAATAAGGAACACCAAGTTCCTTGGCTTAGAGCCAAAACTTTGTAATCAACTATATTATTCTGCATGTGATTCTCACCATGGTTTTTACGATTTTTGGTTTTCCATGTTATAAAATGTCAATGTTATGTGACATATGATGTCTTTTAAGTTGTTCATCTTTGCATGTGATTTAAATGTAATAAATGAATTAAAAAAAAAATAGTACAAATTGATTCTATGAGGCTTTGAATTAAAGTATAAATACTTGATGTCAGTCAAACCTATAGTAAGAACACCATTAAACTTTAAACACTGCCTCTAAAACCCAAAATACTACACCATTTGATCTGAATGAAGCAAAGGATGTTACATATTAGTTCAAAAACCACCACACCATAACCAATGCATGAAAAAATCACCACACCATAACAAATGCATGGAAATACCACACCATTTGATCTGAATGAAGCAAAGGATGTTACATATTAGTTCAAAAACATACATCTCATATAAGAAATTTTATCAACCACATTAATACATAAATAAGATCCAAATATTTTGAATTGGAATCTAAAGCACAAAAATATGAATAGAACGTCTACAAACACTACTCAATAAGATACCAAAATTATATCAATAGTTGTGGAATATAGAAGAAATGTGAGCATATCTCTCAACAAATCTATGTAAGAAACTTAGTAAAAATTGCAACCACTAGTCACTAATGAAAACAATAATATATTGATATTAATGACAACATTTTCAACTCAACCAACTAATCATTCTAGTTAAATCTAGAAAATTTACACAACTTTTAACACTTAATCTAAATATGAAAAAGTAAATTTTGTTAGCCCTAAAATTAGACTATCCAAAAGGGAAGATCTTACATCTAAACACCTCCTCAATCAAATTTAACTATTCGTTCAATGAAATTTAGTGTCTAAACTAGTAAAAAATAATTGAATTTCACAAGAAAAATAATGTTTTTTCTTTTAGAAAATATAAATGCATTATTGTTCCTTAAAATAGATAAATAGTTTAATCTAAACATATAAAGATATGAAATACGCAAATAAGAAATAGAAAGTTGTACTAGCTTGTAAAGACAACAAATTAAATTATACCCATGCTAAAGCATATAGAAAAACACTAAAAGGTGTGTGAAAGTATAAGGCAAAAATATAAAAAATAATATAAAAATAATTGAAGCACTAATTCATGGGTCACAACACTAAACTAGAAAGAAAGCATGAAAAAAAAGTCACAAGCACTAACCTATAAAAAAACTAAATTTGTTAGCAATTTTATAGAAAACAAAGACAAAATGGAAAAATGGAAAGACTAAAATAATAAGATTTTCATAGAAAAACAAGCTACTAAATTATAGATATTCAAATAATAATAATAAAAAAGATTTAAGAGATTGCAAGTTGGATGTGCTAATTCTATAGCTAAAGTATTGAATCATGGAAAATACAATTCATAGAATGAAAATATTGATGTATGCTAGATAGCTACGCAAAGAAAAGTTATCTTTCCTACAATTTTTTTTTTATAATCAAAATTAAAGCTATTAATTTAATTAGAATAAATAAAAATGATACTTAGACATCTACTAAAAGTCCATGAAAACAAGATGAAAAATGAGAATTCATGGAAGTGTTAAAATATTTTACATAGACAATACATGGTATGAGGAGTAAACAAAAGAGATGTCTCATTTTTATAAGGGGAAAACACTAAAATAATTTTTCTACTGATAAATATTAGCCATTGAAATAATAAAGATGATAAATTCAAAGGAGAATATTAATATCATAGACATAACAAATTATCAAATTCTTTAGTACAAATAAAGATTTATCTTTATTTGTCTTCAAAAGTGTAGTATAGCAAGGTAAACACTTCATTGGAAAAATAAATATCAAGGTTCAAACTCCTCCTCAACATTTGTGTTTGTGAGTTTTGTTCCTTTGCAAGTTGTTGAGCTCACGAGTTTGAACAAGTGAAGTGTGTGGATGGGGTCTCCATTTTTTGCATCACCAATTTATAGCTTCAAGTTAAAAGTGTTTTATTTGGAGTCAGATGATGCCATGCTAACATCAATGATCATGTTAAAAGTTTATGAGTCATTAATTTTTTATTTCAAATCCTTAGAACTAAAATTCGTTCTTTACAATTACAAAGTGAAATGTAATTTGTTCTTCAAAATAACATAATATTGGTATAGTTGAAAGATTTGGTTTCAAAAAGGAAACATTGACTTTCTATCAAATATTTATAGACTCTTGGTATAAGGACTTGATGACTAAGATACATCACAAGGATCAAGGTCTCACATTTAATGAGAACACTAAAAAAAGAAGGATTGGGCAGCTATCAAAATAATGTTAATTGGAAAGGAAGGTTAATGATGGGTATTGCATTGAGAAAACGAGATCTTGGAAAAACCCTAAATAAATAGACTTGTCCTCTTGCACATTCTAGTGGAAGTGGAGAATTTAAAATTAAGATTTATGAAAAAAGAGTAAGACTGCCCCATAATTGAAAAAAAAAATTAATGTGCCATTTGTCATTAGTTGATTTTGGAGGGATAGGGTGGAGGATAATTGGAAGAATTTGCATTCTTGCACAAGTGAGGAAATAAAACACTTGCAACTTAATGAAATGCTTGGGAATCAGAGAAATATTGAACTATAAAAATATCAAAAAAGATCTGAGGAGGATTAATTAATTACTAATCATAGATTAGTTAATTAAGTATTATTAGAACAATTATTGAGTAGATCTTATAGTTAAGTTAATTAAATTAATCAAGCTCAGATGAAAAAAGGAGGAAATCAATTAAATATAATTTAGTCAATTATAAGAATAAAAATAATTAATTGAGTAAAATAAATTATAAAGACAACAATTAATGTGGTTGTGTAGTATATGATTGATTTTAGGGTTTGACAATACCAAAATTTATTTTCCAATCTAGGGAAGGTAGACTTCCTCACCTTCATGCTTATGTACTTTTCTTACAAGCCACCATATATTCTTTAAAATTATTCTTAACATTCTCAATTATTTGTAGCATTCTAAAATGAAATTAACTTCCTTTTAGAATGAAATACTATGTAAGAGTACCTAATGATATTATTATTAGACTATCTTAAATCCTTCCATCTTTAACCATTGTTCTCTTTGTAGGGTCATAAAATTAGGCATAACCTTTTATTAGTTGTAGACATTGTGGTAAGTTTAGAAAACCAAATGCCTTTTCTTGTCTATTTTAAAACTATTTAGTAGGATCTATTGGCTTCATTTGTATTGGTTATCCCTTGGTTCAATTTTATCATATTGGTATGACCTAGGTCCATGTCTATTGTGTTTTCCCAGTCTGATTTGATTTTAGATTTGGAGTATGTCTTTGATTTTTTACTTTATGGATTTAGCTTCTGGATGTCACTAATTCTATTAGACACATGATAAAATTAATTAATCATTAATATAAAAACTAATATTTTTCTTAGATTTCTCATCTAATACATGAAATTTGAAGAGGAAACATATTATCACAAATTTAATAAGAAACCGTACCCACTATGTAGTTTAGAGCACTTCCTATAGCATAAAAAAATCCTCCTAGGTTATAAGATTTCAAATTATTATTTCTAGCAAGGGTTTTATTTTTGCAAGTTAGTTCATTTTATTTGAATTAGAATGAAGAGGAAATTTTGTATAATATAAATAGATAAGATGATGTTTATGAATTTACTTTTAATTCTATAAGTATACTTTGTTAATGCATCATCTATTTTGGGATTGATTGTTATTTCTTTTCTAATATGTTCTTACAAGAGATTGACATTGTACTTTTCTTTTTCCCAAAGAAATTAATAATATTCTTAGTTTTCCTTTGAAGTTTATTATAGCTTTTAATTAGCAAGGTATATTAGTGACCATTAAATACTAAGAGCAATATATAATCATTTTTTATGTACATGTAAATGAAAATTCCCTCTGAAGATATCATGTATGTAGTTGCAGTCGAAATAATCATGTTTTTAAAATTTGGAAGAAATGGGATGTCAAGTGTTTCAAAATTTAGGTGTTGTTGATGTCAAACCTATCATAATTAGCTTCAAAATATGGATTTAGCCTTTAAAATACTAGTTTTACTAAGATTCTAGAGTTGTATAACACTTGTACAAAACATAAACAACTACCCATATAGGTGGAGACTATTGGAAATGCACATATATAATATGCATAGTAATCTTAGGACATTTCTTGGGTTTTGAAGTTAGCTTTGACATTTCTATACATATGTATATCAGTTATGATTCCTTGTTCTTCAATCTTAGCTTGGTAGTTTTCTATGCATTTTGATATATTGTTACATCTTGTATTGTGATGTGAGTATGTCAATGACATGTCTTCAAAGACTATATTTCTAGTTTCATGGTCTAACATGCTTTGTAATGGAAGATGTATATTTTTTATTTCTCACACTATTAGTGCAACTATACATAGAAATGTTTTGTGTTCCTATAATTCACTAGATGTTTTGATGTTGTAGTGGAATGATACAATCTTGCATTATTTAGATGATGACATCTTAAATATAAATTTTACTTTTTGTGCTCCTGAATCTTTGTTGTAAATGTTTGATCAAATATCTTCACAGTTTCATCTTTTTGGCTTGACTTAAGGTTTCTTGGTTCTTGTGATATAGCATGTGACATGTATATTGAAGTTTTTAGATCTTGAGAAATGTACATGTTGGAATTACAAATGGGAAACATATACTTCTGAGAGGGGAGGGGGGAGGGCGGTGAATCAAAAGTTCAAACTTCAACACTTAAAATCTTTTTACCATTCATTAGATGCATGTAATAAATGGAAATGAAATATAAAGCAAATGCATCAAATAAGCATACACACATTTGACAACTGATATGATTACCCAGAAACCCTCCAAATGAGAAGGTAAAACTGGGGTGGGGATGACACCTATAATTCTTCACTATTGCAGCAATAAAGTGTCACCTGTTAAGGTTACAAAATGTTGACCATGAAATATGATCTGCCCTATGAAAGGCCTGCCCTATTAAAGGCTTACAAGAGACTGTTAAGTCCCACCTTGCTAAAGGATTTTAACACGCTGTTAGAAGTGTCCCTGATTAAAGGACTTTAGAACATTCACTTGGAATGTCACCCTATTAAAGGATTTTGCAATGACTATCAAGTCAACCTTAGTCCAAAAGATTTCACTCTGTTGATACAACTGTTAGAAAGTAACAGTAGAATGTTTGATCTGATGACTTACAAATTTGTCTTGCTATTTTTAGATTTCAATTCTATCCTCCTTGATCCTTTCTAATTTGATATGTCAATGATGTATCTTTGATTCTCTATTCTGTAAACTGATTCTACAATTCTTTCACTCTTTTAAGTCACCTTGAATGATCATTGATCAATTCACCCCTTTCTTCCTTCTACTTTTCACTCACATTCCTCTCTTGCTTACGGGGCTTCGTCTTCCTTATAACGACTTTGGTGGCTTAGGGTTAGGTATGAATCTACAGCTGAGATTCATCCTTTTTTGTCATTTAACCTTTCTAATTTTTTGATTGGTTGCATGTTGATTTCATAGGGAACCCAAATAGATTCTTCCTTATCTTTAAAGCTTCAAGATCTATCCATAAATTGGCATAAAAATGGTTTACATAGTTGTTTGTGCCATCACAAACAATTATGTCAAATTTGTGCACTCAACACATAAGGTTATTGATGCTCGACACATACTGTAGTTCTATTTCTGGCTTGGCACCTGAATTGCTCAGCATCAACTACTTACTCGGCATGGTCTATCTGCTCTACACTTGAGTGACTCGGCAAGTGAGTGACTCGACACTCATTGCAACTCAACATCTATACATATTATACTCGGCATGTATTACTAGATCAACATGAACTTAGTAAATATCTTAAGTGTGTTGACACTCAATTGTCAAAACCAATCTGAGATCAACAGTACATGTATACTCTAACTATGATGTCTTACACATTCATGTTTCTTATTTTACTCCATAGTGAATACAAGGGGTTTGATCTCATGTCCAAGCTCTAATACCAATTGTTACAACTATGATTTTCTTTGTACCAAAAGATCAACCCATCAATGCCTAATACAACCACTACACTTATAGAATCCACAAGATGTAGTTAAGACATGTCACAAATCCTAACATTGTGTTGCACAACACAAGGAGACCAAGTGCATACACTTTGCAACAACTTAAACTAGAAATCACAATCTATATTTAGAATGCTCATCCTATCAATTCAATGTACTTTGTAATTGATGCATAAAAAAAGGAAAAAAAAAAAATTTGTGGAGGAGAGAGAAAGTGACGAAAATGGAAGGAAAATAATAAAAAAATAGAAAAATAGGAAAAATGGAGAAAAGAGGAATTTCTATTTTCAAGGTGCATGGGTGGCATAAATAGAAAATAATAAAAATAGTTGTCATTCCATTAATCGAGGTGTATAGGTGGCAGTTTAGAAGTTTGTGGAAAGCTCCTTAAATCATGTATTTAATATTTGTTGGGTGCTTAGTTGTATTTGGGTGAGAATTTAATATTTATTTAAAGGTAGTTGTATTTACTTTTTATCCCACATTGGTTGTGTTTGTAATGTCTTGGGTTAGAAGTGCCTATTTAAGCAAGGCTTATTATCATTTGTAATCAAGTTGGAGAAATAGAAGCTCTTCAAGTGTAAGCTCTTGTAGTGAAGCTCTTCTAGTTGGAAGTTCTTAGTGAGGAATCTCTCTTATATTGTAAGAATTTGGAGTCCTTTCATTTGGAGAATATTTTAATGAATGTCAAGTATTAATGGAAGTTTTATGAAGCATTTTGTCATCTCTCTTGTCTCCATATTGTTGCATTTTTGGTTGTGAGTTGGTACGGGTAGTGGCCTTCATCAGTAATCATCATAAATAATGTACTTTGAAGGTATCCACAAGTATTTTGCAGTTCACAAGTTCTCCTTTTTTAATCTAATTAGGAATGATGAGTTCCTTGTCTTAAAGCCAAATTTTTTTTTCTATTAAGATATATTTTTGTGAGTACGACTTTCAATATGATTTTTCTTATTTTAAATTATCCACGTAGAAAATCCTTATATTATGTAGCGTATGATGTCTTTTAAATTATTCATCTTTACATATGATATAAATGAAATAAATAATAATCAAGATATATATATATATATATATATATATATATATATATATATATATATATATATATATATATATATATATAAAGAAGTTTAAAGAAAACATTAAAATAAATATTTAAAATAAGAGCTTGAAAGCATACAAAAATAGGCATATTATTATTCAATGAAGTGAAATATGAAAACGAGAAAACAACAAAAATAGACAAAGATATTATAAATAAAAATAACAATAAGAACAAATATGTAGTCCCTAACCAAAAAAACTATTGATTAGTGGAGCTCCGTCCAGGATAGAGACTAGTGAAGATACAAATGGCTAAAAAAATCCTTTGTTAGGTTAAGCCGACGTGTTTCATTTTATCCCATTCAAACTGCAAGGTGAAAGTAGTTATAGACAAGAAACAAATCTTTAAAAAATTATAGAAGATAAGTAGAGAGTCATTATTGATTGCCACCAAGATTGCACTATAAGCTGAAAATAATATTTATTAACATTGATTCCTTTTATTGGCAAGCATTTGCTCGTACCTCGCCAAAGTCGCAAGATATTTGATGTTAAATAATTATATTTTATTTAGGCCTTCCGTTTAGATTATCCTTGAATTCCACAAATCGTTGGGTTTTATTTAAAAGATTGGAATCTTCAAATATCTTTGGAACTTGTACGACTCACCTTTATTGAACTTTTATATTTCTTTTTGGATGTTATGTTATCTATTATTAGCGGAAAAATTGACCACTGTATAGTTGATATAAATATATATGGTTTCAAATGATGGACCATTTTGTGTGGAAGTTGGTGGAATGTATAATAGTGGTAGAATGTTTTTCCAATTATTCAATTATTACTTTTCTTGTTGAAAAAGTGTTGAAAGGATAAATTGGGGTTGTATTATTAAGTTCACCTTTCAAAAAGAAGAAATGGACTTTATATTTTTTTAAATGAATAGGGATAACACTTCAGTTTTTGTTGTTTAAAATATCAAAACATTTCAAGTGTTTCTTATAATCTAACATGTTTCACTTCATGGCAAAGTCCATGTTGCAAGCACCTAAATGGTGCCGAGTTCAAATCTTCAATACAAAAAAAAAAAATCTAACATGTTGTTTTACTTCATTATAATATTTCATAGTGATATGGCAACTTGAACATCAAACTTTGCAAAACTAATGTCTAATACACACTTTCATATATATTATTGAAGATGTCATATTTGAAGTTTATTTTTGTATAATCCTACCAAGGACATTAAGATTCCAAAGAAAAATCCCAACCCAGCTCTTGTACAATATCACTTTCCAATACTCTTACTCAAATATTTGAATGATGAACAATACCTAATTTCTTTTAGAATCATGCAACTAAGTTAAAATTAAGATGGAACATGTATCTAGTAATACAATTTTTAGTTTAATCTGCTAGTTTTTTTATTATGGCAAAAATATGTTTTAAAGGAACATGAAACCTTTTACAAGAGGATTACATAGAATGTATTATTAAAGCCCAACAACACAAAACATACTAGAAAGACAACACAACTGACAAAGAACATGACACATAGAAAAAACTCCAACCCAATACTAACAAAAAGCTAGCCAAAGAGAGGCAAAAGAAAACTACAAAACTAATAAATGAAACAACACTAACCTAGGTTTTTCAAAGTATTAGCGACTTCAGGTTCATTCATCTTCTGGCCCACTCCCTTCAACTTCATGATGGCCTAAGGAAAATGTAAGTCTTCTTCATGTTATCCCCTGTCCTCTTGCTTGGACCCAAAGCATTCTCAATACACTTTGTTTCCTAACCTAGGTCACCAACCTTTTCCTAGTGAATTTTTTCAACGTAGCCACCAAAGTGGTCATATTGTTAGTCAATAACTTAATAGTTTTTTAGTTGTAGTCCATCACTTTGTTTGGGGTAGACTTAATAGTTTTGTTGTTGTAGTCCATCATTTTATCTAGGGTAGACTCACAATCATTGATCCTTTGATCCGCTTCCCAAAAAAAATAATCATACTTTTTCTTCATCTCTATAATAGATCCCAAATTCTTGGTTAAGCAATTAATCATCATGTTTTTCTCATCTTTGGTCTAGAGGCACAAATAGAGGTCTCATGAGGCTTGTCTTGCTTGCCACCAAAAGACAAGGGCTCGATAGTAACTTGTATTTTATCCCTTCTGTCCTCCTTTGAATGTCAACCTTCAAAATTAGAAGAAAGGGCCCTCCATTTTAGGTTGAGACTTTTAATCTCATGAAAAGCTCATCTAATCAATCCAAAGAAATACACATAACTATATGAAATCCATAAACATCTAAGAGTTATCCTCCTTATCATGAGGGGAAAGAGAGTTCTCACAATTAAGAGGAGAAATAGGGACATCATGCTCTTGGGAGCTATTATAGGCCTCAAGGGTAGGACCTTTCCTCTTTTTTTTCTCCTTCGTCATAGATGTAGGTCCCCCAACTAAAGGAAAACCCTTTCCCTTGTTGGTCCCTATAGAAAAGTAATTCAACATTCTTTTAGTTTTAGTTTTTAGTTTTTTTTTTTTTTTTTTTTTTTTGTGTGGGGGGGGGGGGGGGGAGTGGGGATCTTTTCTTCCTCATCCTTAATTTCCCATCCCTCATCCCCAAAACTACCACTTCCTTCCCCCTCTTTATCAAAGGCCAAGGGATCCCTAGTAGGGGTCTGTTGGTCTAATTTTTCACAATAGAGGAAAAGTCTAAAAGTTGGGTGAAAAATCAGTTAAGTCATTGCATTTTGTAGATTAGGGTTTCATTCCTCATGATTTTCATAGTTTTTAGGTTACCCTAGTCGTTCCCTGATTCATGTGTTGTCGAATTCTATTAAATTCTCAAGGTTTGTCTCTCAACCTAGCCATTGAAATACCCTAAGTGGAAAAACCCCAGGTCTCCTTTCAAATTTTTGAAAAGATTTGAAAAGCACTTAAAATGTTGCCCTTTATGGTCTTATGGTGTAGGGTTTCATGTAAGAGCGAAATACCTTTTTTCTCTTGTTTCCATGGTCGTGTTTTATAGTGCAACATAAGAGCGCAAAGAAGTTTTGTTTTACAGGCATACGCTTTTTTATTTCATAATAGAGAAATGGTTCATTTAGAGTCTCCCTGATCATATGTTTGGTTTTTGAGCGAAGAAACATAAAGGCTTTTTCATGCTTTGAATGCAGTTTTACAGCTTTACGGTGAACAGTTGAACGGGTGAGCAGAAGGGGTTTCAAGAAGTACTCCTGGTCATACGATATAGTGTTGAGCGTGTAATCATAAAAGGTCTTGAAGGATGTGTGTTGTGCCGCTTTATGGGAATATGGGTAAGCAATTGAGCGAAGGGGCGAAAAGGTGTTGAGTTGAGGTCTACACATCTACATTCTAATGGATGGCATAAGAGCGTAATGCCCTGGCATGGCATAAAGGAATGCTTTGTAAGAATGCACAAAATGTTTTACGGTTCTCCGGATAAAGTCAGTTCATAGGAGAGAAGGTGAGATGTTGTTGTGTTTACGTGCATATGTTTCTTGGGCTTGCAAACAACCATAAAGCCAAATTGTAACAATGATGGTTTAAAGTGGGATCTGTTGAGTTGTCAAATGGACCCCGGTGCAAGTGAATCAAATAATGACACATCATAAATATTAGATGGGCCTGATCTGTGTGGCAAATAACTTAAGTTCTTAATTTTGCATGTGCAAAAAATCAATGGTGATGTTATTTTCTATTTGTTTATGCTACAATTTGGGTCGTTGATTAGTGAAAAAGTGATATTTTATCAT
This sequence comes from Cupressus sempervirens, assembly GCA_028749045.1. Taxonomy (NCBI): domain Eukaryota; kingdom Viridiplantae; phylum Streptophyta; class Pinopsida; order Cupressales; family Cupressaceae; genus Cupressus; species Cupressus sempervirens. The sequence continues at coordinate 705,206,821 of CM053792.1, forward strand.
TACGCCTTTGTGCTTCCAAGGTAAGCATATGAACAAAGAACTATTTTATCCTTTCTCCGTGGTCACAAGTTAAGTCTAAGCGTATGAGTATAAAAGGAAATGTGAAGAAAGGAATACAAGGCTTTACGCATATACAAGAAAGGAAAAACATAAGAATGGAATGCCATCTGTAGAAGCTTTCCGGTGTTACAAGGATAGAGTAACTCTTGCGAATGTAAAGGAGGAATAAAGAAAAGATAAGAGGCATCATGACACTACAGGTAAAGCCTAGATCATATGACCAAAGGATGAATGTTTAAAGAGTTATGATGTCCCTGGTAATGATGTGAGTGGAGCAACGTGAAGGAATTTTTCAAGGTTTCCACTGATACGTGTGCGTGTGAGCATAAAAGGTAAAGAGAAGATAGCAGCAAGGGTTTTGTGATCATATGAGGAATGTTTGATGTGTAAGAATGAAGGTGTCAGTTGTGAAGGTTTGAGACTCTATGGTGTAAAAGGTCAGTTGCTAGTGGGTTCAAATGAAGATGTCATCAAGGAGGAAGCTATATACATGGTCAGATCTCATTGGGTTAACTAGCCAACTTGTCAAGTGGAATACTTGTCACCTTTTGTTCGTATCCCTTGAATGCAGGATTTTCAAAGATCAATGGTGCAGATTTAAAAACAAAAGGTGGTGCCACTCTGTATTTATTAGATATGAAAGCTTCACATGTGTAAAACAGAGTATAACATAGAGGAATTTCTCAGTCCCATCTTATGCGATTAAAGTTTTCAAGCCTTTTATGAGCAGAAGCAATTAATGAGAAGATTGTATTTGGCAAGTGTGTGAAGCAATTTGTTTGAGGAGAAGTTGCAAAATTACAGAAAGGAATAAGAAAGAACTTCAAGTAAGTAACTATACTATAATTTCTGCGGTGTTCCAATCCTACAAGATATAGTCAAAGAATGCCTCCAAGAGACTCAGCAAATTCTAGGTTGTGGATAGCAGAGGGATTGCTTAACGAACGTAATTGGGTCTGAGATGTTGATACCTCACAAACTTATTCAAATTTGTTCAAAAGATGGTTTGCAGAGAGGAAGTTGTTTGTTCCACATGCTAGTATATGGAATTTTGACCAAGGAAGACTAGTAGTCCCAGGTGTTTTTATGGATTATGATCTCTTGGAGATTATGGCAAAGAGTTGTGATCAAGTCACTAAGGTAGTGAAAAGAGCAAAGGGTGAACTTGGCAAAATTAGAACCCTGTCAACAATAACATCATTCTCTAAGGAATTTTTCAAGAAAGTATACTTCAATACCAGGGTAGTAGAGATATGTAGATCCCTATTTAGAGTTTTTGAAGAGGGTGAAGAAGATTTTATACCCATGTGTTTCATGTGTATAATTACTCTTACTTTTTGTTAATCTATGTCTTTCTTTTCAAAAGAGGAACATATTTTGGTAGAGGAATGGTTTTGAATGCAAATACAATTGAGGTAGTAGAAAATACTCATTTTGTTATATTTGATAGCCACATTGCCTCCAAGCTTGGATACTTCACATTAAGTGACAATCCCATAACCCTAGGATATTGATTTAACCAAGGAATAGTGACGGGTAAAAGTGACTCTCACAGTATAGTATAATGATGATGAAACCCACGGGTTGAGGTTAGTTTGTAATCATTACAATAGATTTCATCATTGGTGGGCTTAGCAGTTGCATACACAAAGGAATCAAGGTAGCAGCCAATTCAGAATGAAAAAATGTAACAAAAAGAGACCCGCAAAGGAATTTTTGATCTACATATCTTTCTGTTATTTGCAGTTTAGTTTTTTTTTTTTTTTTTTTTGTGACAGTTGTATGTAAGTTTCTTTTGAAGGACACCTGTCAATCACATTTTCCCTTTTCTTGTTGCAAATCATGCCTATATAAATGAGTTTTCAAGGCAATGTGAGGGTCCATTTTCTAATACATTTTAGTATTACACCTAGGATGTATTCGGTCCAGTAATTTGAGCAAATTTTGTGATGTATGTTCTCTGCAAATTTTCTAGGAATACATAAATATAGAATGATCTTTGTGTTTCATTCTAAGGTCATTCTGAGTTCACTACAAATGTATACAATTTTCAAAAGAAAATGAATACAAATTATGAACTATCCCCGTATCAGTTCTTTTCTGAATTTTGTCTCCTTTTGATTACTTAGTCATCTTGATGTTGTGTGAATAAAAGGCTTGTGCAATTGAATGCAATCCACTTAGGTTGTATATCTTCTCATCACTACTATTAGTTCAATGAATTAAGTAAAATCTTTGATGAATTTGATAAGATTGCTGTAGTAATGGGGAGGATGTTTTAAATGACAAAGTCTAGTAAGAATTGTTGATGATATTTGTTGTAACGTAACAAATTAGATCTATGGAATTACAGTAGACTCTGAACCCCAATGGATTAGGCACTAGTCAAATTAATTCAGTTGGAAGAGAAATAGATCATAGATGGGTATCAAATGCAACATTACAATCAATTTTACTTTTATTTCTTGAAGATCTTCAAAGTTGGTCAATACTTGTCTGCATGAAATATTCTAGCCTTAGTTAGCCACTGTTACAAAGAATACTTGCAGATCTATAGAAGAATTTATGACCAAATCTGTTATATGGGATGTATTTTGTTTAAAATGTCACAACTAGCTGTGCGTTTATGGATTGAGGATGAGAATTAGAATGAAACTAAAATAGTTTTCATACAACAACAGTTAGATTGAGTCATCCTGTAGGTATACCCACCTTGGTTTTGTAGAGCCTAAAGAGAAAAAAACCATTCTTGGTTTTGTTGATGTTGGATCCAAATAGTTTGCATGTGTAACTAAAAATAGGAAATCCTTAGGTTGCATAAGTATTATCATTTTGGTATTGAGGCTCTCTATTGCTCAGTATTTTTTCAAAGCTCCAACATATCTTCAGCATAGGAAACCTATATTTCATTGTTATCTTGTTAATGGCTCTAGAATTAGTATGCATTCTCCATTCTCAATTCTTTTTAGGTGCTAATACAATAGGTATAGCACATGGACTCAAGCTTTCTCTGATCAAACCTTTTTGCAACAACTCATGCACTTGTTTATTAAGTTCTTCATTCTCTATAGGTGTCAATCTATATGGTGCTTTGTTTGGCAAACTAGCTCCAAGAATCAGATCCCTACAATGACTTATACTTCTTACTAGAGGTAAACCATCAGGAATATCATCAGCAATAATGTCTTTATACTCATTCAACAATTCTGTAATTTCTACTAGTACTTAGCTGTCACTATTTGTTGTCACTCAATCATTACTAGCTTCTGCAACTCGGTCATTACTACCAACACTCGGTCCTCTAGGAAGTATGGAAAAATAGACTTGATTTTTTTTCATTTCCTTTTCAAATTGTTTCCCATTAACCTTTAAATTTTTTACAACAGTACAATTAACCTCATCTGAACTTTCAATTAAAGGCAACAACATTTGTTTCTTTCGATTTACCCAAATAGTATATTGATTCAATCTTCCATCATGTACAACATATTTATCATATTGCTAAGGTCTACGCAACAAAATATGACAACAATCCATGGGCATAATATCACACAAAACTTCATTAAAGTAATGTCCAATTTTGAACTTCACAAGGCATTTCTCACTTACCAATATCTTATGCTCATCTGTGATCCATGAAACATGATAAGGTTTGGGATGTTTCAGCCTCTGCAACTATAACTTAGTAACCAACTCTTCTAATGCTAGATTTGTAGAACTTCCACTATCAATGATCACTTTGCAGCATTTTCCAGTCATCTTACATCTTGTCTTGAAAAGACTTCTCCTTAAAACAGGTTCCTCATCACTTCCCTTATTACATAAGGTTCTTCTCACCATCAGATTTTCTCTAGCCTCAGGTCCACTTGGTGAACCCTCATCATCTCCTTGAATCACAACATTTTTGTTACCTTTCCCACTTTCAGAGGATCTACATTCAAAACATCTATGTCCTTCTTTACCACATCTGAAATAATTGCCATGAAATCCACCTCTAGAATAAGAATTACCTCTTCCTTGGTAAGAATTAGTGCCTCCTCAGTAAGAATTACCACTTTTCCATTTAGTCTTGCCTTTGTCATCATTCTTTCATTCATATTTGCCTTCATCTTGCACAAAATTGTCAGATCTGCCACCTTCACCATAAGATCTACCTCTACCTTTCTGGAATCTACCACCTCTACCTCTTTGTCTTTGTTCATGCTTCTTTGTCAAGATCTCCTCAGCTTTCAAGGCATATTGATATGCTTCTTCTACACTTTCCAACTTCACAAAACTTATTTCATCTTGAATTCCAAATCTCAATCCATTTATGTACCTTGCAATTTTCTCAATATCATCATCCACATGTCTAGATCTAATGTCCAATCTATAGAATCCCTTGGTATATTCTTTCATAGTCATGTCCTTTTGTTTTGAATTTTGCATCTTTCTCAACAAGCTAACTTGGTAATCAACAGGGAAGAATTTGTTCTTTACCTTGTTCACCATGTTTGGCCAAGTTCTGATCTTCTCATTTCCTCTCCTTTGTCTATCAGTTTGCAAATGCTCCCACCATAGTGATGCATGACCTTTCAACCTAGTTACTACAATCTTCACCTTTCTATTATCAGGAGTGTTTTCATACTCAAAGAACTTCTCCATATTAGAGATCCAATCCAACACAGCATTGGTATCCAATTTTCCATCATAAGGAACAACTTCTACAACAAGCTTTGAATTTTCCCTAGACAACACTCTTAACAATCTTTCCTCATCTTGATCTTCTTTAGGTTTTGGATTATGGTTTGGTGTTGCTGCTTCATCATCACTTATATCCTCAAGATGTGCTCCTCTCCTCTGGGCTGTCTCCACATCATCTAACCTGGCTATAATTTGTCTCAATTGATCCAATATAGCATTATCAACATTATTTCCTCTACCACAAACCATCTTTACAAATCAGGTTCCTACAAGATCATAACCCTCTATAAGTTATAAGTCAAATCCATAGATCTACAACCCTACAACCAAATCCGAATCAGGATTCTACATGATCCAATCTCCACAAGGATGAACCTCAAGCTCTGATACCAACTGACATAGATAAAGGATGAATAACTAGGGCCAAAGGTTCACCCAACTATCCAAACCACCCTACAATAGTAAATACAACAGAAGAAAACACAAGGAACAACAGCCAAAGGAGGAAGAAGAGTGAAATATTTTATTGATTCATCAAAATATCTTTATACATTCCCAGTTGTAAGGCCTTCTGGGTTACAACCAATTACAAATACATTCACATGCAAATCCAATTGCAAATTTGTACTTTTGGTTCTACTCTCCAATCTGCTCCCCCAAAACTTGCCTAACTCCAAGCCTAAACACTCTATATATACTTGCCAAAATGGCTTATAGATTATTCTAGAATATTACATAAGAGGAAGGCCAACCCAACAATAGTCTGGACACATCTCGAGAAAAGATCTTAACATAAATGTTGTAATCAAAATAAATCTCGCAAGTTAGCTAGCAGAAATCACATCCAAATGCTGACACTTGGCATACACTGGGTAACTCGGCACATGACGAGTCACTCGACATATACTGGGTAACTCGGTACATGAAGGAATTGCTACAGTAACTTGGCACATGAAGGAATTGCTAGGCACATGAAGGATTTGCTAGGCACACGAAAGAATTGCTAGGCACACGAAGAATTTGCTAGGCACATGAAGGAATTACTAGGCACATGAAGGATTTGCTAGGGACCAACTTGTAGAATGAACAAATATGAGTAGGATAACAAGGCAACCCAGGATGTTGTTGCATCAGGGGTACACGTCCTTCACTTGTGTAAACTCTTGTGATGTGGAAGAAAGAGAAGGATATGTCTCCTTTGATGTCTCTATTATAGAAAACAACATGCTCATTAGCTTCACTTCTAGCTCTTTCTCACACCTTTATTTTTGTTTAGCCAACTCCCTTGCAAGAATTTCCCCATGTTCTTGTTGTTTGGCTTCCAACCACTTTGCAAATTCTGCCTCAAACTACCTTCAGTGTGCTTCTAGTTACTGCAATAATATTTCTCCCTCTAGAGTACGTGTTGGCTCATGAGCATCAATTTATACCTCTTGTACTTGGGTCAACCTAGGCAAGGTTTCTTTGTCCACCATATCATGGGAGACCTCCTATTGCAACACATGGTTTGGCTTTTCTTCCTTTTGCAGTTTATAAAAAATGCTATATCCAAGAGGGAATAGTTGTGCTTGGGCACTTCTTGGAAAAATGGAAAACACCTACTCTATTATATAAAGGTATTTATAATTACAAAAACACAAACAAAGACATTTATTGGCTTGTTGAAGTAGTTGCCCTTCCTTACAAGTTGGTTTCATTTCCCATGCACATGGGTAGTTGAAACTAACAACAAGTACAATAAGCACACTACTGCATAGAGTTCCTTACCAATGCTAAAAACAAAGAAGCTCTCTAGCGCTAGGATGCCTTGATCTTGAGTAAGAAAAAATTGCTCCTCCTTTTTATCTTTACCTTCATGCTCTAGAATAAGCATGACTGAGGGCAACATGTATTGTTGCAGAGCTAGTTTCTTGATTAGGAATCCTCTTGATGGTTTTTGGTCTAAGCAATTAGCCTTGACCATGTTGTTGTACTTTTCAAGACTCAAATCCTCTTGGATAGTAGGGGCTAGCTATGATGTTATGGCTAGTGGTGTGTGTTTTTCTTCATGTTGTGGCTACAATATATGCTCCTCCTCTAGCCCATGTGAATCCTTGAAAATAAGGGGGTGCACCTCTTGTACTTGTGTGAACTCTTGTGATGTGGAAGAAAGAGAAGGCTATGTATCCTTTGATGTCTTTATTATAGAAAACAACATGCTCATTAGCTTCAATTTTAGTTCTTTCTCATGCCTTTCTCTTTGTTCAACCAAATCCCTTGCAAGAATTTCCTCATGCTCTTGTTGTTGGGCTTTCGACCACTTTGCAAGTTCTCCCTCAAATTGCCTTCATTGTACTTCTAGCTACTACAACAATATTTCTCCCTCTAGATTATGCATTGGCTCATGAGCATCAATTTGTACCTCTTATACTTGGGTCATCCTAGGAAAGGTTTCTTTCTCCACCATATCATGGGAGACCTCTTACTGCAACACATGGTTTGGCTTTTCTTCCTTTTGTAGCAAGCCCTCAGGTTTCACCCTAGGCTAAAAAAGCTAAATTTTGTTCCTCAAGAATATGAACAACCTCATTATTTTTTTTCCTCCTTAACCCCTTGCTACAAGACATTCTTTTCAATTAGTAGCTTCTCCTTTCTTTTCTGTGATGTGGGAAAAAGGCATGCCTACTTCATTAACAATGAAGAAGGGACAATAATTATGAGTGGGTTTGTTAGAAATAGGAATTACTGGGGGGGGGGGGGGGAGGGGGTGGGGGGCATTAATCAGTAATTTATAGTTGCCAACTAGATATTATTAGTTACTTTAAACCATAAATAACAAAGTATTAAAGTAATGTTGAACAGTCACAACAACCATGCACAAAGATAACTCATAACACCTTTTCTTTTAACTAGGGAAACCTTGGCCAAGGAAAAACCTTGATGATGATGTTACCCACTAGATAATATACTAATATATAAGTTCTTTATTAGAAGATGGACCCTATTAGGATTCAATGAGAAAATTTAGTAGTCCCTGTTAGGAGACTTTGAATCCCTATTAGGAGTTGTAGTATAGTAGATGTAAGATGAGCCCATTGCCCAAACATGCACTTCCAATTACAAGAAGAGCTCACTTCCCAAACAATTAATCAAACTTCTAGAATATAGATTCTTTCTTAGTTTGATCTTGGATCACACAATATCTTCAAAAACTTCATATATACTGCTTCCACAAAAGTTCGCATACAATTTCTCAACAAAACTTCTTTGAGATAGCACACTTGAATTTGCAAGATGTCCTTTGCATAAATACCATGCCTTTACACAAATTGCTACTAGGCTAGCTAAGACAATAATACATCTTTCTAACTTAGAGTAAACATCTAGGATGTTGGCCTTAATTGGTCAAGTAATTATTTTATAAACAAAACAATTCCTTTCCTTTAATTTTGTTGTCTTGTTACATTGGTAAAAAATGAATATCTCTTTTCCATACAATCTTTACTGACTTTTGAGGTTATTCACATCATCATCAACATATATATTATGTCCATCTAACTTCACTATTCATAATATGACATTAGCAACAAGTTACAAACAAAACAATACATTGTTATATACCAAATTCATACTTAGACAATTTTTCGAGTACCAAAAGCTAAGTATATTTATTTCTAAGGTTTCCTATAAGCATGTACATCATGTGTTTCCATAAATGACAACAATTGCATATCTTCATTAGGAAATTGTCAACAATCTCCCCCTTTGGCATTGTTGGCAACAAAATAGGGAAAAATGGCTAAGTATCAAAAACTGAAAATAAATAACACACTAACATTACATCTATTACAATTTATCCATTTTACACATGCTTCCCCTTACAATATGATTTCATACTTTTATCTTTACCTGATTTATAATTTTCTTATGTACTACTCCCCCTTTGATATCAATGACAAAGGTTAAAATGTCAAAAAATGTCCAAAAAATGTCCATCTATTGTCAAAATTTCTATAAACATCTACCTTAAATTAATAGTATCTTCATGCAATCATTAAAATTTTCCTTAAGATTATTCATATCTTTTGTCCATGTATCTTTATATTTCTCTGCAAAGGTGAGAATTGCACATAGGTCATATGATGCAATCTCAACTACATTAAGGTCAAAGTATAAAAAGTTAGAATAAGTGTCCTTGGCCTTGACACATTCCTCCAACTGTTTCTCAACAAAAGATATTTTCAAAGCGATAGACTCTCTAAAATCTGATACTTTCTTCCAAATGTGTTCCTTCTGAAGTTCCAATTTCCTGATATTACTTTGAATACTAGCCACTTGTCCTTCAAAATTATCAATTTTACTAGGAGGATGTTGTAATTGGTTAGATAGAGCCTCTAGCTCACTCATTTTCCCTCCAATCTGACTGTCAATATCCTTAGTTAGCTTGTGAGATAGAGTACACTTGATGTACAATATCTTGCCATCCTATTGACACTTTTGAAGTTCCTTGATACAAGTACCAGGACTTATCAAATCATTCTTAATATTTTGACAAATGGTTCTAAACAAGTTAGCATAACATGAGATTTGTGACTTAGATTCTGTAACATTCAACAAATTTGTTAATTCTTCATCAAAAGACTTTAGCACTGTCTATGCCCTCTATTCTAAATCTTCCTATGTGTGTTGTACTGATAGAATACTATGTAATCTATTAGTAACCTTCATGAAGGTTCTCTATAAGCTCTTCAATGTCTTGTTCTTCTAAATAAGATTTGACAAAGATGAGATCAAGTTGGTTTGATCATCATCATCAGTTGTTGGGATAGCAAGTGAAAGCAAAGTTTAGTGTGATTTCCCCTTTGCTTCTTTTAACTTGCCTCTTTGACTCTTCTTTCTTCTTCCTCTTTCTCTTCCCTTTTCTTCTTTCTTTTTCTTTCTTATCTTCCTCTTCTAATCTCTTGTTCTCGTCTTCTTCTATTTTCCTTTTCATTTCTTCTTCAACTGCTCTTTTCTTTTCTTCCTCTACTTTCCTTTTCATTTAATCTTCAAGCTATTTCTTCTTGGTCTCTTCTATTTTCTTTTTCTCTTCTTCTAGCAACCTCTTCTCCTCTTCAATTTGTCTCAGTTGTTCTTCAATATCCTCAATATGAGGTTCATTCTATTCGAAACCTTCAAATGGGTTTTTATCATCAATGTTAATGGTAACTTTGGTATGATCTCTCTAAATTATGTCACCACTCACTGACACTTCCAAGGTTCTAGGTACTGGTGAAGATGTTTCCTTGGACTTTGTTAACATCTTATTTATGGCTATTGCAATTTCAATTCTTATCTTATGTTTCTCACCTACCATAAAAAAAAAATGGTCTTACCTTGTTTCTTAAGTAAGGTGCTAGATTTTTTAATAATCTCTTGACTTCTTCTTTGCCATCAATCTTGCATATTGTTCTTATTATAGAATTCTAAAGTTCTATGTCATGTTCTCTAGCTGGTGTTTTCTTTTCTACAAGTATGTCATAGACCTTTTGGTTTACCGTGTCTTCAATATCCTTTAGTTTCAAGTTGTTGGCTATAATGTATCTCACAGTAGAGCTATCAATTTGATCTTTCTCAAAATTGTTATACAAAACATAAAATTTGTTCATCTAAACAAAGTTACCTTCATTAGTAATAGCTGAGTTTGTATTCTCTATCTTTGGCTTCCATGGTTACCGAGCTTTTCTTGCTAACTACTTTGAAGTTGTTACCTTCTCTATCTATTTAACTTCTTGTTCTTATTCTTCTTCTTCACTGGAACCAAAAATTATCAACAATATCTTTTATCTATTTCCTAGTCGAGTGGCTTATTGTTTGACCATTTTAGTCTTTGTAGTCAAAGGTTGCACATTCAGTGTACCTTGCTTCATTGTTTTCCTGACTGCTTGTGACTCACTCTCAGTCATATTGGCTTTTGATAAGGATTTCTTCATTATAGTTTCTATATTCTTGTGAGATACCTTCTCTAAGGATACTTGATGAGCTGATTGGGTAATCTCATCATAAGTTCCAAATCTATATTTATTTTGGTCCTTCTCTAATTTCAATAGTAAATCAATATATCCAACTATTGTTTCATCAGTCAATTCATAACCTAAGGGATCAAGAAATGTTTCCCGAGGTTCTATTTCTTGAATATAAGTATAATATATATCAATCATAACACAAATATCTTCCTTAAATCTATCCATAATTCTAGGTGCAATTCTGATCTTTGCCTCATTCTATTCTGAAATGTTTTCATAATCAAATTCCCACAATGTAATATTTTATCTACTAGATGTCTTCTACACACTTCTATTATTTTCTCCATTGTACACCTCTCACTACTCATAATCTCTATGATTGAAAAATATGGAAATCTTTTAACAACATGAAAAAATAAATGATTGATTAGTGACTAAAACCTAAAGACACCATTCTTAGTCCTTTTGATCTTCTATAGGTTCTTAAGAAGTTGCATTCTTAAAATTTCACTAAAATTAACTTGTTCCTTCTCAACACATATCTGTAGGCTACATAGATGAATTTAGCTGACAATTCATCAATCTTTGAACTTGCACATATAGAGTAGGCAATGATTCTACTTAGGAATCTTACATCATCTTGCTTAATGGTGTTGATCACCATGGCCTTTCCATTATACATTGCCTTTGTGTAGCTCTCATCTTAACCATTATCTCACCTATAGGTACACTGCCTTGTTTACAAAGACTAGTTACCTCATGAATAAAGTCAACTAAGATATCAACTACACTATCTTGAATCCATAGTTTCCCATCATGTATTCTTCTTAGTATGGTCTATGTGTGATTCTCAATAAAAATGATATTTGAACAGGTCTAGTTCCTTTAATTGTTCAAATCTGGGTTTCACATTCATATCATGATTAAAGACTAATTCCATATCCTTGTTCATATACTCACTTCCAATAGATTTGAACTTACTAGTAAGATAACTTCCTACATCTTCAAAATAAACTACATTATTCTGAGTAATAGATAATGTTGAATTAGGGTTTCCCTCTATAGGATTCATGGAAACAACCTTTAATTTTGGTCTCTCCTCATTCTCAACATTGTGAACTACTAGCATATTCATGATTCTATTAAATATGAAATTTTTATTGAATAAATTATCCAGAAAAATGATAAAAAAACATTTTTCAAAAATAGGGTTTTCTTCAAAATTACCTTGTCAAGTCACTTCTAAGTGCTCTATGCTTCTGATGTATTTGCAATGAATTGGCAATCAAGTATGTACTCCATTTATTCCTTCAACTTGAACTTGCATTAATTGCATACTTTATAAAGATGAAAAGTTTTCAATTGCATTTTGAGATCAAATAACTGCTCAAGATCCTCTATCTAATCTTCAACTGCCACCTAAGGTTCACTACAACTTCCTTTCATCATTACAATTCTCCACAAAACTTCACTACATGGAATTCTTAGCAAAAACATAGTTTTCATCTTTTTCTATAGAATTAAATTTCTTTATATAATAGTAACTCTTAATTTCTTCATAACTAATTTAGATAAGCTCCAAATTACAAGTGAGCTTAGATATAGTCTAAACTTATCTCAATACACCTTTTCCCAACTTCACTACCTCTAGTTTGATCTCTAGATGAAGTTTTAGATTCTAGTGTTGTGAACAAGCTTAATTCAACTTAATTGAATCAAACTCGATAACTAACTTCAATCTTCCTATCTCATCATCTTATATCTTTTCTTTTGATATGCCTAATCCTTTTACAAATGGCTCATTGAGTTCTTCTCAAAGTTCATTGATTACATTTCTTTGTTCCTCATTTTCTTTATTAGTTCTAGAGTTCCTTTCATGGTTCCTTTTGTCATTTCTGATGCTCCTTCCATCATTTCATCTATTTTTGAAGTTTCTTCCATTTTTCCTTCTAACTTTGAAATTTTTGTCCATTCCACAATACTTTTTTTTATGTCCAAAGTTTTTGCATAATTGACATATTGGAGTTTTTCTTCTAGGATTGTGCTAATCATCAGGTGCATGACAAGTTTGAGCTATGCGTCCAAAGTTGTTACACTTATAACTCATGATTTGTCTTCTATCCTCATAAGGTCTTTGTTCTCTTAATTTCCATTCAATAGATCTTCTTCTAACTATAGGATTAGTATTCCTAGACATGCTACTATTCCTTCTATTATTATCATATTTAGGTTTCCTACAATCAATTTCTTTATGACCCATACCATGAAAATTATGATAATAAAAATCCTTAACATGATTAAATGACTTATTTGTACAATCCCTTTTCATATGACCTATTCATTGCATAAAAAACACTTACCTCTAAATTCATACTTGGTCTCCTTAGGAGATTCCACTTGCTTTGGTTCATCCAATATTTCAACTTCCTTTTCTTGTCGAACTTCTTTAGGTTTATCAGAAGATTGACTGGATTCAGTCTTATCATCAAATTTATCTTTTTCTTTCGGATCTGATCTAATCTTAGGTTTCCTTTTAGACATCTTAAATAGATAAACCAAGACTAATCTTATCATATGTAGGTCTCTATATTGACATTGAATCATCAAGCTTTTCTCTGCTAGAATAAAGCTTCTCAAGTTGTTTCTTGCACTAAGTTAATTAACCTTTTACAATAGTATTGTACTTTTGAACTTCATGATCTTCTTTCAATGTTTCAATATCAAATGTCTTCTTTACCAAACTTCCTCTAAGATCTACATTCTCAGTTTTCAAATCAGTTTCAATTTTTCTAGGGTCACTCCTTAAAGTTAACTTTACATTCATAATCTTAAATGCATGCTTCAAGATCTTGTACTCTGTCTTCAATGTTGAATAATCATTATCACTAGTTTTAGATTCAGTAGATTCAAGCTTGGATTTGAGATGTTCAATATTTTCTTTCAATTGTCCAATGTATACTTTGGAGTCTTCATATATGTCCTTCAACTTATCTCTTTCTCTAGTAAGGAGATCAATTTATTCAAGTGCCTCTTCAAGATTCTTCATCAACTATTCCATATCTATAGGGATCTTACTCAAGCTATTAGACCTCTTCTAAGTAACGATGCTCTGATACCAAAAATAGGAATAACTGGGGGTGGGGGTGAATCAGTAATTTACAAAATTTAGTCACCAACTAGATATTATTTATTACTTTAAACTATACATAACAAACTAATAAAGTAATTCTAAATGGTAACAAAAACCATGCACAAAGATAACTCATAACACCATATTTTGTTAACTAGGGAAACCCTGACCAAGGGAAAACCTCGGTGGGGATGATAGCCACTAGATAATATATTGATATATAAGTTCCTAACGATGGACCTGATTAGGATTCAATGAGAAAATTCAATAAAGAGTCTTTTTTAGGAGACTTTGAATCCCTATTAGGATTTGTATTATAGTAGATGCAAGATGAGCCCACTACCCAAACATACACTTCCAATTACAAGAAGAGCTCACTACCCAAACATGTAATTAGACTTCTAGAATATAGATTCTTTCTTAGTTCGATCTTGGATCACAAAATAGCTTCACAAACTTTTCATATATCACTTTCACAAAAGTTTGCATACACTTTCTCAACACAACTTCTTCGAGATAGCAAACTTGAATTTGCAAGATGTCCTTTGGATTAATACTACACATTTACATAAATTTTTGCTAGGTCGGCTAAGACCATAATACACTTTTCCAATGTACATCTAGGATGTTAGCCCTAATTGGTCAAGTAATTATTTTGTAAACAAAATAATTACTTTCCTTTAATTCCATTGTCCTATTACATTGGTAAAAAATGAATATCTCTTTTTTGTACAATCCATACTAACTTTTGAGGTTATACACATCATCATCAACATGTTAACTATCTCCATCTAACTTTTCTAGTCATAATATGACATCAGCAACAAGTTACAAAAAAAACATTACATTATTATATACCAAATTCATACTTAGACAATTTTTTGAGTACCAAAAGCTAAGTATCTTTATTTATAAGGTTTCTTGTAAGCATGCACATCATGTGTTTCTATAAATGAAAATAACTACATATCTTCATTAGCCAATTTTCAACAAGGTTCACCATCATCAGCATGTGGGGGTGTCTAAAGTACAGGATGAGGCTCAAGGAAGATTGAAGTAGAAATCTAAGGAGGGTTGCTTTGTCTAAAGTTGGAAAACTTCCTCCTTGGAGGCTCTTGCACTTCAACTCTCTACATTTGGCCAGTCTTTAGTCTTGCCTCCTTCAATTTTCTTCTTTTTAAATCTTTCTCCTGGTGCACCTTTTGAAGGGCCTAGTGAGATTCATTGAAAATATCAAAAGCCTTAGACACTATGCCACAAACATAAGGATAAGATATCCACATCTCCTTATCATCCTGTAAGTCCTTAATCCAAGAATTCATAAGGAGCATAACAAAATAAAAATCCCCACAATCCATATTTGGGTATGGGTTTTCAACATAGCTAAAAATATTAGAAATTTAAGAAAACCTGGCTCCCAAACTATCTAAATGATTCTAAAGCTCAAAATCTTTGAGCTAAGGTCTGACTTCATCTTTTTCTCTTGATTCTCCTAGAACGCTTTGACTCTGATGAACTTGGAGGGGGAAATTTTCACATATTCATGGCATTTGATGACATGATGCATTGGAGTAAAATCAACCTCCTGGTGATCTAGATAATCAAGCTAGTCATAACTAGGTTGTGCTTGAGATAGAGAATGGGAGGGTTGAAGAGTAGTCTTTTCATGATATGAGGAAAGTGGGAGGCATCTCTATGAAGAAGATCCATGATAAAACATTTAAACAAGCACCTTCATAGAAATCCTAAGGAAACATAGAAAATTAAAAATATACCAGCACTTGGTCTATTGAAACTGATAGATGCATAGAGTCACTATGGTGTAAATGAGTGCTTCCAAAGGCTGATGGAAATGAGAAAACACTTAATTTCTTGGGGAGTGGATCTTCAAATTGGCTAACCAGTGGACTTATAAAACTAAAACTATCCCACTAGGCATGCCAAATTTTTTTCACACAAATGTCTCCACCGCTTCTTGAGGTATGACCCTCAAGAAACTTGTGTAACATAGAAACAAACTTCAAGTGTGGGACTTGTGCTCTGAGGCTGAATCTTTGGCAAATATTGTCTTCCTTACTATCAAGGTGCACCTAAACTACTACTTGAGAGGAAAAAGGAGAGAGAAACATAAAGTAAAATATTGAAAGGGAAAGGGGGTGATGCATCAAGATAGAACATGGTTACAATCTCTACCTATAGATGTACAACACATGAATGAAATATTGAAAATATACTAGTCTTGACTCTATTCTATTTACCAAGGAATCACATGTAGATTTGGAACTGATATACATGTTGAAAGGAAAGATATTTCACTATACAAAAATTTCTAGTAGACTTAACACAACATCTGAATCAAGAAAAGTATAAAATAAACATTCACTACAAGGAACATACATGCACTAGATAGAAAAATAGCAAGAAAAGGTAAGGAACAAAGATTTCATTAATGGAAAGGCAAAAGTTACAAAGCATAATGTTGTTGCAAAAATACAAGTAGAGAAGAACCCTTAAGAAATATTTACAACTTGTCTTTATAGAGTTTAGGCATAACTCTAATGTTTACATTGAACTCAAACCCTAAATAGGTGGATTTGAGGTGCAGAGGAAAGAAATAATTGAGAATAAGAAAGAAAATCTAATCATGAAGCACAATTTCTTGTTGGAAGTGACAAGATGAAACCAAAACAAGTGCACCCAATTGTAAGAGATCAAATCACTATAATTTGATCATTTCATGCATTAAAGAGGCATGGGGTGCAATAATGTCATGCAAATAGGACCCAAGAAGTTGTTGGAAATTGAATAACATTCCTAGGTGGCATGTCATGGCTGTGCGAAGCTAATTCATATCACTAGTAGAAAACCATGGGAATGGATAATACAATGTATTATCTGTGCAGGACGTGCAAAGTTTAATGTAGGGGGAGAAACTGATTTCCCCAAAATAAAATGATGGTCATTGATGAAGGTCTTCATTTAAAATAGATGGCCCAAAGTTGGCAAGAATCTCCCCATTGAAGGATTAATATACAACCATCAATGTAGATGAGCTTCATTTCTAACAGATGACTCAGATGTCATAAGAAAACCCCCAAGATATCAAATCCAATGGTTTTTGTGTAATTCTAGGCTTCAGAGCCTTGCAGAGACTTCAAAGTATGAAGAAATGCCAGAATGGCAATGTACACCACCATCTTGCACTTCTGTAAGGTGAAAAGATCATCTCATGAAAACACGTGGGTCATTGATAAAGATCCTCCTTATAATTTGTAGCAAATGACTAAGATGTCATGAGGAGACTCCTCCCAATAAATCAAGTAGATGAAATGAAAGGTGGGGACACCCCACCATGTGGAATAATTTTAGACTTTGGAGCCCCACAAAGAGAGTAAATAGTAAGGAAACACTAGAAAGTTGGCATGTGGTAGCGTGATGCAATCTTGGCTTCTAGAGTAGTGAAGCAAAAATGCATCATGAAGAAGCAATGAAATGGTGATGTGTGGTAGCATCACACACTTTCATGAGATGAGAAGACTATCTCATGAAAATACGTGGGCCACTGATGTGCTTTTTGTTGGATAGATCAAACGGCTATCTTTTAATATTTCATTGAATCTCCATCATCGATTTGTGCATGTGTATATTGGGCTTGCCTAAACCTTGGAGATGGGACCCTTCACCACATGGTGTAATTCTAGATTTATGAGCTTTGAGAAAGCATCATAGTATGAGGAAACATTAGAAAGGCGATGTGTGGCAACATTGTTAGAAATAGTAATTACTAAGAGGGGGTTTGATAAATTAGTAATTTACAAACTTTAGTCACCAATTGGATTAATTTGTTACTTTAAACCATATATAACAAAGTAATAATATAATGTTGAACACTAATAGTAACCATGCACAAAGATAACTCATAACACCATATTTTGTTAACTAGGGAAACCCTGGCCAAGGGAAAACCTTGGTGGGGATGATACCCATTAGATAATATATTGATATATAAGTTCCTTGTTAGAGGATGGACCCTATTAGGAGTCAATGAGAAAATAAAGTATAGAGAGTTGTTGTTAGGAGACTTTGAATCCTTGTTAGGAGTTGTAGTACAGTAGATGCAAGATGATCCCACTACCCAAACATGCACTTCCAATTACAAGAAGAGCTCACTGCCCAAACAAGTAATTAGATTTCTAGAGTATAGATTCTTTCTCATTTCAATCTCAAATCACAAAATAGCTTCACAAAATTCACATATATCACTTTCACAAAGGTCCGCATACAATTGGTCAATACAAAAATTACACAATTGCTTCATAATTACACTTCTCATCACAATATGTCCTTTACGTAAACACCATTCCTTTATCCAAATTTTTTCTTGGTTAGTTAAGACCATGGTACACTTTTCCAAGTTAGAGTAAACATCTAGGATGTTGGCCCTAGTTGGACAAGTAATTATTTTGTAAAAAAAACATTCCTTTCCTTTAATTTTGTTGTCTCGTTTCACTGGTAAAACACAAATATATCTTTTTTGTATAGTCTATATTGACTTTTGAGGTTATACACATCATCATCAACATGTATACAATTTCCATCTAACTTCACTAGTCATAATATGACATCAGCAACAAGTTACATGCAAAACAATATACTGTTGTATAACAAATTCCATACTTAGACAATTTTTGAGTACCAAAAGCTAAGTATCTTTATTTCTAAGGTTTCTTGTAAGCATGTACATCATGTGTTGCCATAAATGACAACAATTACATATCTTCATTAGCCAATTGTCAACAATCTCCCCCTTTGGCATTGATGAGAACAAAATAGAAAAAAATGGCTAAGTATCAAAAACTTAAATTAAATAACACATTCACATTACTTCTATTATAATTTTTCCATCTTACATATGCTCCCCCTTACAATATTGTTAGAATTAATAATCTTTCCTTGGTTGTATTTATTTATTTATTGGGATAAACCAAGGTATCCCTTATGTATTATTTATTTGTCCTCTAGTCCACATGTAAAGGACATGTCATTCTTGTCCTATTGTCCACTTGTGAGGACAACTCTTTTTTGTATTTTCTTTAATAAAGAAAATAGATATTCCTCCTTAAGAGGAACTTGACACTTTGCACACACCTTTTATGAATGTGGCATTCATAGAAATGGGAGTTACACATGCAAAGACATGCAACTCCTTTCTCATCTCTTTAAAAGAGGTGCTTCTCTCTCTCATTTTCATCTAGTCTCCATTATTCACATCAAGTTTTTGATACTATTGTAAATGAGCTATTTTGCTACATTTCTTCTTTCTCTCTCTCATTCTTAGGCTTTTGCCTCATTCATAATACTCACAAGGGGTTTTCTTTGCTTTCCCCTTATCAAATCCTTATCTCTTGTGTTGCTTCCTCTTTAGTATTGCTCCATTGATCTTGTATCATTTGTATGGTAAAACTCTTCTTGCTCTCTTGGATTAAATCTATTATTTCATGCTATTTCATTTTATTATATTTTATCATTTCAATCACTTTTTCTAACATGGTATCAGAGCTTTCTAATCCTTGTTTTGAGCTTTTGTGAAGGTTACCATATTGAAGAACTTTGTTGAGAGGAGAAGTGAAGAAAAAAATTCATATCTATTTTTTTTGCAGGTTTTTTATTCAATCTTCAAGTTTTTTTTCTAACCCTCTTTGGAAGGTTTATCGCCAAAGAGTTCTTCATTTTTTTATTTTTTCTAACCTCCTTTGGAAGGCTTGCCGCCAAAGGATTCTTTATTTTTAATTTTTTTTATTGTATCTAACCCTATTTCCGTTGTAGGTTTTTTAAGTTTTTTGAAATTCAATTTTTTTTTTCTATTTTTTGTTTTAGAAAGGAAAGTACAGTAGTTCGTATTTTTCTTATATCTCATAATGTATGATCTGGGTTTGGTTGAAATTTTAACAGCATTTAGAAGACATAAAAATGAAAAAACCCTTTAAATTTCATTTGTATCAGAATAGTATTGCAAAAGTTATTGTACTATATGTATAGTATTATTTGTTTTTCAAGTTTTAAGACAGCAGTTCGTATTTTTATGATATCTCTTAATTCGTGATCTGGGTTTGGCTGAAATTTGAACACCATTTAAAAGACATAAAAATGAAAAAACCCTTTAAATTGTATTGAAAATAGAGTTAAAGTAAAAAAGTTATCGCTCTCTGTGTGTAACACATTTTTTTAGTTTTTCAAATATTTATTTTTCCTGTTTTTTCAATCTGACCAGTGGTTTTGTAGGGAACATTTTAGTTTTTAATTTTGACTCTCTAAATCTCTTAATAATTATTTAACATTTTTGTGGCTAATAAGTCTCACTTTTTTATTTCAAATCTATTATTTAAATTTTAAACGTAATTTTTAAATCATGTCGACTTTAATTCCAGAAATCAAGTTAAATAACTCAAACTATCATGCTTGGAAAACTTATCTTTCATTTATATTTCATTTTAAGCATATTTTAGATGTTGCTACTGACCCTTCTGTAATTCCTGGTGCCTCAGCTACACAAGATGAACAAAATGCATGGAATACTAAAAATGAAGAAGCCCTTGGCCTCATTAGTATATCTCTTAGCCTAGATTTATATGTTCTAATTTCTCATTGCACTAATGCCCATGAAGCTTGGGATATTTTAAAGCAAACGTATGACATGCCATCTGAATCACGCAAGATTTAATTGCAAGACAATTTGGAAGACTTAAGGTATATTGATTTCAAATCCATGGATGAATTTTTACTTAAATTTGATTATATTAAAAGTCAACTAATTGGATTAGGCGTTACTCTCACTGATATTAGATTAATTACCATTATTTTAAAGAAATGTCTTCTTAGACAATTTCAACAATTTATTACTAATGTTCATTTTCAACTTGCTATTCCTACTTTGTCTACTCAATTAACTTATAGTATTTTTAAAAATTTGTTACGTCAAGAGGAAGCTAAGTTGTTACAATTTGGTACTCTTAGATCTAATGAACATGCTTTTGTGTCTAAAAGTCAAAATCAAAATTTTAAATCTTCTAATAATGATTCTCCCAATACTTATAATAATAATAATCACAATAATCATTCAAATACTCATCGTAATAATACTCATCCTAATCAATTTAATAAAAAACCTCACTGTACTTATTGTGAGAAAGATGGTCATGTAACTAATAATTGTTTTAAAAAACAAAAAGATAAGCAACCTATCAATAACAATAATCAAAACTCTCATCCATCTCGTCATGCTTTAACTGTTAGTTACAATGTTCCTAAAAATTTAGAATGGATTATTGATACTGGTGCGTCTCAACATGTTACCTTTCATAAAGAAGTGTTTGATTATTTAAAACCCAATCTTTCTAATATTCCAATTCAATTAGCTGATAATCATAGTTGCAAAGTTGAAGGATTTGGTAATGTTAGTATTTCAAATAGAAAATTACATGATATTTTTTATGTTCCTGAGTTGAAATACAATCTTCTTTCTATTGTAAAATTATGTCAAAATTACAAAGTTGAGTTTCATAAGGACATGTGCTCTATTATTGATCCTAACACTAATGAAGTTGTTGCTAATGCTAAGTTAGGCCATGATAACTTATTTAAATTTTCTGGGTTCACCTCTTCTAGACACTCTTTGTACAAAGATATTACTTTTAATATGGAGCATGAAAGGCTTGCTCATTTGAAAAATGAGCATATCTCATCTAATACGGTTGAAAATTTACCTCCTATTGCTTCATCTAAGATGACATGTACAAAGTGCATGAGTAAAAATATGCAAAATACCAAAGGTTATCAAGCTTATAATCCTATTACTAACAAAGTACACATAGCACGAAATGTTTTTCTTGCAAGAAATCATGTGCATGATTCTTCTAATGCTCAAAATGAATAAGTTCATGGAAGCAGAATTGTGTTAGTGGAGGACCAACCTCCTTTTCTAAACCCTACTCCTCATATATCTACCTTTATTCCTCCTATTCTTTCTTACAATGGTAATAGTAATGATGCATTTATAGATCATGGTAATAATGCTAATATTGATAATGGTAATAATGCTAATGTTGAAACAAATGATGCATTCATACATCATGACTCTTCCTCTAGTAATAAATTTGTTAACAGAAAAAATAAATGGTTTCAAAAAGTACTTAGTAAAAGAGATCAATTTTTAGAATGGGTGGATTTCAACCTAGGAGGATTAATTACTGTAAATATTGTTTGATGTTAATAATTCTCTTTCATCATCTTTGGCATTTCTTTTTAGTATATTGCCTAAAAATTATGTTCTATATATGATCTTAATTCTATTTGCATGATTTCATACTATGATAGTTTAGGTATATTTATTCATGTGTATATATGGGGGCTCACATATATATCCTGATAAATATACAAATTTTTGTGTCTCTTGTGACTTATCAAATATGAGTGCATTCTTTATTTCACATAAGTAAATTTATTTTATTTATTTTTCTTATTCATTGGGATTATGAGTTATTATACACTATTGCCTTCAACATTTATTTTGTTCTATTGATTGGCACATTAGTGCAGTTTATGCTTTTTTAGCATCATTCTATTGCCATATTGACACTTTATGGTTAATACCATTTATTATTGGAGCTTCCCTCCAATTTTAGTTAATTTGACCCATCTTGAAGGCATTTTACTCTTATTTGAAGGCAGTCAATTGTTAATACTCATACTCCTCCCCTTTGATATCTTTGAAAACATGCCATATAATGTTATGTATACTTCTTTGCTTAAATCATGAGTCATGCAGGTTATGGATTGATCACCCATTAACTTGCAGTACAATGACTTATTAGTAGACTGTCTATATCTACGTGATTGAAGCATTGTTGATGTTGGATTCATTAGCTAGCCTTTTCTATGGTCTTTTTTTGAAAGTTTTGATAACATATTTGTTCTTTGCAAAATATGATTTATCTTGATTTATTTGCGGTACCAAGTTACACTTATATTTACTCTATGAGAATTTACTTATACATAAAAAGTTTCTAACTTGAATATAAGATGAAATTATCCTTGTGGATAGTTTCCTTTGTTTCTATGTTTCAGGTAATCCATCAAGACACATACAAGATATCATTATTTGTTGTACAGATCCTATGCCACATGAATCCACTTGAAGATGTAACACACTTGAAGAATTATCAACTTCTCTTGGCTCTCCAATGATGCACCCATGATAATAAGAGACCTCTTGCACAATGAAGATATTTCAAAAAACCAAATTACAATTTGATTTTGACAACATCTCTCCAAGTAAAGATTAAAGGGGGGTGTTAGAATTAATAATCTTTCCTTGGTTGTATTTATTTATTTATTGAGATAAACCAAGGTATCCCTTATGTATTATTTATTTGTCCTCTAGTCCACATGTAAAGGACATGTCATTCTTGTCCTATTGTCCACTTGTGAGGACAACTCTTTTTTGTATTTCCTTTAATAAGAAAAATAGATATTCCTCCTTAAGAGGAACTTGACACTTTGCACACACCTTTTATGAATGTGGCATTCATAGAAATGGGAGTTACACATGCAAAGACATGCAACTCCTTTCTCATCTCTTTAAAAGAGGTGCTTCTCTCTCTCATTTTCATCTAGTCTCCATTATTCACATCAAGTTTTTGATGCTATTGTAAATGAGCTATTTTGCTACATTTCTTCTTTCTCTCTCTCATTCTTAAGCTTTTGCCTCATTCATAATACTCACAAGTGGTTTTCTTTGCTTTTCCCTTATCAAATCCTTGTCTCTTGTGTTGCTTCCTCTTTGGTATTGCTCCATTGATTTTGTATCATTTGTATGGTAAAACTCTTCTTGCTCTCTTGGATTAAATCTATTATTTCATGCTATTTCATTTTATTATATTTTATGATTTCAATCACTTTTTCTAACAAATATACTTTACAATATTATTTTTTCCTCTTTATCTAATTTACAATTTTCTTATGTACTTCTCCCCCTTCGACATCAATGGCAAAGGTTAAGATGTCAAAAACTATCCAAAAACTATCCAACTACTATCAAAATCTTTGTAAAACATCTACATTAAACTGACAGTATCTTCATGCAATCATCAACATTTTCCTTAAGACTACTCATATATTTAGCCCATGCATCTTTGGCTGATTCAGTAGAGGTTAGAATTGCACATATGGCATATGATGTAATCTCTATTGCATTTAGGTCAGAGTACAAAAAGTTAGAATAAGTGTCCTTGGCCTTGATACATTCCTCCAACTATCTCTCAATAATAGGTATTTTCAAAGCAATAGACTCTCTGAAATCCAATACTCTATTCAAAATTTGTTCCTTCCAAAGTTCCAATTTCTTCATATTATATGATTACAAGCCACTTGTCCTTCAAAATCATTAATCTTACTAGTTGGAACCTAAAACTAGCTAGATATAGCTTCAAGCTCACTTATTTTTCCTTTAATCTAACTATCAATATCCTTAGTCAACTTATAAGATAAGGTACACTTAATATATAGTATCTTGCCATCCTATTGACACTTTTGAAGTTCCTTGATACAAGTATCAAGACTTATCAAATCATTCTTAATGTTTTGACAAATGGTGCTAAACAAGTTAGCATCATGTGAGATTTGTGCCTTAGGTTCCTACAACATTCAACAAATTTGTGAATTCTTCATCAAAAGACTTAAGCACTACCTATGCCATCTATTTTGGATCTACTTCTATGTGCTACACTGCTAGAGTACTATTTAGTCTATCAGTAACCTCCATCGAGGTTCTTTGCGGGCTCTTTATTGTCTTATTCTTCTGAATAGGCTTTGATAAAGATGAGATCAAGTCAGTTAGATCATCATCATCAATTGCCAGGCTATCAAGTGAAAGCAGAGTAGATGAACTAGAAGGTTTAGTGTCATTGTCCCTTTGCCTCTTCTCAATTGCCTCTTTAACTCTTCTTTCTTCTTCCTCTTTCTTTTCTCTTTCCTTCTTTTCTTTTTCTCTCTTCTCTTCCTTTTCCAATTTTTTCTTCTCATCTTCCTCTATTTTTATTCTTATTTCTTCTTCAACTACTCTTTTCTTTTCTTCCTCTACTTTTCTTTTCATTTCATCTTCAAGCAATTTCTACTTGGTCTCTTCTATTTTCCTTTTCTCTTCCTTTAGTATCCTTTTCTCCTCTTCAATTTGTCTCAAGTTATCTTCAATATCCTCAGTATGAGGTTCATTATGTTTGACACTCTCAAATGGGTTTGTATCATCAGTGCTAATGGTAACATTGGTATGATTTATTTGCATTGTGTCACTACTCATTGACCCTTCCAAGGTTTTTGGTGTTGGTGAAGATGCTCCTTTAGACTTTGTTATCATCTAGCTTATGGCTATCATAGTTTCACTTCTTATCTTGTCCTTCTCACCCACCATAAATAGAAATGGTCTTACTTTGTTTCTAAAGTAAGGTGCAAGATTGTTAAATAATCTCTTTATTTCTTCTTTGTCATCAATCTTACACATTATTCTTAACATAGACTTATGAAGTGCTATGCCCTCTTCTCTAGTTGGTGCCTTATTTTCAATAAGTCTATCATAGAATTTTTGGTTTATTGTGCCTTCAATATCCTTTAGTTTCAAATTCTTAGATATAATGTATCTCATAGTAGAGATATCAATTTGATCTTTCTCAAAGTTGTTATACAAATCATAAAATTTGTTCATTTGAAAAAAGTTTTCTTTATTAGCAATAGCTGAATTTATCTTCTCTATCTTCAATTTCCAAGGTTTTCAAGCTTTTCCTTCTAACTACTTTGAATTTGTTACCTTCTCTATCTATTTGACTTTTTTTTCTTCTTCTTCTTCACTAGACTCAACAATTGTCAACAATGTCTTTTGTCTCTTTCCTAGTCTAGTGGCTTGTTGCTTAACCCTTTTAGTCTTTGTGGTCACAACTTCCACTAATCTCTAATATTTTCTATTCAATTAACTTGGTTGAACATTTTCCACTATTGCATAAGGAATGCTCTATTCCAAAGATGTCTCTACAACAGACATTGACAAAGGTTGCACATTTAGTATACCTTACTTCATGGTTTGCCTAACTACTTGTAACCCACTCAGTTATACTAACCTATGATAAAGCTTTCTTCATTATAGTTCCAATCTTCTTGTCAGATGCCTTCTCCAAGGATGACCGATGAGCTGATTGGGTAATCTCATCATAAGTTCCAAATCTGTATTCAGCTTGGTCCTTCTCTAATTTTAATAGTAAATCAATGTATCCAACTGTTGTTTCATCACTCAATTCATAATGTAAGGGATCAAGAAATGTTTCCCAAGGTTCTACTTCTTGAATGTAAGTATAATATGTATCAACCACGACACAAATTTCTTCCTTAAGTCTATCTACAATTTTAGGTGAAATTCTGAATCTCTGTCTCATTTCATTATGAAATGTCTTCATTATCAAGTTCCCACTATCCAATATCTTATCTATTGGATGTCTTCTATACACTTTTTTGATCTTCTCCATTTTACACCTATCATTGATCATAATCTTTGTGACTAAAAAATATAGAAATCTTTTAAGCACATGGAAAAATAAATGATTGATCAATGATTGAAATCTAAACACATAATTCTTAGTCCTCTTGATCTTTTCTAGGTTTTCAAGAAGTTGTAGTCTTTGAATTTCACTAAGATTAACTTGTTCCTTCCCAATACATATCTTGTAGGCTACATAGATGAATCTGGCTAACAATTCATCAATCTTTGAACTTGCACAAATAGAGTAGGCAATGATTCTACTCAGGAATCTTACATCATCTTGCTCAATTGTGTTGATCACCATGGTCTTTCCATTTTATACTACCTTGGTGTAGCTCTCAACTTTTTTCTTAACCATTTTCTCACCTATAGGTAGACTACCTTATTTACATAGATTAGTTACCTCATGAATAAGGTTGGTTGAGATGTCAACTACACTATCTTTTATCTATAGTTTCCCATCATGTATTCTACTTAGTATGATCTGTGCCCACTCATTTGTGTCCAATTCATGGTAGAAATAATATTTGAATAGATCTAGTTCCTTCAAGTATTCAAATTTGGGCTTCATAGTCATATAGTGATTGAAAACTAATTCCATATCCTTGTTCATATACTCACTTCCAATAAATTCAAACTTCTTGTTAAGATAGCTTCCTACATCTTACAAATAAACTACATTATTTGGCATAATGGATAATGTTGAATTAGGGTTTCCTTCAATGGGTTTTATGGAAACACTCTTTAATTTTGGTCTCTCCTCATCCTCAACAAATTGATATACTCACATATCCATGACTCTATCAAATATGAACTTTTTATCAAAATAAATTTTGTAGAAAAATGATAAAAATACCTTTTTTGAAAATAGAGTTTGCTTTGAAATTACCTTGATAAGTTGCTTCTGAGTGCTCTCTACTTTGGATGTGATCACAATGAAGTGAAAATCAAGTTTGTACTCCATTTATTCTATTAGCTTGAACTTGCATTAATTGTGTACTTTTCAAACATGAAAAAATTGCCAATTGCATTTTGAAATCAAATAACTACTCAAGATCTTCTATCTGATCTTTAGATGCTACCCAAGGTTTGCCATAGCTTCCTTTCATCATGACAAAGCTCCACAAAAATTTTCTCCATGAAATTCTTAGCAAAAACATAGTTTTCATCTTTTGCTACAAATTTAACTTTCTCTATAATAATAATAACTCTTAATTCCTTTATAACTTGTTTAGATAAACTCCAAATTACAAGAAAAATTAGATATAGTCTAAACCTATATCGATACACCTTTCCCAACTTCACTACCCATACCTTGATCTCTAAGTTAAGTTACAAATTCTGGTGTTGTAAACAAGCTTGATTCATCTTAGTTGAATCAAACTTGATAATTGACTTTGATCTTCTTGTCTGATCATCTTCTAGCTTTTCTTTAGAGATGTCTAATCCTTTTTAAAATGCCTCATTGTCTTTCTTAGTTCCAAAGTTCCTTTCATGGTTCCTTCTATCATTTTTGATGTTTCTTCCATTAGTCCTTCTATTTTTGATGCTTCTTCCATTGTTCCTTCTATCTCCAAAGTTTCTATCCATTCTGTAATACCTTTTTGTATGTCTAAAGTTGTTACATAACTAACATACTAGTATTTTTCTTCTAGTATTCTTCTAATCATTAGGTGCATGATAATTCTGAGCAATGTGTCCAAAGTTATTACACTTATAATACATGATCTATCTTCTATCTTCATAAGTTCTTCCTTCTCTTGATATCCTTTCATTATATCTTCTTTTATCTGTAGGGTTAGTATTTCTAGATATTCTACTATTCCTTCTATCATTATCATATTTAGGTTTCCTACAATCAATTGCTTTATGACCCATACCATGACAATTATGAAAATAAAAGTTCCTAACATGATTAAATGACTTATTTGTACAATCTCTTTTTGTATGACCTATTTCATTACATAAAAAATACTTACCTCTAAATTCATACATGGTTTCCTTAGGAGATTCCACTTGCTTTGGTTCATTCAATATCTCAACTTCCTTGTCTTATCCAACTTCTTTAGGTTTATTAGAAGATTGATTAGATTCAATCTTATCATCATATTTTTCTTTTTCTTTTGGATTTGATCTAATCTTAGGTATCTTTGTAGAAATGTTAAATAGATAACCAAGACCACACTTATCATAAGTAGGTCTCTATATTGACATTGAATCATCAAGTTTTTCTCTGCTAGAATAAAGCTTCTCAAGTTGTCGCTTGCACTAGGTTAATTCACCTTTAACAATAGTATTATACTTATGAAG
Source organism: Cupressus sempervirens (assembly GCA_028749045.1). Lineage (NCBI taxonomy): Eukaryota > Viridiplantae > Streptophyta > Pinopsida > Cupressales > Cupressaceae > Cupressus > Cupressus sempervirens. The sequence goes on from CM053792.1 coordinate 705,235,568, forward strand.
TTCTTCACGATCTTCTTACAATCTTTCAAATTCAAATGTTTTCTTTGCCAAACTTTCTCTAAGATCTACATTCTTAGTCTTCAAATCAATTTTAGTTTTGCTCGGATCATTTGTCAAGGCTAACATCAGATTGGTAATCTTCAATTCATGCTTCAAGATCTTGTATTCTGTCTTTAGTTTGAATTATCATCATCACTAGTTCTAGATTCAGTAGATTTAGGATTGGATTTGAGATGTTTAATCTTTTCCTTCAATTTTCTAATGTATATTATGGAGTCTTCATATCTATCCTTCATCTTATCTCTTTCTTTAGTAAGGAGATCAATTTGTTCGAGTGCCCCTTCAAGGTTCTTCATCAACTATTCCATATCCATGGGGATCTTACTCGAGTTGTTAAACCTCTTTAGAGTAACTATGCTTTGATACTAATTGTTAGAAATAGGAATTACTTGGGGTGGGGGGCGGGGGGGTGAATCAATAATTTACAAAATTTATTTTCCAACTAGATATTATTTATTACTTCAAACCATACATAAAAAAGTAATAAAATATTGAACAGTAATAGTAACCATGCACAAAGATAAATCATAACACCATATTTTGTTAACTAGGGAAATCCTAGCCAAGAGAAAACCCCAGTGGGGATGATACCCACTAGATAATATATTGATATATAAGTTCCCTATTAGAGGATGGACCCTATTAGAAGTCAATGAACAAATTTAGTATAGAGAGTCCCTGTTAGGAGACTTTGAATCTCTATTAGGAGTTGCAGTATAATAGATGAAAGATGAGCCCACTAGCCAAACATACACTTCCAATTACAAGAAGATCTCACTACCCAAACAAGTAATCAGACTTCAAGAGTATAGATTCTTTATTAGTTCAATCTCATATCACAAAATAGCTTCACAAACTTTGCATATATCACTTTCAGAAATGTTCACATACAATTGTTCAACACAACAATTACATAATTTCTTCACAATTACACTTCTCATCACATGATGTGCTTTAAATAAATATCATGCCTTTACACAAATTGCTACTAGGTCAGCTAAGACCATAATACATTTTTCCAACTTAGAGTAAACATCTAGGATGTCGACCCTAATTGGATGAGTAATTATTTTATAAACAAAATAATTCCTTTCTTTTAATTTTGATTTCCTATTTGATTGGTAAAACAAGAATATCTTTGTTTGGTATAGTTTGTACTAACATTGAAGATTATACACATCATCATCAACATGTATGCAATTTCTATCTAACTTCACTAGTCATAATATGACATCAGCAACAAGTTACATACAAAATAATATATTGCTGTATACCAAATTCCATACTTAGACAATTTTTTAGTACCAAAAGCTAAGTATCTTTATTTCCAAGGTTTCTTATAAGTATGTACATCATGTGTTACCATAAATGACAAAAAATACATATCTCCATTATCCAATTGTCAATAAGCATCTCACACAATTGTGGACTTTGAAGTCTCATGGATACACTAGTGAATGAAGAAATGTCAAAATGGTGACACATGGAAACATCTCATACTTTTAGGAAGATGGCTAAATAGCTCACAAAAATACGAGAGCCATTGGATCGTGTAGCCAGTTAGATCAACTAAGAGCAAACTGAATCAACTTAGCCAATGAAGGGAGTGAGCTAACATGAGATGTTAGCTACCAACCTTAGTGGGTTAACCCACTACAAAGAACTTAACTAATTGAAGGTTTATGTGATCGAATATCAATGATGGGCTGAATGAGGGGCAAAAATGGCCAACAATACTCTTGATTCATCTCATGCAATCAAATAAACTAATAAGTATGACACACTTTAAAATAGATAATATTTAATTACTTATGCATTGTATTGAGATAAATTTAAATAATCTTTAAGGATAGCTCAGCCTTTTAAAAAATTTAAAGTGTAGGGTTTTGAGCACCTTAAGTTGGTATTTAATCACTACAATAGGATCATTCTTGTTAGAATATATAGTCCACCAATATAATTGAGAGGGGAGTGGGGGTGAATCAGTTATCCATCTAATATCACAATTATCAATCTTATTAAACTTTAAAAATATGAGAAATATAATCATAATCCACAACAAGATACTCGTACACAATAACACCAAATATGTTAACTAGGGAAACCCTTTATCAGAGGTAAAACCCTTGTGGGGATGGTACCCACAAGATGATGTACTAATATCAATATTCTTTTTTAGAGGATGAACCCTATCAGGAGTCTATAACAACATTCAATTCATATCAGTCCCTGTTAGGAGACATTGAATCCTTGTTAGGAGATTCCAACCCCATTAGGAGTTGTGGAAGATAGATGGACCCACTATCAAAATAGCTTTAGGGCAAGACCAATGAACCCACTGTCCAAATGATCTCTATATTATTCCTTGCATAATAATAGAAATGAATAGTACTATTCCTTTCTCTATCATGTTAACCAGACTTTTTCTCCTTCTAATCTTGTAACTAGATCACAAATCTCACATTCAATAATGTGTTGGATCGCTTACTCACATTCACCCAAAGCTTTGCTCCTTTTCACACTTCACATTCAATACAATGATCAAAACACTTCCACTTCCACTCACATATATTACACTACAAGGCAAACATGTTTTCTTTATACCAAATCTTCAAAATAATTCCTTGAGTTGGCCTAGAGGCTTTCCCAATTAATTATAATAAGATAATTAATTAATTCATAATTACAATATCACTGTTGGCTCACACTCTATACAACTTCTGACATGTGCAACACTAGGGTTTGCATATTCATTGACATCATCATCAGACTATCATATTTCATTAGCTAACCGTGTGTCTCTAGATTATATCTTTGTCAGATGATATAATACAGACATCAAAAACTACTTCTTATGTACTCTATCTCTATACTACTCTCTATAATCTGGCATATCATCCATATGCCTTTGACTCTAGTACTATGCATTTAACCTTCATATCAGGACATTGTATCGAACATGTCCATGAATGGGCATCACTAGACAATCAAAACATTGTCTATACAACTAAGATCTTTGTCTACTACTTTATCAATCTTCATAGCCTCACCACTCTATTGACGTCAATGAAAAACATAGTCATGAATGCAACATGTCAATACTTTTAAATGCTTAGGATGCTACTCGAATGTAGTATTATCAACATTCATGCTAATAGTCCCCCCCTTTGGAATTGATGGAAACATAGACGAAAAACATCTAAGTTCCAAGAATACCAAAATAATACTTTGTTGTTGTTTTTTTCTCTCATCTTTCAAATCCTCTTCATCAATTAGATCTAAAAACCTCCTTAACACTGATCTCTTATTCATCTTTTTAGGATCGACAATAGTTTTTCATAGTAAACAACTAACGTCCTCATGTTTCATATCTCCCCCATAGGTATATTCATCCTTTTTTCTTACATGAATCTTTCTAAACCTCCCTAATAAAGTAAATATTTTCATGCACTCTTCTCTCCATACATACTTAGGAGATGTTTTTCATGCATATTATTCCCCATTAACATCAATGAGAAAGGCCTCATTATGTAAATTTACTACTCTAAGTCTTCAACCAGCTCAAGTGTCCAAAGATACTGTTCAATACCAAATACCAAGAGTGCTCAATGACTCAGCTCATAACAGATATTGCTCGATACAGGAAGCATTAGCATTTAGTCTAGTCTAACAGTAGTGCTCTGTACTACTAGATTGATGCAATAACTATATCATCTACTCAAAAGTAGGTAGGGACATCACCCCAATCATATATCTCAAGTACTCAAATGCATCTTTAGGTAAGGACTTCATAAAGGTATCTGCAATCTAGTCTTTAGTACTCACATATTCCAATCTAATCTCTTTTCCTTCTTCCTTCTCTCTCAAGACATCATACTTAATATATATTTTCATAGTCTTAGAATACAACACATGATTCTTAGACATACTTATTGTGCTTGTGTTATCACAGTACATGATAACACATTCTATAAACTCAATCTTGATATCTTTCAACATCTATTTCATCCACATAACTTGATTACAATTATTTTCTCCTGCTACATACTCTACATCAGATATACTTTGTGAAATACAATCTTGTTTCTTGCTTACCCAAGAAAGCAATCTTCCTCCAAGAAAAAATTCTCTACCACTAGTGCTCTTTCTATCATCCATACCACTTGCCCAATCTACATTAGTATATGCACATAGAGTGAAATCACTCGATATGTCTTACCATATTCCATAATCATATGTTTCTTTCAAATATCTGAATATCTTTTTTACTACTGCATAGTGATACTCCTTAGGATCATCTTGAAATCTAGCTACAATTCCAACTATATTTTCTATATCTAGTCTAGTGTGAGTCAGATACTGTAAACCTCCAATAATGAATCTGTACTACTTTTGCTCAACTGTAGGTGTCTCATTCTTGATAGATAATGTATGACTAGTTATCATAGGTGTACCAATAGGCTTACAAATTTCCATTCCAAGCCTTTTCAGCAAATATTTTAGGTACCTAGTTCATGAAATAAAAATACCATCACTATTTTGCACAATCTGCAACCCTAGGACAAAAATTCATTTCTCCTATCATGCTCATCTCAAACTCATTCATCATTTCTTTAGCAAACTTATCGCTTTTTTTTATCATTACCTCCAAATATTATGTCATCAAAAAATATTACTATTATCAACAAACCATTCTCAATTTATTTCAAATATAATTTACTATATGTTGTACCTTTACCAGATCCAAGTTTTGTCAAATAGTTGTCACACCTTTCCTACCAGGTTCTAGGTGCTTGCTCTAGTCAATATAGAGCTTTCTTTAGTTTGCATACCATATATTTGTCTTCTATTAGAGGGAAACCTTTAGGCTGCTCAATGTAAGCCTCTTCTTCATGTTCTCTATTCAAGAAAGATGATATAGCATCCATCTAATATACTTTAAACTCCATATTCATTGTATAAGCCAAGAACATTCATATTACTTCCATTTAGACTATAGGGGTGTAGGTCTCCTCATAGTCTATTCCTTCTTGTTGTGAATATCCTTTGCAAACAAGTCTATCTTTGTTTCTTACAGCTTCACCTTGCTCATTTATCTTGTTTTTGAATATTCATTTGGTTCCTATAATATTCTTGTCTTTAGGTCTAGGAACTAGTTCCATGTTTCATTCTTCACAATCTCATCTAGTTCTTCCTTTATTTCTTGAATCCATTGTTCATCTTTATAGGATTCATATGGACTCTTAGGTTGAACTTAAGAAATCAAACATATCTCTTCATTAACTATATTTCTTGTCATCCCACCTTTGACTATGCTTCCAATTATCTTCTTTGGAGGGTGATTCTTTATCATGTTTCTATTAGAGATAGGAGTTGCCAACTCAACTCTTTTCTCATCTCCTGATTCAGATCTCTATTCTCCTCTTTTCTCAATAGTTTGTACATCATTTTGTAGATCATTGTTAGTCTCAAAGAAAACTTATACATTCTATCTAACAATTCTAGTATTATCTTCTTCTTCATCTGTAATCTAACATCTTTTCCTCAGTTCCAAACTTTTCATCAATCTTAACTTTTGTGCATTCAACTATTGTTTTAGTTCTATGATTAAAACACCTATATGACTTTCTTTTCAATGAATATCAAAGAAGCACACCTTCATCACTTCTTGGATCAAACTTATCAATATCATCATCTCTCTTAATGTAACACTTTCTTCCAAATATTTTGAAATACTTAACTGATGGAGAATGACCAAAACATAAATCATAAGGTGTCTTGTTCATACCTTTTCTAATATGTACTTTGTTCATAGTGTATACTATTGTATTGACTACTTCTCTCCAAAATGTCTTGGAAACATCATTCTCAAGCAACATTGCTCTTACTATCTTTGCTACTAATCTATTTCTTCTTTCTACAATCCCATTCTATTCAAGTGTCCTAGGTGAAGATAACTATCTCTTGATTCTATTCTCTTCACAAAAACATGTTAAAATCTCCAAAGGTTAATGCTCCTCCTCTATCTGATCTCAAACATTTTATCTTAACACCAGATTCATTCTCAACTCTACTCTTAAATATCTTAAACTTCTCAAATGCTTTAGACTTCTCTTTAATAAATGCTACCCACATCATTCTAGTGAAATCATCAACAAAAATATGAAATACCTTTCACCATAGAATCCTCTTGTTCTAAAGGGACCACTTAGATTTGGGTGAACCATCTCCAACTTCTCTATGGTTGTGAACTTATTGCTTGGAAATGATACCTTCTTTTGCTTAGCCAAATTATATTCTTTGCAAACAACATTAGTAGGCTTTATTATCTTAGGAAAATCTCTAACTAAAAACGTGCTACTAACTTTCACAGTATTATCAAAGTTTATATCAAAAAAATATCCTATGCCATTATCAGTTGTTATCCACTTTTGCAGCCAAACATGTCATTTCAGTGGGATTCAACTGAAATACATTGAATCTAGACCTAATTATAGTTCCAATAATCTTACCATCTTTATCCTTGATAGTGCAAGCCTTTTCTATGAATTAGAATTGACACCCTTTGTCTATCAATTGTCTAACACTCAAAAAATTATGCTTTAATCCATCAACAAAGTAAACATCATTAGTGTTAGTCTTTCCATCCAAATTAATAAATCTCATTCTTGTAATGTGAAAGGTTGCATTATTACCAACTCTAACAATACCTCCATCACAGTTCCTGAATTTAACAAACTTATTTACATCATTAGTGATGTGATGTGAACATCCATTGTCTATTATCCAATTAGGTTTCTTTTCAACTTGAGAAGCTAGAGCCTTTTCTTCTCTAATTTTTTTTATCAAAATCATCTTCCTTAATAACTATAGATCATAGCTTATCATCACTTTCACTCTGACCTCTTTCATCAGATTTGTCTTCCTCATTAGCATACAAAGAATTCCCAAGTCTTCTAGGATTAAAATTTCCCTTATACTTTTTCTCTCTTGTAGGATATTTAGATGCATAATGAACAAACTTATTGAAAGTCCAAGATTTAAATATATTCTTACCATCTTTTTCTCTTCTTACAAGAAGGGCTATACCTTCCTCAATTTTCTTATCTTCATCAAATTTGGTTCTACTACTACTATCAAAATCTCCATGTGTACTTGCACTTCTACATAGACTTGGCCAAACATTTAAGGAACTGAAAGCTATCTTTACTCTTATCAATTCTCCTGATTTTCTCTACTTCTTCTACTTCCAATCTTCCAAAAAATGTTTCCATGGTAAACTCCTTAGTACAAGGTATAAGTAGTTGAATCATATGAGCTACTTGCCTAAATGGTGGTGTCAAAGTCTTCAACATCTTCCACAAAACCTCATCTTCTTCCTTTTTCCCACCATATGTATTGATTCCTACAGCAATATCTGATACCCTACCAATGTAGCTTCTTATAGATTCATCTTCCATCATGTTAGCATCTTGAAATGCACGTATCCAATTCTACAATCTCACTCTTTTTGTATGTGTATCACCTTCAAAAATAGATTTCAATGTTGTCAAAATCTTATGAAATGTTTCTAGTGACTTTAAGTGACTGTATTCATTCTTTGGAAGAGCTAATATTAAAGCTTCTCTGGTTCTCATGGTGCACATGAATAAATCTCTCTCTCTCTCTCTCTCTCTCTCTCTCTCTCTCTCTCTCTCTCTCTCTCTCTCTCTCTCTCTCTGCTTCATTACATTCTTCAATCTTCTCTTCTTTGACAATTGTCTTATCACTTTTAGTCAAAAGCCAATAACCAAGACCCATACATAGTAGATGTGTCTTCATCTCTCATTCCAATTGTCATAGTTGGCCCCATCAAATCTTGGACTATCCTTTTTGAAAAGATTCACCATTGATCTCCCAAAGCTATTAAGATTTCCCTTCAAGGACTTGAAGCTCTGATACCAATTGTTAGAATATATAGTCCACCAATATAACTAAGAGGGGTAGGGGGTGAATTAGTTATCCAACTAATACCACAATTATCAATCTTATTAAACTTTAACCTTATGAGCAATATAATTAGAAACCATAACAAGATACTCATACACAATAATACTAGATATGTTAACTAGGGAAACCCTTGATCAGAGGGGAAATCCCAGTGGGGATGGTACCCACAAGATTATGTACTAATATAAATATTCCTTTTTAGAGGATGGACTTTGTTAGGAGTCTATAACAACATTTAGTGCACATTAGTCCCTATTAGGAGACTTTGAATCCCTGTTAGGAGATTCTAACCCTATTAGAAGTTGTGGAAGATAGATGGACCCACTGTCCAAACAGATTCAGGGCAAGACCAATGAACCCACTATCCAAATGATCTCTATATTATTCCTTGCAGAATAATAGAAATGAATAGTATTACTCCTTCCTCTTTCTCTTTCCTATCAACCAAACTTCTGCTCCTTCTGATCTTGTAACTAGATCTCAAATTTTGCATCCAATAATCATTTGGATCACTTACTCACATTCACCAAAAAAATTTCTTCTTCTCACACTTCACACTCAATACAATGATCACAACACTTCCACTCACACATATTACAAACAAGGAAAACATCTTTTGTTTATACCGTCTCTTCAAAATAATTCCTTGAGTTGGCCTTGAGGCTTTCCCAATTAATTATAATAAGATAATTAATTAATTCATAATTACAATAGCAATGTTGGCTCACAGTCTATACAACTTCTCACATGTGTGACATTAGGGCTTGTGCATTTGTTGATGTCATCATCAGACTATCATATGTTTAATGGTTGATTGTAGATCTCTAGATTATATCTCTGTTAGATGATATTATACAAACATCGAAAACTGCTTCTTAGGTACTTTGTCTTTGTACTGCTCTCTGTAAATAAAACATATCTTTCGTACGTCTTTGACTTAGGTACTATGTATTGAACCTTCACATCTAGACATTGTATCGAACATGTTCATGAACCCGCATCACTAGACAATCAAAACATTGTCCGTACAACTAAGATCTTTGTCTATTGCTTTACTAGTCTTCATAGACTTATTGCTATGTTGACATCAATGACAAATACAGTCATGAATGCAACATGTCAATACTCTCTAATGCTTAGGATACTCCCCCAATGTATTATACATTACATAGAGGGCCCAATGAGTACCTTACAAAAAAATTATCTTAGGAGTGAAAAATCCTTATGAATACATCATTCTACATATAAGAGTTGTAAAATCCAAGAGTTCATATATGGATGAAGGTATCTACTCTAGCCACATTCAAAGGACATTAATAACAAAAATAATAGAAATGAGACATTTATTGATGAGCACCATAAAATATGACAAAATCAAAATCACATAAAGAATAACAATAAGTATGATATAAATGCCACCAAAATAATTAGAGTATGTTTATGTCTTAAAGGGCATTAAGAAATGATCCACACTAAATTATTAAGAAATGGTACGTGAAATGATTTGAATATGGACCAAAATTTCCCTTGATCAGCTAGGAGTTTTTATACATTTTGCCAACTATGAAATCTAAAACAAAAACTAAAGAGATGTAATTGTGATGATTGGTTGATTTAAAAATAATAATTATTCTTCTTAGTAAAAAAAATGTAGAATGTGAAATTAGGCATTGATCAAGGTGAAAAAGTTTACATTGATGAAAGTACCCATTTCTACAATTAGGTGTTGAGAAGAAGAAAATAAATGTGTCAGGAATTGAATCTAGATCATTGAAATGATATGTTCATTAAAGTAAATATTAAAACATTATTTTGTCAACTTATGAACCAATAACTCTTAAAATGCATATATGAATACCATATTGAAAATAAGTCTGACGTCAATAAAAAAAAAAAAAAACATGAAATATACAATAATCTTTAATATCCCAAATTATTCTTGATATCATATTTATAATTTTAAAATAAAATTAATAATCAATAACATCCTTAATTAAAAATATAATTTATCTTTTTATTACTCAAAAGTTTGCATATTTATAACATCATTATAAATTTGATATTAATATCAATTTTTTTAAATACATACTTGAATAGCTAGAAAATGTGGTGATATCCCTAACAAATGTTAATTATTATAATTCTTGTCGTGAGAAAAGTATACCAATTTTTTATTTAACAACTATGGATCACTATAATTCCTAGCTTGCAAAAAAAAATACGCGTTTCATTTTATCCCCTAAAAGATCGTTGACTAAAAATATATTTTTATGGCCAAGAATATAAACGCAAAATAATACTAGATAAATTTTGTTAATGTTGCAAAGTTGCCACAACTCTCTCGATTAATGTTTTCATTTTTAGTATTAGATCATCATTTTGATTAAGTATTGATTTTAAAATATTACATGTTATTTTATAACTTCAATTTAGTTTGTCCTCTAATGCCACAAATCATAGGGTTTTATTTAAAACATTTGCATCTTCCAATATCATTGGAGCTTGTACGGTCCCCATTTATTTAATTTTTTAAAAAAGTTTTAAATTAGTGAATGGACTGTTCCGGAGTTGATTTAAATATATAGTTTAAAGAGAGTTTTTTTCTTTTAATAAGTTGAATGGAATTCCTTGTATTAATGTTCGTAAGGGCCCGTTTGGTGAGCGGAATAGGAATACGTATTCTAGAATAGAACGTATTCCTGTTCTTCATTTGGTTCAGCGAATATTTGATGGAAATTCGCGGACCCGAAAATTTATGTTTTCTAAAAAAAATAAAAAATGGAATAGGAATACGTATTCCAATACCACCTATTTTGGTGGAATTGCAAAACCCCATTTTTGGGCCAAAAATGGAATGCGTATTCCATTTTTGCATCGTATTCCAATCTTGTTTTGGTGCATCCAAATAAGGAATTCACAATTTTTGAAATACGTATTCCAGAATATGTATTCCTATTCCGCTCACCAAACGGGCCCTAAATGATATAAGTGGTTTTTCATGACATAAGTGCTTTTTATTAGTTGTGTATTTATTCTCTTATTTGATAAAGTGTCTAAAGAAAAATTGAGGCAATATCAAGTATAATCTAAACATAAATATTTATATAATTTTAATATTTAACATCTCAATCATCTATTATAATCTAATATATCACTTCACTTTAACATAATGTTTCATATATATATATACTTGTGAGTTATTCATCTACCTTCACAAACATAATATCTATCTTACTATCTAAAAATGTCTTATTTCATATGATGTAGATGAAGCTTATTTTTTATTATTATTCTTGCATGCACAAGAACACTAATATTACAAATTTGAATTATATCACGTGTAACGTTCATTACTCAAGGCTCTCCCTTGATATTTTAATGATAAATGACCTCTAATTCCCTCTAGGACCATGTAACTAAGGAAAAATAAAGATAGAGCACATATCTTATAATAGAACTGTGTATCTCCTAATTAATCCATGTCACTACATCCAACCAATGCACATTTTGTTTCTAGTAACTCTTGTACATACCACAAATTTAGTTGTGTTCTTGTGTCGTAATACTTTCATGGTGGCTTCCAAATGACTTTCCTAGGTTTCCATCTAGACCTTGAAAATGAAACCAATTACAAATTAAATATCTATCTACATGAAAATGAATTAATTAAATATGACTCCTTTGAGTTGTCTATACTTTGTAGCATTAACACTTTATAAGACAAAAATAATGCTAAAAACATAGTTTTAAAATGAATTCCAAGATACTAATAGTTTATAGTTATAAGGTGTACAAAGTGTAGTTGATATTGCATTATGATTTGTCTTACATAATTGTCCAAAGATCAAGGAAAATTTATGGGAAAAACCTAATAGTATTCATTGATGCACATTACTAATAATCTATTAATTCTCACTCAAATGCAAGTTGTGATATGGGAAAGGGGCCAAAAGTGGGCTACCCTATGTGCAAACCATATTGTAGATTGCCATGTATACACATGTTGATTCTTTACCACTATCCCACATAGCTAAACTAGATTTCAACCTAAAAAATCAATTTCATCTACACAAGACACCACCTACCATGTGTCAATTGCCTAATCTTCTAAGGCATGAAAAATGATCCCATTTTTGGGACATGTCCTTGTTGGGATTAGGAGACACTATTGCCACTTGGAGTGGTTATTCAAGTAGAAAAAACAATTTATTAATGATAGATTTTGTCATTCATGTAAAAATATGTTTTTTGGTTACATACAAACTCATATTTTTCATGTTGCAGGTCATTGATAAGTCTAGTTTAGACTATGATTGGTGCTTCTAGATATGTGAGCTTATATTTGTGTTGAAGAAGGTGTATAGACATTATGTCTATGTTCGTTGTACTTTATGTTATATTATAGCTAAGTTACAATTGATTTGGTGAAGAATGGTAGTAGACTAGTGAGAAGAGAATAGTTGTGGTATTTTGGTTGTAGTTTGACAGATAGCAGGAACCAATAGTGGAAAACATAGAGGTTCATATAAGACTTGTTCATACACATATGTTTAGATTTGTGAGTCATTTGGTTAACTATGGAAAGCTTATTGATGTGTAATATGCGGTATATTTTAGTGGTAGTTGACTAGATCATTATAACATGTTAATTATTATTGGCAAGTGTTACATATGTATTGTACATGTGGAACACTCAGTGTAATATTTGTAGTATTTCTTAAGAATGTGTGTATGCCTTTGCATGGTCCCGTGTATTTAATTATGCATTGGGGAAGCACTTATAGGATGGCCTAATTAATTAGTTCTAATTGGTATAAAGGAAATTTATTTTCCTCAAATGGGATATATGGAATGATAAGAATAGATGTGAGGATTTATGCTAGATTACCAAAGCAGAGTTGAGATATTATCAGATGCTTTGAGAAGAGGCATGAGTGGAATCTATCATTTCTAGTGGAATTCAAAGGAATTATTTGGGCAAGTGAGTTGTAAATTAGCTAGTTCATGGTTCTTAAATTTTTTATCCTAAAGTAAAGGTGGTTTAACCATTCATTCTTTGAGCAATGTACTTAGTCTATGAGTCTTTTTTTCCCATCAACTCCTAATAGCATTGAAAAATTCTAACAAGGGCTCAATGTCTCCTGATAGGGACATATCCTTTAATAGGAAAAATTATACTAAATACACTCAATTTGTCTCCTAATAGGGTCACATCCTATTATAAGGAACTTATCTATTAGTACATCATTTCTTGGGTACAATCCCTAGTAGGGTTTTCTCCTATGATCAAGGGTTTTCCTCAAGAACAAATATCAACATGTTATGGTGTATCCTCTATTGTTATTGTGCATTATTTTTATTTTTTTTGTGAATAATTTTATAAGTTTGAAATTAATTACACTTATGCAAAATTAATTCACTGACCCAAACCCATCCCACCCTCATTTTTGAGGTGTAAAATTTAATTCTTAATAGTCATAGTGCACATTGAAGTGGAAGGACAAGGTGTGTGAATACCTAAGTATTGTTGTGGCAATGGAAAAGTATTGATGCAATAAGAATCTAAGGGTACCCCTACTGCATGCAACCTGGATCCTTGCAAATAACCACACAATGGAAACACAACACAAGATACATAGTCTAATACCAAATGAAACTTTTTATTCATAAACAACTGTTTACATGCAATATGTCTAGCTATAAAGCCTTCTAGATTAAGGCCAAATACAAAAGAAATTATGAAATAGTTCTGCAAGATCCCACAAGACCCAACTCACAATCCTAATCCCAGCTAGTATAGATCCGTACTCTAGTAGAAATCCTCAAGGAAATCTCAACTTGTCCTTGCAAGCTCACCAAGTAATCTCTTGGCTTGCAAAGCCTCAACTACTAGCCCTTCAAAGTTCACTCCTCCACTTCATCATCTTCTCTAAGCTTGACAACTTTGTAATTTGACTCACTCCTTCTCCTCTAAATGAATGCCTAAAGACTCCATAAGACATGCTACTTATACCCAACTAAGCCATAGGTCAACCTACCCCATTTCAAATTAAAATAAACCCTTACATTAAATTCCCACACAAGCTACAAGTCAGTTGCAACACAAATTAAATACCCATACATAAATTAAATGCCAAAAGTTGGCTCACAAATAACTCAAGCGTTATAGAGACCAAGACCAAATCAAGTGTCAAAAACCACTACTAAGCATCAAAATTCCACCAAGTACAACTAAGCTCCATCATCAACCAAGCCACACAGTAATCAAACCAATCGAGCTCCCCAGTATATGTCAAGTCCTTCAATAACCGAGCAACTTGGGCAACACTACTACCAAATTCTTCCATTTTAGACTAAATCCCTTCAATGATTGAGAAACTTGGGAAACAATACAACCAAGATACATCAAGCTCCTAGTGGGTACCGAGTTCCTACAAGAATTGTTGAGCTCCTTTGATGACCAAGTGTGCCTAAGACATGTTAATCTCCTTTGACAACTGAGCACCTCCAGGATCACCAAGCACATCCATCCACTGAGTTCTCAACCAAGAATTGCCAAGAGATGACCAAGTAACCTCTATCAAGCACCTCTTCATCAATTGAGTATGATTCCAAGCACCCTTCAAAGAAACTACCGATCCTTCTTCCATGAACTTCAAAGTAGCCACTAAGAAAACCCAAGATGCTCCTACATCAGATTCCCTAGGTAAATAGAAAAGTGTGTCCCACACTTTGGTGCCTAGAGAAATATCAACAACCATCTTCATCTTCACAAAAGGCTTCCACTCTAGAAGGGACAAGAAAACCAACATGCAAATCATCCACATCTGCATCCATCTATCAAACACCAAAATCTCAACCATCTAATCATCATGCTCACTCCTAGGAACAAACTGAACATAATGCTTCATCAATCAATACACATCCATAGTAGCAACTAGTGAATCTACCCTAGCAGCAATAAACTCCACATCAACAACAATATGTAACCCCTCAACAACATATATCAAACTCTCAACACTAGCAAAGCTAATAACAAGATGCTCTACAACATACAACTCACCACCAACAATAACCAGATCATCCATGACTAAGTGCTTTGCAATCTCCATATCAAACTCAACCGACTAATTAGGAAAATTAATCTCCATCCCAACATCACCAAGGTTAGGAATATCCTCAACAACAACCTCAAGTTTCTCTGCATATTCTACATCAGACTCCACAAACTGATCAAAAAAACCAACCACTTCCACCTTGACCTTGTTATTCCATCTTCTCTCTCAAACAAGTCTTCTAAATAGTCAGGAAACTCTCTTTTAGATTGATAGACTCTAGCTCCACAAACATCTTTGGAATTACCTCCTCATCTAATACTTAACTTGATCTGCCAAACTAGCTTCAAATTGAGAAGACATCTTAGAAAGCCTTCTCTCCACTACATCATGGAGATCCATAATCATCCTAGGGTCCAATCATCTTGAAGCAATCATCCAAGATCTTCACAAACCCTCTACAACTAATCACCAATAGATCAATCTTTTCCAACAAGATCAAGCTTCCATATTTGTATCCATCGAGCCATCTATAAGTCCTCTGCAATTATAAGTCAGAACCACAATATTCTACCTCACAACCAAGAAATCTAGGACTCTAGAAAGAACAATCCACCGCTATATTAGGATCTTCTCAAATTAACTTCTTTAAACCCAAGGTCTTGGTGAAAACTACCTAAACTTTGGTGATTGGTCTACACAATCAGGAAGAAATGTGCTCTAATACCACCTGATATAATGAGAATCCAAGGGTATCCCTATTGGAGGTAATATAGATCCTTGAAAATAACCACACAATAGAAACACAACAAAAGATACATAATATAATACCAAATGCAACTCTTTATTCATAAACAATTGTTTACATGCAATATGCCTAGCTATAAGGCCTTCTAGGTTAGGGACAAATACAAAAGAAATTACAAAACAATACTACAAGATCCCACAAGATCCAACTCACAATCCTAATCCAACCTAGTCCAGATCCACACTCTAGTAGAAAACCTCAAGGAAATCTCAACTACTAGCCCTTCAAAGTTTTATCCTCCACTTCATCCTCTTTTCCTAGATGGATGACTCTCTAATCTGACTCACTCCTCTAAATGAATGAATGATTTCCTAAAGACTCCACTAGACCCCCTACTTATAACCAACTAAGCCACAAGTCAGTCCAACACATTTCAAATTAAAATAAACCCTTACACTAAATGCCCATGTAAGTCACAAGTCAACTGCAACATAATTTGAATACCCATACATAAATTAAATTCCAATAGTTGGCTCACAGACAACTTGGGCATCACAGAGACCAAGACCAAACCAAGTGTTAGAAACTACCACTAAGAAAAAACATTCCACCAAGCACAACTGAGCTCCCTCATCGACTGAGCTACACAAAAACCAAACTAGTCAAGCTCCCAAGTATATGTCAAGTCCTCCTTCAATAACTGAGCAATTAGGAAAATACTACTACTTAGTCCCTCCTTCGTAGACTGAGTCCCTTCAATGACCAAGAAACATGAGAAATACTACAACCAAGATACACTAAGCTCCTAATATGTGCCAAGTTCCCACAAGTATGGTCAAGCTCCTTTAATGACTAAGTGCCTCTAAGGCATGCTGAGCTCCTTCCACAATTGAGCAACTCTGGGATTGCCAAGTCCATCTGTCCACCAATTTCTCAACCAAAAACTACCAAGAGATGACTAACCTCTACCAAGCACCTCTTCATCAATCGAGTACTAGTCCAAGCACTCTTCAAAGAAACTACTAAGCCTTCTTTGATGAACTGCAAAGTAGCCACTGAGAAAACCCAAGATTCTCTTGCATCAAGTATGTTGCCTCAAGTAGACTACAAGATATATCAGTGTTAGATTAGTGATGGACTGACAAGTTCCCTCCATCATTTACTACCAGAATTATTTAGAATAACTAAGAGGGGAGGGTGAATCTATTATCCAAATTCTAGATGTACAAATAAAACTTTTCACAGCTTAGTGAACCCATATCCACAAAACATATTCATCATGTGTGCATCCATTAGATCATACAATCACTTAAACTTGTAGGTTACTATCAAATCAAATTTGCAAAATGTAAGCATGAAACATAATAGATTCAATAACACATTTGACACAATGAGTTTACATCAAAACCTAATTTGGGATAAACCACTAGTAACATGTTACTCATTCTAACATGTTACACATTCTAACATGTTACTCATTCTTAGTCTTTTGAAGGGAGGCCCTGTGAAAGGTCAAACCTATTAAAGGTTACAATGCACACTGTTAAATGTGACTTGGTTAAAGGATTTCCATCACCCTATTAGGATTGAGCCTTGGTAGAGGACTTTAGATCATTCACTTGGATTGTCACTTAATTAAAGGATTTACAAACAACTATTAGGTCAACCTTAATCCAAGGGATTTACACCTAGATTGATATAGAAAGTAACCATAAGGTTTGATCTAATAACAAATTACAACACACTTGTAGATTATAGATCTTTGTTTCAGTCTTCGATTCTTCTTGGCTTTCACACACTTCATCTCTGATAGGTTCTTCACCCTTCAAGAATCCATACCCTTAAGCCTTCTTGCTTTGCTTGCCACTATTAGTCTCTTCTCTTTTGTCATTGAATGAATCAATACCTTAGACTCCTTGTCTTCCTTAGGTTCTCGCACATGACAACCTTTTCTTCTAATCAACCATCTCTATAAATAGAAAATTAAGATATTTTTGTCATTCATCGTCTATCATCCATTTCATGGTTAGGTGAGATTAGGTAGGATTCAATGAATATACCCATATTTTCATTTTATTCCCTTCTAGAAACTTCTCCTTCTATCGTCTTTGAATTTGCCTAAAAAATGGTTCATCTTGAATTCTGTGCCACTAGCTCATCAAGCTTATCTTCCACATGGTTTAGACAATCCAAGAAATCAAACTTGTCAGCTTAGATTCATCAAATTCATGATCTTTCTCATAATGTTATCACTTCATATTAACTTGCTTCTGATGCTCAACACATACTACATTGCTATCAAATCACTCAGCATGAACTAAAGTTTACTGGTGCTCAACATCAACTAAACCTTACAAGGCTTACACTGTATCACTCAACATACACTAAAATTTGACTTTTCTCAGCTCCAAGTAATTTTCTACCTAGCTTACACTAACATTACTTGGCACCTACTATGCAGATTGTTAAGCTTAGTAGACTCAATTCTTGCTTATTCTTCTGAACTTAATCAGTGTATCCATCCTTTGTAACTTTAAGTAGATATTTAGTGCACTATAATATCATTGTCTTAACTGATCCTTGTACTCCTTTTTCATACCATAACTTAACCTTTCCTCTAGGTGCTCTTGTTACCTCATTTGATCAAATTCTCTTCATCAATCAAATAAATGATAGTACTCAAATCATCTAAGCAATTATCTTATCAGTAAGTAGTAGGTTTGACATTAGTGACAAACCGATGATTGAAACACATTCTCATACTTGTATCAATCTATGTTCAACAAGCTCCCTCTTTTGCATTGATGGAAAACTAGCTAAACTAGTAAAACCAAAAATAATACCAAAAAGAAAATAATTCCTTGCATTGAAATCTCTCCCTCAATTAGAAACTTTCAGCTTCTATATAGGTTACAATTTTTTATTCTAATCAATAGACAATCAACTCATCCTTCTGACTTCCTCTTGATCACTTTCTTATATCTCCCTCTGCACTATCTTTCTCTTACTAGTTAGATGTAATCATTTCTTACTTAAATAGCAGGTACACTATCTCCCTCTAAGTAGATATTCCATGTTTCTTCTATTTGTATTTTCTATCTTCCTTGGATTTCTTTCTCCCTAAATCTTCTATAATATCCCTCTTTGACAACAATACCAAAGACTTGTCATCTTAATATTGTAGATATGAACATTTCCAATTTCTCCCTCTATCACCTAGCTTGTGACTAATTTGTAGCTCCAACTCTTTGATTACTTTAGGTAGCTCCTAAAGTAAGATCCGCTACATCAATGTCTAACATATGTCAATCATCTTTTTTGATATAGGGCACTCCTCATGCTTCTTAAGTAGACTTGGATAGGGGTATCACCCCTAGTTTACCTCTTAGATACTCATGAACGTCCTTAGGTAATGTTTTTGTGAAGACATCAGCTATTTTCTCTTTTGTATTAAAATATTCCATCTTTACCTCTTTATCTTGAACTAATTCTCTCAAGTGACGATACTTGATTGCAATATGCTTAGTCTTTGTATGCATCACATGATTCTTTGATGTATTTATAGCACTTGTATTATCACAATAAAGTAACACAAGTTTATTAATTTCCTCCTTCATACATTTGAGTAGATGTTTGATCCATACAATGTTTGTAGAATTTACTGCAACAACAACTATTCAGCTTTAGTAGTAGATTGAGATATGCAATTTTTTTTCTTGGTAGTCCATGTAACCAACCTTCTTCCTGAGAAAAATGCTCCTCTAGTAGTGTTCTTTCTAGAATCAATATTTCTAACCCAATCAACATTAATGTAGGTTCTCAATTCAAATTTCTCATTTTTCTTGTAGTATAGACCATAGTCTTATGTTCCTTTCAGATATCTCATTATTCTCTTAACAACCATCAAATGATTCTCCTTGGGATTAGCAAAGGATCTTGCAACTATCCCAATAAATGATGCAATATAAGGTCTGCTATGTACTTGATGAAGGGTGCTCCCCTTAATACCATAAACACATAATAGAAATAAATAAACAACAACAAATGGGAGAACAAAAAAATGGACTTCTTATTTACACCACAACAACAAAATTATATGTATAATATGTTGAACCAATGTTGAACCACATGAGCATCCTCATTACCATAATTTTCAAGACTAAGCTGCAAACTGCCACCTAGAGCTATCCTAGACAATGTTTGGGCCTTTCTTAAATAGGCAATTTTATGCTTCCTAGGAAGGTTCTAGATGCTCAAACTTAATACCTAGGGTCAATATACCCTAATAATACATATAAAATCAGCCAAATACATCTTTGACAATTATTTTAGATATCTCGAGTAGCCCAAATTTGAAAGGCCATAACTCATGAACTGTTGCTTCGATTGGCTATTATAACCTCTTTTTGGAAATGCTATCTCTTGATTTATAGGCATAAAAAAAAAAGCAAGTGCCCTTCTATCAAATTTTCAGACCTCATTTGGGCACTCTAAGGCCTCAAATGGTGAGCCTAACAATTTTTCTGCAAAATTTTCTCCCAAAAATTTGCAATAATATCTTCGATACTTAAGCTAGAGCAATGAGATTTTTATGGTAGGCTTATAAGTTTAAAATGAACCTTCATGTAAAAAATGAGAACATTTCAAGATTGTATGACAAACTTACTAAAAATAGCAAGTTCCCATAAATAGTAACCACCCTATCTACTATTCCTTATTAAAATAGAATTGACTGAAAAGAAAATATTTTTGGGTGATGCAAGATTACTCTTACACCAAGGATGCTCTTGCATCAAACACCCAAGGTAATTTGAGAAGTGACTCCATCACATCTCAGGTGTTTAGAGGAAGACCAAGATGGTTAACCTCCTCCCTTGCTAGCCATGATGAATTCTCTACTGGCCTCCCTTTCCATTTGACTAGATATTCCTCATAATTTATGTTCCTTGTACATTATCCAACATGACTATCTAGTATCTCCTCAATATCCTTTGTAGCTAAACTAGCTGCTGGAATACTCCACTGTGCTTCTCTAGCACCTCCTTCATAATATTCTATCAAATTTGAAATATTAAATGCTAGTGAAATATTCAATTCAGCAGGCAACTCCACTTCATAAGCTACACCTCCTTCATGTTGGAAATACAAATGGGAAATTTATACTTTTGAGAGGCGTGGGGGGTGTGTGTGTGTGTGGGGGGGGGGGGGGGGTGGGGTGTGAATCAAAAGTACAAATATCTAACCAATAAAACTTTTAACTTTAAAATAATGCATGCATAAACATATTGAAATAACATGTAAAGTAAATGCATCCACATAAAAACTTGACACCAGATATGATTAACCAGAAACCCTCCAATGAGAAGGTAAAACTAGGGTGGGGATGACACCCACAATTCTTCACTACT
This sequence comes from Cupressus sempervirens, assembly GCA_028749045.1. NCBI lineage: Eukaryota > Viridiplantae > Streptophyta > Pinopsida > Cupressales > Cupressaceae > Cupressus > Cupressus sempervirens. Next base: position 705,256,828 of record CM053792.1, read on the forward strand.
GCAACAATAAAGTTCACCTGTTAAGGTTACATGATTTGAACATTCTCATGATCTATCCTATGAAAGGCCTACCTTATTAAAGGCTTAAAAAGGATTGCTAGATCTTATCCTATTAAAGGATTTTAACACCTTGTTAAAATTGTGCTTGGCTAATGGACTTTAGAACACTCAATTGGAATGTCACCTTGTTAAAGGATTTCACAATGACTGTTAAGTCAACCTTAGTACAAAGGATTTCATCTTGCTAATATAATTTTTGGAAAATATAGTAGAATGTTTGATCTGATACACTTACAATCTGGTATTGCTAATCTCATATCTCAATTTAGTCCTTCTTAATCCTTTCTGATCGAATATAGAATTGATGTATCCTCAATCCTATGTTCTAAATACTGATTCTGCAATTCTTTCCTTCTTCTTAGTCACCTTGAATGTATACTAATGAATTCACCCCTTTCACTTCCTTCAAATCTTTGCTAGTATCATCTTTTTGCATGCATTCTTTAATGCTCTATTACACACTGAATTATGGGGCTTCATCTCCCTTTAAAAATACTTTGGTGGCTTAAGGTTAGGTATAAATCTATGATTGAGATTCATCTATTTTTCTTACCAAAATCCTTCCATTTTTCTCATTGGTTACATGTTGATCACATAGGGAATCCAAATAGATTTGATCTAATCTTTAAAGCTTCAAGATCTATCCATATGTTAGCTCAAAAATGGTTTACATAGTTGCTTGTGCCATCACAAACAACTAAGTCAATTCTATGTTACTTGGCACTTGTTAATATTGATGCTCGACACTTTTTAATACTGATGCTCAACACATACTATAATTCTTTCTAGCTCGACACTTGAACTTGCTCAACATCTATTGTTCACTCGACACTTGAACTGCTCGGCACTTACTATTTACTCAACGCTTGATTTACTCAACATCTATACACATTATACTCGGCATATGTTACTAGCTCAACATGAACTTAATAAATTTCTTAGGTATGTTGAAACTCAATTGTCAAAACGAATTTGAGACCAATAATCTCCCCCTTTGACATGAGTGGCAAAAACACTTAACTATACATGATGAATCTAATCTCCTTGAGTATAATATACATCTAATTCGGCATATATACAAAACTTCAAAATTGTTCAAAATTTTGTAAAGAACTATATACCTCAAAATTTTATAACTCCTTATGAGTTAATGTGTCTTTTCTATATCCAAAATCTCTCTGAGTAGATTTGCCTCTGCTATTTCTCTTTGGCTTCAATCATTCTAATACTCCTTATCTAATATGTTTTGATATGCCTTGTTTCTCCTTTCCTACTATTTACTCCCCCTTTCTTTTCTCTTTTTATGTTGTAATTCCCCCTTTCACATGTCTCCCCCTTGCATATATCTTCTCCTTTAATATTTTCCTACCTTTTTGACATTGATGTCAAAGGGTCTATACACTAAGTGTGTATTTATCCAAGAAGTTCTTATTTACTTCCATTACAATCTTGAGAGCAACATCCTAGTTGTCTATTGCATCATCTAGTGATTTGATCTGGATGTTTGTCTTTGCTACAAGGTGAACTAAGTCATCAAGTTTTGAAAGATTAGGATATTTCTTGAGTACTATTTCAGCATAGGCTAGTTCCTTTTGTAATATCTCTATGTGAGGGGTTAGGCAGGCTTGAATCTGAACTAGCTTGGCTCTTGTGTTAGCCTCTTTTGATGTTAATACAACTAGTTCCTTCTATGTGTGAAGTTTGGAATGAAAGTGCTTCTCACTTTGAGTTGGGTTTTGTGGTAACTACATACTAGATATTTTCAAGTTTCTTTCCAAACTCAAAATCCTCTAGCTTATTTCTTATGTCAAGAGTGTGGGGTCACACAATTTGGTGTATAGTGAGAATATATTCTCAAGTACCTTCTTCACTTTTTCTATCTTTGTTGCCAGCTCCACTTGTGATAGTACTACTCCACTAGATATTTTCTCATTTAATTTACCTTGAAACTTCTTTTTAGACCATTCCATGAGTTTTGCATTGGTTTCATAGTCTTCATTTGTCACCTGTTCAACAATTTTAGACAATTGTTCCAAGATTGGCTTGGTTTCATTAGGTGTTTGCAAGCTAACTGAAACTAAAAAGATGTCTTTAATCTCATGTAATTCTTACCTTTGCTTATGATCCTTTCTAAGTATTTCTTGGTTCTTCTTCCTTTACAATGCCTCTTGCATCTCATTTATTTGCTCAAGGTTCATGGTTGCATAGTCATATTTTGGTATGACTGTTTCCTCATCTAATGTTGGGTCTCCATAGTGAATTACCCTTGCAACCTTTGTTGAGCTCGAGCCTAGTTCTAAATTTTGGAGTGCCATTGCATCAGTGCTCAACTTTTGAAGGATTTTCGTAGGAGGGCCAGTTTTTGGTAAATTAACCAATGTCTGAATGACTTCTTGCTCCTTTTCTTTTGGAATTTCCTTCTCTTCTTCTGATCTTCCTTGATCAATCACAATAATTTGTGGTGCACCTTGTGTTTATGTAGTAGATATAGATACCTTTCTCTATCCTAGTTGTTCCTTTGTGGGCTCCTTTGTAGTCTTAGTTTGTTGTTTATTCATTGAAACCTTGACTGTATTATCAACCTTTGTTGATGTATCTTTTGATGCTTGATTTGAGGTTGGTCACTAGTGGCTGTAGGGATGGCACAAGGTGGTTCTTATGTTATCACCTTATCCCTACTTATATTAGCTACTACTTTTTGCAACTCATCCACACTGACCAACACTAGATTATCACACAATTTTTCCTATAATGTGGATTGGTCAAGGATCTTCTTTAGATCCTCTAGAGTTAGTGGGTTGGTATTCTAAGCTAAGCAATTAGGGACATCTTTTACTTTTACTATGATTGCAAGTGTGTTTGTGTCATGTGGAGGGATTAATGATGGCAATTGTGTGTCTTGCACACTTTGATTTGTTTGCTACTCCTCAGCTGTTGCCTTTTCATCATTTTTCTGTGATGTCACCTCCAATGTGTTATCTACCTTTTATTTTTTAACTTCTCCTTCCTTGGAATTCTCTTCATCTTCTCCATTATTTCTTCCCTCAAAGGGATCCTCCTCTCCTTCCTTGATAGCAGTCAAATCATATATCAACTTCCACATTTTTCTTGATAGCATCTTCAATCTTATTTTGAAGTATGTTGAATGCCCTATACTTGGGTGCAAACTTGCTACCATGTTTCTTGTTTTCCTTTGTTATTTTCCCTTTTGATAGTTCTAGCATCACTTGTGCCAATGTGGACTCTCTTATTTCCTTCTCCATATTTAGGCAATAATACCATTTATTCTCAACAATTGAATATAAATCTTTTGGCACTGTAGTGTCAAATTCAAGAGGGGTATTCTTGAATTTTTCCATCATGGCATATACTGATTCTTCAACCTTATATTTATCTTCTCTATTTAATTTATTAAATTTAATATTTTTCAAACTAGTTAAGTTTGCATTATCCCTAATATTATCACAAATGTTTTTAATATTAGACTTGGGAGCATGACTTACCACTTTGAACTAGCTTGTGTCTTTTGACTCCCTCCTTTCTTCATCAGATTTCGGTTGTGCAAAATATTTTCTCCTTAATTTCTTCTACACTGGACCTTGTTGTTTAGTATCCTTCTTCTTTTCTTTTATTTTCTCCTTAGCCTTTTGAGTGGTGGCCCTTATAGTTGCTCTTGTGGCTAGAGTAGTAGGCTTTGTAGGACTTGGTTTAGCAATTTTCTTACCCTTGGGTTGAGCTACTGTGTCTTAGCCTTTCTCTTCTTTGCCTCTTGTTTTGTTGGTGCTTCCTCAGCTTGTTCCTCCTCGACACCTTCTTCTTCATCTTCACCCATACCTTGTGTTAGGGAAAGAGGTTCTTGGACATATTCTTGTTCTTCCTCTTCTTGTTCATCATCATCATCATCATTGCCTTCATCTCCTTCATCAAATTTGGCTTTCAACTTCTTTACCATTTATCCTTTTTCTTCAGAGTTGAGGCAGTTTTCAACTCCATTTCAACTTTGGATTTGACAACATCATAATTACCAGAGATTTTTGTTGTCTTGTCAACTTCTTCTACAAGTAGTGCAAAAATGGTAGCTAATGCCTCATCTATGTTGATTTCATACCCCAAAGGCCTTAGTCATCTCACTCTAGGTACTGCAGCATGGATAAAGGTGTAGTCAATATCTACCAAGAAACAAATGTCATTGTAATACTTCTCCACTAGGGAAACAAGAATTCTCAGCCTCTGTTTCATTGACTACTTGAAATCCTCAAAATAACTAGTCATCATAGACTCAAAATTATCTCCCATTTGTTCAATGTATTAATTTATTTGTATTTCCATAGACCTATTGGTCTTCCATCCAACCTTACCACTCATTTTGAACATAAAAGAATATGCATATCAAAATTGAACCAATTTTTTATTGAGCACCTTTGGATCTCCTTATTGCTCCTAAGTTCTCCATGATTTGTTGCAATTGTAGCTCTACAAGATCACAAGTATGATCTTTCTTCACAATCTTATATCCTACATCAACTTCTATACATGGCACACTATTCAGTCGGCTTGACTGATAGAATTTGTGAGATATGACCCTTACTGCAAATTCAAGAAGTGGATCCTTGATGGTATCAATGGTCATTCCTCTCTTATTCCACTTTGCCCCTATATTTTTCTCAATTGCTTCTTTAGACTCGCTCTTTAGGGTCTTGGGCCATTCTAGGGTTGGATATCCTGTAACCCTATGCACAATCCTTTTTGACTATTTGATTGGTCCTCCTTCCAACCATAGACATCCATCATGGATTCTACTCAAGACAATTCATATCCATTCTTTTTGAAAATAGTGGGGAAATCTAGGGCACGGGTTAAGCCCCTCCTTTCTACGATTTTTAATTCTTCTTTTAATACTCCATTTTCACATAATTTATCATATGCTTGATGAATTTCCATGTCTCTTATTCCTCCAACCTTGAATTATTACATTTCCTTACATCCTGAACCATTATGACCTTGGGTGGAATGATTGATAATCCACTTATTGGGTCATTCTTATATGCAACCTTAGGAGTAGCCCTAAAATTTGGTTGCTTTACCTCATTACCAACCAACTGAACTTCAAATGGTTCCTTGTCCTTAGGATTCTTAGAGCTAGAGGCCATTTTGCAAACTAGGGTTTCAACAAATATGAAACTATGTAACTGCATAACTTGGCATGTGAAGAATACCTTTAGGTTGATGGAATGATGCTTGATCTTTGTTGGAATCCATGCAAAAGCTTCAATCTATGTATGTCAATTGCTTCTTCGCTCTGCTCACTCTTGCTTTGTGTTTGTAATGACTAAAAATGAGCAAAAATATACCTTATACCCTTTCAAAACTTAGCATTTAATGCATGGTGCATGTACAACTATAAACTCAACTTCCATGCAATTTCTAATTTACTCAGCATCTGTTAATTTTCCATCACTCGGTAGCTATCAGATTTACCCTTACTTAGCTCCAATAGGAATTTCCTTCACTCAATAGCTACTACTAACTTAGCTTTAACTGGCATTGGCTAACAACTCAGTACACACTAGAATTTACTCAGCAATTGAAGAGAACTTTTCACACTTGGTAGTAAGATGAAAAATTAAAGTTTAACCTTGATTTTTCCTTGTTGACTTGCATCTTTATTCATGCTAGTTTACCCTTTTAGCACTAACTTATCTTGGAACTGATGTATGATGAAACATTTAAATACCAGTCCCACATACTTCTTTTTTCTTAGTTTGATGAAGTGTGATCACTTGATCTATCAGGTTAAGTGATCCCTTCTTTTGATGTGTTCCATGTTGGATACAATTGTCTAATTATGTGTTGTCTTTGATGTTACACAAATGTCATATCAGTTATCAGTTAGTGTCTATCGAGCTCAGTTGGTCAGCAAAGCAATTCTCAATGTCTACCGAGCTCAGTTGGTTAGCAAAGAAAATTTTAGAGTCTACCAAGCATTCCTAGAAATTACTCTATGGAAACAATGTCTATTGAGCTCACTCGAGTCTCAAAGAATTTTGTGAGAGAATTTAGTGTTAATCAAGCTTACATGGTTAATGAAGGAAAGTTAGTGTTTACCGAGTTCACTTAGTCTCCAAAGGATTTTGTAGAGTTCACAGTGTTAACCGAGCCTCTATTTGTTAACATAGGAAATCAGTTTAGGAATAGTGTTTACCAAGTAGGGTCGGCCAATGAAGGATTTTGTTAATTCATGAAATAAAGTTTAATTGTTTGAAGTATTGATTATAGCTGACTAAGGTAATTATTATTGATAATTTTAAGTTGTAATTGGGCTGATTTGATAATTTTTAAGGTATAAGTAAAAGTTCAAGTTGAGAATTCTAAAGTGTAATGAGCGAGCATGCAAGTGTGTTGATTGTTTGAAGAGGAAAGTGTGAGCAAACTTTGAAGGATGATTAGATATCCTCGAGGAGAAAAAAAGTATTATTTGATCAAGAAGGATCTACTAGATCAGAATAGAGATTTGTATCAGAAATTTAGTTGCATCTCATTCAGGTCATTTCATTGTTACTTTCTCATCATTGTAGCAGTGATTCCTAAATCTCTTAACAAAGTTGGTCTAACAGCCATTTGTAAATCCTCTAACAAGGTGACAATTCCATTGAATTTTTCTAAAGACCTCTAGCAAGGCCACTCCTAATAGGGTGATTAAATCCTTTAACAAGGTCACACCTAACAGTGTGTTTTGTAACCTTTAACCAAGTTGGCTCCTAATAGGGCTCACTTCAAAAGAGTGAAAATTAGTAGCTAGTTACTTGGTGGTTTTTCTCATATTGGGCTTCCACATTAAATCTAGTGTCTTATGTGCTCATGTTATTTATTTTATGTTTGCATGTTGATCACTATGAATGTTTAAAGATAAGTAATAAGTTAACATACACTACATCTATTGAGTTACACCATTTTTCTGTATGTTTACCAATTAACAATAGTAACTAGTTTATCAGACATCTAAGGGATATGTGGTAATTGATTCACTGCCCCCTCAGTTACTCCATCTATATTTCCAACAATTGGTATCAGAGCATTTGGTGCTTGCAAGAAGGGTTTCAAGGACCTAAGCTAAAGATTAGGATGTCTTACAAGAGAGAAATTCTAAGGCTTAACATAGAAAACTTTTCAGCATGGCAAGGTCTCATGAGACTTCATCTGGCTTCCATTGGAGATAAAGGATTGAAATACCTTGATGCAAAATATACAACTCCTTCTGGTACATTATTTGTTAATGACATTGCTAAAAAGAAGACTCATAACACCATGATGATAGACATTGCATTTGCTCTAAGCTATGAAAAATTTGATGATATCAAGGATTGCAAAATTACCTTTAAAATGTGGAACAAGCTGAAAGATATCTATGGTGGTGATGACAATGTAAGGAGAGCTAAAGCAGAAAGCCTAAGAGGAAAATTTGATTAGATGAGAATGAGAGAGGATGAAAACATCACCAAATATGTTGAGAGGGTCAAAGTGAGTGTCAGTGCAATCAAAGCTTCTGGAGGAGACATCAAAGAAGAAATAGTTGTAAGTAAAGTTCTTAGAAGATTGCTTCTCATTTATGCAATTAGAGTATTTGCAATTCAAGAAAGAAGATGTGAAGCAAATCATAAGATAAATTTGGAGGCCACAGTAGGAAGGTTGATTATATTTGAGCTAGATAACTATGACAACTATGTTCCAGCTTCCAAGAACATTGAATCAGCATTTGAAGCTAGGCTTTCACTCAAAGAAAAGGGCAAGAAGATAAAGGATTCTCAGTTAGAAAGTGAAGAAGAATCAGAAAAATTTTTTGACAGTGATCTTGAAGTAGTTAAAGCTCTACTTGCAAGGAAATATTCTAGTGGCAAAGGAAAATACAAATGTAATGTTCCCCCAATCTATTTTTCATGTGAGGAAATTGGTCATATTGTAGCTAGGTGCCCAAACAAGAAAAGCAAGGATGAGAAGAAAGGTCATAAGTGCAACGACAAGAAATATTTCAAATCATTCAAGGAAAAAGGTAAGAAAATATATTTTATGGCTAAGGACTCTAAGGATTCTGATAATGGTGAGGATGAAATTGTTTACATTACTGTGAAAGATGAATCTAATAATGATGAGGAAGATAAGATGACACTTATCTCTCATGTGAGAAAAAATGATACATGGATCATAGACAATGGTTGTTCACATCATATGAATGGTGAAAAAACTAAGTCTGAACATTTTGAAGACTATGATGGTGGTAGTGTAAGGTTTGGAAATAATGAACCTTGTTGCATAAAAGGAAGAGGCCAAATCTCATTAACCAAAGAACTTGTATGTGATAATACCTATTGGGTTGAAGGGCTAAAACATAATCTATTAAGTGTAGCACAACTAATCAATATTGGATTCAAGGTGGAATTCATGCATGGAAAAGCAAGACTGCTTGATGACAAAGGAAAGCTGATTGGATCAGGCATACAAATAAAAGGTAACTTGTTTTATCTTGATCTTGGTGAGTGCTCATGTTTTATTTCTTAAGTTGAAGAAAGTTGGTTATGGCACAGAAGGTTATGTCATGTGAATTTTGATAACACGGTAAAGATAAGAAAATTCAAGAAAGTAAGAGGCATTCCTAGTATAAAGAAACCTAATGTTGGTCTATGCAAGAATTGTTAGATTGGTAAGATGGGAAAGACTAGTTTTAAAAGTAAAAACTATCAGTCTAAAGATATTTTGGAAATTGTGCATATTGATTTGTGTGGACCTATTGGAATTAAGAGCTATACTAGAGAAAAGTTCTTCATTCTTTTTGTTGATGATTACTATAGAATGATGATTGTTATGTATCTGAGAGAGAAGTTAGAAGCATTAGAGAAATTCAAGTGGTATTTGGCCAGAGTAGAAAAGGAGACAAGGAAAAGATTGAAATGTTTGAGATTAGACAGAGGTGGTGAATTCATCTCCCATGAATTCAATAACTTTTGCATTGAAAGAGGAATAAAAAGATAGGTATTAGCTCTTGGAACTCCTGAGTAGAATGGAATAGCTAAAAGAAGGAACATATCCATCATGGCTTGTGCAAGGACTCTAATGATTGAAAAGAACATTGCTATCAAATAATGGAAGGAAGCTATTAGCATTGCAGTTCATACCTTGAACCAAGTACAATTGAAGAAGGACTCATTCAAAACCCCCTATGAGTTATGGTATGGTTATAAACCCAATGTAAGTTACCTGAAAGTATTTAGAAGTAAATGTTACATCTTGAAAGAATCTAGAAAAGGTAAATTTGATGTGAAGGGTGATGAAGGTATATTTTTGAGATATTCTTGCAAAAGTAAGGCACATAGATGTTTGAATTTGTCTACTCACAAAATCATAGAAAGTGCACATGTGAAAGTTGATGAGTTTGCAGAAAGGACTAAAGAAGAAAGCAAAAAGGAACTAGAAGATTACAGGAGATTTGTTTTCATTGAACTTGAAATAGTACTAGATACATCTATCAATTAGGAGACTTCTACTCTTGAGTCTTCAGTCACCAAGTTGCCAGAAGTTCAAACCGAGTTACAGGAACTTGAGTCATATTCTAAAGCTACCGAGCCAATGCGTACTAAGTCAAAGTAGCTAGAACCTGAAGTTGAAGTGCAAGAGGATGACAATGCAATTTATTCAAGAGGCAAGGAACCTATATTGGCCAAGCATGTCAGGAGACATCATGTACCACATCAGATTATTAAAGACAAATTAGAAGTTACTATGACAAGAAGTAAGCTAAAAGGTACTTGTTTACTTGTTGATTTTGAACCTAGAAATGTCAAAGATGCATTGGAGAATGAAAGTTGGATTGAGGCTATCAATGAAGAGATAGAACAAATAGAGAAGAACAAAACTTGAGCTCTTGTACCCAAGCCTAAAGATAAAAATGTGATTGGAACAAAATGGGTATTTAGGAATAAGTTGAATGAAGATGGTAAGGTATCAAGAAAAAAAGCTAGATTGGTGTGTAAAGACTGCTCTCAAGAAGAAGGAATTGATCATGGAGAAAATTTTCCTCCTATTGCAAGATTGGAAGGTGTCAAGACCTTATTAACATATAAAGGATTTAAGGCATATTAGATGAATGTCAAATCAACATTTCTCAATGGTATTATTGATGAAGAAGTCTACATTGAGAAACCTAAAGGTTTTGTTGATCCAGACAAAAATAACATGATCTACAAATTACACAAAGCATTGTATGGTCTGAAACAAGCCCCTAGAGCATGGTATAAAAGATTGCATAACTACCTGATTCAGATTGGTTTCTAGAGAACTAATGACAATAGTAGCTTATTTATCAAAGAAGGACCATATAACAAGATTGTTTTGGAAGAAATATTTGTTGATGATATTTTTTTTATAGGGAATGACAATCTATGCAAAGATTTTTTAGAGAAAATGAATAAAGAATTTGAAATGTCTATGTTTGGTGAGATTAAATTCTTTGTTGGTCTTCGGATTCAATAGAGCAAGAATGGTATCTACATTAATTAGTCTAAATAAATCAAGGAGATACTTAAGAATTTTGGTATGGATGATTGCAAACCAGTTGGAACACCCATGTGTATTGGATTAAATCTTACCAAAGATGATGAATCAAAAGAGGTAGATCAGAGCTTGTATAGATCAATGATTGAAAAATTATAGTATGCAGTTCATACAAGGTTTGATATTGCTCTTGTAGTTGGTATAGTGGCAATATTTTCAGCAAAACCAAGAGAAAATCATATGATGGCAATCAAAAGGATCTTGAGATACTTGAAAGGAACTAAAGATTATGGTTTGTGGTATAAACTTGGAGGAAATTTGGACCTAAAAGTGTTCACTGATGCTGATTGGGCTGGTACTCTGGATGATAGAAAGAGTACAAGTGGAGGAGCATTCTTTCTTGGCAAAAGAATGGTATCTTGGACAAGCAGAAAGAAAATTTTCACATCCCAATCTACAACAGAGGCAGAGTATGTTGCAATAGTAGTGAATTGTTCTAATATTGTTTGGTTTAAACAGTTGTTGGAAGGCATGAAGGTTGAGATCAAGGAACTAGTTGTCATGTTTTGTGATAATAAAAGTGCAATTAATATATCCAAGAATCTAGTGATGCATTCCAAAATCAAGCATATTGCTAAAAATATCATTTTGTCAGAGAATTGGTGCAGGATAAAGAGATCAGACTTGAATATGTCCATACAAAAGAACAAATTGTAGACATATTCACCATGCCATTATCTAAGGATGCATTTTTGTATCTAAGAGGTAAGTTAGGGGTCATTCCCCTATTTGAAGTTCACTAAAATAAAGTTTTAGTGATGCATCAATAGGAACCAAGTTGAAGATCTATCAGTTGATGCAACATAGTCAAGGGAATATTACATATGAATTAGTATTCAAGGTAAATTGATACTTATTTAGTATATGTTGTCTTTGGCATGTGTTGTCAAAGAGGGAGAGTTTACTATCATATCTTTCTTGAAATTTGAATTTTTTTAAGGGAGAGTTTACTATTGGGAAAAGAAGCTATGTAATTCCTTCAGAGAGGGAGATTACTACATTAGAGAAGTTTGTGGCATAAAATCTAAGAGGGAGAAAATTTTCTATCAGAGAAAAGAATTTTTTGCAAATTTCATTGTGCTATGACATGTTGTGTGTTGTCTTTGATGTTACACAAATGTCATATCAGTTATTAGTCAGTGTCTACCAAGCTTAGTTGGTCAGCAGATTAGTTCTCAATGTCTATCGAGCTTAGTTGGTTAGCAAAGCAAATTTTAGAGTCAACTGAGCATTCCTAGAAATTACTCTATGGAAACATTGTCTACTAAGCTCACTCAAGCATCAAAGAATTTTGTGACAGAAGTTAGTGTTAATCGAGCTTACATGGTTAATGAAGGAAAGTTAGTGTTTACCGAGTTCACTCAGTCTCCAAAAAATTTTGTAGAGTTCACAGTGTTAACCGAGCCTCTATTGGTTAACATATGAAATAAATTTAGGAATAGTGCTTATTGAGCAGGTTCAACTAATGAAGGATTTTGTTAATTTATGAAATAAAGTTTAATTGTTTGAAGCATTGATTGTAGCTGACTGAGGTAATGATTATTGATAATTTTAACTTGTAATTGGGCTGACTTGATAATTTTTAAGGTATAAATAAAAGGTCAAGTTGAGAATTCTAAAGTGTAATGAGCGAGAATGCAAGTGTGTTGATTGTTTGAAGAGGAAAGTGTGAGAAAAATTTGAAGGATGATCAAATATCCTTGAGGAGAAATTTTTTTTTATTTGATCAGGAAGGATCTAGTGGATTAGAATAGAAATTTGTATCAGCAATTCAGTTGCATCTCATTCAGGTCATTTCATTATTACTTTCTCATCATTGTAGCAGTGATGATGTAGTGTGATACGACCACACAATAGAAACACAAGAGCAAGGAGAAATAATGCAAGATCTAATACCAAATCACAATAATATATTTATAAAATATAACTGGTTACATGCAATGTGCTAGGCTGTAAGGCCTTCCCGGTTATGGCCAAATACAAAGCAAGTAATAGTTTTGCAAGATCCCTCAAGATCCAATCCAAAACCCTAGCTAGTCTAGATCCAAACTCTGGTAGGAACCCACAAGAGAGATCTCAACTTGTGCTCACAAGCCCACCAAGCTATCTCCTTATTTTCCAAGCCACAGCTACTAGCTCTGCTCCAACATCATCCAAGTGTAAACTGCCTCACATTCGACACTCTATTCACAAACTTAGGAAAACTCACTCTTCAGCTACTTCCCACACCCACTCCTCTTTTGAGTGAATGAATAATGACTAAATACTCGCCACAACCCCTAATTATACCAATCTGAGTCACAAGTTGGCCCAAAACACAAATTAAATGCAAATACATAAATTAAATGCCAAAGTCGGCCTCCTACAACAATTAAATTTCCAAAATTGATGTCTTAGTAAAATTGTAATATCTCCTAGCTCCAAATGAATTAGAACTCGAGCTTTAAACCATAGGTAGAAATCTAGGCCTTCTTCAATCTCTAAAATTTTTATACTTTAATTCATTATATAAAATTAGTTATATATCCTAAAATAGACACCAAATTTGCAGACCATGCCGAGCAACCAAAGACCATGTCGAGCTGCATAGACCATGCTGAGTTCCAAAGACCATGCCAAGCTATATAGACCATGCCAAGCTCCCAAGACCATGCTGAGCTCCCAAGACCATGCCAAGCTCCCAAGACCATGCCGAGCTTCCTAGACCATGCCAAGCTTCCTAGACCATGCAAAGCTCCTAAGACCATGCTGAGCTCCCAGAACATGCCAAGCTCCCATCCTTCTTTGATTGAGTACCAGTCCAAACACCCTCCAAAGAAACTACTAAAACTCCTCCCATGAACTCCAAAGTAGTCACCAAGTAAATCCAAGATGCTCCTGCATCAGACTCCCCAGGTAAGTAGAAAAGTGTGTCCCATACTTTGATGCCCAAAGAAAGAGCAAAAACCAACTTCATCTTCACAAAAGGGTTCCACTCCAACAGGGATAAGAAAGCCAATCTGCACATCATCCACATCCACATCATTCTATCAAACACCATAATCTCATCCAACCAATCATCATGCTCACTCCTAGGAACAAATGAAACATAATGCTTCATCAGCAAACCCCCATCCATATCAACAACTAGTGTATCCATACCAACAGTAACCAACTCCACATCAGTAACAATATGAAGATCTCCATCAACACATGCCAAACTCTCAACACCAACCATCTCATTTCTCACAACAAGATGCTCTGCAACACACAACTCAACACCAACAAAAACCAGATCATCCACTATCAAGCACTCTACAATTTCCATGTCAGACTCAACCAACTGATCATGAAAACCAACTTCTATCCTAGCATCAACAAGGTTAGGAATATCTTTATCAACAACTTCTAGTTGTTCTATAGGTTCTGTATCAGACTCCACAAACTGATCAACAAAACCAAACTCTTGCACCTTGACCTTGTTATGCCATCTTTTCTCACAAACAAGTCTCTTAACTAGCCAAACAACTCTCTTGTAGATCGGTAGACTCCTACTCCACAAATAGCTATGAAATTCCTTTCTTACCCCATCCTTAACATGATTAGCCAAGCTAGCTTCAAATCGAGCAATCATCTCAAAAAATCTCCTCTCCACCACATCAAGGAGATTTGCAAGCATCTCAAGGTCCAATCCTCTTAGAGCCATCTCCCAAGATCTTCGAAAACCCTCTGCAACAAATCCTTCCCATTCTCCTTGTGACAACCTTGAATTGTTTGCAAGTTAGATCGCAACCTTCCATCTTGCATGAACAATTAGGAACCACATCACAAGTCTAGGACCACAGATCCTATAATCCACAAAATCTCTATGATCATTCCTCAACAAGATCAAAATTCCATCTTCGCATCCATTGATCAGTTTGCATGTCCTCCCAAGGTCCTGGTGTAAATTGCCTAACCTTCAGTGATCTATCTACACACTCAAGACCAACCTTCACTTTGATACCACCTGACATAGTGCGATACGACCACATAGCAGAAACACAAGAACAAGGAGAAATAATGCAAGATCTGATACCAAATCAAAATAATATATTCATAAAATATAACTAGTTATGTGCAATGTGTTGGGCTATAAGGCCTTCTCGATTATGGAAAAATAGAAAGCAAGTAATATTTCTGCAAGATCCCTCAAGATCCAATCCCAAACCCTAGCTAGTCCAGATCCACACTTTGGTAGAAACCCACAAGGGAGATCTCAACTTGTGCTCAAAAGTCCACCAAGATATCTCCTTATTTTCCAAGCTGCTACTACTAGCTTTGCTCCAACTTCATCCAAGTGTAAATTGCCTCACATTCGACGCTCTATTCACAAACTTAGGAAAACTCACTCTTCAGCTACTTCCCACACCCACTCCTCTTTTGAGTGAATGAATAATGACTAAAGACTTCCCCAAAACCCCTACTTATACCAATCTAATCTACAAGTCAGCCCAAAACACAAATTAAATGTAAATACATAAATTAAATGTTAAAGTCAGCCTCCTACAACAATTAAATTCCCAAAATCGATGTCTTAGTAAAATTTCAATATCGCCTAGCTTTGAATGAATTAGAACTCGATCTTTGAACCATAGGTATAAATCTAGGCCCTATTCAATTGCTAAAATTTTAATCCTTTAATTAATTATAGAAAATTAGTTATACAGCCTAAAATAGACACCAAATTCTCAGACCATGCCGAGCAACCAAAGGCCATGTTGAGCTCCATAGACCATGCCGAGTTCCAAAGACCATGCTGAGCCGCATAGACTATGCTGAGCTCCCAAGACCATGCCAAGCTCCTTGACCATGCTGAGCTCCCAAGACCATGCCGAGCCCATAGACCATGTAGAGCTCCCCAGACCATGCCAAGCTCCTAGACCATGCTGAGCTCCCATCCTTCTTTGACCGAGTACTAGTCCAAACATCCTCTGAAGCAACTAATAAGCCTCCTCCCATGAACTCCAAAGTAGTCACCAAGTAAATCCAAGATGCTCCTGC
The DNA here is from genome assembly GCA_028749045.1 of Cupressus sempervirens. Lineage (NCBI taxonomy): Eukaryota > Viridiplantae > Streptophyta > Pinopsida > Cupressales > Cupressaceae > Cupressus > Cupressus sempervirens. The sequence continues at coordinate 705,272,512 of CM053792.1, forward strand.
ATCAAGTGATTCCTAAATCTCTTAATAGAGTTGGTCCAATAGCCATTTGTAAATCCTCTAACAAGGTGATAGTTCTATTGAATTGTTTTAAATACCTTTAGCAAGGCCATTACTAATAAGGTCACACCTAATAGTGTGTTTTGTAACCTTTAACTAGGTTGGCTCCTAACAAAGTTCACTTTAGAAGAGTGAAAATTAGTAGCTAGTTACTTGGTGGGTTTTCCCATATTGGGTTTCCACATTAAATTTGGTGTCTCATGTGTTCATGTTATTTCTTTTATGTTTGCATGTTAATCACTATGAATGTTTAAAGATCAGTAATAAGTTAACATACATTGTATCTACTGAGTCACAACATTTTTTTGTATGTTTATTGAGTAATAGTAGTAACTAGTTTATCAGACATCTAAGGGATCTATGGATTTGTTTTTGTGGTAATTGACACACCCCCCCCCTCCCCCAAGTTACTCCATCTATATTTCTAACACTACATTCATCTTTCTTCTTCCATGTCTTGTTCATCTCTCCTCTAATGTGCTCAACATCTACCTTGCCTTTTCCCTTGTTGAACTTTGAGTTAGGTTCCTTTGTCCTTGTTGGGCAGTGCTTGCTGATATGACTAGTCCTCAAACAACTAAAGCATGTAGTTTGACTCAACCATCTATTGTAGCTACCATAAAAATGTGTTCTTATGCAATTCTTAAGGATGTGTCCATACTCTTGACAATAATGATAGCTATGTCTTGTATTGTTATCCCAATTATAGGAATTTTTATGGCTTCTTCCCTTGTTTGATGACCATGTGAACTTGGATCTACATTCAAAGACTTTGTGTCCAAACTTTTGACAATTGTAGTAGCATCCTTCAAATTTTGGTGCATGTATGGTCCTTGTTCTGCATTCATGTGCTTGATGACCTTGTTTTTTTCACTTGTGACAATGAATCATGATCTTTGGCTTGGCATTCTAACCACCATTATTGTTCCTATAAAAATTAGTTGTGTGTCCTTTCTTTCCATAATGATGAGAAGGAGGTTTAGAGTTCTTACCTTTATTGTTTCTTTCCTTAGTAACTTTGGATGATTCTCCTTCTTCATTATTTGTGTAGTCCAATCTTGATGTGTCTTTACTAGATCTAGGGGATTTTAGTAATTGCTAAAAGTACTGGATAGCTTCATTTGGCTTGTTCAAAATTTCAACAAACTCCTTCTCTCTTTTTAGGTCATTCTACAATTTCTCATTCTACAACTTCAATGTAGTTATCTCAATGTCCTTGCCATTCAACTCATGATGGGCATTCATCATTTGGCTTAGGGTGTCCAACTATATGTTTGAGATCCTAGACAACTCTGCTGATTTTTGTTCCAATCTGTTTGACAAAATTCTCTTGTCTTCTTCAATCATGGCCTTGTCTTCTATAGCTTTCTTCTTTTGTTTAGTCACCTCACATAGAAATAGTTTTTTTGATTCTTGCTCCAACTTGAGATTTCTAATCTCTTCAACTTGTCCTCTATTCTTGTCCATGATATCTGCAATTGCTGCATCAAATTCATAGGAGTTATCATCTACAAATAGCTTTTTGGTGTCAATCTCTTTGTATTGAGTGTCATTTTTTGCTATAGAAATCTCTTTCCTTCTCTTTAGTGAACTTCTCAAGGCATTTCTGGCTTCATCCAGTTGTTTTAGTAAGAGATCTATCTCAATCTCCTAATTTTCAATGGTATTTCCCAACTTGTAAACTTCCATCTCAAGATCTTTTCTCCAAGCTATAAGGCTTCTCTTAATGAGAACCTAGCTTTGATACCAATTTTTGGAAATACAAATGGGAAATGTATACTTTTGAGAGGGGGGGAGTGAATAAGAAGTGCTAATCTCTAAACCATAAAACTTTTAACTTTAAAATAATGCACACATAAACATAATGAAATAACATGTAAAGTAAATGCATCCACATAAAAACTTGACACCAGATATGATTACCCATAAACCCTCCAATGAGAAGGTAAAACTAGGGTGGGGATGAAACCCACAATTCTTTACTACTACAGCAATAAAGTTCACCTGTTAAGGTTACATGATTTGACCATTCTCATGATCTATCTTGTGAAAGGCCTACCTTATTAAAGGCTTAAAAAGGATTGCTAGATCTTATCCTATTAAAGGATTTTAACACCCTATTAAAAGTGTGCTTGGCTAATGGACTTTAGAACACTCAATTGGAATGTCACCCTGTTAAAGGATTTCACAATGACTTTTAAGTCAATCTTAATACAAAGGATTTCATCTTACTGATATAATTGTTGGAAAATATAGTAGAATGTTTGATTTGATACAATTACAATATGGTATTGCCAATCTTAGATCTCAATTCAGTCCTTAATCCTTTCTGATCTGATATGGAATTGATGTATCCTCAATCCTATGTTCTAATAACTAATTTTGCAATTTTTTCCTTCTTCTAAGTCACCTTGAATGTATATTGATCAATTCACCCCTTTCACTTCCTTCAAATCTTTGCTAGTATCATATTTTCACATGCATTATCTAATGCTCTCTTACACACTAAATTATGAGGCTTCAGCTCCCTTTAAAAAGACTTTTGTGGCTTAGGGTTAGGTATGAATCTATGATTGAGATTCATCCATTTTTCCGCTCAAATCCTTCCATTTTTCTCATTGGTTGCATGCTGATCACATAGGGAATCCAAATAGATTTGATCTTATCTTCAAAGCTATGAGATCTATCCATATGTTGGTTCAAAAATAGTTTACATAGTTGTTTGTGACAAACAACTAGCCCAATTTTGTGTTACTCACTGCTTGTTAATACTAATGCTTGACACGTGTTAATATTGATGCTCGACACATACTATAATTCTATCTAGCTTGGCACTTGAACTTGCTTGACATCTACTATTCACTTGGCACTTGAACTACTTGGAACTTACTATTTACTTGACACTTGATTTACTCGACATCTATACACATTATACTCAACATATGTTATTAGCTTGGCATGAACTTAGTAAATTTCTAAAGTGTGTTGACACTCAATTTTCAAAACCAATCTGAGACCAACACTTCATAATACTCTATCAAATTTGAAATATTAAATAGTAGTGAAATATTCAATTCAACAAGCAACTCCACTTCATAACTATTTCTAGAATCATGCCTTTTAACTATCTTCTACAGTCCAAACTTATTCATCTTCAACTTATTATATGTACCCACTAGAAAACACTCCTTTCTTAAATGAATCATGAGTTCATCTACAGTCTAAAATTTCTTATACCTACTTTTCACATTTTTCTTAGCCTTATAATGTGTATTCATCTTTATGATGTGCTTCCTCACCTCTTCATAGATGTTCTTCAAATGTTTAGCAAAATCTTTTGCCTCAACACTACTTATCTCTCCTTTACCCAATTGTAACAATTCAGAAGCATTTCTGGGACTACTCCCATATACAATCTAGAATGGTAATTTACTAGTACTCCTTTTAACAAACTTATTATATGCAAATTCCACCAATGATAAAATCATATCCCATTCTTCTAGCTTGTCTCCAACCAAACATCTTAGCAAGTTTCCCAAATTGTGATTCACAATTTATGTATGTCCATGAGTCTATGGATGATGTGATGAACTAAACTTCAAATTTTTCTTCAACTTCTTCCATAATGTATGCCAGAAATACCTAATGAATTTAGTATCTCTGAAACTATACTCTTTAACAAACCATGTAGTCTCACCACTTCTCTGAAAAATAGCTCTGCTACATGAACAACATCACTAGTCTTCTTGCAAGGAACAAAATGTGCCATCTTTGAAAACTTGTCAACCACCAAAAAAAATGAATAATGCCATTGCTAAGTCCTCAGTAATTCAAGAAAAAAATCCATGCTGATGTCCTCCCATGACTTCTCTAGTACATGTAATGGGTAATACAACCCTATATTTTGCTTCACTCCTTTCACCATCTGACATACTCTACAACTCTATACAAACTTCTTCACATCTTGCTACAATTGTGGCCAATAATAATTCTCAACAACCAAAGCTATCTATTAGACTTCCCACTCATGTGCTTCAAAAAAAATGTATAACTCTACAAAAACTCAACCTACTTCAATTTCCTTTGGTTCAATTTTCCTTGAATATTCAAATATTGCAAAGCTTGATGGTCAGTATACAAAAAAAACTCCTTATGAAGAAGATAGTGTCTCCACTTCTTCAATGCTTGAACTATAGCATAAAATTCTTGATCATAAACATACTATTTTCTTTTTTCATCATTCAACTTCTCACTAAATTAAACAACATGACTACCTTCTTGGCTCATAACAACACCTACTGCAGTACCACTAGCATCACAATCTACTTGAAACACCTTGTCAAAATTATTAAGTTCTAAAATAGGTTGCTCAGTAACTTTCTTTTTCAATAGATTAAAACTCTTATCTACTCCTACAGTCAACTTAAATTCTTTCCTACCCACTCTCATTGTTTTAGTCAAGGGTCCACAAATACTACCAAAACCTCTTATGAACTTTCTATAAAAACTAGCCAATCCATGAAAAGATCTTACCTTTGTCACACTCCTTGGAGTAGGGCATTTAAGAATAGCTTTCACTTTCTTTGGGTCTATTTTCAGACCTTTTTCTGAACCTACAAATCCTAGGTACACCAACTCCTTTATAAAACTACACTTCTTTAGGTTTATCAACAACTTTTCTTCCCTAAACTTATCAAATGCCTTGTGAATATGGATCAAATGTTCCTCCAATGTCTTACTAAAGATCAAAATATCATCTAGGTAAAAAATGAAAAACTTACCCAAAAACTCCTTCAGCACCTCATTCATGAGCCTCATGAAAGTGCTCGGTGCATTGGTTAACCCAAAAGGCATGACTAACCACTTGTATAGTCCTTCTTTTGTCTTGAAAGTAGTCTTCTACTTATCAACTTCTTTGATATGAATATGATGGTACCTACTCTTTAGATCTAAGTTTGTAAAATACTCAGCTCCACTCAAACAATCCATAATATCATCCATCCTTGGCAATGGAAATCTATACTTGATTGTGATCTTGTCGATAGTGCAAGAATCTATGCACATCCTTCATTATCCATTATTATTTGGTGCTAATATTTTTGGTACAACACATGGACTCAAACTCTCTTGAATCAACCCCTTCTACAATAACTCAATAACTTATCTGTTCAACTCTTCACTTTCTATTGGTTTCATTCCATGCATTGCCTTGCTTCGAAAACTGGCTCCTAGATGGATTTATCACGTACATTATCTAATACAATATCAAAAAACTCTCCCAACATATTTGCAACTTTTGCAAGTACCTCCTCTACTTCTTCTTTACAATCTTTTGGAATTATAGAAAAACACATATGCTCACACTTTATACTTTTGAAAAAATCTTTTACATCAAAAAAACATATTCTAGCAGCACTACATACCTTTTCTTCTTTCTCCTTCAATGGATTCAACTTATGCTTCACTCCATCCTTGGTCAGAGTGTAGGTATTTGCTCATCCATCATGTACATCATGCTTGTCAAACTACCACAACCTACCCAAAAAAATATGACATATGTCCATAGTTATGATATCACAAAGTACCTCATCTTGGTAGCCTCCAATCGTGAACTTCATTGTGCACTGCTCATTGACCATGACCTTGTGGTCATCTTGCACTCAAGTAATATGGTATGAATGCAAGTGTTTTTGTCTCTTCAGCTTCAACTTTGTGACCAGATTGTTAGTACTTCCACCATCAATGATCACATCACAACACTTATCTTCAAATCTACACCTTGTGTGAAATAAGATCCTTCTTTGATAAGGGTCATTCTCACCACTCAGCAAGACACTTCTATTAACTAGGAATTCTCCTCTTTCAACATCTTCAGAATGTGTGGATCTAGTATCTTCATCAATATGTGTAACTCTAGTCTAGCCTTCTATTCTTTGATCTATCCTTCTTTGGCACTAGGAACATTCAAATTCTCTATGCCCTTCTTCTCCATAGTGAAAAGATTTCCCATAGAAGCCTCCTCTTCCAAATCCTTTTCCTCTACCTCTTCTTCTTTGATGTTTATTGTTCTTATCTTGGAAACAATTGGAATTGTTTCCCATCTAGTTGTGACTACTACTTCTAGCCTCATTCTTGTTCTTCTAATCATCATTACGACCTCCATAAGATCACCCGCCAAATCTTCCACAATGACCTCTTCCACTATTCTTGTTGGCAAACTTATTTCTTAGTTTCTCCTCAACTCTTTGGGAAAACTAGTATGCATCCTCAATATTATTCATTCAAACCAAAATCAACTCATCTTGAATACTTGGCCTTAACCCATTAAGATAATGGGCCACTTGGCCAGTTCTAATGAGAACTTGGTAGAAGTCCTTAGTATACTCTTGAATATATTTTCCTTCTTGCTTTAACCCTTGCATTTTATTTAATGGATCAATATCATAATCTATGGGAATGAATTATTTCTTTAGTTTAGCTATCATCCATTCCTATCTGGTGATTTTCTTCTTTCCCTTTCTATTTCACTCCAATTGAACCTCTTGCCACCAGATCTTCACAGATCTTTGCATGTCCCACTAGATCCTCTAGTTCATTGATCTAATCAATCAACTCCTCTAGGTTAAGATTTCTAAAAAATGTGGGAACCTCAAACTTAGGTCTTTTTCCAATCTTGGAGATGGCCCTAAAAAGCCTCTCTTACTCTAGGGTTAGAACTACCTTTGCTTCTACATTCTCTTCTACTTCATCCTCATCCTTGCTTTCATCTCTTATAGGAAGATCTATTTTGTGCATTTTTTCTTCTAATGTTTGCATTTTTTTTTGGAGGGCTCATAAACCATTAGGTGTAACACCTACAACTCTTTCACTAAACTCTCTTTGTGGAGGCATTTTCGTGCTTCCACTGAAACCCTAGTGTAAATTTCCTTACAATTAGCAATTTATCTACACACTTAGCACAAACCATGGTTGCACTGCAAACTTCCTCACAGTCGACGATCTTTCCACATAGTCAAGAACTTTAGCTCTTATACCACTTGATGAAGGGTGCTTCCCTTAATAACATAAACACATAATAGAAATAAAGAAACAACAACAAATGCAAGAATAAAATATGGACTTCTTATTTGTGCTACAAATGCAGAATTACAAAATTCACAAGTACAATATACTAACCCACATGGGTTCCTTTGTTACAATAATCTACAAGACTAAGCTATGAACTACCACTCAGAGTTGTCCTAGACAATATTTGGGCCTTTCTTAAATAGGCAATTTTATGCCACTTGAGAAGGTTCTAGATGCTCAAACTTAATACCTAGGGTTGACAGACCCTAACAATACATATAGAGTTAGCCAAATACATCTTTGACAATTATTTAAGATATTTCAGGTAGCCAACTTTGAAAGGTCATAATTGAAAAATCGTTGCTCCAATTGGCTATTATAACCACTTTTCAAAAACTCCAGCTCCTGATCTACAAGCTCAAAGTAATGCAACCACCCTTCTATCAAGTTTTTGGACCTCATCTAGGTAATCTAAGGCCTTCAATGGTGAGCCTAAAGATGTTTTTGCAAGTCTTTCCATCAAAAATCTACAATAACTTCTTTGATACTTAAGCTAGAGCAATGAGATTTTTATGGTAGGCTTATAAGTATAAAATGAACCTCTATGTAGAAAATGAGAACATTCCAAGCTCATATTAAAATTTTCTAAAAATAACAAGTTCCTATAGATAGTAACCACCTTGTCTACTAGTCCTTATTAAAATAGAAAAGACTAAAAAGAAAATATTTTTGGGTGATGCAAGATTTCTCTTACACCTAGGATGCTTCCACATTAGTACTATATACTATAATTTTCCAATTATAGACCTGTATAATGTTTGATTCACCTCAGTTGAATCATCATTCTTAGACAATTTGTGTCATATCACCATAGGTGTGCTTACTAGCTTTGAATCTTCCAATCCAAAAGTTTTATGTATCTCCTTTACATATTTTTACTGAGTGATGTATATATCATATTTCATCTAATGTACTTGCAAACCCACAAAGAACTTAATCTCTCCAAACATAGACATCTCAAATTCTTTCTTCATTGCATTTGCAAAAGATCTACACAAAGTATCTTGACCTCAAATATGATATCATCAACAAAAAATTATAGTTGTAAAATATGTTTGCCTTTCTCTATCTTTAAGTATAGATTTGTGTTATGATCAATCCTCTCAAATCCAATCTTCATAAGATAATTGTAAAGCCTTTCATACCATGCTCTTGGTGCTTGCTTCAAACCATATAAAGCTTTGTGTAGTCTACATACCATGTTTTTGTTGCTAGCATCAAAAAATTCTTCTAGATATTCTATATAAACCTCTTCTTCTAATATGCCATTCAAAAATACATATTTAACATTGTCATATTTGAAGTTATCAAAATTAGATAGCTAAAAAGTAGTGAGCCTACCTACCAGATCTTCAAGAGTCGGATTAGAACATTGTATACATCCTAGTTCTTGTATTGCATAAACTCTAATATCATAGATGGGCAGAAGTATTCTCAAAAGATTTCTTAGTATAGTCTCATCATCTATCTTACCAATAGATCCTCTTATTGGAGTAACACCATCTTTTTTCCTAGAGCAATATTGAGAAACATTCTCACCTTCTTGCATTCTCATATCATCAAACTTACCTCTAAGACTTTCAAATTTGGCTCTTAAAACATTTGTGTTTCCTCCATAAATGGTGTGAAGAGAATACCACATTTTCTTTGCACTATCCCAACCCTTGATATCATTAAACTTGACATAGCTTAGGGTAGAGGTAATCTCCAACATTGCCTAGTTATGTTCTTTCTTTCTTTTTTTGATCTTTAGTAGTTAGGGCTCCAACATGATTGATGTGTTTTATGATGATGGTAGATTGTGCATGATCTTAGAGACCTCCTAGGTGTAGCTTTATTAGACTTTTCCATGAAGGAAAGTTATCTCTATTAAGCTTGGGTACCTCTCTTTTTGACATCTTGGTATTTTGCTTCTAGCACCTTCAAACTAGTCCTCTTAAGCAAATGGCTCTAATACCAATTGTTGGAATTCTTTAGAATAACTAAGAGGGGAGATGAATCAATTATCCAAGGTCTAGATGTAAAAATAAAACCTTTCACAACTTAGTGAACCCATATCAATAAAACATATTCATCATGCATGCATCCATTAGATTATACAATCACATAAACTTGTAGGTTCCTGTTGAATCAACTTTGGAGAAATGTAAGCGTGAAACATAAAAGATTCAATAACACATTTGACCCAATGATTTTATGTGGAAACCCAATTTGGGAAAAGCCACCAGTAACATGCTACTCATTCTCACTCTTTTGAAGTGATATCCTATGAAAGGCCAACCCTAATTAATGTTACAATTCACACTATCAAATGTGACTTGGTTAGAGGATTTTAATCACCCTGTTAGGAGTGAGCCTTGTTAGAGGACTTTAAATCATTCATTTGGAATGTCACTTGGATAAAGGATTTACAAATGACTGTTAGGTCAACCTTAATCCAAACCCTAGACTAGTACAATGATTATATAGTAACAATAAAGCTTGATCTAATAACAACTTACAACACACTTGTAGATTAAAAATCTCTATTTTAGTCCTCCATTCTTCTTGGCTTTCACACACTTTGACTCTAATAGCTTGTTCACCCTTCAAGAATACATATCCTTAATTCTTCTTTCTTTGATTTCTAATATTAGTCTCTTCTCTTTGGTCATTGAATGAAGTAATACCTTTGACTCCTTGTCTTCCTTAGATTCTTGTACATGACAACCTTTTCTTCTGACCAACCATCTCTATAAATAGAAAATTAAGATCTTTTGTCATTCATCCTCTATCATCCATTTAGGGTTAGGTAGAATTACATAGATTTCAATGAATCTATTCATCTTTTCATTTTGTTCCCTTCTAGAAACTTATCCTTCTATCCTCTTTGAGTTTTTCTCAAAAATGGTTTATCTTGAATTCTGTACCACCAGTTCATCAAGCTTATCTTCCACAAGGTTCACACAATCCAAGAAATAAAACTTGTTAGCTTAGATTCATCAAATTCATGATCTTTCTCATAATGTTATCACTCAACATTAACTTTCTTCTAATTCTTGACACATACTTCGTTTCTCAACATTCACTATCAAATCACTTGGCACGAACTAAAGTTTACTAGTGCTTGATATCAACTAAAATTTACTTAGCTTACACTATATCACTCAACATATACTAAAATTTGACATTTCTAAGCTCTAACTGATTTTCTACTCAACTTAGACTAACATTACTTGATACCTATTGTATATATTGTTAAGCTTAGTAGACTTAATTCTTCTTACTTGTTCTTTTTAACTTAATTGTCATGCCCAAAATACAAGGCAAAATACACCAACAATTTTTTTTTAATAAGATTATATATCCACTATGTTAATACATGCTACACTAATTTGGTTATGGAAAGTTAACAAAGGATTAAAGTGAGTTTTGAACACTTAACATAAAAATGTAGAGTTGGTATTCCAATGTAATGCATAGGTTTGAAACCCTGAGCCCCAATGTTACGATAATACTTAGCTTGGGTTGAATGATTCGATCGATTTAAAATTTAGGTTCAATTTAAAAAGGTATGACTTCCAATTCAAATTTCATTTTAGGGTTTCTAAGTTCATAAATTGACTATGAAGCTATCCTTTTTAACACTATACTAGATCAATCCTTAGGAGACTCTAATTCTCTATTTAAAGGTTAACCCATCATATCATATTAATACTTAATATGGATATTATCATAACTCATTTAGAACTAATTAAAATATTAGAAATTTGTTAATAAACTATTTACAACATCTAACTCATCTTCTATCATAACTTGACTCATCATATTACATTACCTAGTCAACTCGAGTTATAATATTTCTTGATCCACTAACCACCTTCTAGGTTTAAAATTCAAATGAAAAATATCCCGATACTATAATCATCACATAAATTTAAATTCTAATAAAAGAACTAGTAACATAAAATTCTTAACTAATACATTTCCAATCATACCCTTCACTTTATTTTTAAGAGAATATTTATCAATTAACAACTAATACTAGCCTCTGACATAAAGTCTTTTAACCCTACTGCAACTTCGAGCTTACTAAACCCATAATTAAATCCATAGTATAAATTATGAAATCATTACAAAAATAAATTCCTTGATAAGATATAAACATATTGTCAATCATGCTCTACTATAGAGTAAAAATCTTCAAACATATCATTAACATCTTCCACTTTCCATTATGAAGATAAACACTTTTTTCATAAATAAAAAACACTATTCACTAACACTAAATTCAAATATAAATTTTATAAAACATAAATTTAAAATTAACATTATCTTCAAACTAACTTACCTTAACATTCTAAAAACCTTACCTTTCTAACCCTTCAATCTAATGTCAAATTCCTTTTATATCACATGAACTATGTATATATAAAAATATATTAAACTCTAATTACTTATTCCTAACTCCTTTATTAACTACTAATCAAATTTAATTTAAACTAATTTATCTGCTTACCAAACACTACAATTAACATTATCCAACACTAACAAATAACTTAACATCTAACAAAACGAATGTGAACTTACCACTTTAACATTTCACAATAAATCCTAACTCTAAATATTAACATAATATAAATCTAACTAATTTCACATTTCTTTTTTTAACATTTATATAAAAAAATCAAACCTAAGTGATTCCTAACACAATTTATTCTAACCTTAAATATCCCTATAAATAAATTAGTACAAGATAAAAACTAACCACCCACTAACTTTATTACTGACTAAACACTACATACTAAATCCTAATACCTTTTTAACTAACACAAATTACTAACTAAATCTTATAGCAACTAACCTAGCCTTTACTAACTTTAACTAACACTAAATATTCTAACAAAACTCTTAACAACCCTTAAATTCTAACTAAACATTCCAACCTAACCCCAGCGGCCCAAAGCTTAACACATGGCGCCCAAACTTTCGAACTTATCCCCTCCAATTTTCACGTGAACCAAGGTATTTATAAGGAAAATAAAAAACAAGTGGCTGTCCCTTCAAACCAATTAAACACTCCCTTTCCCTTTCCAAGGTCAATGTACAAATCCAAACCAAGGTGAAGGAACATGTAATTAATTAAATAATTTCTCTTTTTGAATTGCTTGCTCCCTTTTCTTTTCTAACCTTTCGCTTAGCCACATGGGTGGAATTTATAGTTATGTTTTTAAAAAGTTTCTTAGGTGGGGAGGGATAAGGTAGATATTTAGGTTTATTTATTTATTTTTATTTTATTTTTCTTTTCTTTAATGACATAATTTTTTATTTAAAAAATGTAAACAAGATATTTAAAGGGATCCTAAGGGAATATTCTTTGTTCAACAAGAGGGATTAAAATTTTTCCCATACAAAGGTAGAGAACATGTTTGCTCTAAAGAGGTAATTTTTTTTTCCAAGTCTCATTTTTTCTAATTGAAGATTTTTAAATTTATTTAGTTAACCAAAGGGGACATTTTTATTTCTAAGTTGATTTATAGCATATAATTTGATGTAATGCTTAAAATAACAATGTAGGAATATTTCTCTATTCAACAAATATGAGAATACAAGATGAAATTTCAATCACATAATAGAATTTCCTTAACATTTTTTGGAAATCAATTTGCATAACTTTGTATATCATCATTTCATCTAACTACCATTTAAACATATGAATACAAATTTGAAGTATAGGAATACCATAGGAAAGGTAAAAAATCATTGCATCCATTTACTAATAAACATATGCATATAAATTTAATCAATTGGAATACCATATGAATAGAAAATACTCCATTTTTATTCAATCATCTAATTCAAGGACTCCATCAGGAAAGAATGAGGGAAGAAAACCTGAGATCATAATCATTTCAAAAATAAGTTTAACAAAACTTTTTACAACATGATTATTATCCCAAGGAGAAATATCCCAACATATTTTGAAATGAAACAACCATTCTGAATTTCTACTTGGCTACATAACAAGGTAGTTATGTACATGAAATGTGGGCCTCAGATCCTCACACACACTTCAACATGCTCATTATATGCAAAACCATCCCAAAATGAACATGGTTGTTCATATGAAATTGTTTGACAAATTGACCTATTGCCTTCTAACTAGAAGGATTATGCCTTTTCTCTTAGAATGAGAAGTGAGCAACCAGACCTCTAGGATGAAGGATTTGAGCTAAATGAGAATGCAAATTACACTAAATGGAATGCAATTAAGATAAGAAATGAAAGAGCATAATATGCTCAATGGATGCATATTTAAAATCTATATGATATTACAATGCAATAAATAAAGCTATGAAAATGTGAGCAAGATGAGCAAGAATTCCAACATAAGTTTGATGCAAATTTCAAAATTCTCCTCTATAATGAGGAATGGAGAGCTTCTTTTATAGAATCTAAGAGGTGACCAAAAATCAAGATTAAATGAAATGGATGATCAAGATTGAAGAGGAGAGCCAGTCATAAAGGAAAATTCCTCATGAAAAGGGAGTTAATTGATTGCTTTTGAGTGGAAAAAGGAGTTACCTGATTAAATTTTGAGTTGAAAAAGGAGTTAATTGATTTGATTCCTTTTCTAATTTTAGTTCACCTAGAGTTTCCATTTTTGAATTGAAGAGAAGATTTGGAGAGGATATTTAATTTAATAAAATAGAATATGACCTCATAAATGGGTAAACTTCAATTAATTGAATAATTAAATTCAATAACTAAAAAGAGGAGATATCTTATTAAATCAAATATATTGAATTGCTTTGTATATTAGCTTAAGAGGAAACTTTAATTTAATTAAAGTAGAACACTTCTAATTAAATTAAATTAAATCAATAGGTTTATGTAGCTAATTTGAGTCGATACTTAGGAATTAAATAAGTAATATGATTAATATAGATTAGGGTTTTTTGCATTTTGACACCTAGGTCAAGAAGCGATTATAAGTATTAGAATTGCCCAGTAAAATAGGACTTAGGAGTAAGTGAATAAACCAAAGTTGGTTAATATGGAAATGTGCCAATTTTGGGGTATTACATTTGTCCCTCTTTGAATGAATGTGTGAGCAACACGTTCAATTCAAAGAAATTAGAAGGATGATGCAAAGATCAAGAAATGAGATTGGTTCTAAAATTGATAATACAGAGACCAATTGATAAGTTTTTAAAGGTTATCTTTAGAATGAAACTTAACCTTAGGGGATCTAGATAGAACATCTAGATACCTAGATCGATAAACTATTAAATGTTATCTCTAGAATGAAGCTCAACCTTAAGGAATCTAGATAGAACACCTAGATACCAAATTTGATAGCACAAAGATTTGTCAAATTTTATAGAATTGTTCCCAGAATGAGACTCAACTCTCAAGAGTCAGGGTTTAAACTGTCTCGATACCTGTCCATTAAAAGATGACAAGATTAAAGATGATTCATAGAATTATCCCTAGAACAAGGCTTAGTTCTTAGCAAAACTTAGGATTATCTCCATACCAAAGCTTAATCCCCCAGAGTCCAAATAGAATACCTAAATGTTGGTCCACAAAAGATAGTAAGATCCAATCACGAGTGGTAGAATCATCCCCAGAATGAGGCTTGATCCTTAGGAATTGGGGTTTAGACTATCCTAATACCTATCCATTGAACTCTGACCAGAAATGTTATAAGATGTGAATAGTTAATCAAAAGATGACATAGATGTTAGATAGAAAGGAGCAAGATACCTTGAGTGATGAGGACATATGATTCAAATTGAGTTGAAATTTAGATTTAATGATGTAATCATCTTGCCCCCTCAAGAGTGAAATCAAAAGATGACACACCAGAAATATGATGTAGAGAAATATATCAAGAGAGATAGAAGAAAGATGAGATTCTAAAGAATAGAGAAGAGATCAAAATAATTTGAAGAAATTTTTGATGTCAATTCAAAGAGATTTGGAGGTCTATAAGATCAATTTTGATCAAAGTTTAACTAGATTGGATCAAATTTGACTTTTTCTAGAATATTATTGCAAAATTTGAAGAAATCGTGATCTGAAAAGATTCCAAGATTCACAAAGCATCAAAAAATGGACTACACAAGTGTTCGATCGCATCGACCCCAAAATTTTAAAATACGATTTTGAGTTGTTCAAGTGTGTCAAATTTCAAATTTGATCCTAAAAATGGATTCAGAGCGGTCAAATTAGCCAGGGGTGATTGTTGCACAAATCATAGCACTTTGAAAAATTAGGTCAAAACCTATATAGAGGCCAACAAGGTGATTTTCAAATAATTTGCACTTTTTCCTTAATGAAGAAGAGAGCTCTAAGGCAAAGATGGTGATTTTATTGTCTAGACATCGTTTCAAGTGCTTTTGACAACATAGCCAACTGACGGACTATGGGCCTCTAGTGAGTAGTTGATAACCTTGCCCTATATTTAATTTTTATGCATTTTGAGGAATTTTTAGCACATTTTTTTGTGTTTTTGAATAGTCATGTTGGTTCTCACACAGGGAACTCATTCTTTGTGTGAAGCTAATCTCTTCTCACATGAAGATTCACTAGTCTGGTGTTTCTTTGCACGGGGTGGTGAAATTTCTTGTGGGGGAGATGCCCACTTCCTACATGAGAAGCCCTATATTTTGGGCATATTTCACTTGTATCTTAATAGCTTCTCATGCATAGATTTGAATCCTTGCACGAAGATGTGACATCTTGCACGAGGAAGTGAAATTTTGCATTAGAATCTGGTGTGAAATATGAAATTAAAAGTTAAAAATTTGATGTTTCATAGTAACTTTGCATGTTTGTTTTCATTGTATTTTCTTGTTGAGCGGAGACTAATTGTTTTCCTTTTGTATTTTCTTGTGTGTGCAGGTTAGCTTTGATGATATTGGATTTGGGTCCTATTACCCACCATATGGAGCTTTGATGTAGAGCCTTGATGCTACTAATATGGCACATATAGATAGATTGGGGTTATCACATCTATGCTAGATTCCAGTAGTGCTAGTGAATTATGGCTTACTGACAACACTAGTTGAGTGTTTCCATTCAGAGATGAAAGTTACACTTGAGGAAATATACAGGATCCTTTGCATATATTTCCATGGGCTGAGAGTGGTGTATGACATAGTTCCTTGAGTTGGTACAAAGGCACTACATGCCATTTTTCAGTAGGATTTGATTATTAGCTAAGCAATCACATGGAAGGAGCTTGTGCATAGCTATGGGCATACTCATAGATTAGCGTCAGTTTTGGAAATATTCATTAGCTACTTCTTGATGCTTGACATAGGTCAACATGGATTGGAGTACGGTTGGAGCAAGATGCTCTAGAGGATGTTAGATACCCCAAAGAGATACAAGTGGGGACAATGCATGCTTGCACACATGTACCATGAGATGCATGGGAAAGTGTATCATGAGTGGAAGAGCATGGCTGCTAGGGTTTATGTTTTTTAGATCTAGGCATGGGAGCATCTGCCAGTTACACGGACCATTTTTGAGGATGAGAGGTAGCCTATAGAGCCTTATATTTGTAGGTATAGAGGCCAGCTTACCCAAGAAGCTCTGGTTAAGATTGAGCAGTGGAGGGCCCATCTTGATGAATTGGTGTCTATTATATGATGACCTTGGAGAGAGAGAAAGGACTAGGATGATGTTCCCTAGGAGTTGAGCCATATGTTTGTATCACAACCACTGATAGGCTGATTGACATAGATAGTGGAGCAATTCTCATTGACTAGTGTGTGGTGCCACTATAGGAGGCCATAGGATATATCACAAGAGTACTGCTCCTATGTGCATCTTGCGAGAGATGTGGGGCATAGATGGTCATAGAGATTGGATCTTGGGAGATCCATGATAGACATCATCAACTATGTTCCAACATAGTGGGACTACTTGCTAGTAGTGGTAGATGTGGGGATGATGCTAGCCTACCAAGCATATTTTGCAAGCCATCCCTTCCCACACTTCATAGATATAGTGGGGATGGCAACACCGAGATAGCTAGTATAGGCATCTCAGGCTCCACAATAGCAGGTACCATAGTATGTGAGGCATAGGGTACATAAGGTATAGATCCCACCTCAATAGATGGGGGTAGATCCAGGTGTTGGAGGCAGTGGGACCAGTGAGAGGTGATGATAGAGACCTCACATAAAGGAGTAGCAGCCTGATGAGTAGGGCAATGAGGATATGCTGGATTAGCCTATTCTGGGATCTGACCTCTTTGCATAGACATAAGATTCTCTAAGGAGAGCTAGAGAGAGGATTTAGATTGCATAGTGATAGCTGAGGGATTTACAAATATAGGCGATCGTGTTGGATATGTAGATAGCAGAGTGAGATCGAGAGATCTATGACTTGCGAGGTTAGCTAGAGCTAGTGACCTAGAGAGATGAGCAACAATAGGATGAGATCTAGCTGCAATTGATGAGAGTTTCATATTACTTTGTGGCCTATGCAGTAGTTGTCCCAGATGAGGCAAAGCAAGTTCCTTAATTTTGTAGTATATATGAGAGGTAGGAGGTGCACAGCAAGAGGTGAGACCTGAGATGCCTTCTCCACCACTAAGAGGTGAGGGAGATGGAGAGAATTAGATTGATATTTCTCAAATTTTTGACTTGACTCTATATCCTTTGGTGTGCCAGCACCATTTTGCACCATTTTTTATCAATGACGCTTGAGTAGCATCCATTTTTTTTCACTAATGTACACCTTTGATACTGATATATATGAAATTTTTGAGTCGAGTACCATGTGCATGTGTCATTGTTCATCTTTTAATTTGATATATATGAGATATTTTTTATGCTATAATTATGAAATGAAAATATGATGTGATGTATGAATGTAGTGATTACAAGATGAAATGATAAGATTATGCATGAAATGCAAATGTGAACGAACTAACATCTCATGTAGTGTTCCATGTTTTTGTTGATAGTGATAGGTATCCATTGAGGAACAAGAGGATGAACCAAAGAACTGAATGCTTGTGAAACTGTGAAGAATCATGATACTTTTAAAGAAGCCAATAATTCTTCATCATGAAGGATGTAGTTAAATCAATGATCAAACTTATGCAAGGAGAACATGTAATGCAACCCTATGCTAGATGCAACCTTAAACTAGACGTGACCCTCATTCTAGTTACAAAGCTTCGAGAATTTTCATCACTGAGCATATAGCGAAACCCCATATGCCATATAGTTTCCACTGACATTGCAATCATGGAAATATCAATAGGACATATGTTCTCATTTTTTCAGGATTAAATGTAAGTATTCAAGGAACAAGAAGCTTAAATGATGAAAAAAATTGTCCCTTTTAATGTAGCAAGTCAAC
The DNA here is from genome assembly GCA_028749045.1 of Cupressus sempervirens. Taxonomy (NCBI): domain Eukaryota; kingdom Viridiplantae; phylum Streptophyta; class Pinopsida; order Cupressales; family Cupressaceae; genus Cupressus; species Cupressus sempervirens. The sequence goes on from CM053792.1 coordinate 705,291,064, forward strand.
ATAAGAATCGAAGCATAAACACTAGGATGACCAAAATGTTGCTTGTGTGCAAATACACCAGACACACGAGAGATTCTTCTTATGCTAAGTAATTAGTAAGTAGTCTTCCTACAAAGGCCCTTGTGTCTATAACTTGAGATAGAAGTTTGTCATATGTACTTGCAGTGACCCATACGTTCACTTAGCAGGATGAGTATCAATATTTATTGTAGCATAAAAAGTTCACTCCAACAAGCAAGGAGAAGAACCAACCTGACTGATTTATCCATATAAAAGGAGTCAAGGTACACATGGCCATCCAATATGAGATGCAAGATCTTATAGTGACACCCCTCTTATATGGATGCTTCAGATTATTTGGAACTAAACCACAAATAGAAAGCAAAGAAAAGATCATGCCCCCAGTCCTTACTTCTCTAGTAAAAAAGGACATCATCAAGTTGCTCAAAGAGATATGATAAAGCAAAAAGAAAAACAAACAAAGAAAAGCTTAGCATATCCCAAACAAATTCATCATTTTGGAGTTTAGTGATTTTGCATTATAGGATTGATGTCAAGTGTTAATGTTTAGAACATGTTTGAAAGAAATCTCTTTAGTAGGGTGAAAATAGTAGATAGAAATAGTTAGAACAACTGGTGGAAAGAAGAACCTTGGTAGGAACTGAGTGACAATAGATAGACATAGCTAGAACAACTAGTGATTGATGTGAGAGATATTCTATGAGAGGAATCTCTAAGTGAGGCTAGCGATAGTAGATAGACATAGTTAGAAAAACTAGTGACTGACACGAGAGATATTCCATTAGAGGAATCTCTAGGTGAGACTAGTGGCAATAGATAGACATAGTTAGAACAATTGGTGACTAACACATAAGACATTACCCATAAGAGGAATCTCAAAAAGTGACACTAGTGACAATAGACAGACATAATTAGAACAACTGGTGACTATCGCATGATATTCCTATGACACTATAGGTTATTTCCCCTAGGTTATGACAAGATTCAATCCATGGATACATGAGCAAAAGTTGTAGACTAAAGTAGGAAAGAAACTATGCATAAGCCAGGAGATGCACTACAAGATATAGCATTGGAACAAGAGGTGCTTGTTTACCAAGTTTTCACCTTCTTGGCAAAAATTCTATTTTTGCTACCATGATGCTTGTTTCTAGGTTTTCACCAATGGCAATTTTTTTGTTTTTCAATTTTTTTTTCTTTTTGATTTTTTTTTTAATGTTTTGAGTTTTTCAAATGTTTTTGGTATTGCCAAGGTGCTTATTGCTAGGTTTTCACCAAGGTAATGATTTCTTTTAGGACTTTTTCTAATTTTTAGGATTTTTTCAGAGATTACTAGCTCTCAAGAAGGATTACGTTGATTCTACCACCAAGATCTAGCAAGGCTTTGGATAAGATGTAATAGAAAGATGGTGGATAAGCATAGTGGATAGGCAAGGAGTATGAAACTATGAATGTTACTCCCAAGAAAAGTCTTCACAAGATTACCCAATCTAGGGAAAAAAGGATATAGAAATATAAGCTCATGTTGTAATGAAGGATATCACGTAAGATATTTACATGATTTCATAAAATGTAGACAATCCAAAAGAATGGACATGTCGAGAGTTTGCTAAGACCTAAGTTTTCTTCTTTCTTTTGTTGATCAAGAACAAAGGGTTAATTGAATAGGATATCCAAGTTTTCTATGGAGGTTATGAGTGAATGACTCAAGATGAGGACATTTGAAGGATAAGCAAGATCATGATAGGATGTCATGGATGGAAGAATTACACATGACACCTGTTTACTAGGTTTTCATCATGATATTTATCAAAGTTGCCACAAGAAGTAGTTTTCACCATAAGATGGATTTACTTATCTTTACTTTTGCTACCAAAGTGCCACAAGAAGTGGTTTTCACCAAGGAACTTTTTCATTTTTTTCATCATTTCTTTTTTTTTTTTCTTTTTTTTTTGTATTTATTTAGAAAGAGCTCAAGATTTCTCAAGTTAGATGGCATGCCTATAAGAAAGATAAGTTATGATAAGCCAAGGCCATATAAAAGTACACTCAAAGATGGTGATAAGGTAATGGAAGGGAAATGATAGGAAAATGAGAGGTAGATGGAGGGTAAGGTTGTTGGTTTTGGAAGACTAAAAAAAGGAAGGATAGCAAGTAGACATAAGATTTAGAGGATCTCATGAGGGTGGATGAGCTATTAGGTAAGATCAGCATTAACACACACCTTGAAGGGTAATGGAATGATGGAGAAATCATGGAAAAAATAGATTGAGGCTTAGATATATGAGGTAGCAAAGCTATTGTTGAGGAAGGTGGAGTAGAAGGTTTTGAAACCTTTTTAGGAAGATGTTGGGAAGAAGATTGAGTGGAAGCCTTCGGAAGCTTAAATGTCAACTTTGATTTGTTTTCAATATTCAAGTCCTTCAAAAGAGACTTGGGAATCCATATAGATTTTGATTTTTCATTAGATGCTTTGGAACACATTTATTTGATAACATAATTAAGAACCCACACTTTCTATGGTTAATCTCTTTGAATAATGGACCTTTGTAGTCTCTTTTGCGATTTTTCCTTCTTCATATTTAGATGTTTATTAGAGGAGACATAGTGAACTTTTGAAGATGGATTCATGAACTTGTGTTTGAGTTGATCATCCATATTGCTTCCAAAGGACTTGGGACTTGTGGATGAATGAGGCCAATATGACTATTTTAGATGGAAAGGTGAATGTGAAGAGTTCAAGTATGTGTATCTTTTTTGATCTTGAGTTTGGGTAGGAGGGACATTTAATGAGCTAAGAGTGGAAGTAGGATATAGAGGAACATAAGGTCCCAATATGGATGGAAGAATTGAAGGTTTTAGCTTAGATGGATAGGGACCAAGAATAGATTTAGAAAATGTGAATGGATCATGAGTAGGGATATCTGCATCTTTAGAGTGAGCAACATGACCAAATCCATCAATAGATTTATGAGTAACAAATACAGGAGAAATACCTATGATAGGAGTATTTAAAGCTTGAGAATAGTTTTGAAGTGAATGTAGTAGAGTAGAACAAGAGGATGAGGGAAAAATTATCTCTTTAAAAGGAATTTTAGGTAGCATAGGAAAAGTATCCTTCTCTTGGTCTTTAATAATCTCCTTAGGGATGGTGGAAGGACTATCTTGATCTTGCTTAGTAGAGGTGCATGACATTGGAAATGGAGGACTATGTGGCTCTTGAGATGGAGGCATGAGATCTTGGAAGGTTTGAAAGGGAATGAAGGAATCTTGGTCTTGATCAATATTCTTTTCTTCATCATTTAAGTAGTCCTCTTGACATCAAACCAATTCTGAGGATGAGGGAGTATTTGAATCCACATTCGAATCTATTTCTGTAGTCTACATAATAGGCTCTTGAAGTTTAGAAGGAAAATTACTTAGAGTGGACTTTATAGGCATAGCAGGGCATGAAGAAGTATGATCCATGAAGGTAGTGAAAAGACCTGTAGCCCAATATCTATTGTCTTGATTTTCTTTCAAAAGCAATCCTTGAGGGTACACATAGTCAATAAGGGGAGTAGCAAGTTCTTTGTTTGGTGAATATGTGTTTGAAAGATTGGACACTTTAGAAGGTGGTTTTATGTTAGAAGAGATAAGTGTCACATTTAAACCATTACTAGACTTGGTTTCATGATGTTGATCCTTCTTGAGAGTAGAATCTCTAGTAGATGAGAGCTTAGATTTTTGAATTATGCCATTATCAAAGAGATCTTGGATCTTATTTTTCAGCTCCTTACAATGTGAAGTTTTATGTAAGTTATGTCTATGATAGGCACAATAGTTACACATAAAGGAAACTCCCACCAAAGTGACCTTAGGTAAAACAATGAGTTTTTCTTCAAGAAGTTCCTCCAAGGTTAAATCATAAGATTTTACCAAAGATGTGAAATCACACTTTGGTTTAAATTCCAAAGGTCTATTTTCAAAGACCCCTTTAGATTTCTTGGGTGTTGTTGCACTATTTTCCAAGGATTTGGTTTCAACATCATAAGAAGTTGATGGATCAATGTCTTTAGAGGAACTAGAATAACTTTGCAAAGAGAATGTGCTCAATGGTGTATCTTCTTGTTCTTTTAGTCTTTACAGTTGAGCACTTATTGTTTCAATTTGTTTCTTCATATTGGCAATTAGAATCCCTTCTTTCTCACTACAAATATTAAACTGAGTGTATTTATTACTAGCCATTTTGATGTACTATGTTTCAAGTAGTGACAACCAAATTTTAGAACATAAGCCCACTATAGATAGAGGAATAATGTAATGTTTATAGCCATAGGCAATGACAAAAAAAAAAAGCCTACACAAGGACCACCCAAGAATGTAGCCTAAAAGTGAGATAAGAGTGTTTTATACTAAGGTATGAGTCATCTAAGAAATGGCTAGAATAGGAAAAGATTACGACTATTGTGACATTGAGCATGACAAGCACTAAAGCACAAGAACAAGATAACCGAGAGACAAGACTAGTTGAAGTGTAGGTAACAAGTGGTTATCTAAGTGAGATGTCATTGTTTAAGACTATTTGTAGCCAAAGAAGAGGTATAATGTTGTAGATAATAGATCAGATTTAGAGCATAGGTAGCTTTGATAGAAAAAGGTGACAGTTCACAGGCAAGAATTTGCACAAGGATTCTTAGGGAACTGCACAAAAACACATAAAGAGCTAGGATAAGATTCAGAATAGAAATTTTTGCAAATATTTCTTGCGTGAGGACCTATATAGAGCCACAAGAGGATGTGCTATATTAACAACATTACAAGATTTCAACAACTAGATAAATCTACAAGATCTCATGCAAAGATTCTCTCAGGATCGTGCAAAAACCTAGGTAGGGTCGTGCAACGAAATGTAGAATAAAAGAATTTTGCATGAGATTTTTAAAAACTAGGCACAAAAATAGAGACCAGATTGACAAGATACTAAATTTTGAAGAGATTTTTGCAAGTTTTAGATTGTAGTAAGATCATTTTCAAGTTTTGAAGAGATTTTTAACAAAATTCAGACAAGTATAAGACCATTTGCAAGTTTTAGATAGCATTTTGGTTGTTTTGAACAAAACAGTTGGTTTTCAGATAAACATAGGAAGCAAACAACAATTTCAAACAACCCAACCAAGGACAAAGAAACTTGGAGGGGTGGGGGAGTCTTGACCTTTAGTTTTTTTGACAAGTTTGGACAATGTTTAAAGACTCAATAACAAACACACTTTTATCCCTAAAACAAAAATTGGTAGAGAAGGAAAAACCTTTGTCCCACAACTTATGTGCATATGTGCACCTCACATAGCTATGTCACCCCCTAGAGGATGCCCATGTTTTTGGTGTATTCAAAGGGCTCAATAACATATAAAATGAATGAAAACCCTTGTGGTAGGGCTCAAGCATGCATACCACCTTCCAACACCTAGTTGCATGCATATGGTGTGTTCTATAGGAGAGATTCTTCCCCCTCCTTGCACAAAGATTATGCCTCCTTTTGGAGGTGAACCACGTAGCAACTAACTAAGAAGTTTTTACTTAACTTTTCTTCATTTTAATCCCTAGTGGCTTTGCAAGAAAAGTTGAGACCAACAACCCACACCAACATCTGTAAGTGCACACACTTGACAAGCAAGACTGGGGCTAGCATCGACCAGTGTATTTTATAGAGCCTCTTCTTGATATGTGATATTATAATGAAGAAGAGGAAATTAATATGGATTTGGAGTCTTTTTCTCAATAAATCTTCTTTATTAGAGTTAGGTGGAATCTCTTCCAAAAGGAGTGTGCTCACTTGGGTCATTCCCACAGGTTGGATTGCTCTGGCAGACCCTCTAAAGGTTGACTCAAACTAGTGGTTCTAATCTAAGGGTCAAAGTTTTTGATTTCCCTTAAGGGGAAAGAGCATACTCCTCTACCTCATTTCCTTTCCTAAACATGCAAGATATGTTAATCACCAAGTTAGCTTAATCGATCCCACCATGGCCTATTCCAAGACTTTGATCCCCTAAAATGAAATCTTCATCTCTTCATTAAAGGCTTCATTTGGGAGAACCACTAACTTGCTTGCATCCCTTGGATGTCATCTTTTAGAGGCTTCTAAGTTTCTAGTTTACCCTTGGTCATGACCTCCAAGTGGTAAAGAGCATACTCCTCTGTTTCCCTAGCTTGCGCCCTATGAAGTTCACACGCCCTATTTATGCTATGTGTGAAAAGCAAACAAAGAAGACACAATATTTAAGTGGGTTTGAAACTAGTCTTCATCATGCATATCTTTGACAAGCATCCTACATTCAGATAGTCAGTATGAGTTTGAAATGTTTGGATAAAAGGTATCTTTGTTAGGCATCCTGCAAACCATAGTTATGTTGCAGCAAAATAGAAATTAGAAATAAGATGCTTCAAAAAGTACTGATAGTCAAACGAAAGCTTAACTATGGGAAAATAAAATTTAACTTTTTTGGTTCTTTTATATACCCACATAATAGATTAGAAAATGTCAAAATCTGTGAAAACATCAAAATTCAAAATTCATTTTATAGTCTCTTTTTAAAAAAAAAAATTAAAAATTTTAAAATCTCTTGCGAACTACTGTTAAGCTGCATCAAAGGTTAGATATCATCAAATATATGCTACAAAAATAGTCATCAAATCAAAGAAATCATGAAAATGAAGAAAAAAATGTAGACTTTTAGTTTATTGGTGTCAAGTCTCGTGTGAAGAAACATAGCACATGGCATGAGAGAGTGTAGTGAACCCTGTGAGGAAGTGCAAACTTAGCATTTTCTTGCCTAAAAAAGTATAGTGAACTCCGTGAAGATTTGCAAATTTGGCATTTTCTCACATGAAAACTTGCAGAATAGTAAGTGAAGTCTTAGATTCTTTGCACAAAAATGAGATTTCTCATGCAAAAATCTAGAAAATTGTATGGACGAATACAAAAAAACAATAAAAAATGCAATAAAAAGAAAAGAAAATGAGGCCAAAAAACTTGATTTTTTTAGCCCCATGGTGGGCACCAAAAATGTGTACATGAAATACGAGCCTTAGATCCTCACACACACACACTTCAACATGGTCAGTCTATGTGAAACCATCCTAGAATGAACATGGAAATGTTCATCTAAAATAGTTTGACAAATTGACCTATTGCCTTCTAACTAGAAGGATTATGCCTTTGCTCTTAGAATGAGAAGTAGGCAATCAGACCTCTAGAATGAAGGATTTTAGCTAAATGGGAATGCAAATTACACTAGATGGAATGCAATTAAGCTAAGAAATGAAAGAGCATAATATGTTAAATGGATGCATATTTAAAATCTAACTGATATTACAATGCAAGAAATAAAGCTATGACAATGTGAGCAAGATGAGTGAGAATTCCATCATAAGTTTGACACAAATTCCAAAATTCTCCTATTTGTAATGAGGAATGGAGAGCTTCTTTTATAGAATCTAAGAGGTGATCGATAGTTGAGATTAATTGAAATGGATGATCAAGATTGAAGAGGAGAGCTAATCATAAAGGAAACTTCCTCATGAAAAGGGAGTTACTAGTTGCCTTTGAGTGGAAAAAGGAGTTATTTGATTTAATTTTAGTTGAAAAAGGAGTTAATTGATTTAATTCCTTTTTTGATTTTAGTTCACCCAGAGTTTCAATTTCTGAACTGAAGAGAAGATTTGCAGAGAATATTTAATTTAATAAAATAGAATATGATCTCATAAATGGATAAACTTTAATTAATTGAATAATTAAATTCAATAACTAAAAAGAAGAGATATGTTATTAAATAAAATATATTTAATCCCTTTGTATATTAGCTTAAGAGGTAATTTTAATTTAATTAAAGTAGGACACTTATAATTAAATTGAATTAAATCAATAGGTTTATGTAGCTAATTTGAGTCAATACTTAGGCATTAAATCAACAATGTGATTAATGCAGATTAGGGTTTTATGCATTTTGACACCTAGGTCAAGGAGCAATTATTAGCATTAGAATTGCCTAGTAAAATAGGACTTAGGAGTAAGCGAATAAACCAAAGTTGGTTAATATGACAATGTGCCAATTTTGGGGTATTAGAGTAGCCACTACGAAATCTACAATTTCATCAAGGTAACCATGGAGAAAATTTAACTGACTGAGAGACAAATAGATTTAACATGAAGACACATTCGACCCATTTACTCCCTTCCTAGGTTTACACAATAGGATTATCATCAAACTAGACTAGGGAGAAGGTGGATTTTTCTAGGTAGGAGAAGTTGGTCACAACACCATAATAGATGCCCTTTTGAGGATAATATCACAAGAACTTTTTTTCTTTAATAGATGCCCTTTCAAGACTAATATCACAAGAACTCTTGTTCTTTCACTTCTCAATTTCCCAAAACACAAACATGGTTTTTATTGATGAGTGGGTGGCCATAACACCCTACTCTCTCCCTCTCCTCATCATGAGGAGAGACTTTGCATTGCTTGGAGTCTAAAGCCCTCCTCCCATAGATGACCACTTCTACCCTATCTAAGGGTGAGTGATGCAACCCTTATAGTTTCCCTCAAAAATCAAAATATAAAACACGAAAAAAATATTTAAGAAACCCATCACAATCCCATCCCTTAATATGTTTCTTTATACATACAAACAAACACATGCAACAATCTACTTTAAGAAATGAAACACAGCATGAAGACACAAACTTGAAGGATCCCTACCTTCACAAATGGTTATGGAAAATTGAAATTTGAGAAGGGTTATCCTTCCTTCTCCTTCAATCTTGACTTTACTCTCTAAATGTAGAGATTGGATGGACAATCTTTCACCCTCAAATCTGGCATTAAATAGGCTCCTAACTCAACCACCTACAAAAACCAATAACTCTCCACTTGACTAAGGGCTTCTAGAGTCTTCTAACTTAACCTCATCATTAAGGCAAACTTCATGGTGGAGTATAACTTGCCAAACTCATGGTGAAACTTCAATATGTGCACTAAAGTAAAAATAAGATATTTGGGTGGTCAAAAAAGTGAATGAAAGGGGCTAGAGGGGTGGAAAATGCCCCCAACCCATACATATACCCCCTAGGCATTTAGTTTTCATAATTTTTGGTGTCTAGGACTATTTAAAAACCTATTAAATTGCTTGAAATATTTTGACTTTTTAAAAACCCTAAGAATACAAACTTATCACTAAATCCTGATTAGGGTAATTAACCCTGTACTAAATAGTATTAGGTTACTAACCTAGTCCAACTCAATTTTTTAGTTTACTCAGCTAACCCTAATTATCATGCTGAAATGCATATACGAATCACACGTATCAAGTGACACTACAAGATCACTATTGCAAAAAATTAACACTTAACAATTACAAAATGATACACACATTCAATTTACGATACAAATAAAATATGAAACAATGGTGTTTACATCTTTCATTAGACTCAACCTTGGTTTTCAAAAATAGTACATAGGGTTTAGTTCCAATTCTCTATTAGATTTCTTGGGTAATAATCTTGTACACTTCATTTCACACATCAGTAGCTCGAGAAAAATCCCATGCATATATTTAAAACTCATATGGAAAATCATATTAATCAAAAAATAAAATTTTATTTAAATAAGCTTTTCTCACTTCTACACACATTTAATCATCAGTAGTTACATAATCAATATAACATAACTTATTCATTAATTAACATTAAAAAACTAGAATAATCATTGTTAGGCATGCATATACCTAAACATCATAAACATCTCCAATAAGGAATATTGAACTATCTAAATGAATATAACCTAATCATTGAGTTACCATAATCAACATCATCATCATTAGGTGAAAACACCTCGTACCATCATTAGTGCAAATTATGTTTAAATAGTCAAAATAATGTAGTAGTTCTCGAATCAATGAGTATTTAGAACATGAATGTATCAGCTGATCTCAATTTTTGTTAGGACACCTAAACCATAAAATGTTAATTCATATCTATTCCAATCTCCTATAATGGATTTAATAGAGAAATTGATATTTAATAAGTACATACGAGGAGGGACCTTACATTAATCAATGTATCCATCCTTTGCAACCTTAAGTAGATAATCAATGCACTATAATATCACTATCTTAACTAACCCTTGTACTCCTTTTTCATACCATAACTCAACATTTCATCTAGGTGTTCCTATTACCTCATTTGATCAAATCCTCTTCATCAATCAAACAAATGATAGTACTCAAATCATCTAAGTAGTTGTCTTACTAGCAAGTAGAAGGTTTGACATCAATGACAAACCAATGATTCAAACACATTCTCATTCTTGTATCAATCTATTTTCAACATTTAAAATATGTCTCATCACATTTTAATTCTTATTTATCATGCAATTTCCAATGCAAGAACCACTTAATGTTTCATTTTATTGCATGTTGCACCAACTTTCTTTGGAATTTGTATAATATAAAATGAGGATTATGTACAAAGTCTATTTTCTTTAATTCATATTATACATTGGAATACAAAACCACTTGAAGAAGAATATAATTTCCACACCACTTGCAAAATGCTAATACACTATTAGTGGTCGAAGGGTTTTGATTTATATTATGGGTATGTACAGGATCATGTTTATCCAAAACTTAGCAATGTGAGAAAAAAATGCTTTTGGATCATCCAAAAGTGCTTCAAAATTTCTTTGACACCCCTGCACCCCCCCCCTCCAAGCATATTACCATATCAAAGTTAATCTATCCTAATCCTATTATATACATCATATATCAGGTACTTTATACCTGTGGACATATATATATACATATATATATATATATATATATACATATATATATATATATATATACATATATATATATATATATATATATATATATATATATATATATATATAACCGAAGAGATATTATTTAATTGTAATTTATTCTTATTTCATTGTAGTAATGAAATATTTCCTTTAATTGAGAATGAGTATATATTGTGAAATCATTGCAAACAAAGTAAGTGGTTGCATTAGATAATTTGTGTTAATGAATTTTGACTCTAATGGCTTGTTTTTTAATCTTAGGAATATTATAATTGATATATTATGCCATTGCATTCATAAGAATACTATAGTATTCATATATGTACGTGGACATTAATGGTTTACTATCTAATGTGTGTGGGTGTATTCTCTAATGATCCTAGTAGGACATATTCCATGTCATAGTGTGGTGGTTAATCCCTCTTGGGTGATTGTTCTTAGTTATCTTATGTAATGTGATTCAGTTGATTCCTTGTTTTATTTGGCTCTTGGAACTTTCTACATGTTTTGGCTAGCATTATTTTGCTAGCCTTGGACTAGTCATCAAATTTCTCTATATGTATCTTATGACAATTGTCACCTTGATTTATTGTTGAAATATGTGCATTTTAAAAATTTACTATCAAAATTAACAATTTCCCCTCTTTGGGATTTTTTTTTGCTCATGACCACTATTTTGAATATTTTCTATTACTTCCCAGTTGTGTTCTGTGACTGTATAATATTTATTTGGTACATCTAATAGTATGTGTGAGTGATAACATCACAAAGAACATGCTAGTATAATTGCTAATACATGTAAAGGTGTCAATGAAATGCAAATTATTTTTATATGGATAAAGTATTGCATTTTCCTTGAAAGAAAAAGAAAGTTGATAAAAGTGTGTACCTATTAAATGGTAATTTATCCTTGATGTGTTTCTTTATCTTAAGTTTAAATACTTGCTACTACTTATATGATGTTTGAGTTATTCTTGGTTATATTAATAAGATTAATTGGATTTATCATGTGTTATTATTTGATTGTTTAGTTATATGGTTGTGTCCATAGTCCTCCTCTTTTATGAGTGGTCATTGCATTATCCTTAGATGGCCTAGGTTCTTCATGCCATAGAACTTGTCTAGACCTTTATTACTTTGTTGAGAAGAGTCAAGTGGAGATTAGGTATAAATATTATTGCTCTTAGTATCTCATAGTAGATTATGATGGATGTTTTTGGCTCTCAAAGTGGAATTCATCATCACTTAATGTATCATTATATGATCTAATTCTTAGAATGCTTTGATCTATGATCATGGGTCTTATGGCCACATACTTTTTTGAAGACTTGCTCTTTTAGATTAGATGTTATCCTTGGAGGATTGGGTGTGACATTATCCACCTATGATTTTTACCTTTGTTATGATCTTTCAGACTTGGGTGTTTCCCTTGTGCTTTCCTCTTTGGAGTGAGTAGGTTGGCATGATTATGACACCACTACAGTGTTGTTGGATGATTTTTTAGATGGTAGGTGGATTTTTGAGTTCTCCCCAAATCATCTTGGGATGACTTAGTCTAGAGGTTGAGAGAGAATCCCTTCCTAGTCCTAATGCTCTGTAGTTTTCATGTCCTTGTGCATATATATTTAGGATACTATCTTTGTCAAGTTTCTCTTCCATGGTTGATCCAAGGTTGGAGATTGAGTTTAGCGACAAGTTGGGTATAACATTCCTAGAATGTCACTAGAGAGACATGGTATCTTTGGATACATCATAACATCAGTTGCATTGGTGAGAAATCAAACATATGATTTTGTCCACTAATCAAATTTTTCACAACCTTATTGAAAGGTAATGCCTTGTTTGGTTGGGTTAAGTAACCCTAATTTTTTAGTAATAGTCAAGCTTTATGTACCATAGATATTAAGTTTCTTCTATTCTTCATGGTTAGAATTTGAGACTATCCTTCACAAGAGTGTAGTTTTGGTAGAGATTCATCATCCCTTATGTTCTGAGGGTGACTTTTCTTAGATTCAAGATTTCTCATATGAGTATCATGGTAGTGTTCTTGGGCATTTTGGGATGGTTATCCACCTTGATTCCAATTCAATTTGGAAATGCTTAGTATTTGCATCTTGGTTAGTGTGAGTGCTAAATGTGGGCCTTAGAAATTATAAACACGCTTCAACATAGTCTATGTTTGTTAGATTCTCCTAAGAATGAATATGATATTGTTAATCTTGAACATTTGAATAAGGTGACTTGTTACCTTCTATCTATATGGGTTTGAATGTGCTCTCAGGATTGAGAGTTAAGTAACCACAGACTAATCTAAGATCGAAGGATTTAATCTAAATGAAATGAAATATTAAGCTATATTTTTGATATTTTCTATGCAAAGTAAATGAATTTAATCTAGATGAACATGCATGTTTTAAGCTATGAAAGTAAATAAGATTAAGTTATATGAATGTAAGTTTAATATAAGAAAGACAATTAGAGATGAATCTAAATATGATTTGAAATTAATCTAAATGAGAATGCTAAAATGCAATTAAAAGCTTTTTTGAATACACAAATGTTGAGTTCTCAAATCAACATTGTTTTAGAAGTTCCCTTTTTATAGAATCTCAGGGCTGATCAATGGTGGAGATTGAATCCAATGAATGGTTTAGATTTGATGAGAATTCAATTCAATCAGGAAGATTCCATTTAAAAGAGAATCATTTTAGAGTTTCTAGGAAATAAGATTTAGTTAAGAGTTAGTTGACTAATTTATTTCCTTTTCTTTTCAAATTAACTCAATGTCTCCATTTCTAAAGAGAATATTTTGATTTATTAATTATATATGATGTCATAGTTACATTTTTCAAATTAATTGAATAATTAAATTAAATAATTATGACGAGGGTATTTAATTACTTATGTCCCATGTATTAGCTAAAGGGGGTATACTAATTTAAATTAAAGTGCTAGGACTTATAATTAAATTTATTAAATTAGAAGGGTTATTTAGTCAAATTAAGTCAATTATTTAGGAAATAAATAAGAGTGTGCGATTACTATAAATTAATAGTTTTCTACAATTGATAGTTAGCTCAAATAGAGAAAAGTGGTAAAAAATGCATAGTAAAATAGGATGACTTTGTTGATGAAGAGATTGATGATTTGGGACAAATACACCAAAATTGGTTTAGGATAAGGTGTCAATTTTTGGGAATTAAATTTTCCCCTCTTTGAAGTGGCAAGCAAGTAGAGCATTGATTCAAAGAATAGTATCATGTTTGAAGCAAAGAATGGGAACTTAGATTGGCTTTGAAATTGATGATATGAAGAACAATTAATAATATTTTTAAGGTTATCTATAGAGAAAAGATTAACCCTCTAGAATCTAGATAAAACACTTAGATACTAGTCCATGAGAATAAGGATTTTCACGATTCATAAGATTGCCCCCAAAATGAGATTCAAACCTCATGAGTCTAGATAGAACATCCAAATACCTATCCATTAAAAGATTGGATAATAACCTTCTATGAGTCATAAGATTATCCCTAAAACAAGGCTTAAATTCTTAGGAGTCTAGATAGAATACCTAGATACCTATCCATTGAAAAATGACAAGACCAATCACAATTCATAGGATTGTCCCTAGAACGAGTCTTAATTCTCATGAGTCTAGGTAGAATTCCCAAATACCTATCCATTCAAAGGTGACTGAAAGAGAGTTTAGGATTATCTTTAGAATGAATCTTAATCCTCTAGAATCCAAATAGAAAAGCTAAATACTAGTCCATAAAAGATATGACAAGACCAATCACGAGTTGAAGGATTATCCCCAAAATGAGGATTATGCCTCAGGAGTCTAGCTAGAACATCTAAACACCTATCCATCGAGATATGATAAGGGCTATCATTACTTTTGATCAAGACAACTAATAGAATATTAGTCACTTGATCGATAGATAAAACAATATTAGAATGATGCAAGATATAAGGAACATAGATGCCCCTAGAGATTTGAGATCATTAGAGATAGACTGCGGGATACCCATTTTTGAAATGCAATATGAGTACTAGATATGCTAGTGGTGATCAGATGCCCCTAGTAATGAGGACTTTGAGTTTTGATTAGATTAATTTGAAGCCAAATTTGATTGATTCAATGATGTAATCATCATGTTCCCTTGGGAGAAAAATCAAAAGATGACACACCAAAACACTAATGAAGAGAAGTAGATTCCAAGATAAATATGTGATTAGAGATTTAGAAGAATCTAGAATAGATAAGAGGAGTTGGTAGAAATTTTTGAGTCCATTTAGAGTGATTTCAAGGTTTGATTCACAAAGATTGACCTTGGTTGACCATAGTTCACTTTTGGTGAAAAAGTTGAAAAGTATGAGAAAATATTGATATGATGAAATTTAGGCAAGAGAATCATAGTAGAAAGATAGACTACAAAAGTGTTTGACTATGTCAATCACCAAAAAATTAAACACATATTTTAGTAGTGTATGAGTGTTAGATTTTTATTTTGATCCCAAAAATGGATTCATGATAGTCAAATTAGGTAGGGAGTGATTTTCATGCAAATCAGAGTTCTTTTGAAAATTAGGTCAAACCCTATATAAGACCCTTATAGCTCATTTTCAAATCATTTTCACATTTTTCTTCTATGGAGAAGATGTCTAAGTCATCAACGTGGTCCCCATTTGTTCGCATAGATTTGAGCACTCCCAATCTTACAACTGGCTGACAGATTATGGACCACTAATGAGTGATAAAAAAAACCTCCTTTTTGATTAAAATTTTATGTATTTCAATCAATTTTTTATTTTTTTAGTTGGTTTTAGGGTATATTATATCATTTTCTTGCATGCAAGCTTTTTTTTGAATGTAGCCTGTGGAAGATCCTTGCACAAGACTTTGCCAAAAATGTAAAGTGTCACCAAATTATAGGCTAAGTCTCACCTTAGAGATGCATATCATTCACCCTAGAAACCTTAGAATAGGGTCCTTTCTCATGTTGGACGAAAAGAATGCTTGCACAATAGTGTTTTCTTGTACCACAACTAAGATATCCTCATGCACAACTTAGTTTTAGTGTGGGAAATGTTGTTGATTTGACTTAGAACATAGACATGAATTAATGAGATTAGATATGATTTTTTGTCATTTTTATCTTTAAGATAGAATGATAGGTTATTTTAGAACCTCTCTAGATGAGTGTTCAAATTTTTTTCAATGCTTTGTATACTATTTTGATTGAGTGAGTACTGATTGAGCTATGTTGTTTGACTAGTTGGAAGTTTATATCCTTCACATTGCATTCTAATCCACCTATCCATCCATTGATGCCCTAGTCAAATAGTTAGGTGATTTTGAGGTGAAACATCTATGCACAATAGGTTTGTTGCATCTATGTGATATCCTTGACATTCAAGTGAATTGCAACTTTCTGATTGTATTGGTAGAATATTTCCATAGTGAGATGAACATCTTCCACCTTCCACTTGGTGAGATGACCATCACTATAGAGGACATATACCGAATTTTATGGATCCCCTTCCATGGTCCATAGATCAAGTATGATATGTAGTTTTGACCTAGGTAATAGAATTAAGATAGATATTCCAAGATGTCATCATCCTAAGTAGAGCCATCCCATGGGATGAGTTGATCCAAAGATAAGAAAAGACACACAAGCTCATAGTAGTACGTAGAGTATTTATTGGGTTTTATTTGATGCTAGATAGAGGAAAACATGGAATGGAGTGTGGATGGGGTAGGATTCCATAGTGGATGATAGATCCTACAACTCACATTAGATGCATCCTATGTATGTGGACTCATATGTACCATTAGATGCATGAGATCTCCTATAAAGAGGTGAAGAGTATGGCAACTGATATATTTGATCCTTAGGTGTGGGAATGGTAGCACTTACACATCACAAGGCCTATCTTTGAGGATGTCTAACAACCTCATGAGCCTTATACATATTGATATAAAGGATATTGTTAGCAGATCATTGCAAGCATGAATATTGATGATATTCCTATGGGGGAGTATTGCAGATATGTTACAATGATGATATGTTACTATTGTCACAGAAGTTTGCACCCACATCCAAATTTATTACCTAAGGACATCCTTGTGAAACATGGAAACAACCTCCAAGCTATGGGACTTGAATTGTGAGGTTGAGTCTCCAGAGAAGGCCAGCTTTCTTTACTATCAGGGCACACCTAACTACTCTTGGAGAGGAAAAGGGAGATGGAATGCATGAAAGAAAATCTACCTATTCTAACCTAAGGAGGTGATGCACCAAAATAGAGTGTTCAAACCAATCTCTGCCCATACATGCACTATTGAACCATCATGAAACCAAAAGATATACACATCCATACTTTCTTTAATCTAACAATCACATATAGATCAGAGAACCCAAATGAATGACACAAGGAAAGAGAGATTCACTTATATACCATTCATAGGACAAAAGAGATCAAGTCATGCAAGATTATAGATCAATGATTGTGAAAGATACCTTATAGGGCATCCTCTTGATGGTGTAGGGCCAAAGGAGTCATCCTTGACCACTTGATTGTGCTCTACAATGGTACTCTCCAACTGGTTTGGAAGTGGCTTCTCCTCTTGTTTTTTTTCTACATCTTGTTCATGCTGCCCATGAACCACTTCCTTTGGATCTATTGGTATGGTGTGACCTTCTAGTTGTTGCTATTGTGGAACATGCTCCTCATATATAGGAGATACTAATTCAATATCCATGGAAGAGTAGAGAGCATCCAACTCATCCAAAAGATCATCCTCATCATTGATCTCCTCCATTACAGTTTCAAAGATATGCATAGGTTGGGGGGCAACCTCATGTAGGTTAGCATATTTGTCCTCAAGGACAAGGCTATCCTTGAGGCCTTCTTGTCCATCCTCCACATCATAGAGGGTTGTCTACTATAGCAAATGATCTTCTCCTTTCTCTAGCAGTAGATCTGCATTCACTGGCAAGGGCTCAAAAGCCATGACTTGTTCCTTGAGGGGAGGAACAACCTTATTGTCTTCTTATTCTTCCTCAATAAAAGAGGGAAGCTCTTCAGATAAGAGGTTTTGGTCATCTTCCTTTGGCTTAATAGTATCCTCTTTGTTCTCCTCAACAAAATACAACTCCTCACATGGAATTTTTGTGAGTTTGGACTCACTCTCCCGAAACTCCATATTTGGACCATCAGGAGTCCATACAACCGGCCCACCTTGAAATAGGGTAATAGTGATAGGTTCAAGGGGTTCATGACTAGTCCAACTCTCTCTTACAGGGGGTAAAGGGGCTACAATAGAAAGTTCTTGTGAGGGAGGGGGCTTCTTAAAGCTTGTGATGACATATTTTGGAGAGGGGGCAGGGGGGGGGGGGGGCGGTGGGTGTATCTGCCTCCCTAGCTTGAAAATGAGCTAACTGGAGCCTCATTTCCTCCTCTCTTGCTATAGTAACTTGCCTTGCAAGGTTTTCCTCAAAATGTCTCTATCTCTCCCTCTCTTCTTCTTCTTGTTGGAGATAAGCCTAGTAGGCCATCTCCTCCTATTGTCTCTCAAGTTCTTGTTGCCTTGCAACCTCACCAAGCTGCCTATCAAGGTCTAGCAACAACTCATCTTGTTCACACAACCTCTGGTCTATTCTCATACTCCTCTCTTAGAGTTTGCAGTGAGTCTGCCTTTGTAACTCCAACATCATATCTTTAAGCTTCTCATATGAGGATGTTGGGATTGGTGGAGTAGATATAGGAAGAGAGTAATAGTTTTGAGCAGCTTGCCTATAAGCAACTTGGGGTTAAGATTGAAATTGGCAATATGAAGGCTAAGGAATAAAATTTTCATGATATGGGGGGGAATAATAACTATTTATATGAATTTTATCCATGGAAAAAGCTTCATAAAATGTTTCAATCTCATAGAAAACTTGAAAATCACAAAAAGATCAAAGATTATCTTTACATGTTAGCATTGTTTCTACTTGAAACCAGTACATTTGTACTAGAGCCGCCATGGTGTTTGATTGAATGCCTCCAAAGGCTAGTAGCACTAAGAATGACACCCAAATATCAGGATCAACTAGCTAACCAGCGGACTTATATAGTTTAATCTTCTTTGTCCCACCAGGCATGGCAAAAACTGTTGTCACAGAATTTTGCACCCATGTGCAAAGTTTTTACCTAAGGAAAACCTTGTGAAACATGGAAACAACCTCCAAGCTATGGGACTTGAACTATGAGGTTGAGTCTCTGGAGAAGGCTGGCTTCCTTTACTATCAAGGTGCACCTAACTACTCTTGGAGAGGAAAAGGGAGAAGGAATGCATGAAAGCAAATCTACCTACTCTGACCTAAGGAGGTGATGCACCAAAATAGAGTGTTCAAACCAATCTCTGCCCATACATGCACTATTGAACCATCATGACACAAAATGATATACACATCCAAACTTGCTTTAATCTAACAATCACATATAGATAAGAAAACCCAAATAAATGACACAAGGAAAGAGAGGATTCACTTATATACCATTCATAGGCCAAAAGAGATACAATCATGCAAGATTGCAGATCTCTACAATACACCAATGAGAGGCAAATAGTTCTTGCACTTTACATCAATGTCTAAAGGAGATAAGGTAGAATTCCATATGATTCAAAGGAAAAGGGAATTTACATATGAAATTGCCGAGCAATATCAGAGAAGTGAGAGAAAAGTTGACCAGAACAAAATCTAGAAAAAATTGCCTTTATAGTTTAGGCATAACTAAGATGTCCTCTAACTAAAGTTACTCCACAACCATTTCCATTATGTCTTACAAAGAAAAATCATGCAGATCTAGGGCAAATTTGACCTAAGCAAAGATCTAGATGCAATGATATCTGATCTTTGTTGGAATAGGGCCGTGAGAAGACAAAAATGACACCATTAAATTGTTTGACCAAGTAGATGGATCAACTAGGGTGGTGGAGTGTTCTCTTGGGTTTAGCATTCATTTGAGGGTGGTTGAAATTGATCACAAGGATCAGATCGCACAAGAAAAATTTGACTCCCTTCATTTTTGGTTCATGAATCAGTAGGGTCAACAAGTCAACTAAGCTTTGCCACCAGGATGACCCATGTGGACCAATGATATTCTTTTGTTTTGCCACTTCATAGAGTCTCCGTGTGGTTGACCACATCTTCTTTACTAACTATTCCACCTCCTCAAACCCCTAATCGCAATGTCTCATAACCACCAGCCTTTTCGTTAATACTCTAGCTGTAATGTATCTCCTTGGGCTCATAAAGACACATGTCCCTCAAGCACTTCCCTGCATTGTTTAACTTCCTTGTAACTTCATAATTTGGGAAAGCCCTAATCATTGATCTCTATGAGATTAATGATCATGAAAGATCCCCATATTACTGTGCTTGCTCTTCAAAATTTTGGGCCCATGGAACACTCGACATCTGACCTGGCATCCAACTGGGACGACCCTGCAGCCTATGAAACAACCCTAGCCCCACAAGGACATGAAAAAACAAGGTACTTGCCTACATTTCTTAATCTCCTTGCAACTTCATAATGTGGGAAAGTGCCAGCCCTTGATCCCATTCAAATCTACGGCCATAAAAATCCTATACAACTATATGCCTAGTCAACTGGATGAACCAATGAAATGCCCTCTTCATACTCTGACTCACCTCACAATGTAGGACATGAGTTGTCATTACCTTATGAGAAAAGTGGGCCCATGATGTCATGCCATGCCATGTGTTGCAAGGGTGCATAACTACATTGTTTAATTTCCTTGCAACTCCTTATTGCGGGCATGCGCCAACCATTGATCCTTGAAGATCTGATGATGGAAGCTATAACTAGGAACATGTGATGTTGTCGGATAGGTGTCATCAAGATGCTTTCTTGCATTACTTAATCTTCTTGCAACTTCATATTGCAGGCAAGTGCCAGCCCTCGATTAGCTTGCATCAAATGATGGATCTTTCTTTTGAAAGAATGGATGCATGGTGTGATTATAAGCTATGTGTCACGAAGGGGCTTGCTTGCAATCTTTAATCTCCTTGTATCTTCATATTATGAGCACACACTAGCCACTGATCCTAGGAGATCTGACAATAATCATAACATGTGATCTCTAAACCTATGCGAATATCTTTTGTGACATCATATGGACATGTGTCACTACGACGCTTGCGCACATTATTAGAAAGTCTGATGAAGCTCAGAATGTGGGAAAGTGGGTGCCAATAGAATTGCTAGCTCACCCTACCACCTCCCATCCTGCAGCCCACAAGAAGAACATGGACCCACCTACCACATGTTGCAAAGGGGCTTCCCCACATTATGTAAAGGTCATTTTTTTTGAAGATGCAGGAAAGCGCCCATCGTAGATTGCCAGAGATTTGACAACGCAGAAAGTTGTAGGCCAGCAGAAGGAAATAACATAAGATTGTAAATGTTTGATTTTTTTAACATTTCTAGGGCATTTAAATAATATAAAACATGGGAAGACCTTTGGGTGGGCCCACATTCAAAATTTGAATTTTGGCGGGTGGGGGGTGGGCGCAAAAAATGGATAACAGTTACATTCATGATTGAGTTTATCTTTGATGTCAACATAAAAATTTTCAGTGGTATCTAATAGAAGAACAACAGAAAGATCAAGTTGGTATGGATGGCTAGTTGAGTATTCTAACTACCCAAAGTTATGGGAGATACTTCTGAGTATTTGGTATATGCAATTAATGTCAGAGAACAAAAGATAACTATAGAAGAAGTTATGTAAGTTTTGGTGATGTATGTTCTGAGACAAAGTTTATAGAGGCATGTTATGGTAAACTTGTTATATCTCTTAGCAGAGTTGTTATTCTAAGAATTGAGGTTGAGGACATGAAGAAGACATGTTGGTGATGATTTGACGAAGCACACTCATCATAATATTGTGTGTATAGAAATTTATTCAAGTTGCAAGGTAGAAATCAATGTTATTGGTAAGTGTAACATGTCCTTAATGTGGTCCTATAATAATTAATTAAAAATTCTAAAAACCAACTTAGGGAATTTTTTTGAGGACTTTATATAAAGGAAGGACATTTTCCTTTATCTTGGTAAGGAATGATATGATTTTATTATTTATGATAAGTAGTAGAGAGTGCATAATACGAAGTTGAAGAAGAGTATTAAAAAAGTGAAGGAAACTTCATTGCCAAGGTTTTATTGAGTGATCTGAGTTTGTGACCTAGTCTACAAGGTCAAATAGTGATTGGTTGGGTTGATAGAACAAAGGAAAGGAGGACACAATAGTAAATTACTTGTTTGATCAATGATCTCTTCTTGTAGTTGAAATTGCATGTTTGGGCATTGGGCTCTTCTTGCATACATTGTACCACAACTCCTAATAGGGTTGGAATCTCCTAATAGGGATTCAAAGTCTCCTAATAGGGATTCTATGTACTAAATGTTGTAATAGACTCCTAACAAGGTCCATCCTCTAACAGGGAATATTTATATTAGTACATCATCTTGTGGGCATCATTCCCACTAGTTTTTCCCCTTTGATCAAGGGTTTCTCTAGTCAACATATCTGGTTAATTGTCTATGTGAATTTTATTATGGTTGTTTTTTACCTTGGTTCAATGGTTAAGTTTTTTTAAAGGAGTTAAATGTTTTTCAAATAAATGATTTACCACCCCCCAATTTTCTCGGTGGACTATTGTTTCTAAAAATTGGTATCATAGCATTAGGTCCTTGAAGGAAAAGTTTAACAACTTTGGGAGATCCATGGTGAAAATGTTTAGGAAAGATAGTTCAAATTTAGATGGAACAAATTATGATAGATAGAAGGAAAAGATAAAGACACATTTGTTCTGTATGGGTTTGGGATATTGGATCTTGACAAAATTAGAGAAGACAATCATTACTGAAAGGATTTGGGAATTTGCACCAAGGCAGAGAGAGATCTTTTCATGTGTGACATGAGAGCTAGAGAAGCACTATTGAATGCACTTCCTAAAATTGAGTACAATCAGGTAAAATCACTTGCTACTTCACATTTGATTTAGAAAGCTTTGGAAAATAGTTTTGAAGGTGATGCACATTCTAAGAGGTTGAGGCTACAAAGTTGGATTTGTATGTTTCAAGATGCTAAAATGATGGAAGATTAATTTGTTAGAACATGTATAGGTAGGATATCAGAAATTACTATAGGTATTAAAGCTCAAGGAGGAACCAAAGAAGATGATGAGGTAACATGGAAGATATCGAAGACTCTAACACCACCATTTAAGTTAGTAGTTTAGATGATACAATTATTGATATCTTGTACCAAAGATTTCACAAAAGAGTCATTACTTGGAAGCCATGAAGTAGTTCAGAATGAGCTTAGATAGTTGGGAGAGTTGAACAAAATAGAGATATCTTTCAGTGCTCTAAATATTTGACCTAATTTGTCAGGAGGAACAAGTGATAGAGGAGATTTTGCTAGCAGCAATAGATTTAAGGAAGACAAAAAGATTGAAGGAATAGATCTTCTGGTAAAAAGAGAAAAAGGGGGTAAGAAAATCTTTAAATGTTGGACTTGTGATGAATATAGTCATTAAGTATCTAAGTGTCCTAAAAGAGATAAAAATGTTGGAAATGATTGAAAAGATCATGAGGAAAGTTGTTGGAATGATATATGGAAATTGTAAAGAATGTTCTCAATCATTATTTTGTCATTGATGTCAAACTTTCTATTTGTAGGAATGACAATTGCTTTTGTGATCCAAATACTATCAATTAGTTGATTGACAAGGAGGAGGAAATCACTAAGATATAACTAGTACACCAAGAGAAAGGTTGAAGTTATGATGTTGTAATGAAGTACAAGGATCAACTAAGCCATTGATGAAAAAGTGTGTTGATGACATACTATAAGAAATAGAGAATGGGCACACAAAAACATATCAAAGATTTAAATTTTTAGCTAAGACATCTGTAAAGCCTAACTAAAGTTCATTAGAGAGTTTAAGTCAAGTAGATTCCTAGTTGAAGGCAAGAAAGATCAATATCAAGTGTCGAGTAAACTTCAAGTGCTGAGTGATATCAAGTGCCGAGTAAACTTCAAGTGCCAAGTGATATCAAGTTCCGAGTAAACTTCAAGTGCCGAGCACCAGCAAAACCAATAGTGCCGAGTAACACAAAGATGCTGAGCACGAGTAAAACCAATAGTGCCGTGTAACACAGAGATATTGAGCACCAGTAAAACCAATAGTACCGAGTAACATAGAGATGTCGAGCACCAGTAAAAACAATAATGCCGAGTTGCTACATTATTTTGAAAATCAAAGATTCGCTAGATCTAAGCTGACAAGGTTGTTATCTAGAAGTTTGTAAATTAAATAGAAGATAAGAATGATGAGCTAGTGGCACAGAACACCATACAACTGACGAAGTTTTTAATGAGAACAAGATATGAGGTAGATACATTGTATCCTACCTAATCCATTTTGAAACCCTACAATTAGAGAAGAAGAATTGAGCGGCAAAGGAAAAATTAGATTTCTATTTGAGGAGTCATAAGTCCATGAAGAAAAAGAAGAAGAAGAGAGAGGCGGTCAAGCATGAAAGCATAAAATACTGAAGGAGGTGCTAAGGAGGAAAGAGAGCATAGTTATTCTATTTAAATAAGAAGATCCCAGATATGGATGCATTGGCATGATGAGTAAGAAGACTCAAGGAGACAAAGCTTGACAAGAAGACAAGCAATTAGAGTTGAAGTGATTGAAGCCAAGCATAAGGATTGAATTGAAAGTGTGATCTAAAATCTGCAAAGTATGTTGTAAGTTATATTAGATCAAAAGGCCATTATCGTTACTTTCTAGCAATTGTAATATCTAGTTTAAATCCTATGGACTTAGGTTGGTTTGATAGCCATGAGATAAATCTTTTAACAAGGTGACATTCCAAGTGAATGTTCTAAAGTCCTTTAACTAGGCCCATTCCTAACAGTTTGGTGAAATTCTCTAACAAGGTCACATTTAATAGTGTGTTGTAAGCCTTTAATAGGGTATCACTTTAGAAGAGTAAGAATCAAGTAGCATGTTACTGGTGGTTTTTCCCAAATTGGGTTTCCACGTAAATCATTGTGTCATGTGTTGATCTTAATTGTTTCATCTCTACATGTTGATTTACTGTAACTTACTAATATGGTTGATTTAAGTTTGGATGGATGAAAAGTGTATGGATTTATTAAAAGTGTAGAAAAAGTATTATTAGGGCATTTGGACCTTGAATAACTAATTCACCCCCCTCTCAGTTATTCTAAATAATTCTAACAATTGGTATCAGAGCTAAACTGCTAATTCAGTTTAAAGGAACTATAAGCAGAAAAGATCAAAAATGCCTAAGAGAGAAGTTCCCAAGATCAACAAAGACAACTTTGTTGCATGGAAAAGTTTGATGAAGCTACACCTTGGATCCATAGGAGATTATGCCCAAAATTCAATTGTCACTGAACATGTAGATCCAACTGGTACTCTTACTACAGAAGACATGAAAAACAAGCAGGAACACAATCAGACAATGCTGGCAATTGCCTCTACACTCAACTATGCTGAATTTGATGATATCAAAGGATGTGACACTACATTCAAAATGTGGAAAGCCCTATTAGACATCTATGGAGGAGATCAGAATGTACAAAGAGCAAAAAGAGAAAGTCTCAGAGGAAAGTTTGATGATACGAAAATGGAGGAAAATGAGAATGCTGCTCAATATGGCACAAGAATAAAAGAAGTGGTAAGTGCAATAAGATGCTTAAGTGGTCAACTAGATGAAGATACTATTAATAGTAAGTTCTTAAGAACCTTGCTCCTTATCTATGCTATTAGAGTATCAGCAATACAAGAACTAAGATGTATACCAGGAAACAATCTAAGTTTTGAAGGTATAATAGGTAGACTCACTGCATTTGAGTTATCTAATTTTGACAACTACAAACTAGAGAATGCTGAATCTGCCTTTAAGGCCAAGTTATCACTAAAAGATGCTGAATAGGTGAGATCAAAGAAAGGAAGAAAAATGAAGTATGTATCTAGTGACAGTAGCACTGATGAGGAAGATGTGGAACAATTGGAAGCATTGCTTGCTAGAAGATTTCACAGAGGTAAAGGAAAATTCAAAGGTAAGATGCCTATCATTTGTTTCAATTGTAATGAAGTAGGTCATATTCCTGCTAGGTGTCCATAGAAAAAGGATTACAAGGAAGGCAACAAAAACAAATTCAGAAGAGATGATGACAAGAGAGATTACAAAGAAAAAGGTAAGAAGTGTTATTTTGTTGAAGAAAATTCTGATGACAATGATGATGAAGTTGTAGCCATGAAGGATCAATCTGATGAAGAAGTGCTAACATGTATGAACAAGAATGACAGGTGGATCATAGATAGTGGATGCTCACATCACATGACAGGAGACAAAAGTAAGTTTGTTAACTTTACTCAGTATGATGGAAATAGTGTTAGATTTGGTAATGATGCTCCATGTCAAATCAAAGGAAAAGGTTCCATTAAGCTCACAGAACAAATTTCATGTGATAATGCATACTATGTTGAAGGATTAAACTACAATTTACTGAGTGTCTCATAGTTAGGCAATATAGGATGCAAAGTAGAATTTGGAAACAAAATCGCAAAAATCTATGATACTGATGATAAACATATAGGAAAAGGAGATCAAACAAGGAGTAATCTATTTTACCTTGATATGGATGATGTTTCTTGTTTTATTACAAAATTTGATGATGAATGGTTGTGGCATAGAAGATTATGTCATGTCAACTTTGACAATCTGGTCAAGATCAGTAAAATGAAGAAAGTCAGAGGTTTACCAAAACTGAAGAAGCCTGATAATATCATGTGCAAACAATGTCAGTTAGGAAAGATGATAAAGTCAAGTTTCAAAAGCAAAAACTATACATCCAAAGAAGTACTTGAACTAGTTCATACTGACTTATGTAGTCCAATGGAAGTACAAAGCTATAGAGGAGATAACTACATAATGTTGTTTGTTGATGACTATTCCAGGATGATGACTGTTATGTTCTTAAAGCAAAAATCTGATGCTTTTCAAATGTTTAAGTGGTATGTGGCTAGAGTTGAAAAGGAAACAAGAAAAAGATTGAAATGCCTAAGATCAGACAGAGGTGGTGAATTCACATCAAATGAATTTGAGTTATTTTGTAATGATAAAGGAGTCAAAAGACAAACGTCAGCTCTTAGAACTCCCCCATAGAATGGAATTGCTGAAAGAAGAAATAGATTTGTGATTGACTATGCCAGAACATTAATGATGAAAAATACTATTGCTCTAAAATATTGGAGAGAAGCTATAAGTGTAGCTATTCATACATTGAACCGAGTACAAGTCAAGAAAGGTACAAATACAACACCTTTTGAATTATGATATGGTCACTCACCTAATGTAAAACATTTCAAAGTATTTGGTTGCAAATGTTTTATCCTTAAAGATGTTAGAAATGGAAAATTTGATGCAAAAAGCAATGAAGGCATATTCCTTGGTTATTCCACTAGAAGTAAGGAATACAAGTGTTTGAATACTAACACTAATAAAATTGTGAAAAGTGGAAATGTAAACTTTGATGAACATACAGAAGTCCAAGCTAAAGAACCAAAAAGAATGGATGAATATAGAACCTTTGTGTATTCTTATGAAGGAATGACTGATGAAGATGATTTCAATCAAATTGAAACACAACAACAAGTTTCAGTTTCAGCCGACTCACAACCAGTGAATGCTGAGCTACATTCAAAAGTCGAGTTGCAGAATGAAAAAAATGCACAATCTAATTCTGAAGTTAGTACAAATGAAAGAGATGTAGAACAACCTGAAAAATTAGTACATAGTGACCCTAAATCAGAAATATCAAACATGGAAACAAGGATAGAATCAAGATTATCCAAATATGTAAAAAGACATCACCCTACTGAAAAAATAATTGGTGACAAAGATGCAAGACCAATGACAAGGAACAGAATAAGACATGAATCATGTCTAATCAGCAAATCTAAACCTAAGATAGTATATGGTGCATTAAAATATGATGACTGGTATAAAGCTATGGAAGAAGAGATTGATCAAATAAAGAAGAAAAAAACTCAGAGTTTGGTTTCTAGACTAGTGGACAAGAATGTGATTGGCACCAAGTGGGTATTCAGAAACAAGCTAGATGAGAATGGTGAGATTACCAGAAACAAAGCTATACTAGTATGCAAGGGTTATGCTCAAGAAGAAGGAATATACTATGGGGAAACATTTGCCCCTGTTGCTATAATGGAAGGAGTAAGAACTTTACTTGCATATGCTACATATAAAGATTTTAAAGTCTATCAGATGGATGTAAAATCTGCTTTTTTAAATGGCATATTAGAAGAAGAAGTCTACATTGAACAACCAAAAGGATTTGTTGATGAAAACAATAGGGATATGGTTTGTAAGCTACATAAAGAACTCTATGGTTTGAAACAAGCACCTAGAGCATGGTATGAGAGACTCCACAAGTATCTAATACAAATAGGATTTGAAAGAATTGATGATAACAACAATATGTACATCAAAGTAGAAGAAGGTAAAAAAATTATTGTATCTAAAATCTTTGTGGATGACATAGTGTTTGGTGGAAAGGAAGTGCTTTGCAAAGGCTTTGCTGACAAAATGAAACATGAATCTGAGATGTCTATGTTTGGAGAAATCAAATTCTTTGTTGGATTGCAAGTACATAAACTCAAACATGGTATATTTGTGACACAATCAAAGTATATCAAAAAAATTCTTAAAACATTTGGATTAGAGGAGTCCAAACTAGTCAGCACACCAATGGCAACACGAAATAAGCTGTCCAAAAATGATGAATCAGCTGAAGTCAATCAAAAAATGTATAGATCCATGATTGGAAAACTACAATATGTTGTACATAGTAGACCAAACATAGCATTAGTAGTTGGAATAGTGGCTAGATTCTCTGCTAATCCTAAAGAAAATCATCTCATAGCAGTAAAAAGAATAATGAGATATCTTAAAGATATTGATAACTTTGGTCTATACTACAAAAAGAATGGAAAATTTGAGCTCAATGCATATACAGATGCAGATTGGGGAGGCAACATTGATGATAGAAAAATCACAAGTGGAGGTGCATTATTTCTAGGCAAAAGGCTAGTTACCTGGACTAGCAAGAAACAAACATGCACATCTCAATCTACTGCAAAGTCAAAATATGTGGCAGCAGTAGTCAATTGCACAAACATCATGTGGCTCACACATCTATTGGAAGGAATGAAAGAAGAGGTAACAAAACCTGTGATATTATATTGTGATAACACAAGTGTTATAAACATATCCAAAAATCCAGTAATGCATGCAAAAACCAAGCACATCACAATCAAGTATCATTATGTTAGAGAGCTGGTAGAAGATAAACAAGTGAAGTTGGAATACATTCACACAAAGGAACAAACTAAAAATATCTTCACCAAACCATTGCCAAAGGATGCTTATGAATATCTTAGAGGCAAGTTGGGGGTAATACCCCTAACTCAAGCAGTTTAAAGCAACAAGGAAGCCGCCTTGCATCACTAGCAATGAATCATTGAAATAACAGAAGAATGATGCAAAGAATAACAACAGGAGTAGAAACTCCAAATCAGTCACCAACATGGTGATAGAGGGAGAAAAAAACAAAAAGTCAAAGCTCATATTTTGCATAATAAAGATTCTACATCTTTGGAATTTATGTCAAAGAGGGAGAAATGTGAAACCTGATCAATACAAAGCAAGAGGGAAATATATATGAAAGAGGGAGATATATGAAATCAGCTAGTAAAGATGAAGCTAGAAAAGAAAAGTAGTAGATAACATATACAATCTTGGTGGTAACTAAGTTAATCAATTGATCAGTTTGGTTTACCATCAATGCCAAAAAGGGAGATTGTTGGAAATGATTGAAAAGATCATGAGGAAAGTTGTTGGAATGATATATGGAAATTGTAAAGAATGTTCTTAATCATTATTTTTTCATTGATGTCAAACTTGCTATTTGCAGGAATGACAATTGCTTTAGTGATCCAAATACTATCAATTAGTTGATTGATAAGAAGGAGGCAATCAATAAGATATAACTAGTACACCAAGAGAAAGGTTGAAGTTATGATGTTGTAATGAAGTACAAGGATCAGCTAATCCATTGATGAAAAAGTGTGTTGATGACATACTATAAGACATAGAGAATGGGCATACATAAACATATCAAAGATGTAAAGTTTTAGCTAAGACATCTGTAAATCCTAACTAAAGTTCATTAGAGAGTTGAAGCCGAGAAGATTCCTAGTTGAAGCAGAGCAAGATCAATATTAAGTTTTGAGTAAACTTCAAGTGCCAAGTGATATCAAGTGCCGAGTAAGCTTCAAGTGCTGAGTGATATCAAGTGCCGAGTAAACTTCAAGTGCCAAGTGATATCAAGTGCTGAGTAAACTTCAAGTGCTGAGCACCAGTAAAACCAATAGTGCTGAGTAACATAGAGATGTCGAGCACCAGTAAAACCAATAGTGCCGAGTAACACAGAGATGCCGAGCACCAGTAAAACCAATAGTGCCAAGTAACATAGAGATGCCGAGCACCAGTAAAAACAATAATGCTGAGTTGCTACATTATTTTAAAAATCAAACATTTGCCAGATCTAAGCCGACAAGGTTGTTATCTAGAAGTTTGTAAATTAAATAGAAGATAAGAATGATGAGCTGGTGGCACAGAATACCATACAACTGATGAAGTTTTTAATGAGAAGAAGATATGAGGTAAATACATTGTATCCTACCTAATCCATTTTGAAACCCTAAAATTAGAGAAGAAGAATTGAGTGGCAAAGGAAAATTAGATTTCTATTTAAGGAGTCATAAGTCCATGAAGAAAAAAAAAGAGGAGAGAGGCGGTCAAGCATGAAAGCATAAAATGCTGAAGGAGGTGCTAAGGAGGAAAGAGAACATAGTTATTCTATTTAAATAAGAAGATCCCAGATATGGATGCATTGGCATGATGAGTAAGAAGACTCAAGGAAATGAAGCTTGACAAGAAGACAAGAAATTGGAGCTGAGGTGATTGAAGCCAAGCATAAGAATTGAGCTGAAAGTGTGATCTAAAATTTGCAAAGTATGTAGTAAGTTATATCAGATCAAAAGGCCATTATCATTACTTTCTAGAAATTGTAACAGTTAGTTTAAATACTATGGACTTAGGTTAGTTTGATAGCCATGAGATAAATCCTTTAATAGGGTGACATTCCAAGTGAATGTTCTAAAGTCCTTTAACCAGGCCCATTCCTAACAGTTTGGTGAAATCCTCTAATAAGGTCACATTTAACAGTGTGTTGTAAGCCTTTAATAGGGCAGGCCTTTAACAGGGCATCACTTTAGAAGAGTGAGAATCAAGAAGCATGTTACTGGTGGTTTTTCCCAAATTGGGTTTTCACGTAAATCATTGTGTCATGTGTTGATCTTGAATGTTTCATCTCTGCATGTTGATTTACTGTAACTTACTAATATGGTTGATTTAAGTTTGGATGGATGAAAAGTGTATGGATTTATTAAAAGTGTAGAAAAAGTATTATTAGGGCATTTGGACCTTGAATAACTGATTCACCCCCCTCTCAGTTATTCTAAATAATTCTAACAAAAAAGCATAAGGGAAATTAGAAGCCTAGAAAAGATAGAGAGTTTTTGTATGAAAATGAAGATAATGATTATGATGAACAAGTATTAAGTGCTAGTGATGATGAAATTGGATTTGTTGCAAATAAAGATGAAAATCCATTTGGTTTCATAGGTTGAGAAGAAATCTAATTAGATAATTGACAGTGGTTATTCCCATTACATGACTAGTGACATGAACAAGTTTGTTGACTTCAAAAGTCAGGATGGAGGAATTGTTAGAGTTGGAAACAATGCAACATGCCATGTTAAAGGTATTGGATCTATAAATCTTGATGGTAAAACTAATACTTAGGATGTATCCTTTGTTGATGGTTTAAAGCACAATCTTTTGAGTGTTGGACAACTAGTAGATAAAGGTTATCAATTGTAGTTCAAATAGAAGACATGCATGATCACAGCTAAAGATGGAAATGTAATTGGAATAGGAACTAGATCTAGAGGTAATGTATTTCAGTTGAATCCTACTAAAATGACATGTTTGGTTGCAAAGGTAGATGATAGTTGGTTATGGCATAAGAGAGTTTGTCATATAAACTTTTATAGTATTGTGAGGACTAGTAGAGTATTTGTAGTTAGATATTTTTTGAAGATTGTAAATCCTACTAACACAATTTGCAAGGAGTATGTTTTGGCTAAGCATAACATAACTTCTTTTCCGAGCAAGAAGTTTACCACTATAGAAAAGTTGGAGATTGTACACATAGTCTTGACGGTCCTAGCAAAGTTAAAGGATTTTATTGTGAAAGGTATTTTATGGTTCTAGTTAATGATTTTTCTAGAATGATGTGTGTTCCATTTCTTAAAGAAAACTTTGAGGCATTTGATAAGTTTGAGATATTCAAGAATAGGTTGGAAAATGAATCTGGTATGAAGATTAAATATTTAAGATTAGATAGAGGAGGAGAATTCACCTCGAATGAGTTTAACATGTTTTGTAAAGAAAATTGAATTAAAAGATCGGTATTAGCTCCAAGAACCCCTGAATAGAATGGCATTGCAAAGAGAAGGAACAAGTCAGTCACAAAAGCTACAAGAGCTATGTTAGCAAAGAATGATGTATCCAAAACATTTTGGAGAGAAGTTGTGAATACAATAGTCTACACTATGAATAGAGCGCAATTCAAAAAAGACACAAACAAGACCCCATATGAACTATGGTTTAGTCACTCACCTACAGTTAAGTATTTCAAATTTTTTTGAAGTAAGTGCTATATCAAAAGAGATGATGATATTGGTAAGTTTGATGCAAGAAGTAATGAAGGTATGTTTCTTGGTTATTCACTGAAAAACAAGGCTTATAGATGTTATAATCAAAGATCTAAGACTATTATGGAAACTGCAAATGTTAGAATTGATGAAAAATTTAGGATACAAGAGAGAATAATTGATTACAATTTAGATGATGATGTTGTTACTAAGCCAAGGAATGATGAAGTATTTCTTGAGACTAACAATGATTTGCAAAATGAAGGAAAGCCAAGGTAGGAACAATGCTCAAAATCTTTACTAGAGCCAAGAGTTGAGATAGAAACTCCTACTTCAAAAAAGAATATGATAAAGAATCACCCATTTGAATAGATCATCAGAAGAAAAGACAAAGGTGTAATGAAAAGAAGTAGAATAAATGAAGAACTATGCTTAATATCTCAAGTTGAGCCTAAGAATACATATGAAGCATGTAAAGATGATTAATGGAAACACACCATAAAAGAGGAATTGGATCAAATTGTAACAAATGAGACATGGGAATTGGTACCTAGACCAGCGGATAAGAATGTGATAAGACGAAAATGGGTATTCAGAAACAACATGAATGAACAAGGCAAAGTTGTAAGGAACAAAGCAAGATTGGTATGTAAAGGTTACTCACAACAAAAATGGATAGACTATGAGGAAAATTTTGCTCCTATGGCTAGAATAAAATTAGCAAGATTATTCATAGCCTATGCAGCACAAAAGAAGTTCAAATATATCAGATGGATGTCAAATCAATATTTTTGAATGGAGAACTTGAAGAAGAGGTATACATTGAGCAGCCTAAAGGATGTCCTTTGATAGATGACAAGGACATAGGATGTAGATTGAGGAAAGCATTGTATGGATTTAATCAAGCACCTAGAACATGGTATGCAAGGTTGGACAAACATTTGACAAAACTTGGATACAAAAAGGTATGGTAGATATTAAATTGTATTGGAAAGAAATTGATGATGGTTTGATGATTTTGGTAATATTTGTGGATAATATCATATTTGGAGGAACTAATGAGGAAAGAAATTTTTTTGCTAAATAGATGGAGAAAGAATTTGAAATGAGTATGATAGGAGAGATGAAATATTTCCCAAGACTATAGATTGTATAGAATAAAGAAGGAATCTTTATTTCTCAGACTAAGTACTTGAAATATTTACAAAAAGGTTTGGTTTGGAAACATGTAAACCCATTGGAACTCCTATGGTAACTAGATGCAAGTTATCTACAGAGGATGAGACACCTATTGTTGAGTAGAAGAAGTACAAATCTATGATCAAAGGATTGCAATATATGACTCACACAAGGTTGGATATAGAAAATGTTGTTGTAACTATTGCAAGATTCCAAGCTAATCCCTGAGAAGCACATTATGAAGTAGTCAAAAGGATATTTAGATACTTGAAAGCAACATCAAAGTTTGAATTATGGTATGATAGATCTAATGATTTTACTCCAAGTGCCTATGTTGATATAGATTGGGCAGGCAATATGGATGACAAAAAAAGCACCAGTGGAGGAGCCTTCTTTCTTGGAGGAAGATTGGTTTCTTAGTTAGGCAAGAAGTAGGATTGTACATCTAAAAGTACAATGGAAGTGGAGTGTGTTGTAGCAACAAATAGTTGCAATCAAGTCATTTGGATGAAGCATATGCTAAAGGATATAAGGATAGAAATCAATGAACCTGTTATTATACATCATGACAATACAAGCATAGTAAACATGTCTAAGTATCTAGTGTTGCATTCTAAAACCAAGCACATTTCTATTAAGTATCATATGTTGAGAGAGAAAGTTGTAGAAAAGGAAATCGGATTGGAGTATGTGAGTACTAAAGAGAAAATTGCAAATATATTCACTAAGATTCTTACCAAAGAGACTTTTGAGTAATTATGAGGTATGCTTGGAGTTATGCCCCTTCCTACATCAAAATAGAAGATGCAAGAGTGCATCAATTTAGGGTAACAGAGCACCATTGTTTGTCTAGACTAAATGTTCATGCTTCCTGTATGGGGGAGTATCTGTGATAGATAGAGTCATCTAGGACTCTTGTTGATATTGTTTTGAACAATGTCTCTTGACACTTGAGCTAGTACGTATCAATTGTTGCCAAGTTTGATGCAGTAAAGTTGGTTGATGAAACATTTTACATTGATGTTAATGGGGGACAATATTGCATGAAAAGCATTATGCTGAAGGAGATGTTTAGCATAAGAACATCATGGAATGATAGTTTGGCAGAAAGCACATTGAGATATATCAATGGGGGGAATGATTGATGAAGAGGGTTTGAAAAGTAGGATGAACATTCATTTGTTGATATTCTTGGAACTAGATGTTTTTCATCTATGTTGCTATCAATGACAAAGGGGGCTATTGTTAGAAAATTGTTGCAAGCATGAATCATGATGATATTCCTATGGGAGGGTATTGTAGATATATTACAATGATGATATGTTACATTCATAACTAAGTTTATCATTGATGTCAATATAGTAGTTTTTTGTGGTATCTAATAGAAGAACAAATCAAGTTGGTATGGACTACTAGTTGAGTATTCTAACTATCCAAGATTATGGGAGACACTTCTGAGTATTTGGTAGATGTAGTTAATGTTGGAATAAGAAAGGATAAGTGTAGAAGAAGTTATGTAAGTTTTGGTGATGTATGTTCTAAGATAGAGTTTATAGAGGCATGTTCTAGTAAACTTGTTATATCTCTTAGCAGAGTTATTCTAAGAATCAAGGTTGAGGACATGAAGAAGACATATTGTTGATGATGTGGCTAAGCTCACTTATCATAATATTGCATGTATAGAAAGTTATTCAAGTTGCAAGGAAAAAGATCAATGTTATCACTAAGTATAATGTGTTCTTAATGTGGTCCTATAGTAATTAATTTTGAAGGTCTAACAACCAACTCTAGGAATTATTTTGAGGACTTGGTATAAAGGAAGGACATTTTCCTTTATCTTGGTAATGAATGACATGATTTTATGATTGATGATAAATAGCAGAGGGTGCAAAATGTGAAGTTGAGTAGAGCAGTGTGGAAATGAAGGAAACTTCATTATCAAGGTTTTATTGATTGATCTGGGGTTTGATATTTGGCTCTAAGGTTTGTGACTTGTTCTATAAGGTTTGATAGTGATTAGTTGGGTTGATAGAATAAAGGAAAGGAGGACATAATAGTATATTAATTTTTTGAGCAGTGAGCTCTTCTTGTAGTTCAAATTGCATGTTTGGGTAGTGGGATCTTCTTGCATACATTGTACCACAACTCCTAATAGGGTTGGAATATCCTAATAGGAATTTTAAGTCTATGTACTAAATATTGTAATAGACTACTAATAGGGTGCATCCTCTAACAAGGAATATTTATATTAGTACATCATCTTATGGGCATCATTTCCATTGTGGTTTTCCTTTTGATCAAGGGTTTCCCTAGTCAACATATCTGGTGTAATTGTATTTGTGCATTGTTATGATGGTTGTTGTATTCACCCACCCCCCCCCTTAGTTATCTTGGTGGTAAGACAGATCTCTGGAGGAGACACTTGGATAAATTAGTGGTGGTGAAATGGAGGCCATGGAGGGAGAAAAAGGGATGGGATGATGCATGGGCACAACTAGAGAATATTTTTATTTCACATCCACTGATTGGTTGGTCCATCCAATATATTGAGAGTTTTTTATTTACATTGGTATGGAGGCAGTTCAGATGCACTCAAGATATATCCTAGGAGTACTATGCACATGACTTCTTTGTCAATGAGTTGAAGAATGGTTGGTCAATGAGATTGGATCCTAGAAGATATATGACAGACACTTGAGAACTAAAAATTTCTAGATGTAATTAATTATGAGATGTTGTAGATGGTGGGGTTAAACCCGAGTTTAGAGAGCATTTTTCAATCCATCCATTTTTGAGGTTTATAAACCCTATGGCCTTGATACCTTAGCTATATGTACAACAACCACTAGAACCACCACAAAATTATGCTCAACTATAGGGACCATGAAAGAGAGTGACACATATCTAGATTCATTTGCAAGTGATGAGGGTGGATCCAGATTCAGGGAGCAATAGTAGTGGGTGAATATAGTAGTGGACCCATAGAGAGATGGGAACCTTTGGTGTAGTTGGGGGAGATGCCTAGAGGTAGAGAGTAGAAGATGTTGGAAATATGGCTAAGTAGATGTGTAAGTATTGTCATTTATGAAAACATGCATATTTTAGTATTTCGTTATGAAATCAGTGTTATAGAATTTTCTAAGTTTTGGATAGTTTGCAACAACAAAGAGAGAGATTCAATAAGTACAATTGACTTAGTTTGAGTTATCTCATGCACACTTAAGGAATGATAGATGATAGTGTTATGATGATGTATGTCAATGCAAAAATCTATATGGATAGTATGTCGATAGTTACAGAGGAAATAGTGGTATAAGTAATTCACATAACAAAATAGAGCGTGACAATATAACTAATTATACAGATTAAGGAGTTATTTTTTTATCAATATAATTACTTAGCCATGATGGGCTAACATCCTATACATTAATGTTGAATTTATTTTATAATATCCAAGTGTGTGGAAGCTATAAGGCCAACTGATCAAGGGTTTTGATATATTGTAAGGTATAACTAAAAATCATATCTTGTGTGGCTAAGAAGGCATGAATATGTGATGCAAACTATTGCAAAGGAGTTTTATATGTTATGCGATCTTTTCATGATGTGATATCTAGTGTATGATTAGAGGATTTACAAAGTGCAGTAGTGAGATAGTATTGTATATATATCTATACTTGTGAAGAAACTTATTTGCATATTGCATGTTATGATAGTGGGTTCTTCTTGCATACATTGTAATTGTTCCACCAACTCCTAACATGATTAAAGAAACTCCTAATAGGGTTGAGGCTTTTAACAAGGCCTAGTCCTATAACAAGCACTTCATAAATTATATGTATTTGTTAGACTCCTAATAGGGTCAATATCCTTAACATGATACTTTTTGTAGTGGATCATCTTGTGGGTATCATCTTCACCAATGTTTTCCCTTGTCCTAGTTAAAAAATAATGGTGTTATGAGTTCTGTATGTGTATGGTTTTATTTGCTATTCTACATTGTTGGTTTACTTTCTTATGCAAGTTACAAAGTAATTAATTATATCCAGTTGTTGAGACCCCTAAGCCGAAAGAAATTGATCAGAGTATGATAGAATCAAGCATATCCATAGAAATACATAAGAAGATAGAGAAGATCAATCTATCTAAGAAACAAGATGAACGTAACAAAATAGATCAGTCACCTAAGGAAGTTAGACATGAATTTAGAGGTAGATGTTTTATATGCAATGAAGTTGGTCAAATGAAGAGATATTGCATAGGTAAGTCTTTTAAACCTATCATCAATTTATATGATTATAATTTTTATTGTTATGGTCATAAAACAATAGATTTTAGGAATCCTTAGTTTGATAGTAGTAATGGAAATAGTAGAATGTATAGGAACACTAACCCTATAGGTAATGAAAGAGAGAGATCATAAAGTAGATCCAATAATAGTGAAATACCCAATGGAGGAAAGAACTAGGCTGTATGTTACAAATGCAACAACACTAGACATATTGCAAGGAATTGCAATGTACCTATATGTCAGTCATACAATAACTTTAGACAAACAACAATTTTTTTTAGAATAGATAGAAGAAATGTAAATAGCAATCCTAATTACAAAAGGAACAATAATAGAAATGATGGAAGAAGTGATAATGGTAGTGATAATAGTGAGAAGGAAGCACTTAAAGAGAATTTTGATGGATTCAAGGAAGCATTTGTGAAAGATAATAATCCAGAAAGTTCTTATACAATTTTAGAAGAGCATTATTTTGATGCACCTGATGGAAGATTAAAGTTAGTAGTTGTTTGTAACTCATCTATTTGAATTCAGAATTTATAATAGTAGCATAATGTTAGCTAATTAGAACTAATGGTAGAAAGTGAACTAGAAGTTGCACAGTCAGCATAAGGTAGAAGACATTGTGAGGGAGCTATGGTATTGTGCACAAGCATTTTTGTGATCACAATAAGTAATATTTTTGTGATTGTAATAAGTCATATAGATGAAATCAAGCTTACTGGTAATTATAAATAGGTTGTGAAGATAAAGTATATATGCATTTAATGTAAAATTAAATTTGAAATGATTTATGGATTGTGAACAAGATTGTAAGTACCATTTATTTGTGTAAAGTGTTTGGAGCATTTGTGATTGATTTGACAAAAAATTGTGAGTGAATTGAAGCATCCAAAAGTGTGAAGTTGCAAAAGCCCTAATACATGACAACTAAGGTATTTTACAAAGATTTTAGTTAGAATTTTTATTAAAATCAGTTAGCATTATGGAAAGCCTATCACTATGTGATGTTAGTAAGAGACCAAGGTACAAGTTTAAGAAGAATTTGTTTGTTTCCCTTATTGATGATCCCTTGGGAACACTTTCTTAAATCCTGCCAAATGTACTTCACATAGAAGATGTGAGAAGCTACATTCACTACAAATTTGAGAGTATTGGCGATGAAGATATCCATAAGGATTTAGGTATTATATGTAATTGAAACATAACCTTGAAACCTTAGTATGCATACTTGAATGATCTAAACCTAGTCAAGTATATTTTTTATATGGAATTTGATAATCATGAGTGGAGTAGGATTATGATATACCTTTCATAATTGATAATGACCTAATTCATAAGGTTGCTAGACTAAGAAATAAAGCATATAATCTAGTTAATGACATAAATGTTAGGAAGATTGTTGAGACAAACTTGAAGACAAAGTTTGATGGAAGAAATATGAAGGTTGACCTAATTGAGAACATTGGAGTTAGAGTGTTGAGAAAGATTATTGGATATAAGATCAATCACAGTTCAAGGGTAAATTCTGTGCAAATAAGATTTCTACATGCAACATATGTGATGGATATTGAAAAGACAAAAGTAAATATGTGCGAGATTATCATAGTGCAGTTGTTGGATAAAATTGCTAAGTTGAAGAAATCTAAGAACACAATTTTTAGATTTTAATCTTTATCGACAGATTTGTTTTCTACAAAATCAAGAAATTTCTTAGAATTACAAATTGGGATAGCAATGAATGTACTATGAAAATGGTCACCCAATGTTACATGGCCAGACGTGAAGATGTCAAAGATAGAGACATTGACATATAATGAAGAGTTTTCAAGTGGAAATGAAGAAAAGATATAGAATCTCTCCTATTACAGTATAAAAGTACAAGGATGAAAAATGTTTTATGGTAGAAAATTATACAACCTATATGGAGGTAATAGAACCAAGAGTGAAATTTATAGAACCTATGGGCTATGAAATGAGTGAAGAACTCCTTGAAGGTTATGCATAGATAATATTGCAATTGGAGAGACATATTGAATGTCCTAGATGAGGGACATATGATGAAAAGATAAAGGAAGTTCACTCTAAACTTCATGGAAAAGAAATCAAGAAGAATGTGGGGAAAATGATAGAATTCATTATCAAGGAATTAGGTATGACAAGCCAAGAATTTGATAAGATCAAAGGTATAGCTTTGGAAATTAAGGCTAGTGAGAAATTATAAGTATTGGCAATTCCTTAAATTGGCATTGAAACACCTTCAAAAGGAGTGACAATAATAGGATCTACTTTATGGATACCTACTTCACCTTATGCAATAGTCATGCCAATACAACTAGTCAAGGAGCATCTTGGACAATAGAAGAAGAAATTTGATGAGGATATGATAATAGTAACATCTAAAAAGAGGAAATTTGAGAGATTAGTGAAGGAAAAGAAACAATCTACACCATCCCCTAGAATGAGGACCAAGAAAACCACCCATGGCCTAGGAAAGAGAAGGAAAATACTGTAGATTAGTAAGTCTAATGAATCTAAGGAAGAAACTAAAGAAATAGATGTAGAACTGGTAGTTGGTGAAGGAAGAACACCATCTAGTAAGTGTTGTGGTCCCACAACACATGATCCATTCCTTGAAAGGTATGGGGGCCCCCTCCTTTTTTTGAATCCCCAAATTAACCATTTGGGAATCAAATTTTTTTTAAAGAGTCTAAAAATTAAAAAACCCAAAAAATCAAAAAACAAAAAATCATAGAAAAAAAGGACAAAAAATAGAAAAATTAGAAAAATATAAAAATTATAAAAGTAAAAAAATTTTAAAAATAAAATAATAATAATAATAAATAAATAAATAAATAAAATAAATAAATAAATAAATAAATAAATAAATTCACGTGCGTGTCACCTAGCAGGTGCGCACCATGCACCTATGCACTAGCGCATGATAAAAAATAGATGGGGTTATAAAACTCCCTGTTGCCATGAAACCCTTAACTCTTTTTTCATTTCCTTTTCTTGCTGGTTCCAGTTTCCTCATGCAGAAGGTGAGCGCAATGTTTTATTTTTTGTCGCACTTGCATGTGTTCGTGCAGTGCATGACCTTTCATTGCCAGCATGTGTTGTGCTACACACACATATTCACCTCTGTGTGTGCACTTTCAATGTTGCATACCCATAATTCAGTGCCTTATGCCCATTGCTTATGCCCACACAATGCAGTGAGCCATGTTGCACGTGCGTTGCACACTCGCGAGATACGTTGTGCCACCTGATCAAGCGTCGTGTGCCCGCATGCACCTTCTCCATGAACCCTAAATCCCAAAAAAAAAAGCTAAAATAAATAATTTAAAAAAAAATAAAAATAAAAATAAAAATAAAAATAAAAAATAGAGTGAAAATAGATATAATAATAAATAAAAGGGCCCAAATTGGGCGTTTCATAGTTGTTCTTTATGTTTATTTTTCATTAAATTTAAGGCTTTTGCATTTTATTTCCAAGTATTTATTATTTTGAACTAATAAACATTTTTTCTCATGTCTTGCAAATCAAAGATTGAAATGGCATCCACATCCAGAATTGCACCCATGCCCATTGTATTTAAGTTTCAAGGCATACCATCAAAATCAAGATTCCATGATGATCACACAAAAATCAGAGATACTGATTTGGGAAATACAAACATGGGTGACTTCCTTAGAATATGTAATAAGCCCAACAAGAGATCAGCTTTAGTGTCCTCATTTATTTGTTCTGGGTTGGTGAATGCAGCTTCACATCCCATATCAGTACAATTAGCATAACTAATCATGACACTAGTGCAACATTTTGTTTTTGAAGAAAGGGTGGTCAAGAGTGTCACTGGAGAGGTTGTGTTAGATCTATGACTTGAAAACATTGAGAGGTTCTTCCATCTCCCAAGAGTAGATAAGTTCATTAGACTCTCATATGAAGTAGCTGAGAGATGGTACAGGGAGCACCAACAGGAGGCAAATGACATCATACAATCCTCTTACCTCATTGAGAAGCCTCCTAGGGGAAGGATAATGGGAAAAGTGTATATGACTCATGGATACATGAAGGAGGACATTGGATATTCCATCGTCCTTTTGAGTAGAGTCATGGGCTTACCTATAGTAGGCCACCTTAACACCTTCATGGTCGACTTCATTGAGACCATCAGAGCAGTAAAGATACCATTGGATTGGGCCACCACACTGAGTGAAAACTTGTGTGAGCAATTGAGGGTAGTAAAAGATAAGAAGAAGTTCTATATGACTTCTTACATGGTATACCTTCTTGCAGTGAGGGCAAAAAACTACCCCGATTTGTAAAAGAGAGACAGTATGCAGGATCTTAATGCTTGGCCATATATAGTATACCCTTAGCTAGTAAAGAAGAAGCTCTTGGCATAGAGCATATAATGTAGAATCATGAATGATGTGTTCATTTTTGTGATCATCTTATTCATTGAGGGAGATTATGGGAAGAGGTTATCTGATGAAGCCAAGGCACAAATTATAGTTCTCAGAGCCTACTTCATCCAGTTCAAAACATTCACATATATGTGGGTAGCTGGTGTCTCCATCAATCCTAAGAAGCTCCCAAGATATCCAAGTGAAAAATTG
Organism: Cupressus sempervirens; assembly: GCA_028749045.1. Lineage (NCBI taxonomy): Eukaryota > Viridiplantae > Streptophyta > Pinopsida > Cupressales > Cupressaceae > Cupressus > Cupressus sempervirens. The sequence goes on from CM053792.1 coordinate 705,334,017, forward strand.
GTACTATTGGGGATTGCTCAACAAATTGAGTTAGAATATGAGAATATAAAGAGATAATGGCAACCTTGCTAGGCATGGCCCTTGGTCATTGGGCCATACCAGGTGAAACAAAAATAAGATATTTTTTCCTTTGAGTGGGAGTGGGAGAATTATCCCTTTGAGGAGTACAAATCTCCTTAGCCCTATTTTGATAATATTGGGAGAGTGGAGAGCCTGTCCAAAAAGGAATTCCATCATGAAGATGCTGTTGAAGATCACTGGATGAATGCAACAAATGACTATGATATTTGCATAAGGGACTATTGTAGGATGAATTTGTATCTAGCAAAGAAGGCTCTCTAGTTGAATATCCCAAAGGAGATAAGGAAATAGGATTCTAAGGAGTTATTAGACCCCCTATTCAACTCAAACAAAATTGGTGAAAGACCCATTATGAATGCTAAGGTTGATAGGGAGGAGGTTGATCATATTAATCATTGGGTGAGGCATGTCATTAGAATGACAAAGGATTGGATCAAGAAACCTTTTCCACTTGATCCAATACCTAATATAGTAATATTTCATGTGCATGCCCACCTAGAAAGAGGTAGAGGGAAGAAAGTAATAATTCCTACCTTTGTGGCCCAGTCTCCTATGAGGCCAAAGATAGTATACCAGCTTGATCACCTAGTTGGATACTATCACCCTCCTAAAAGGAATGGAAAGAACAAAAGACAGAGGACCTCTCCTCAGAGGATTCAAACAAAAAGGTTAAAGAATAGGTGCCTCCCCAACAAAAAGAAGAGAGTGCACAAGCATCCCAAGATACTAGAGTTACTCAAGTCTAGGATGAACCTCAATTGCCTCCCATTGTGCCCAACCAACTAGAAGAGGGAGATATTCCACAAGTCTCCATTCCTCCTATGCAAGAAGATTCAGCTTCTCATTTTGTCTCCAAGAAACAAAAGAAGAGGATTAAGATCTGGATGAAAAAGAGGCAAAGGGTCAATAGAAGATTGGTTCCTTCCCCATCTATTCTCGAAACCATTCTAGAAGGGGACAAAGAGGAGGAATAAGAAGAATCAAAAGAGGAGGAGGAACAAGTGCCCCTATAGGGAAGAACTTAGCTAGCAAGAGCCATTGAGCTACAAAGGAGAAAGAGTGACATAGGTACCTCACCATCCACCCAAGTAGAACCCTTAGAAATCTCTTCTTCAGAAGATGAAGTACAATAGTGGGTGGATGAGTAGAGTGATGAGGGTGATGATGTGTATAGATTTTATGCTTGTGGGTATAGATTTGATTAGGGATAAGATTAGGGACACCCCTATAGGTGAACCTTAATAGGAAGACTGGACGTAGATGCTACCAGATACATAGGGTCCTGATCTTACTCCACCATCTCCACCACAAATTACGGTAGTAGATAAGGGCTCAGTTACTCCTCCACCTTAGAGTTTGGAGGAAGAATAGGTTCAAAAGGAGCCATCATCAGAAAAAGTGTTGAAGAAGGGACAAGTAGTGGAATATTCTCAATTACCATCTCAAGACACTAAGGTGCAAGCTATAAGATCCATGGACATTGAGGCTACAAAAGAAGAGCCCTTCCAATAGGAGATAACTCTGAGTAGGAGTGACAAAGGGAAGGAAGTTGTAGAATATACCCCTTCATCATCAAGATCTAGGTCCTCAATAGAACACATACCTAGATGGATCTAGAAGGAAATAATGAGGAGTACTAAGCCTCAATTTCATGCTTCAAAGGACGACATTTGTGACATTGAAGAGATTTTGAATAAACTTGAGTCTCCATTACATGAGGCAATGCCATTGGCATTTGTCACTAGCACACAAAACGAGGAATTGTTTGCACAAGTGGTTGTCCCTCCTGAAGACATAGATGCAGAAGGCCTTGGTCTTGAGCATTATGAATTGAAGGAGGTTATGTTGGGAAGGCCTACACAGGATTCAACTCGATTAGTGAAGACCATGTGAGTCAAAGAGGTCCTCAAGAACATAGAGCAAGATGAGGTTGAACTCTAAACACTTCAAACGTAGTTTGAGATCCTAAAGGGGTATCTAGCCAATTTTTTTGGTCCTCTAGATCCTGAGCACCTTGAGAAGACTTTGAATAACATACTTAGAGAAGGGGGTAGACTGCAACTTGACCCATTTTTGAAAGGTTGTTAGGAGTGGTAGGAAAGTCTTGAGGAGAAAGGTGTTTTGATAATTACAAGAAATTTGTAGTTGCTACATGCTATGCAAGAGAATTTGAATAAGATCATAGAAATTTTGAAGCAGGATTTCAATATTGTGGATGAAGTATGAGCTTGGAGTAAGGATTTACAAACTCTACAAGCTATAAAGGGGCAATCAAATTTTGATTGATGTATATATGGGAGAAGAGCTAGATATGATTGATGACTGGATAGAAAAGATAGGGGATAGAAATAAGGTAATGAGAACATTACATGAGGAGATTTATTGGCTCATGGACTAAGCTTGAGAGTGAATTTTGGAAGCAGAGAAACTCTATAGTGATGCATGCTTGGATATTTTTGAGGATGAGGAATGAGAGAAGTTATTACCAGTTAAGGTAGTAGTAGAGAATTTTAAGAAGACTTTGGAGGATGCAACCACTAATGAATATATTTGGCAAGCCTTCGGGATAGAAGAAGCCCTGTTAGAATTGGATATCAAACTCAAGGATTTTGTTGACACCCAAATTGAGGTAGACAATTAAAAAAAGAAGGTAAAAGAAGAATATGAGGCTTTAGATCTACTGAATGTGGCTAAAATTATTGAGATGATAGAGAAATTCAAGGGCAAACATCCCAACATAGCTTTGTGATGAAGAAAAATAAAACCCAGATGCTAGAATTTCAATTTTGACACTTAGTAAAATTTTGAGATTTTGACCCTATTGAGGTCTGTAGCTCTGTAGCTCCATAGGTGTACAGGTGCATAGGTGTGCAAGTACGTAGGTCCATAGCTCTATAATTTAGAGGTGTGTCAACAACTAACTGCTAGTTCCAAAAATAACATTTTCCATGCAATGAAAATGCATTCTAACGGTAGTTTAATTTTGACACATGCCTAGTCAAGGACTAGCTTCCAATTTTGGCACCTTCAAACACTCCTACTTTGATTAAAGGCTTCCTCCTCTTTCGTCTCTCATAATTTCTTTTTTTTGACATGTAAAGGCTCATGTATCCAATTAATGAATAAAATATGGATGGAGTCCTACTAAGCACCAGATTAATTGTTAGTTTGTATATATTTAGTTTGTTTTATTGTTTAAGAGCATTTTATTGCATGAAGAATATCTCTCACTCTCAACACAAATTGAGGAGATGATTTCTTATAAATACCCTATTGTAATATGTAATCAAGTCTGTTGTTATTATGCAATAAAATTATTCTTTTGGTGCTTGCATTTGGAGTATAGTAAACTTTTCCTGAATGTGTCATTGTTTTGTGAATTTTGTTCATGAGATTGTGATTGAGCCATAGGTTTATTGCATTGTTTCTGGTTGTGTGATATTTTAGTTTTGGTGTTTGCTATAGATTTATGAATTTCACTGATGTATCTAGCTTGAGAAGAAATCATTGAATTGTGCCCACATAACTCTCTATCTCACATGAGCACACTTTTTGTGGCCTTGCAATTTGATGAAGAGTGAAATATCATATGATCATTAAAGTTTCTCACCAAAAATTGCATCAATGGAATTGAGGAAGCACTGCTCCTATTTTCATTGGTTACCTATCGATCTTTTCAAAACCTTAACTCACAGTGTGTTGTTTTCTATAGTTTATGTCTATTAGGATTTTAATTTCATGTTATTTTCTTTCAAGTTCTATTATTTGCTTTGCTAACCCCTTGCTAGAATAGAAACTCATATTAGTTGCATGGTTAGATTGCATTCATTAAAAAAATAGAAAAATACAAAAACATAGTTCTTTTGTGTGTTATTTTGAGATAGCAAACAAATTCTATTTATTTTTTGAGATCAAAAGTGAACCAACAAAGGCCTCCTCATGAAAAATCAAATTTATCTTCAAATAAGTGGATTTTGGTAGGTTGCAAGATCACCCAGAACCTTGGATTCAATTCATAAAATTAGCTTTTCAAGAGAGGAGTTCACAAGAATTCCTGCCATTCAACATCATGCAAAATGATAGCTTAATAAAAGTGGTTCTAGAAGGAGGGCCACACGTTTATATCTTAGAGAAAAGTGGAAAGTTTGCCAAAGTTTCAAAATTATACACTTCTTGCAAAAATCTATTCTTCAAACAACTTCAAAAAAAATTCTGAGTTTTTGAGAAATTCAGGTCCATGGGTTTGCAAGTTCACAGGTCTGTAGGTATGTAGGTCCACAGATCTACAACTTCATAGGTGTGCAGGTGTGCAAAACTTTATGGTGCACAAAATTCAAAGAGGTGAGAAAGTGTACTTCTACAGAGGTGTTCTTTAATCCAAAGTTGATGTAAACTAGAGGATATTGATCTAAAATCTCCATTTCAGTGAGCATTAAGATCTACGCCAAGTGCACACAAGTTCCTTCAGCTTACCCATTTCCACAAACCACGTATTGACAAGGGAATACCCTAAATTCAACCACTTCCATTCAAACTTTCATCATCTTCTTCAACTCCACCTCCACTCCTACCACTTGGTGGACCACCACATATTCCAATAGCTACACCCTAACAACCACCTTTAGGCCTGCCAAACCCTCTGATGGCATTTTTCACAAACACCATAGACTCAACAATAAACTTGAGAGGTGCACTCCATGACCTCCCCAAAAATCCTAAGAAGTTTTGGCAAAGATTCATCTATGGTTAGACATGAACTATTGAAGATCATGTCAAGGTATGCAAAGAAATTTACAACTTCAAGGAGGTTGTTAATGAGGATGTGGTTCTTCATTTATTCCCCCACTCTTTGGGGCAAATTTCCTTCAATTGGTATGTTAATTTGCCACCTGGATGCATTGGAGATTGGGATACTTTCAAAAAATTGTTCTTGGAATAATTCAAAATGTTCATCAACCTAGCTATGATACATCAACGATTCATATCAATCAAAAGGGACCCAGCTAAGACAATTTCTCACTTCAACCATCACTTTCATATGGCATATTGCAAGCTAGAGATGCCATACACTATACTAGCTGAAGCTACTATTCAGATTTATTTGAATACTATAGACCATCTTATTCCAATTTTCCTGAGAAGACTTCCTACAAAACATATCGACACATTGGATAAAGTCTTCATAGAGGCAATTACCTTCACTAAGCAAGCTAATCCTAATAGAGGAGGATTAATGCTTCCAACTCCAGCTATCACAATGATGCCAACATACCTTGCTAGAGTACCCATGATGCCTAGTTAGTTCATACCTATGAATCTAGTTCCATTACAATAGGCACTCACTCTACAAAATCCCACTCTGATGTAACCAGGGTTTGAACCTCTGAAAGCTGCCTTCTTTGGGAAAAAGGAGTAGCACCCACTAAAGAAGACAATGGTTTTGTGTCTAAATTTGGTCAGATGAAAAAGACTATGTATCAAATGAACAACGAACTGATTCATCTTAGGTTGTCTCAAGGACAAAACAAAAACTTCCAAAGAAATAACAATGTTCCTTACAACAACAATTATGGCCAAAATTATAATAGGAACTTCAGTGGAAACAACAACAATAATGCAGGAAATAATAATGGGGGAACAACTTAAATCTTCTTGATCATAATAATGGCTTCCAAAGATAGAACCAATAGTGGAAAAATTAGTCAAACAATGGAAGCATTCCTACCAACAACAACAATAATAATGTCCAATATGCAAATATTAATTAGTATGACGACAGTCAGAATGCACCCAATAATGATGTTTTGTATTATAATGGGAATCAAGAGATGAATCAAAGTTTGCAAGTGATTGACAATTCTCCTCTTGTATAATTTAATGCTATGCTACTAGAATCCTATGATTCTACATAGAATGTGTAGGTAGAACAACCTGCCAGTAAAGAGTTCTCTTTTCCATTTAGTCAAGAACCTGATCTTTAGCATGATGAGATGTTTTCTTTTTGCAATAACAATCGAAATACATATAATCTGAGAAATAGAAAGGAACCTTTGATGGATGGGATTCCTCCAGGTTTATAATCAACTCCTCCTGATCTGAGGGCAAGTAACAATCTGACACCAATCAAACCACCATATGGAGGACAATAGAATCATAATCAAGTGAATGTACTAGCAATATTGAAAAATCCTACTTGGTCTACTAAAAAGTATAATGTTGTCAAAGAATTGAAACAAAACAAAGAAAATATGTCCATGTTTGACATGCTGCAAAATTGTCCACAATGATGAGAAACACTCATGAAGAATCTGGATCATACAAATGTATCCTACAATACGAATACTATCCCTCAAAAGATAGTATCTCAACAAGTCAATGCTACAGAAGCGATGCCCACTATGTTTAAAGACAAGGTTGAAGTACCCCCATTTTTTCTTAGCATTAGGATATATGGAAAGAATCTCCATAATTGCTTGATTGATTTAGGAGCCTCATGTAATGTCATGCCACTATCAATAGCACAAAATTTAATGGTAAGTCCTCAACCTTCCAACCAAATAGTGATACAGTTGGACAAAATAGAGGTGAAAGTCATCGGCATATTGAAAGACATTTAGATATAGTTAACAGTCAATCCCTGGATTCAAGATGTTATTGATATTCATGTGTTCAACATTCCAAAGATGTATGGGTTGCTCTTGAGTAGAGAATGGTCAAAATTCCTAAGAGGATGGTTTTCTATGGATTTCACTCAGCTATGGTTACCATGAAAAGGGTTGAACAATCAAATCAAGATAGATGCAGAATCCAAATTGAAAATAATGATTATAGACTACAATGCCCCAAATTAGATAACATTCCTACAATTAGATTTGGGTTCATATAAAGTGATGGCATTTGATACAATCTCCACCAAAATATCAAGCAATCAGGATAAGGAACTAAAGATATCAATCCCAAAGGATGAGATCGTGACACAATTCATAGAAAGCATGGTGACTAATTTGCAATTATTAGGAGAAGAAGTCGATCCTAGTATCTTACTCCTCCTAGGATTTTTCCAATTACACAAAGTTAGCCACTCCAAATTTGAATATTCATTATGCCAAGAAGTAGTTGCAAAGGTGTTAACACATATAATGCAAGGCAAGGATAACCACATTCCAGAAAAGGAACCTGTGGGAGATCAAAGTAATATAAACTCAACTAAGTTGGCCAGGTAAATCAAAGAGGAAATTGAAGATCTAAATTTATCATATAGTGATACCTCTTCTAATGGTGGAGGTTTGTCTTCTCCTCCCCCAAGAATGATCAAGATTTAGAGAAGAAGATGATACATGAAAGGCCAAGGGTGGACTTCGATTGTCATTCATATTGAACCCAAAACAAATGAAATTAAAGAATTGATAGAGGAAATTCAAGAAAAATAGGAAAAACATACATTTCCTCTATCAACTTGTTACAATGGGGTATCATCAAGTCCACCCCATGAGAAGTTGCAATGGGTTCCCATGAACCAATCTTTTAACTCTTAGGTGAAAGAAAAGTTAAGGATGAACAAACACAAGTTTAAAAATCCCAAGGAAGATCCAATCTTGACACTTCACTTTGATAGTTCCAAATGCAAATTAGGGGCTGCAGAAGGTATAGAATTGGTTAATCCAAAAGGTAAGTCCTTTTATGTAGCATATTGATTATAGTTTAGGTGTACTAATGATGTTGTAGAATATGAAACATTGATCCAAGGAGTTCTCTTTGCACTTGAGAAAGGAGTCATGACTCTCATAATCGAAGGAGATTCTTAGTTGGTTATTCAATAAGTAAAATAATTATACTCTTGCAACGACAAAAGGTTACTTTCTTATCGAAAAAGAGTATGGGATCTACTGGATGATTTTAAAGCTCTAAACATAAGGTCTATTTGAAGGAGGAAGAATATGGTGGAAGATGCTCTCTCTATTTTAGAAAGCGCATTACAACTAGTTGAAAGAATGAAGTTGAAAATATTTTTAGTAGAGTTAGTTGTTGCCCCATATATTCTAGACAATATTACCAACTTTCAAATCTTTTAGGATGATCAACACATACTTGAACTTATCATGTGCAGTAGTCACTTTAGAGGACAAGAAATTGATGAGAATCTAGATGACAAGCCTGAGGACAATGAGCTTGAAAATGAAAATGGAATCCTGAATTTAAAGACTAACACTATTCCCAATGGGATGGTTGAGTTAGAATGCATTTTTGATCATGATGAATCAAAACTTAATAAAAGAATGATCAAAGAAAAGGGGTTTGAGGAGTTTGATGAATACAACCTAGGAACTAAAAAGGATCTGAGGATGGTTTGATAGGGAAAGCATGCAATACACAAGAAAGAGAGGAAATTATCAAGTTACTTATTGAGTATAAAGATGTTATTTCTTGGAGCTATGAAGAGCTAAAGACATATGACCCCAAGATTATAACTCATGACATCCTATTGAAACTAGATTCCAAGCCTTTTCAGCAAAGACAAAGGCTTGTCAATCCCATCCTTGAGCCGTTGATAATGAAGGAAGTCAAGAAATTGCTAGATGCAAAGATTATATTTTCCATTCACCATTCTACATGGGTGGCTAATTTGGTTCCCATGTGGAAGAAGACTGGAGAGATTCGCCTTTGTGTTGATTTTTGTAACTTGAACCTAGCATCTCAAAAGGATAACTATCGTCTACCCTCACTTGATGAGGTTTAGAAAATTCTAAATGGTTCAAAAATGATGTCTTTCCTAGATGGGTATTCAGGATATAATTAGGTGATGGTTGAAGAAGAAGATCAGCTAAAGATAGCTTTCACAACTAAATGGGGAGATTTTGTCTACAGGAGAATGCCTTTTGGATTGATTAATGCAAGGGCTACATTTCAATGAGCCATGGATGAAGATTTTAAGGGATTGGTAAATAAGTGTATATTCATCTACATGGATATTTAGTCATCTGTTCAAAAAGATCGAGGCACTCACATTGATAATTTAAGGTGAGTATTCAATAGATGTTGCAAATACAACATATCCCTCAATTCGTGGAAAAGTTCATTTGGGGTCACTAAAGGAAAGCTCCTAGGTCATATCATTTCTAAGGCTTGGATCTCCATTGATCCTAATAGAATTGAAGCTATTCTAAAGTTGTCACCTCCCCATAGTCGAAAAGAACTCAAGTCTTTCTTTGGGAAGATAAATTTTGTGCAAAAATTCATAAGTGGATTTGCAAAAATAGTTCATCCTCTTAACGATTTACTCAAAAAGGGGGCTAAAATGGAATGGGTTCCAGAGATAAAGAAATCATTTGAAGATATCAAAGTGGTTATTTCCATGGCCCTGGTCTTGGTAAGTCTTAATTAAAAGTTACCCTTTAAGATCTATTTCTTTGCTTCATAACACTCTTGTGTAGGGATCTTGACACAAAAGAAGGAAAAGGAGGATGAAAGACCAATTGCTTTTATGAGTTGCCCCTTCAAGAATGTAGAGTTGAATTATTCAAACCTTGATAACCAATCCTTTGCATTAATCAAGGCAGTAAAGAAATTTCATCATTATATACTAAGAAGTAAGGTATATGCAATTGTACTTGATCCAGTAGTAAAGAAACTTTTAATGCATAATGAACTTGGTGAAAGGAGAGGTAAATGGATGGACATACTTCAAGAAGTCAATCTAGAAATTCAACCTATGAGATTAGTCAGAGGTCAAGGGTTGTCAAGAATGATAGCTGATAACTAGGATGGGAATGAAAAGGAATTTAAGTTTGATGTTGAGGCAGATAAGGATGATTAGGATAAGAGGATTTTATCTCAAGTTGATATTGGTTAAGGAGTGGTGACAGATGTTTGGTATCAAGACATTGTTTATTATCTTCTACGGGACCAATTCCTGAGTTAGATGAATAGTTTACAATGTAGGGGACTTAAAATGAAGTGTGAATCCTACATGCTACATGACAACAAGTTGTATAAGAAAAATTATGAAGGGATCTTTCTAAATTGTGTAGGCCGTGAGTAAGCAAAGAAAGTCTTAGAATAGTTTCATAACAAGTATGGTATAGGACATGGTTCACCAGAAGCAATGACTCACATGATTCTAAGATCGAGTTATTTTTGGCCCTCGATATTCAAAGACACTTTTGAGCATGTGCACTCTTGCCATATCTATCAAAATAGTGCGAATAGAGAAAGGAATCTTGCAATGCCATTATAGCCAGTGTATGAGGTGTGCCCCTTCACAAAATGGGGGTTGAATTTCATTGGTCTAATCAATCCACCATCATCAACTATACAGGCATTTATTCTCATAGCTACAAATTACTATACATGATGGATGGAAGTAGAAACATTTAGAAATTGCACTGCTAAGGTGGTAATAGACTTCTTAGAAGAACACATTGTTACTAGGTTTAGAATTCCTTTAGCCCTTGTGTGTGATAATAGGTTTTCTTTTGCATTAGCATTCTTGATCCAATGGGCATTTGAAAATCAAGTCATTATCAAGTTCTCTTCAAATTATTACCCACAAGGAAATGGGGCAGCATAATCTACAAACAAGAACTTGATCATAGAAATAAGATGATTGTTAAAGGAGAACCCTAGGGATTGGCATATGCAACTCAAATATGCCTTATGGAGAGATCGAGTGAGTTAAAAATGCTTTGGGGAATTCTCTATATTTTCTTGTCTATGGGCAAGAACCAGTGTTCCCAATTAACCTTAGGATTCCTATTTTGAAATTCATGATTGGGTACACTAAAGATGTTGACAAAGTACAAATCAGATTGATGAATCTTTTAGAGATGGACAAAAAATGGATAGCTATACTGGAGCACATAGCTAAACATTAAGTTGTTGTGAAAAGATGGTTTGACAAGAGATCCACAATTAAATCATTTAGGATTTTTGACCTTGTTCTACTCTGGGATAAGGCGAAAAAAAAGCTAGGTATTCATACCAAGTTTCAATGTTTGTGGATGGGCCCTTATTAGATTGCAAAAATTCTTGGAGAAAACACTCTTAGGCTCAGTTCCTTACAAGGGGAATTTCTTCCCTTGCCCATAAATGGGAAATTTCTAAAGCATTATTTTGAGGCCTAAAACAAAAAAAAAAATTAGTTAGATTTTATTTATGCATTTAGCTTAGAGTTTTATTCCTACAAGTGTGTTTATTTTTTTCAAGTGTTTCTTTCTTTCATGTTGTGTGTTTGTTTTCAGTCGTGTGTTACTTTTCAAAGTTGTGTTAATCCTGGGGGGTAAGGTGTACTTGAGTTTTTCTCTCAAGATTTTACTAACCATTCCTTGGTTCCAATTTTAGGAAGAGGTATTTCTTTGTCAAAACATTTGGATGATTTTGTGTCTTATACCAACTGAGCAACTGACATTCCTTGTGGAAATAGGGGATTTTTCAGTCTAAAAATTAGGAGTCTAGACCAACAAGTTCTCCACACTTTGAAAATTTAAAATTTGATTGTTTTAGTTCCTATTAAATTGAAGTCAAAGATGATGAGGGATGATCCAAAGTTCAACTGGTTCAAATAGGAGGGGTCTTCTTGTAAGGTTGCTAAGATCATTGTTTTGCATGAGGGTTTCTAAAAGTTTTAAAAGAGGAATGCAAGGGATGTTCACAAGAGATCAAATCTAAGAAATGAAGCTGATGTCTTGACTATATAGTCTAAGCATAGTCAGGATATAGAAGATTAAAAAAGAAGAAAGAAAATAAAAGAAAAGTATGGTGTTAAGACTAAAGGATTCTAAAGATTTGAAATGGAAAAGAAGATATGTTTTCAAAACAAAGTATCTTGTATCCAAAACATTGTTTCATCAAAGAGTAACATTCTAAACTACATGAAGTGATTATTTAAAATTTCCAGAAAGCTAAAAGAACATGGCACCCTGCCAAGAGCCCTTGAACTAATTATCTCATCCAGTTAAGAAAATGATCGATGAATAGCCTTCATAGAGATTCTGAATGAATGAGCCAGGAGGAGTGGAAGATTATTTTTGAGTTGTCAGAAAATTTTGATAAAATACATCCCGAGACATCAAAGAAAATGAACACATGAATCACACATTGAGCTTGAAGGTTTTGAATTCTAGAGTTTTGATTGCAAAGTCATCTGAAATACACTCAAGGTGTTGAAAGTTCGATTGATGTTTGACACACATTGGAAGAAAGTTTTCTTATGAAGAAATGCCTTAGTCCTTTCTTCCTTTTTTTGAGGCTATTTTTTGTGGTCCCAAAACACATGTCCCATTCCTTGAAAGGAATGGGGGGCCCCTCCTTTTTTCAAATTCCTAAATTAACCATTTGGGAATCAAATTTTTTTTTTTAAAGAGTGAGAAAATTGAAAAACCAAAAAATCATAAAAATTGAAAAGGACAAAAAATCAAAAAATTATAAAAGTAAAAAAAAAAGTAATAATCATAATAAATTTTTTAAAAATTAAAAAATTAAAAATTAATTAATTAATTTTAAAAAAATCACACATGAGTCACCCAGCAGGTGTGCATCACGCACCTGCATGCCAATGCAAAGTTGCGGGTGGATGGGGTTATAAAACCCCTGTTGCCATGAAACCCTTCACTCTTTTTTCATTTCCTTTTCTCGTTGGTTCTAGTTCCCTCACACAGAAGGTGAGTGCAATGTTTTTTTTTTGTAGCGCTTGCACGTGTTTGCATAGAACATGACCTTATGCTGTGTACATGTGGTGTGCCATGCACACATACTCACCTCCATGTGCACACTTTCGATGTTGTGCACCCATCATTTGGTGCCTTATGCCCATGCAATGTAGTGAGCTGCACTGCCTGTGCACCGCGTGCCCATGAGACGCATTGTGTCACCCAATTGTGCACCTCCTCCAAGAACCCTAAGTCCCAAAAAAAAGCTAAAAAAATAATAAAATTAAAAAAAAGAAGAAGAAAAAAAGAAAAAAATAAATAAATTAATTTAAATAAAGTGAAAATAGATTTAATAATAAATAAAAGTGCCCAAATTGGGTGATTCATAGTTGTTTTTTATGTTTATTTTTCATTAAATTTAAGGCTTTTGCATTTTATTTCCAAGTCTTTATTATTTTGAACTAATAAATTTTTTTTCTCACGTTGTACCAATCCAAGATTGAAATGGCATCCACATTCAAAATGGCACCCAAGCCTATTGTATTTAAGTTTCAAGGCGTACCATCAAAATCAAGATTCTATGATGATCACGCAGAAATCAGAGATACTAATTTGGGACATACAGACTTGGGTGACTTCCTTAGAATATGCAATAAGCCCATTGAGAGATCAACTTTAGTTTCCTCATTGATTCATTCTAGGTTGGTGAACATAGCTTCACATCCCATATTAGTACAATTAGTAGAACTAATCATGACACTGGTGCAACATTTTATTTTTGAAGAAAGGGTGGTCAAGAGTGTCACTAGAGAGGTTGTGTTGGATCTACGACCTGACAAAATTGAGAGGGTCTTCCATCTCCCAACAGTAGATTAGTTCATTAGAATCTCATATGAAGTAGTTGAGAGATGGTACAGGGAGCACCAACAGGAGGCAATTGACATCATATAATCCTCTTACCTCATTGAGAAGCCTCCTAGGGGAAGGATAATGGGCAAAGTGGATATGACTCTGGAATACATGAAGGAGGACATTGGATATTTTATCATCCTTTTGATTAGAGTCATGGGATTACCTATAGTAGGCCACCTTAACACCTTCATGGTCAACTTCATTGAGACCATCAGAGCAACAAAGATACCACTGGACTGGGCCACCGCACTAAGTGAAAACTTGTGAGAGCAATTGAGGGAAGTAGACATGAAGAAGTTGTATATGACTTCTTACATGGTATACCTACTTGCAGTAAGGGCAAAAAACTCCCATAGTTTGTATAGGAGAGGTAGTATGCATGATCCTAATGCTTGTCCGTATATAGTCTACCCTCAACTAGTAAAGAAGAAGTTATTAGCATAGAGCAGGGAATATATAATCGTGAATGATGCATTCATTTTTGTGATCATCTGATTCATTGAAGGAGATTATGGGAAGAGGTTATTTGATGAAGTCAAGGCATAGATTATAGTTCTCAGAGCTTACTTCATCCAGTTCAAAATTTTCACATATCTACAGGTAGCTGGTGCCACCATTAATCCTAAGAAGCTCCCAAGATATCCAAGTGACAAACTAGTGCTATTGGAGATTGCCCAACAAATTGAGTCAGCATATGAGAAGATAAAGAGACAATGATGACCTTGTTTGGCATGGCCCTTGGTCATTCGACCATACTATGTGAAATGGAAACAAGATATTCCGCCATTCAAGTGGGAGTGGGAGAATTATCCCTTTGAGGAGTACAGTTCTCCTCAACCCTATTTTGATAATATTGGGAGAGTGGAGAGCTTGACCGAAAAGGAATTCCATTATGAAGATGTTGTTGAAGATCACTGAATGAATGCAACAAATGACTATGATGTCTACATAAGGGACTATTGTTGGATGACTTTGTATCTAGCAGAGAAGGCTCTCTAGTTGAACATCCTAGAGGAGATAAGGCAATAGGACTAAGGAGTTACTGGACCCCTTGTTCAACTTAGACAAAATTGGTGAAAGACCCATTATGAATGTTGAGGTTGACAAGTAGGAGGCTGATGATATTAATCATTAGGCAAGGCATGTCATCAGAATGATGAAGGATTGGATCAAGAAACATTTTCCACTTGATCCAATACTTGATATAGTAATCTTTCATGCACATGCCCACCTAGAAAGTGATAGAGGGAAGAAAGTAACAATTCCAACATTTGTGGCCCATTCTCCTATTAGGCCAGAGATAGTATATGAGCTTGATCACTTGATTGGATACTATCACCCTCCTCAAAGGAAGGGAAAGAACAAAAGAAAGAGGACCTCCACTAAGAGGATTTAAACAGAACATGCTAAAAAATAGGTGCCTTGCTAACAACAAGAAGAGAGTGCACAAGGGTCCCAAGATATTGGAGCTACTCAAGTCCAAGATGAACCTCAATTGCCTCTTGTTGTGCCTAGCCAACTAGAAGAGGGAGAGATTCCACAATTCTCCATTCCTCTTATGCAAGAAGAGCTAGCTTCTCCTTCTACCTCCAAGAAAAAAAAAGAGAATTAAGATCCAAATGAAAAAGAGGCAAAGGATCAACTAAATATTGGTTCCTTCCCCATTTCTTCTCAAAACCATTCTAGAAGGGGACAAAGAGGAGGAAGAAAAAGAATCAAAAGAGGAAGAGGAGAAAGTTCCCCTATAAGGAAGAACTTGGCTAGCAAGAGCCATTGAGCTACATAGGAGAAAGAATGCCAAGGGTAACTCACCATCCACCCAAGCAATTTTGAAGTAGGACTTTAGTATTATGGATGAAGTACAAGCCTAGAGTAAGGATTTGCAAACTTTACAAGCCATAAAGGGGCAAAGATACTGTATTTTGATTGATGTATATATAGGAGAAGAGCTAGATATGATTGATGAGTAGATAGAAAATATAGCGGATAGAAATAAGGTAATAGGAAAATTACATGAGGAGATTCATCAACTCAAGGACCAAGCTCGAGAGTGAATTTTGGAAGCAAAGAAACTCTATAGTGATGCATGCTTGGATATTTTTGAGGATGAGGAACGAGAGAAGTTATTACCAATTGAGGTAGTAGTACAAAATTTTAAGAAGACTTTGGAGGAAGCATCCACTGATGAAGATATTTGTCAAGCCTTCAAGACAGAAGAAGCCCTGTTAGAATTGGATATCAAACTTGGGGATTTTGCTAACTCTTAAATTGAGGTGAACAATTATAGATAGAAGGTAAAAGATGAATATGAGGCTTTATATCTGCTGAATACAGAAAAAATTACTAAGATGATAGAAAAATTCAAGGGAAAACATCCAAACATAGGTTTGGGATGAAGAACAACAAAACCCAGATGCTAGAATTTCAATTTTGACACTCAGTCAAATTTTGAGATTTTGACCCTATCGAGATTCATAGCTTTGCAAGTGCACAAGTGTGTAGGTACACAAGTCTGTAGCTCCACAATTTAGAGGTACACTGAAAACTAATTGCTAGTTCTAAAAATAGCATTTTCCATGCAACAGAAACACATTTTGACGACAGTTTAACTTCGGCACTGGCCTAGTCAAGGACCAGCTTCCAATTTTGGCACCTCCAAAAACTCCTACTTTGACTAAAGGCTTCCTCCTCTTTCTTCTCTCATAATTTCTTTGTTTTTGACATGTAAAGGCTCATGCATCCAATTAATGAATAAAATATGGATGGAGTTCTACTTAGCACTGGATTAATTGTTAGTTTGTATATATTTAGTTTGTTTTATTGTTTAAAAGCATTTTATTGTATGAAGAATATCTCTAACTCTCAACACAAATTGAGGAGATGATTTCTTATAAATACCCTATTTTAATATGTAATCAGGGATGCCATTATTATGCAATAAAATTATGCTTTTGGTGCTCGCATTTGGAGTGTAGTAATTCTTTCCTGAATGTGTCATTGTTTTGTGAATTTTGTTCATGAGATTGTGATTGAGCCGAAGGTTTATTTCATTGTTTCTAGTTGTGTGATCTTTTAGTTTTGGTGTTTTCTATAGATTTATGAATTTCACTAATGTATCTAGCTTGAGAATAAATCATCGAATTGTGCCCACATAACTCTCTGTCTTGCATGAGCACACCTTTTTGTGGCCTTGCAATTTGATGAAGAGTGAAATATCATATGATCATTAAAGTTTTTCATCGGTGATTGTATCACTGGAATTGAGGAAGCACTACTCCTATTTTCATTGGTTACCTACCGATCTTTTCGAAATCTTAATTCATAGTGTGTTGTTTTTTGTAGCTTATGTCCATTAGGATTTTAATTTCATGTTATTTTCTTTCAAGTTTTGTTATTTTCTTTGCTAACCCCTTGTTAGAATAGGAACTCATATTAGTTGCATTGTTAGATTGCATTCATTAAAAATTAGAAAAATACAAAAATATAGTTCTTTTGTGTGTTATTTTGAGATAGTGAATAGATTCTACCTCTTTTCCAAGATCAAAAGTGAACCAACAAAGGCCTCCTCATGAACAATCAGATTTATCTTCAACTAAGAAGATTTTGGTAGGTCACAAGATCACCTGAAACCTTGGAGTCAATTAACAAAATCAACTTTTCAAGAGAGGAATTTGCAAGAATTCTTACTATTCAGCATCATGCAAAATGACAGCTCAATAGTAAGAAATCTTAGAAACTTATGGTTGAAAATTTCAATGTGCAGATTATTGAGAATGATAAATTTTTTAAGCTAAATCAGTATTATAGTTTGTACAGTAACATGGATAGAATGAAGTTAGAAAATTCTATACTAAGGAATATGATTCTAAAGAATAAAAGGTTTGATAGAATTCAAAATAAATTCTTTAAGACTTGTACAATAGACTACTTAATAGGAAAAGGTGATTTATAGAGGAAGATATGAAGCTAAGAACAAATATGATTAAGAGAATGTGTGATTTTAGCACTAATGAAGATATAGAATGGAATTTGAAAGGTATTGAGCCTTTGTTGGGAAATATAAGAAAATAAATTATTCTTATAGGAGGAAATTATGAAGAAGTATATAAGAAAACTAAGGAAGCCATAGTTAGTTATAATACTCCTATTCCAAAAGCCACTAAAGAAAGTGTGCAACCATAAAGTGCAAGCCCTATGTATGTTGAGGCCATAACACCTACTAAAGATGAAGAAGAGGTTGAGGAATCTCAAAAAATTAAATCACCTCCACATATAGTTATGATGCAGGGGCATTTGAGGTTCCTAAGGAGTCAAGCATTTTTATGGAAAGCTAGAGGTTTTCAATCATCTCTATGGTGTTTTTCTATTGGAGGCTTTACTGAATGAGCTTGGTGGATAAGCATGGTGCTTAGTTGAAGAAGGAGTTGTGCTTGGTTGATACTAGATGTGGTGTTTATCGAGTATCTAGGTCATCAAAGGGGCTTGGTCATTGTTGGAGCTTAGCATCTTCTATACCTCAACATCTTCTACTTGCTTGAGATGTATTGGTTACTCAACATGTGTTGGTTTCTTGATAGATATTGTGTTTGGTATGCACTAGTTTCTCGACATGCACTAGGAGTCCAACATGTATTGGGAGCTTAGCATGCACTAGGAGTTCAACATGCACTAGGAGGTTAGTAATGCCTATAGTTTGGCTAATGCTTAGTTTGGTTTCTCTGACACTTGGTCTAGTCTTGGTTCTTGTAGGTGCCAAGTTGTTAGTGAGAAAAATTTTGGTATTTAATTCATGTTTTATCCAACTTTGGGTATTTAATTTGTAGTGTATCTAACTTGTGGCTCAACATATATTTAATGTAAGGGATTTAATTTAATTTATAATGAATTGGGAAGACTTGTGGCTTAGTTGGGTATAAGTAGGGGGTCTTGTGGAGTCTTTAGAGAGATTGATTGATTCATGTAGAGGAGTGGATCATGAGTTTAGCATGGAGTAGCTAAAGGGAAAGTTTTCCTAAGTTTGTGGACAGAGCACTAAATGTGGGGCATCTTACAATAGGATTGTGGTAGAGTTGTGAGTTTGTGAGTAGGGCTAGTAATTTAGGCTTTAGAACCAAAGGATTTCTTCATAGATCTAAGGGTGTAAGTGTGGATTCTTCTTAGCATTCTTATCTAGTTATAGATCTAGAATAGCTAGGGTTTGGATTGGATCTTGAGGGATCCCTCAGAACTATTAAGTTTACTTTGTATTTGGCCATAACTAGGAAGGCCTTATAGCCTGACAAATTGCATGTAATCAATTGTTTTATAAATAAAAAGTTGTGACTTGGTATCATATCTTTCTTTGTTGTTGTATTTCCATAGTGTGGTTATATTATAGGGTCTATGACATTTCCTTTGGGGATTCTCCTCCCTTGTACTCCATTAGGTGGTATCAGAGAAAAGGTGTTTTTGAGTGTATAGATTGATTGTTAGAGTTGAGGTATTTTGCACCAAGACTTGGGTTGAGAGAATTTGATCTAAGAAGATCTTGATTTGGTAGTGGATTGTTCCATTTGGAGTCTTAGATCTCTTGGTTGTGAGGTGGCAGATCATGATTCTAACTTGAGGGCTTGCAGATGGATTAGTGGATGTAAAGATGGAAGATTAATCTAGTTGAAGCATGATCATAAACAATTTGTGTATTATAGATCTATGTTCCTAGACTTTTGATTTGGTTCTCGATTGTTCATGTGAGGTGGTAGGTTATGATCTGACTTACAAACAATTATGCTTTGTCATAAGGTGTGTGGGAAGGTTTATTATAGATGGTTTGTGAAGATCTTGAGAGATGGCTCTGAAAGGATTGGACCCTAGAATGATTATGAATCTTTGTGATGTGGTGGAGAGGAGGATTTGTGAGATATATTCTTAGTTTGAAGCTAGTCTGGCTGATCAATCTAAGGAGGTGTCTACTTAGTTTGTAGCTAGTTTGGCTGATCAAGTTAAGGATGAGATGAGGAAGGTATTTTGCAGATGTTTGTAGAGTTTGAGTCTAGGTGGTTAGAAGACTTGTTCAAGAGACAAGATGGCATAGCAAGGCCATGATGGAAGAGGTTGGTTTTGTTTATCAATTGGTGGAGTTCAATACAAAACCTATAGAGCAACTGGAGGCTATTATTGAGGACATTCCTAACCTTGTTTATGCTAAGATTTAGATTGGTTTTCATGAACATTCAATTGGGTCTAACATAGAGATTGTAGAGCACTTGGTCATGGATGATCTGGTTGTTGTTGTTGGTGAGTAGTGTGTTGCAAAGAATCTTGTTGTGAGCAATGAGATCACAAGTGTCATGAGTTTGGAATGTGTTGATGGAGATCTACATTATTGCTGATGTGGAGTTTGTTGGGTCTGGTGTAGATTCACTAGTTGCTAATGTGAATGAGATTTTCTTATTGAAGCATTATGTTTAGTTTGTTCCTAGGAGTGAGCATGTTGATTAGGTGGTTAAGATTTTGATGTTTGAAAAAATGATGTAGGTGCGGATGATTTGCATGTTGATTTTCTTTTCCCTATTGGAATCGAATTCTTTGGTGAAGATGAAGATGATTGTAGATTTTTCATTGGGCATCAAAATGTGGGACACACTTTTCTTTGTACCCCAGGAGTCTAATGCATGGGAATCTGAGGTTCCTAAGGATTTAAGATTTTTTATGGAAAGATGGAAGTGATCAGTCATTTCTACAGTGCTTTTTAGTTGGAGGCTTGATTAAATGCACTTGGTGGATAAGCTTGGTGCTCGATCGAAGGAGTGGTGCTCATTCACTACTAGATGTGGTGTTGCCTGACATGCTCGGTCATTAAATGGTGCTCGATCAATGTTGGAGCTTGGTGTCTTTTTTATCTTGGCATCTTCTATGTGCTCAACACGTGTTTTTTTCTTAGTAGATACTATGCTCAACATCTACTAGGTACTCAACATGCACTAAGATCTCGACATGTACTGGGAGCTTAACATGAACTAGGAGATTGACATGCACTAGGATTTGGACGATGCTTTTTGGTTTGACAGATGCTTGGCTTGGTTTCTCTAATTCTTGGTATGGTCTTGGTATTTAATTCATGTTGTAGCTGACTTTGGGTATTTTATTTGTATTATAGATGACTTGTGGCTCAACATATATTTAGCGTAAGGGATTTAATTTACTTTTTAATGAATTAGGATGACTCATGGATTAGCTGGGTATAAGTAGGGTGTCTTGTAGAGTCTTTAAAGAGATTGATTAATTTATTCAGATGAGTGGATCCTAAGTTTAGAATGGATTAGTTGAAGTGTGAGTTTTATTGATTCTATGGATAGAGCGTTAAATATGAGGCAATTTATATAAGGATTGTGGTAGAGTTGTGAGTTTGTGAATGGAGCTAGTAACTAAGGCTTGAGAAATAGAGGATTTCTTGGTAGACCTAAGGGTACAAGTGTGGATTCTTCTTGGTATTTTATCTACTTGTGGATCTAGACTAGCTAGGGTTTGGATTGGATATTGACAGATCTTGTAGAACTATTACTTGCTTTGTAATTGGTTGTAACCGAGAAGGCCTTACAGCTTGACACATTACTTGTAATTAATTATTTTATAAATAAAGAGTTGTGATTTGGTATAAGATATTTTTTTGTTGTTGTGTTCTTATTGTGTGGTTATTTTTTGGGGGCTAAGACATCTCCTTTGGGGATTCTCTTGCCTTGCACTGCATCAAGTTATTTGTACTTAATCCATGCAAGTGGATAATACTTACATAACTCTAGATGCTAAAGAGAATCCTTTTGCAAAATGCAGGACCAACATTATTGGAAATATTACTACTTACTCTAACTAAGGTGAAAAGGATGAAAGCATAGAAAAGAAGAAGATAGAGAAAGAGAAAATAAGGAAGGAAGACAAGAGAAAAGAAGAAGAAAGAAGGAAAGAGAAAGAAAGGAAGAAAGTTAAAGATGAGAAAAGAATAGAAGAGTAGGAAAATAAATCTGAGGAAGAAAGTGTTGATGTTTTTCAACTACTAAGCAAGAAAATGCTCAATACCAAGATAATGAAAGCACAAATAATCTAAGGATCAACTAATTCCTATAAAAAATTCAATGTGTTCCTTATTTGGACCCAAATGCAACAAAATCAAGATAGATTTCCTATGCTTTAGGCTCTGTAGAACCAAGGTGGGTATACCCGAGGGATGGTCCAAATGAATACTACTGAGGTAGAATCTCTTAGTTTCATTCTGATTCTCATCTCCTACCTCTGACATATACATGATTTGTTAATTCAATGACACCTTAAGATAATACACATCCCTTATAAGAATATTTGGTCACAAATCTTCTTAGATTTGCAAATATTTCTAGCAATAGTAGCTAACTAAGGCTTAGAGATCAACTACAAACAAGTACTGACCAACATTGATAATTCTTTTGTATAGTAAATTAAAACTAATTTTTAATTTGAGTTTGATGATTTCCTATGATTTCTTCATGTATAGATTGAATTTAATAGATCAATGTCTCATCCATTGGGATTTAGAGTCCATTCTATTCATAGATTTGATTGATTGCTTTACAATCAACATTATCAACAATTCTTGCTGAAAATTGTACTTACAGACATCCTTCCTATTACCATGTAAACCCTATCAATACCACTAAAGAATTTACTTAATTCATTTAATTAATAGCAATGGTGAATTGATATAAAATTCAATTCAATTGCATTCAACTGGACAAGCTTTTCTTATACAACTTCAAAATAACTAGGTAAAAGAAATGGAGACAAGATTCAGCTAGAAAAGATGTGGTGATAGTTCATCTTTGTATTAATTTCATTTTAAAAACAATTGTATAAAATTGAACAAGACTTAGAATAACTCAAGACCAAACATCTAAATCCTAGAAAATTTATGTATTCTCATAAATCTATAGAGAAAACATATCGCAAGGTATTCATCAAAAGGCTGGACCAAACATACATAGTAAAGATTTTAAAAGACAACAATTCAGACCCTTTCTTTATCCTTAGAATCTCACTTATATACTGTGAGATGCAACAAGCTTCAGGTATCGAGAATTGACAGCTGTCAAAAGATATTTACATTTTAAAAATGTCACAAAAGAAAAAACTGTGGGTAATATAAAAACTTTTATATCAAAACATTCTTTTGGTTGGTCCACTTTCTATTACATCTTCAAAGGCAATGACTTCAATGGTTTGCTCTTCTGCTATTCTGATTCCTTAGAATATGCAGCCACCAAACTTGTTAATGATGTGTCATGATCTGGTGCTCATAGGTTGACCTCAATTCAAGGATATTTACCATCTTCATCATGAATTGTTAAGGTAATAGTTATATATAGGTTTGTTTTTACTACACAATTAACCTAACCCACAGTAATTTCCACCTTAGATGGATATCCTTCTTTAACTTCTTCCTTCCTCTAATCTTCTGAAGGTGCATCAACAATCTAAATATCATCTTGATCCATCTCATCATTATCATTCTCAACCTCTTCCCACTACTCATCAAAAAAAAATTTGCCATCCACTTGTCAAAAAATGTGTCATCTGGCCAGTTAAAAGAAATATATCATTTTGCTTCTCTATTACAAATTTAGCATCCTTATCAATGTTAACAAATTCTTGTTTCAAAGAATCAAAGAATAATTGGACCTTCACCAAATCCTCCATTGTGGCTATCCACCATGCATGTTCTTTCTCATTAATGACTCTATTTATTCTTAAACAAAATAAATCATCTAAATCTTTGGCCTATTCATATTTATTCTTTAGTTTATTTTTCTTATCAAAAGAAAATGGGAACAAGTCAAATTTTTCACTTTTGTACTTATTCAAGTAACTAATAATCCTC
Source organism: Cupressus sempervirens (assembly GCA_028749045.1). Taxonomy (NCBI): domain Eukaryota; kingdom Viridiplantae; phylum Streptophyta; class Pinopsida; order Cupressales; family Cupressaceae; genus Cupressus; species Cupressus sempervirens. Next base: position 705,357,540 of record CM053792.1, read on the forward strand.
CTTTGCAACCCAACTCTTCTGTCATTAAATTCTATAAGATCATTATTTATATCATAAGTTTTTTCTATGAGGTCATGTGGAAGTTTTATGATAGAATATCATAGAAATGTGAACTCTTTTCTCCTTTTATTCCACTTATTGACAATGGGTTTTATAGTCTCTTCATTTTCTTTTATCTCTTCCCATATGCTTAGTACCCTTTCTAATTAATCATAGAACAATGGCCATTCAATGTTGTCAACCAGATACATGAGAGCCTTTCTCAATTTATCTTCATATTGCACATTCAACTCTACATTTGGTGTCCACAATTTTCTCTTTTCCTCTTCAAAATCCTCAGTTGTATAATATTGTGGCCTCTGTGGAGTATCAAGAATTTCAATGAGGGGAGTGGATTTAAAAGACTCCACTGGTGGGCAAGGGTATGTGATCCTTTCCTAGAAGACTATCCCCTCATCTTATTTTCAAATTTAATTCTTTTCTAAACTTCTTTATTGTAAGCCTCAAAAAATTTCTCATACTTAGCTTGTAATTCTACCCTTTCATAATCATCTCATTTTGTAGTGGCCAAAGCCAAATGAGATGTACCAAAATTCAAATGTGTAGCCTCCACACAGGTAGTATTTACCACTCTCTTTACAATTACATTTCCCATTAATCTAGTGTTATCTAACTATGATGAGATATTCTTGGATCCTTTCCTTAATGACCAAATGACTAAGGCAACCTAGTCTTCAATGAAGGTAGCACCTTTCATTTCTTTCTTATTTTGGTCCTATATGTTTAATTTATTAGAAACAAAATTAAAAACTAGAGAATCTATTATATCCCAATTGGGTAGCAATAGAATATTAGATGCTTTCACCATTTGTCTCCCCTCTTTAGGGATTATATTTTGGAATTCTTGCATCATTTCTTCCTTTACTTGATCCTACATGGTTACCTCCTCCATTTCTAGATACTCTATTCTTAACTTATTAAATTTTTCCTCATATTTTCCTATATACTTTCTCTCCATTCAAATTAGTAGAAGGCTCTTGTTCTAAAAAAACTATCATTAGACCAAAATTCATGACTAGCCTATTCAATTATAGGATCTAATTCTCTTCCTTTGTAATCTGCCTCTATCAAATCAAGACTTGGCATCAGAGGCTCTTGAAGATATCCCTCATCTAGCTCTACCTAGGTAATAAAAACTCCCCCTTGGGACCCCATTTTTTCAACTTTCTCTCTAGTGAGCTACTCCTCTCCAATCTGCAAAGGGGATTGGGTAAGTGAATATTCCTCAATGTAAGGACCTTGTTCTTTCATTATTTTTTGCCTCTTAGGAGAGGGCTCATCAGTTCTTTCTTCTAAGACAACACTACTGGATTCTATTATCTTTTTACCTTTATCCATAATGGTCTTCTTATTTTGGATTACATTATAGCCAGCCCTTTTTTGGACAACCAATTGTCCTACTCCAATATTGGGAGCGAATATCAGCCTTTTCATAACCTCTCTGGCTTTATTAGGATAGGTGTTAATGAAGAATTGTTTCTTCTCATTCATTGTCTCCATTATCTTAGGAAAATTTATCATAAGTTTATTTATTTTGTCTCCCTCTATTACTGCATAACCAAGAGGCTTACAATCTTTGTGAAAATAATGAATGAATTTCAAAACTCTTGAAAAGACTCTCCAGTTTTCTTTATTGGTCTCCTACTCTTGTAAAGAGAGCTCATTCCTTGTTATATCCTTATGGTAATAGGTCTCATGTTTTATGGAACCAATCTTAGCCCTATGTCTAAAATCCAAATCATAGAATCCCTCAATGTCACAAAAATGGAGATGAGATACAACCATCTTATACTAGTCTAATAATTTATATAAAAATAACCAACCACCTTTTGTAATTACAAAATGGTTGGTTACAATAAAAGTTGGGAAAATTGAGCCTCTTTTTCTTTTTACGAAATAATTTTCCACCAATCCTCCTAGCTACCATAGTATCTCAACTATCCCCACTTTTATAGGCACCTAGTAGGGCAATACATGTGGAGTCCCTTTGAAACCATAAGCTCTAAACATAGTTGAAACAAGGTATGGTATAATATCTCCCCAATTGTGTGATACTTTTAAACTAGTGGGGTTCTCTATAGGTATAATAAATTTTATTAATGCCTTAGGGATTCTAGGATTGTCCATTAATAAGAGGCATCTTAACCTTGAGGCAAAGTACCTATCAAACCTGAAAAGACTTGCCTTTTCTACATCCCAGGTCATATTTGCACTCCACAACTGAACTAGTAGAGATTCTTGCTCCTATTCTCTGTTCAAATCCATTTCTTTCCCAAAATATGTCACACCTTTAAACAAGAAGATGTGCACCAACAATGAGTAGTGAACAAAAGTTTTTTCTACCTTGCCTTTGGAAATTCCAACCAAGCCTATATGGATTTCTTTTGCTAAATAGGAGGTGAAATAAAAAAGAATGTCAACACAAAAAGAAGAAATCTAAACCATCATATACATAAAACTTATAAGCATAGAATTCTACTCATCCTTGCCATAAACCCCTCATAGAGTCCTATATATCTCCACAGCCTAGGAAGTGAAGTATTCCTTTTTAAAAGGTTACCTAGAAGATTCTGTGATAACTGGTAAGTTCCCAATTGTGCCTATGTGTGCCCTTAATGCACCCTGTTTGATCTTATCTCTCTTAGATAAATATTCTTTTTCTAACTCTTGTAGTTTAATAGGTGTATAATAATATGATAGTGGATCAAGACCAAAAAATTCTTGAATTTCCTCAGGGCTTATGGTGATGAGACATTCACCATCCAACCTTCTCACTACTCTGATTGCTAGGTAATAATTTTTAGCAATGAACTCTAATTGGTCATAATCCATGAAAACACTAGGGACCACTAGTTTTCCCAACTTAAAGTTATAGACATTCCTATGAGGGACAAATAACTTCATTTCTCAAAACCATTTTTTGAAAAGAACGAGCCCTGTTTCAGAAGTTTTAGCATCCCTAACCCAATTTCCCTTGTCATACAATCCATCAAAAATTTTGAGCCTAGGGTTTAGAGTGGTTAATTTCTTTACTTAAGTAGATTCATTTATGGACTCAGGTAATAATTCAAGGAGGTCATCATGTATGTTTCTAGAAAAATAATCAACCTGACCCAAGAAAACTTTCTTTGGAGGCATGGCGATTAAAATTGCAGAATACTAGAAAGCTTAGTCTATAATGGATTGAGAAACTTACATGCTCTTCACCATCTTACAATTGTAATTCTGGAACACACCATGATTACTAAATTTTCTTCACATTTTAGTCACCAAGCACAAGTTCTCAATAACTTTGAGCTCTTTGGAGGCCCAAAGATTTGTACAATATACTTTGTTCTTGATTCACACAAGGAGCTTTCAATTTTCATATATGAGCTATAAGGATAACAAAGTGGAACCACCTTCTATTTTTAAAAATATGCCATTGATTTTCAAAAAGTCTAATGATCCAAGAATATAAAAAAAGATGACTCATCTTCTACTTGCCAAACTGGAAGTCAATCCAATAAAATTTCTTTGTGCAAGCCTTTTTGTTACTATTGGCAACTTGGACTCGACCCACTAGCACTTATGGACACATGTTGCCTTTTAACTATGCATAAATAGTGAGAAATTTCTATACGTGACATAGCAACCATCATCAATTCATTATAATCTAACAACATTTATTTGATCATTTTTTTAATGTGACTATGGTGGGTCCCTCCATCTCTCCCTTTGGTCACTATGTCACTACCATTAAACAACAAGTAGTTTCTCATAATGACTTAGCACCTACCATTGATGTGAATGTGATATCATAGTGTGGAATCTATTATTACCTTATTTCAACTATGGTGGGCCCATTCATTCCTTTCCTTGGTTACCATGTCACATAGAATAAACATCATGCAACTCTAGATGGTGAATTGGCGATAGCCATTGATGAGACTTTGATCTGATGATCCAAAATTTTTGCCTACCCTTTTCTTCAGTTCTTTTCCATATAATATGTGATTTGGAAATACTTTGACATGCTGGAAAGTTATATATAATATTCTAATTGCTTTCACAACACAATAAAATCAAGTCTTTCCATGTATTGACTTTTTTAGTAAGGCACTATGTCGCTATCATTGGAATTCATGCATTTTCTGGTTGTGACATAGCGACATCCTAGGCTTTGAAAAATATAGCACAAGAAAACACATGAGATCTTAATTATTGCCAATGTGTCATAATGACCACATGCTGAAAGAAAATATTCTAGGACCTGTCATTCAATATAATTATCATTCTATTCCATGTTTTCTAGCAAGGCACTATGTCGCTATCGATAGGATTGCTTGATTTTTTGGTCGTGACAAAGTGACCTCCTTAAAGTGTTAAGAAACTCTAGTGCATACAACCTCATTAAGAACAAAAAAAACTTCACAGCACACATCCATTTGTTAATTCCATGCCTTTTGACTTTTAGGCAAGGTGTTATGTTGCTACTGGCAGGATTCATAGATTTTTTGCTTGTGACATAGTGACCTCTCAAACTTTGCCAAAAATGGTGATGGAAAACATAGCACTTTCCAACTAATCCATTTCTCTGGTACAAACATTTCTAACATTAGTATGTTTGTTAAGAACATTGAAATAATGAAAAATTGGCACCTATTTTTTAGTTTCATTCATCATCTTTACATTTCGTGATGGTTGCCATGTTGCATATGATACAATACTTGCAACTTCACTATGCAACATGGTGACCATCATAGATCTAGAAGAGATCTGATGTTAGGAAAACTTTTAGGAAGAGGGGACTAGAAAGATAGAAATTTAAAAGCTCTCCCAAAAGAATATTCCATTTTCAAATCAAATTTGCCTGCCAAGCCCCTTTTCTTAAAAGATAACATATGACTTAACAACTTTTCTTGGGGAATAATAATGTTTAATAAGGTTTTACCTAGGTTACTTTTTATAAAACTTGCACAAAGAAAACCATAACCTATAGGATACAAATTTATCTGACTCTTTATTTTTTGCAAAAAATTAGACCATCAGAAAGAATGAAAGAAAAAGAGAAGGAGAAGAGTCAAGAGGAAGAGAAGAAATGTATTGAACTAAGAGTAGTTACACCCATTCTAGGAGCTATCCTAGTAGTACTAACAGCTACTGTATGGGTTATAGTACTTGATGAGGATGATGACCAAAAAGGTTTGATGACCTCCTTAAGCAAGTTACTTGAGAAGAACAAGTCTATCAAGATCTTAGAAAGAACATTAGTAGAAGTTCTGGAAAGAATGCAAAAGATAGTGAAGATCACTGTTACAAAACTAGATATTTAGAGGATGGAAAAAGAGATGATGAGATCTTTTGATGCATAATTCACCACTTTGTTTGATATTTCCTTAGTGCAAGCTCAGACTAAGTATGACGCATCATTTTTTGACATAGTATGCACTAATGTTATGAATGATTTGTAGACCTTAAATATTTTCATAAAGGAGTTGAGGAAGAGCTTAGATGAAGAGAAGAAATTATACAGATGATGTGCATTGTCATATAATTACTTGTTAGATTTTTATGTATAGATCAAAGGTATAACAAGTGAACTTCAAACACTCACAATTAGATTACAAAAACCTAGAACAAGTATTGAAGGCATTGAAGCTAAAATGTAGATAGTTCACAATGCTATTGGAGACATTGAAGTTGAAAAGGAGAATATAATAAAGAGATTCTTTGTTCTTAGAGAATATTTATCTCCTAAAGTTATCATTTTGTAGAAGTAATTATAGGAGTGTCTTGTAGCTAAGGCATCCTATGAAAATTTTTCTTGTACTGACTTTAGTGCAGATGAAGTTGCATCTTATACACTTTGTGCACTTATCAGTATATTTGATACAATTAAAGAAAACTAGATTAAGCATCTTTATAGGCTAAAAATTGGTTTTACAAAATGTATATCAAGAATTTCATGTTCATCAAAGCAAGGTAACAAAATATTGTCATATTATTTTGATTCCTTTGTCATGATGTCAAAGGGGAAGAAGAATGTAAAGGAAAATTGCATAGAAGATGCATATACATGTAAGGGGCAGATTAGCTATGTATATAGGAAATCATTGTAAAGGAGTGATAAGGAATGTAATGATACATCAAGACATGAATAAAATGTTCAATTTTTGAAGGCTAGCTTTGAGTAATTACTTTTTTTGTATTTATTATTGTTTTGTATGAAATCATTTTGGAACTTAGCCAATTTTCCCAAATGTTTCCATTAATTTCAAAGGGGGATATTTTTGGAAATATGGATAAGTAGATTTGTAAGTATTGTCATTTATGAAAACAAACATATTTTGGTGTTTCATTATGAAATCAATGTTAGAAAATTGTCTAAGTATTGGACAATATGTAGTAGCACAGAAAGAGATTTGGCAAGTATGGATGATAGAGTTTGAGTGAGCTCATGTGTAGTTAAGGACTAATAGAAGACAATTTAATGATGGCATATGTCAATGCATAGATTTGTATGAACAACACAATGACAATTATAGAGAAATTACCAGTACATGTAATTAAGAGAACATAATAAAGCACAACAATATAATTGATTGTATGACCTAAGGAATTATTTTATTATCAAAATAAATACTTATCTATAATGGGCTGACATATTGATGTAGAGGTAAGGGTGGTGGATGGATGGCCCAACTATAAACTCATTAACTTGTGAAGATTAACTAGTATTCCCAAACCCTCTACAAGGCAAAAGAGTGCTTAAATGACTCCAATACCTCCTAGATGGATAGGATGACTAACTTAGACCAAAAAAAGATGAATTTAAACATTTTAAATACTATTTTGGTTATGAAGTAGTACAAAACACCTAAATCATCTCAAAAAACCTTCTAGGCCTAGTTGCCCCAATTAGGCCTCCAACAATAAAGAATCTTGATTTCGTCTCAAATTTCCCAAAACATAAGTATAACTATATAGCTTTTCAAATACCCATTTAGCCATATTTCAACATATCAAAATATTTCCTAGGGTTTTTTTGGACCATATCATACTATTTCTATACTATGGCTCTAAAATGTGAGCAATTTAACAAAGGAACTATAAGTTATATGTACTCCCTAGACTCCTCACTCTAGAGAGTATCTTCTTAGGTCATGAATGTAACAAATCTAAGAGGAATTAGTCTCAAAGTTTCTACAACACCAAAAGCCCCAAATTGCTCCCCCAAACCCTCTCAAACTAGAGTTTTCTAATGAAATGTTGTCCCCACACTTCTATGATCAAACAAGGGTGGATTCACCTTGTATAGGGTGTCTCTAGACATCTCAAATCACAAAGCTTCTCCCTCCATCAGATAGATTCTCTACTGCTGCTCCATATCTACATCTCCATTCACCATTAATACTTCCTTCTTGGGTGATCACCATCAAACAAACTCTCATCTACACATGTTAGTGTTAAAATATCATTGTACAAGTCAAGGATGAGTCATTCTACAAGAATAAATAAAATTGTTCATGGAATTATCATCCAATCATAAATTCTTTGTCAAAAACTAATATAAAGGGCACTACCCCTAATGTTGTCAACACAAATTTGCAAGATCAGAGATCAACAAGTGACTTCAAAACATTTAAAATGGATCTACATAGATTAAAATATCTATCAAAGATAATAACATCACTTGATCACATAACTAAATAGAAAATCTCAAGATCGCATTAGCAAAATGGAGTTTTATTGATCTTTTCTGCATTCCAGGTCATATCTGCACTCCACAACTGAACTAGCAAAGCTTCTCCCTCTTTTTCTTTATTCAAATCCATTTCTTTCCCAAAATATGTCACACCTTTAAACAAGAACATGTGCATCAACAATAAGTAGTGACCAAAAGTTTTTTTCTACCTTGTCTTTTGGCAATTCCAACCAAGCGTATATGGATTTCTTTTGCTAAATAGGAGAAAAAATAAAAAAGAATGTAAAAAAAAAAATAAGAAATTTGGTCCATCATAAACATAAAACTTATAGGCATAAAATTCAACTCATCCTCATCAAAAACTCTGCATAGAGTCCTATATATCTCCACATCTTGGGAAGTGAAGTATTCCATTTTATAAGGTTCCCTAGTAGATGTTGTGATCATTGCTAAGTTCCCAATTGTGCCTATGTATGCACCCTATCTGGTCTTATCCCTCTTAGATAAATATTATTTTTCTATTTTTGTAGGTCAATAGGGATATGATAATCTGACAGTGGCTCAAGACCAAAAGCTTCTAAAATTTCCTCAAGGCTTATGGTGATGAGACATTCACCATCCAACCTTCTCACTACTCTAATTACTAGGTCATAATTTTTAGCAATGACCACTAATAGGTCATAATCCATGAAAACACTAGGGACCACTAGTTTTCCTAGGTCAAAGTTCTAGATATTCCCATGAGGGGCAAATCACTTCCTTTCTAAGAACCATTTTTTGAAAAGAACAAGTCCTATTTGAGAAGTTTTAGCATCCCTAACCCAATTTCCCTTGTCATACAATCCATCAGCAATTTTGAGCCTAGGGTTTAGAGTGGTTAATTTCTTTACTTGAGCAGATTCATTTGTGGACTCAAGTAACAATCCAAGGAGGTGATCACGTATGTTTCTAGACAAATAATCAACTTGACCTGAGAAAACTTTATTTTGAGGCATGGTGATTAAAATTGTAGAATACCAAAAAGCTTAGTCTACAATGAACTGAGAAATTTACTTGCTCTTCACCGTCTTACAATTGTAATTCTACAACACACCATGATTACTAAAATTTCTTTGCATTTTAGTCACTAAGCACAAGTTCTCAATAACTTTGAGCTCTTTGGAGGCCTGAAGATTTGTTCATGTATGAAGACAAAAGAAAGATTTCTACAATATACTATGTTCTTGGTTCACATGAGGAGCTCTCAATTTTCATAAATGAGCTATAAGGAGAATAGAGTGGCACCACCTTCTATTTTTAAAAATACATGATTGATTTTCAAAAAAATGAAGACCCAGGAATAAAATTAAAAGATGACACATCTTCTACTTGCCACACTAGAAGTTAATCCAATAAAATTTCTTTGCATAAGCCTTTTTGTTACTGTTGGCAACTTGGACTGGACCCACTAGCACTTATGGACATGTGTCACCTTTTCGCTATGTTGCCATGCATAAATAGTGAGAAATTTCCATACATGACATAGCAACCATGATTGATTCATTGTAATTTGATGACATGCATTTGATCACTTTTTTAACATGACTGTGGTGGGTCCCTCCATCTCTCCTTTTGGTCGGTATGTCACTACTATTAAAAAATAAGCAGTTTCTCATAACGACTTAGTGCCTACCATCGATGCAAATATGATCTAATAGTGTGGAATCTATTATAACCTTATTTCAACTATGGTGGGACCATTTTTTCCTTCCCTTGGTCACTATGTCACATAGAATAAACATTGTGCAACTCTTGATGGTGACTTGGTGTCAACCATTGATGAGACTTTGATCTAACAATCCAAAATTCTCACTTGCCCTTTTCTTGAGTGCTTTTCCATGTCAAATGTGATTTGACAATACTTTGACATGTTGGAAACTTATATATAATATTTTAATCCCTTTTACAACACAATAAAATTTAGTCCTACCTTGTATTGACTTTTCTGATAAGGTGCTATGTTTCTACTAGTGGAATTCACGCATTTTCTAGTCGTGACATAGCAACCTCCCAAGCTTTGAAAAATATGACACAATAAAATAAAAATGTTCTTAATTATTTCCAATGTGTCATAATGACCATGTGTTGACTATAAAGCTTTTGGGACCCACTATTCAATATAACTATCGCTGCATTCCATGTTTTCTAGAAACTTGCTATGTCACTACTAGTAGGATTGCTTGATTTTCTAGTCATGACATAGCGACCTCCTTAAAATTTTAAGAAACTCTAATGACAAGAAATATAACATGCTTCCACTATCATTATTGCAATTAATTCTTCTAACGATGCATCATTAGCATGCAACCTCATTAAGAATAGAAAAAACTTTACGAGAGCCATCCATTTGTTAATTTCATGCCTTTTGATTTTCAAGCAAGGCATTATGTCACTATCAGAAAGATTCATACATTTTTTGGTCATGAAATACAAACCTCTTAGACTTTTCCAAAATTGGTGATGGAAAACTGAGTGCTTTCCAGTTAATCCATTTCTCTGGTACTAGCATTTCTGACATTAGTTTGTCTATTGAGAACTTTGAAATAATGAAAAATTGGCACCCATTTTTCAGTTTCCATCACCATCTTTACATTTTTTGATGGTTGCCATGTTGTATATGATATAATACTTGCAACTTCACTATGTGACATGATGACCACCAAAGATCTAGAAGAGATTTGACAGTAGGAAAAATTTGGGGAAGAGGGGACTAAAAGGAGAGAAATTTAAAAAGGTCTCCCAAAAGAATATTCCATTTTCAAATCTGATTCACCTGCCAAGCCCCTTTTCTTAAAAGATAACATATGACTTAACAACTTTTCTTGGGGTGTAATAATGTTTAATAAGGTTTCACCTAGGTTTCTTTTTATAAAACTCACAAACCAAACCCTAACCTACATGATACAAATTTATCTGACTCTTTATTTTTTGTAAAAAATTAGATCATCAGTGGGTCTATCTAGGGATGATAAACTGCTTGTGTTTATGCAAGAAACTTGAATATTTGGTAGATCAAACCACAAACTTGACAAAGAATGCAAACAAATTCTGAGAGAGCAAACACACTAGAAAAAGAATATACAAGAACTATACATAGACACAAAGGATAAATAAATATACAAAAAACCCTAAAAACTACTGTTGATGGAGAAAACAAGTGTTTTAGCAAAAATACCTCTTTAAGAACTATCCAGGAACTGGCAGCTCAATAATGTTACCTAATAGATCCTTCAGCAAATAAGAATCCTCTCCCCATGAGGCTTCAATTAGATAAGGACCCAACCATATAGGGTCAAATTTAACATGTTTCCCCTTATCTTCAATCCTGGCATTCCACATGAGGACTAGATCTTCAAGTTGAAATTTCTTTCTCATTGTTCTTCTATCATATAGTGTCTTAACTTGTAGTTGCAACTTGTAATTCCTAGTAGATGCTTCTTTTCTGGTTTCAGCTAGTCCTACCAATTCATCCATTCTTTCTTGCATATCATCAGTGATGTCTTCATCATACACTTGGATGTAACTATACAATCCCATTAAATTGTTTTGTGGCATTCTTTCCTAGATCCCATAGACAATATCAAAGGGTACAACTCCTATAGCATTTTTCATAGTCACCATATCAGCCCATATTGCTAATTTCAATTTACAATCCCAGGCTTTATTATTATGATGCAATATTCTCTTTATTATGTTCAACAAACTTTTATTTGTAGACTCAACTTGTCCATTCCCTTGTAAATGATAGGGAGAAGATGTTGATCTTGTAATTCCATATTTATCACAAAATTTTATGAATTCCTTAGATCTAAAGCACATTGCATTATTTTTCACAATCCTCTGAGGGCAACCAAATCTAGAAATAATGTTATTTAGCAAAAAATTGTTGACAATCTTGCTAGTTGCATTTCTTGTAGGAATTGCCTCCACCCATTTTGTGAAGTAATTAGTTGTGACCAATATCCATGAATTACCAATGCTAAATTTGGGAGAAATCTCACCTATAAATCCATTCCCCATTACTAGAATCATGCTTGACCTTCCACTAGTTTTAATGGCATGTTTCCTAAAAAATTCAACTTACCTGCAAACCTCTAATAGGAATCACACTTTCTGATCATCAACTGAGCATCTTTGAAGAGAGAATCCCACCAAAACCTAGTTCTCATTACTTTATGTGTAGTGGTCTTGGCCATATAAGGTACTCCATAGATTCTAGAATGCATTTCCTTCAAGATTTCTTTTAATTTTTCTTGATCAACACATTTTAGTAGTACTCCTTCAAATTTTCTCCACCATAAGTCATTCTGGACAATAATATACCTAATGGATTGTAACTTAGTACTCCTTTTTTCATTCCCAGTCAAATGGGAAGGGGCTTCCATATGATGTAGATAATAAATAAGATTAATATACCATTCATAATTGTCCATGTCACATAAGCTTGATCTTAAATCATCTATCACTAGATTGATCTGATTAGCATCTAAGTTGGATTGAGCCATAAGCTTAGCTAATCCTTGACCTCTTATCAATTTTTTGATCTAAATTTCAATGTTAAATTCTTGGATACCATTGATCCATCTGCATCTCTTGCCTAATACCTCTTGCTGAGAAAAGATGTCCTTGATAGCTACATTATGTACAAATACAATGGAAATGGCACCTACCAAATAACATCTAAAAGCCTTAACAACCTTCACCAATGCATATGCTTGCTTCTCATTTATATCATATTTCAATTTAGTAGGTTATAATGATTTATTGAAGAAAGCAATAGGTTGTTCAAATCCTTCTTCATTCTTCTATAACAAGATTGTAGCTACAATATGTAAAGATACAAAAGAGAATATGTGCATTGGTTTTGTGTAGTCTAGAGTCCTGAGAACTAGAGCATTCTTTATGGAAATTTTAATATCTTGAAATGCCTAGGAAGGCTTACCATCCTAGTTGATAGTAGCTCCTTCCTTAAGCATTTTTGAAATAGGTTTACTAACTTTATCAAAGTTTGTAACAAACCTGCTCAGAAAATTAACTTGCCCAAAGAAAGTTAATATTCCCTTCACATTTTTTGGCTTAGGCACCTTATCAATGGTTGCCACTCTCTCAGGATATATCTTTACACCATCTTTTGACACTATATGTCCCAGTAATCTTCCTTCTATTACCCCAAATGTGCATTTCTTTGGATTTAAATATTCTCCATATTCCAAGGCTTTAATAAAAATATTCTCTAGGTGTCTACAATGGTCTTGATATACTACCATACACTTATTGATGCAATCATGGAAAGCTACAACTATAGCCCTTTGAAAAGTTGCACCAACATTAATCAACCCAAATGACATTCTCACATACACATAAGCTCCCCATGGAGTTGTAAATGAGTCTTAAATTGTTCATTTTCTTTTACAAGGACCTGATTATATCTTGAAAACCCATCCATCATGGACATTAGCTTAGAACTAGTTACTTGTTGCAACATAGCTTCCATGTTTGGCAACACATAATTATCCTTTAGAGATGCAATATTCAAATTTATAAAATCTAAAAATAATCTTATATCACCATTCTTCTTTTGGATAGGTACCAGATTTGAAACCCAAGTGGAATGCCTAATTGGCTTAATTATCCCTCCATCCCTTAGCTTCATCAAATCCTCTTGAATTTTGGGAGCTAAAGTAGGATTAATTGCTCTCTATTTCTATCTATAAGGTTTTACATTATCTTTCAATGGTATAACATGTTGAAATAAATCTTCTCTATAAGCTTTGATGTTATCATATGACTAGGGAAAAACATGTATGTACTTCCTCAACAAGTCAATAAATGGTTTTCTAATTTTGGTTGAAAAATTCTTGCCAATGTAAAATTTCTTGGGAGCCTCAACAGTACCAATATTTACTTCTTCTAATTCTTGAGGCTTGGAGTCCCTAGTTCTAGGTTTCACTCTATCTTGATTATCAAAAATATTCTCCAAAACCACTAACCCCTTAGGTACCTTATTGGGTTTCAACTGCATAATCTCCAGGCCAAAAATAGTTTCCTTACCATCAATGGTTTCAATTAAATAAATACAATCCATTTCTTCACCATGGTATTTTCCTCACTTAACATGAAGTTCAAAATATCTTTATCATCTTCAAAAACTTGTCAATTTTCAGTTTTGTCAGATATTGAAGGTCTTTTTTGAACTTCTATTTGTGAGATTCCTGCAAATGACATTTCCTTAGGCTTGATTGCCACATTTGCAAGTAAGTCTAACATTTTATTTTGACTTCTATCCCTCCATGAAATACCAAATGTATCAAAAAATTCTATTTGATCCTAGACTATATTTCTATATTGTTTCAACCTTTTATTTTTTGAAGCATAAGTTTCCTTTATCTGTGAGATGACCAATTCAGAATCACCTATGACATGCAACTTTTTGATCCTATGATGGGTGGCAACCTTCAATCCTAATAGTAGGGCTTCATACTTGGCTATATTGTTGGTGTAAGAAAATTTTAGAGTAAATGAATATCTAAAAGTATTCTTATCAGGTGAAACAAAAACTACCCCTACCCTTGAACCTTATTTGGAACTAGCCCCATCAAAGTACATGGTCCATAGAATTGGTGAATCCATGCAACATTCTACTTCATATTCCATTACAGTAGGCAATTTCTCTACTTCTTAAATGATCAATTTTGCCCTAAAAGCATTTACACTAGTGTCCAAAAAGCAAGTTGAATCCTTATCAATGCCTTCTCCTAGAATTGTATTAACCTTTGGTTCTCTATCAACCCTAAATTCCTTATCAACTATATGGAAGGTTGCATAAGACAAATCACATTGCAAGCTACCTCCCATAGCAGCACTCCATTTCCTAGAAAGCAACATCGCATAATGTGAAGGAATGTCAACCACAAGGACTGCCATGGTCAATTCTACCTTAGGGTATGCAACTAGCTTAAATGGTAAAGGATTGATAATACCTATGACTAGAACTTCTCTAGCATCCATATCTTTAGATCTTCCTTACTTGGTATCTACTTTTAGACCTAAAGATTCCATAACTTTGAATGAAATGATGGCATTAGAAGATCTTGAATCTATCATACAATTCTTTAGGGTTTTTTGTTTTATGATCAAAATGAGAAAAAATGGGTCAATATCTTCTATGTATACTACTGATGAATCACCCAAAAACAATTGGGGAATTTGAGATATAATACCACTATCCTCTAGCACCATTGGGGATTGCTGAGTGGTACTTGGTTCAACCACACTACCACTATTTCCTATCCCACCCAACCATGACAAGGCTTTTCTCTTGTGCTCATCAATTTTGAATAATTTAGCAAAGGTACTTTGACAGTAATCTATGACAACATGGATATCATATCAATAGGCTCAGATACAATAGGCTTTACAAGCATACCTGGAGTGGAAGTCCTTTAGGTAGCAAGCACTACAACCTACTTGGCTAAATTAGATCCTGAATTCTTTTCTTGCACTACTACTGTAGGGATATCACTTGTTTTAAATTGCATTTTCTTTTTAGGCTCCCACTTCTTGGCCTTACTATCTTTGGCCTTTGTTGTGTCTTCTTGAGTTTTCTTGCTATCATCCTTCATCTTGTGTAATATCCTTGATGAATATACCAGAAGATTTTTAGTATCATTATTGACTGTTCAATTTCTCAAATTTTAATCACTATGAACTTGAGAAATCATCTCTACAATAATCCTATCAATCTCCTCCTTAGAGGGCATTCTCAAGTTTACATGGCCAACTTTAGAAGATGTAACACATACCTGCTCTTCATCATAACTTTCATTGTCTAAAAAAGCTTGTTGATGATGTAATTGATAAGCAATTCTCTAGTGTTCAATATCATTTTTAGGTTCTTCCAAATCAAAATATATACAATCATCACGCATGCTAACCATATTATAGCTTACATCATCATGGCTTTTTTTTTCTTCATCCTCTCCATCTTGTGCAATTTGATCTGAAGCAAATAATTGACAAATGCACAATAATCTAGAGAGTAGGGTGATTGACATATAACGCACCATGGTACATCATCATTCATATTAATAGAACTTCTTTGTAGAGGATTTGGTGTACCCTTGTCTTTCACATTTTGGAGCTGGCTAGGAACTGGTTTTCCATATTTCCATTGAGTGGTATAAGGATAGTTCTGCAGTCTTGGTTGTGTTGAAATGGTTATTATTCACTAGGACCTTATCACCAACATTTGACTTATGTGTATTGAAATTTTTTGGGTTCATCTTTTTTAACAAGTCCAATACCTGACCTATTGTGGGTTCTTCAGGTTTCTCACCAATAGGAGTTTTATCAACTTCCCTTTTGTTGTTATTCTTGCGATTGAATAGCTTTGGATCATCTCTCCTTCCAAGCTTCCTAGATGATTTTCTATTATTTTCAATATTCACTCCAATCTTATAAGCATTCCTTAAATTTTCAAGATCTTTATCCCTCAACTGATAAGCCATCTTGTTGTCAAAAGCATTAAAATACATTGTAAGAAAAACATCCTCATTCAATCTCATAACTTGGAACAAATTATACGTTCTTTTTCTAAACCTTACATTGCAATAAAATGTAGATTCATTATGGTTTCTCTTGATATTATTGAAATCATTCAACATGAAACTAGCATTAGTATTATCACCATATTGTTCTTTGAACAATTTCTCCATATCACTCCAAGAACTAATGCAATCATTTGGAAATCTCCTAAAACAATCCCTAGAATCTTCTATTAATGAATGCACAAATAGTTTCAACACCAAATCTTCATACTCAACTTCAAATTCATTCAACATGTCTACAAATACTCCCAAGTGTTCCTCTCCAGTGACAAAATTGTTTCGAGAGAACTTCACAACTTTATCTCTTAGATCAAAAGATATGGGCTAAGGGAAACTAGGAATCCCTAGGAATGATATTTTTCCAAATTTCTCCATATATATAGGTTTCTTCTAAGAGCTATTAGTATTTTATGTACTTGCTATATTAGCTTGATTTTGAGCAATATTGGCTTGACATTGTTGTATTTGAACAATAGGGATTGGAATACTAGTAGTGGATGATGACATAGGGGTAGAGTGGGACATTGTTTAACTAGATACTATAGGTCCACAAGTAGGCACAAGAGTTATATTTTGGGAAGACAATTTGGGCTAGGAAGCTAAAGAAAAGTTAGATTTGATGAATTTAATCTTTCTCGTAGTTTTTGTTGCTTGAGCTTCATTCTCAACCTTCTCAAGTTCTTTTGCTAGATCCTCTTTCTCTTTCCTAGCATTTTCTAGATCAAGGTCTAGTTTAGACATGGGAGGGTTTGCAACTTTGTGTAGTACAACTTGGGGTTCATTTATTCAAATTCCTATAGCTTTTCCCTTTCCCTTATCTATGGGTTTCATAGTAGATTCTACAAGATCTGCTTGGACATGCTTATAAGCTTGGACTTGGGAAATGATAGGTTCTTTCCTTTGGCTCATGAGTTTTTCATGTTTTAGAACTTTAGACCTTAAACTATCTATATCCCCAAACACATCAGTATGAAGGATTGAGGTCCTTTCTTCTAACTTCTTATTTTGTTCCTTCAAAGTAGCCATTCTTCTGAGCAAGTTGTCTCTTTCAATAATGGTGTTCAAAGTGGTTTTCTCTCTTTCTTTTTCAAAACAAATATATTTGGTCTCCTCTTTTGTGACCCATTTCTTCAAAACTCCTATTTCTAAACATACTTCCTTAGGGTCTCTAGAAGTTGCTTCTGAATTAGCAGGATCATCAAGATCTATAAGATTAGGCTCTTCATATGGGACTATTCTAGGATCTTTCATGGCATTCCCTTATCCTAGCCTACGGTTCAATATAACCATGAGAAACGCTAAGATAATTGATATCCATGTATACACTTGGACCAAAGAAACTACAGTACATTTTACACACAAACATGTGTTAAGAAACTCCCGAGTAGAGTCCCCATTTTGTTAGTGTTTTTCAACTACTAAGCAACAAAATGCTCAATACCAAGATAATGAAAGCACAAATAATTTAAGGATCAGCTACTTCCTATAAACAATTAAATGTGTTCCTTATTTGGACCTAACTGTAATGAAATCAAGATAGATTTCCTACTCTTTAGGCTTTTTAGAACCAAGGTAGGTATACTTGAGGGATGGTTCAAATGAATACTACTAAGGTAGAATCTCTCAGTTTCATTCTGAATCTCATCTCCTACCTCTATCATATACATGATTTGTTCATTCCATGACACCTTAAGATAATACACATCCCTTATAAGAAAATTTGGCCACAATTCTTCTCGTATTTGCAAATATTTCTAGCAATAGTAGCTAACTAAGGCTTAGAGATCAATTGCAATCACGTACTAACCAACATTGATAATTCTTTTCCATAGTAAAGTAAAATGGATTTTTAATTTGATTTTGATGATTGCCTATGATTTCTTCACTTACAGATTGAATTTAATAGATCAGTGTCTCATCTATTGGGATTTAGAGTCCATTCAATTCATAGATTTGATTGATTGTTTTACAATCAACATTATCAATAATTCTTGCTGAAAATGGTACTTACAAACATCCTTCCTATTACCATTGAAACACTATCAATACCACTAAATCATTTATTTAATTCATTGAATTAATAGCAATGGTGAATTGATATATAATTCAATTCAATTGCATTCAACTAGACAAGCTTTGCTTATACAACTTCAAAATAACTAGATAAAAGAAATGGAGACAAGATTTAGCTAGAAAAGATGTGGTGACAATTCATCTTTGTATTAATTTCATTTTGAAAAAAATTGTATACAATTGAACAAGACTCATAATAACTCAAAACCAAACATCTAAATCCTTAAAAATTGATGTATTCTCATAAATCTTCAAAGAAAATATATCACAAAATATTCATCAAAAGGCTGGACCAAACATACTTAGTAAAGATTTTAAAAGACAATAATTCAGACCTTATCTCTAGCCTTGGAATCTCACTTATATACTGTGAGACGCAACAAGCTTTAGGCATTGAGAACTAACAACCATCAAGAGATATTTACATTTTAACACTATCACAAAAGAAAAAACTGTGGGTAACAGAAAAACTTTTACATCAAAATATTCTTTTGGTGTGTCCACTTTCTATTACATCTTCAAAGGCGATGACTTCAGTAGTTGGCTCTTCTGCTATTTTGATTACTTGGAATATGCAACCATCTAACTTGTTAATGATGTGTCATGATCTAGTACTCATAGCTTAATCTCAATTTGAGGATCTTCATTGTCTTCAAAATGAACTATTAAGGTAACAATTATATATAGGTTTGTTTCTACCACATCATTAACCCAACCCGCAATACTTTCCATGTGAGATGGTTGCCCTTCTTTGTCTTCTTCTTTCCTTTGATCTTTTGAAGGTACATCAATAATCTAAATTTAATTTTGATCCATCTCATCATTATCATTCTCAACCTCTTCACACTGCTCATCAAAAGCAATATCTACCATCCACTTGTCAAAAAGTGTGTATCATCTAGCCATTTAAAAGAAAGATATCATTTTGCTTCTTGATTACAAATTCAACATCCTTATCAATGTTAACAAATTCTTGTTTCAAAGAATCAAAGAATACCTGGACCTTCACCAAATCCTCCATTGTGACAGCCCACCATGCATGTCCGTTCTCATTAATGACTTTATTTATTCTTAAACAAAATAAATCATCTAAATATTTGGCCCATTCATCTTTATTCTTCAGTTTATTTTTCTTATCAAAGCAAATGGGAGCAAGTCAAATTTTTTATTTTTGTACTTATTCAAGTAACTAACAATTGTCCTCTGCAACCCAACTCTTCTGTCATCAAATTCTAGAAGATCATTAGTAATATCATAAGTTTTTCCTATGAGGTCATGTGAAAGTTTTATAATAGAATATCATAGAAATGTGACCTCTTTTCTCCTTTTATTGCACTTATTGAAAATGGGTTTCAAATTCTCTTCATTTTCTTTTATCTCTTCCCATATGTTTATTACCCTTGCTAATTGATCATAGAACAATGGCCATTTAATTTTGTCAACTAGATACATGAGAGACTTTCTCAATTTATCTTCATATTGCACATTCAACTCTACATGTATTAGTTTTCTCTTTTCCCCTTCAAAATTCTCAGCTATATAATATTGTGGCCTCTATTGAGTATCAGGAATTTCAATGAGGGGATTGGATTTAAAAGGATCCATTGGTGGGAAAGGGTATGTGATCCTTGGCTTGGAATATTTTCTCCTCATCTTATTTTCAAGTTCAAATCTTCTCTAAACTTCTTTATTGTAAGCCTCCAAAACTTTCTTGTACTTAGCCTGTAATTCCAGCCTTTCCTAGTCATCTTATTCTGTAGTGGCAAAAGCCAAATGATCTGTACCAACATTCAACTATGCAACCTCCACATGGTTAGTATCTACCACTTTCTTTACAATTAGTTTTCCCATTAATCTAGTGTCATCTGACTATGATGAGATATTCCTAGATCCCTTCCTTAATGACAAAATGACTAAGGCAACCTGGTCTCCACTGAAGGTGGCACCTTTTATTTCTTTCTTATTTTGGTCTTGAATGTTTAATTTATTAGAAATTAAAAACTAGAGCATCTAATATATCCCATTTGGGTAGCAATATAATATTAGATGCTTTCACCATTTGTCTCCCCTCTTTAGGGGTTATATTTTGGAATTCTCACATCATTTTTTCCTTTAATTGATCTTGTATGGCTGCCTCCTCCATTTCTGGATGCTCTATTATTAACTTATTACATTTTTGCTCATATTTTCCTATATTTTCTCTATATACAAATTTTTAGAAGGCTCTTGTTCTAACAAAACTATCATTAGACCAAAATTCATGACTAGCTTGTTCAATTATAGGATCTAATTCTCTTCCTCTATAATCCACCACTATCAAATCAAGACTTGGCATTAGAGGCTCTTGAATGTTTCCCTCATCTAGCTCTACTTGGATAATAAAAATTCCCCTTTGGGACCCCAACTGTTCAACTTGCTCTCTAGTGAGTTGCTCCTCTCCAATCTACAAAGGGGATTGGGTAGGTGAATATTCCTCAATGTGAGGACCTTGTTATTTCATTATTTGTTTCCTCTTAGGAGAGGGCTCATTAGATCTTTCTTCTAAGACAACACTAGTGGATTCTATTATCTATTTACCTTTATCCACAATGGTCTTCTCATTTTGGATTACATTATAGCCAGACCTTTTCTGGACAATCAATTGTCCTACTCCAACATTGGGAGTGAATGCCAGCCTTTACATAACCTCTTTGGCTTTATTAGGATAGGTATTAATGAAGAATTGCTTCTTCACATTCATTGTCTTCATTATCTTAGGAAAATTTATCATAAGTTTATTTATTTTTTCTGCCTTTGTTATTACATTGCCAAGAGGCTTACAATCTTTGTGAAAATAATGAATGAATTCCAAAAATCTTGAAAAGACTTTCCACTTTTCTTTCTTGGTATCCTTCTCTTGTAAAGAGAGTTCATTCCTTATTATATCCTTAGGGTAATAGGTCTCTTGCTTTATGGAACCAAGCTTAACCTTGTGTCTAAAAACAAAATCATAGAATCCCTTAGTATCACAAAAATAAGGATGAGATACAACCATCTTATACTAGTCTAATAATTTATATAAAAATAACCAACCACCTTTTGCGATTACAGAATGGTGGGCCATAATACAAGTTTGGAAAATTCAGCCTCTTTGTCTTTTTACTAAATAATTTTCCATGAATCCTCCTAGCTACCACAATATCTCAACTATCCCCACTTTTAGAGACACTTGGTAGGAAATACATGAGGAGTCCCTTTGAAACAAAAAAATCTAAACACAGTTGAAATAAGGTATGGTATAATATCTCTCCAATTGTGTGAAACTGAGTGGTTGATTTCTTTACTTGAGTAGATTAATTTGTGAACTCAGGTAACAATTCAATGATGTCATCATGTATGTTTCTAGAAAAATAATCAACCTGACTCGAGAAAACTTTCTTTGGAGACATGGTGATTAAAATTACAAAATACTAGAAAGCTTAGTCTACAATGGACTGGAAAACTTACTTGCTCTTCATCGTCTTACAACTATAGTTCTGCAACAGACCGTGATTACTAAAATTTCTTCATATATTAGTCACCAAGCACAAGTTCTCAATAACTTTGAGCTCTTTAGTTGCCTAAAGATTTGTTCACATATGAAGAAAAAACCAAGATTTCTAGAATATACTTTGTTCCTAGTTTACATAAGGAGCTTTCAATTTTCATAAATGAGTTATAAGGAGAACATAGTGGCACCATCTTCTATTTTTAAAAATATACCATTGATTTGCAAAAAAATTGATGATCTAGGAATAAAAACAAAAGATGACTCATCTTCTACTTGCCATGCTGGAAGTCAATCTAGTAAACTTTCTCTGGGTAAACCTTTTTGTTACTATTGGCAACTTGGACTGGACCCATTGGCACTTATGGACACTTGTTGCCTTTTCACTATGTCTCCATGCATAAATAGTGAGTAATTTCCATAAATGACATAGTGACCACCATCAATTCATTATAATCTGATGATGTGTATTTGATCATTTTTTAACATGACTGTGGTGGTCCCTCCATCTCTCCCTTTGGTCACTATGTTTGTACCATTAAAGAACAAGTAGTTTCTCATAACAACTTAATGCCTACCATTGATGTGAATGTGATATCACAGTGTGAAATCTATTATTACCTTATTTCAACTATGATGGGCCCATGCATTCCTTCCCTTGGTTGCCATGTTGCATACAATAAACATCGTGCAACTCTTGATGGCAACTTGGGGACAACCATTGATGAGACTTTGATCTAATGATCCAAAATTTCTATCTGCCCTTTTCTTGAGTGCTTTTCCATATCATATGTGATTTGGAAATACTTTGACATGATGTCAAGTTATATATAATATTTTAATCACTTTCACAACATGATAAAATCAAGTCCTTCTATGTATTGACGTTTTCGATAAGGTGCTATGTCACTACCATTGGAGCTCATGCATTTTTTGATCGTGACATAGCGACCTCCTAGGATTTGAAAAATCTAGCACAAGAAAACCCATGTGTTCTTAATTATTGCCAACATGTTGTAATGACCATGTGCTAATTGAAAAGCTTCTGGGACCTATCATTGAATATAACTGTCACTATGTTCCATGTTTTCTAGCAAGGCACTATGTTGCTACCAGTGGGATTGCTTAATTTTCTACTTATGACATATTGACCTCCTTAAAATGATAAGAAACTCCAGTGCCGAGAAATATAACATGCCTCTGCCATTATTACTACAATCAATGCTTCTCATAATGTATCATTAGCATACAACCTCATTAAGAAAAGAAAAGAAATTTATGGTGCCCATCCATTTGTTAATTCCATGCCTTTTGATTTTTAGGCAAGGCACTATGTTGCTACTAGTGGGATTCATAGATTTTTTGGTCGCAACATAGCAACCTCTCAAAATTTTCCAAAATTGGTGATGAAAAACACAACATTTTCCAACTAATCCATTTCTCTAGTACAAACATGTATGAAATCAATCTATCTATTGAGAACATTGAAATAATGAAAAATTGGCACCTATTTTTCAATTTCTATTACCATCTTTACATTTCATGATGGTCACAATGTCACATATGATATAATACTTGCAACTTCACTATGTGACATGATGACCATAATAGATCTAGAAGAGATCTAAGGTTAGGAAATTTTTTGACAAGAGGGGACTGAAAAGAGAGAAATTTAAAAAGGTCTCCCAAAAGAATATTGCATTTTCAAATCTAATTTTCCTGCCAAGCGCCTTTTCTTATAAGATAACATATGACTTAACAACTTTTCTTGGGTTGTAATAATGTTTAATAAGGTTTTACCTAGGTTTCTTTTTATAAAACTTGCACAAATCAAACCCTAACTTGCAAGATACAAATTTATTTGACTCTTTAGTTTTTGAAAAAAATCAAACCATTGAAAAGATTGAAAGAAAAAGAGAAGGAGAAGAGGCAAGAGGAAGAGAATAAATGTATTGAACTAAGAGCAGTTACACCCATTCTAGAAACTACCCTAGTATTAGCAACAACTACTATATGGCCTATAGTATTTGATGAGGATGATGACCAAAAAGGTTTGATGACCTCCTTAAGCAAGTTACTTGAGAAGAATAAGTCTGTGAAAACCTTAGAAAGAACATTAGTAGAAGTTCTGGAAAGAATGCAAAAGACAATGAAGATCACTATTACAAAACAAGATATTTAGAGGAAGGAAAAAGAGATGAGATCTTTTGATGCATAATTCACCATTTTTTCTGAGCTTGCATTGAGGCAATATTAGACAAAATGGTGAATTATTAGATTACAAAGACCTAGCACAAGTATTGAAGGCATTGAAGCTAAAATGTAGATAGTTCACAATGCTATTGGAGACATTGAAGTTGAAAAGGAGAATATAATAAAGAGATTCTTTTCTCTTAGAGAATATTTGTCTCCTAAAGTTATCATTTTTTAGAAGTAATTGGAGGAGTCTCTTGCAGTTAAGGCATCCTATGACAAATTTTCTTATACTAACTTGAGTGCAAATGAAGGTGCATCTTATGGACTTTGTGCACTTATCAGTATATTTGATATAGTTAAAGAAAACTAGAAGAAGGATCTTTATAGGCTAAAGCTTGGTTTTACAAAATTTATATGAAGAATTTCATTTTGATCAAAGAAAGGTAACACAATTTTGTCTTATTATTTTGATTCCTTTTCCATGATGCCAAAGGGGGAGAAGAATGTAAAGGTAAATTGCATAGAAGATGCATATACATCTAAGGGGGAGATTAGCTATGTATATAGGAAATCATTGTAAATGAGTGATAAGGAATGTAATGATACATCAAGACATGAATAAAATGTTCAATTTTTGAAGGCTAGCTTTGAGTAATTACATTTTTTTGTATTTATTATTGTTTTGTATGACATCATTTTGGAACTTAGCCAATTTTCCCAATTGTTTCCATCAATTTCAAAGGGGGATATTATAGGAAATATGGATAAGTGAATGTGTAAGTGTTGTAATTTATGAAAAAATACATATTTTGGTGTTTCATTATGAAATCAGTGTTAGAAAATTGTCTAAGTATTGGACAATATGTACTAGCACAGAGAGAGATTTGGAAAGTATGGATGACAAAGTTTGAGTTAGCTAATGTGTAGTTAAGGACTAATAGAAGATAGTTTCATGATGACATATGTCAATGCATAGATTTTTATGAACAACACAATGACAGTTATAGAGGAATTACCAGTACATGTAATTAAGAGAACATAATAGAGCACAACAATATAATTGATTGTATGACTTAAGAAATTATTTTATTATCAAAATAATTATTTATCCATGATGGGTTGACATCTTGATGTAGAGGTAAGGGTGGTGTATGGATGGCCCAACTATAAACTCATTAACTTGTGAAGATTAACTAGTATTCCAAAACCCTCTACAAGGCAAAAGAGTGCTTAAATGACTCCAAGACCTCCTAGATGGATAGGATGACCGAATTAGACCCAAAAAAATGGATTTAAACATTTTCAATACTATTTTGGTTGTCAAGTATTACACAACACCTAAATGACCTTAAACAACCTTCTAGGCCTAGTTGCCCCAATTAAGCCTCCAAAAATAAAGAATCTTGATTTCGTCTTAAATTTCCCAAAATAGAAGTCTAACTCTATAGCTTTTTAGATACCCATGTTTCCATATTTAAACATATCAAAAGATTTCATAGGGTTTATTTGGACCATATCACACTATTGCTATACTGTGGCTCTAAAATGCATAAAATGTGAGCAATTTAACAAAGGAACTATAAGTTCTATGCACTCCCTAGACTCCCCACTCTAGAGAGTATCTTCTTAGGTCATGAGTGTCACAAATATAAGAGGAATTAGACTCAAAATTTCTACAACACCAAAAGCCTCAAATTGCTCTGCCAAACCCTCTCAAACTAGAGCTTTCTAATGAAATGTTGTCCCCACACTTCTATGATCAAACAAGGGTGGATTTACCTTGTATAGGGTGTATCTAGACATATCAAACCACAAAACTTGTCTCTCCATTAGAAAGATTCTCTACTGCTGCTCCATACCTACATCTCCATTCACCATTAACACTTCCTTCTTAGGTGATCACCATCAAACAAACTCTCATCTGCACATGTCATTGTTAAAATATCATTGTACAAGTCAAGGGTGAGTCATTCTATAATAATCAAGAATTTTATTCATGGAATTATCATCCAATCATAAATTCTTTGTTAAAAACTAATAAAAAGAGGACTACCCCTAATGTTGTCAACGCAAATTTGCAAGATCAGAGATCAACAAGTGACTTCAAAAAATTTAAAATGGATCTACACAGAGTAAAATATCTATCAAAGATAATAACATCACTTGATAACATAACTAAATAGAAAATCTCAAGATCGCATTAGCAAAATGGAGTTTTATTGATCTTTCTTGCACAACCCATACAAAATGAATGATTTCTAGTGTTGTCTATGATACATTGCCTCCAAATGAACTTAAAAACCTTCCTCAAAACTACCCCAACCAGTTGGAATTGGTTTCCATGCACAATTAGGCTCAGAAATCTTTAAAAATAATTTCCCTCCAAAAATGCACTAACTGTTCAGATTGAAAGATTTGAATTCTCTAACTTACAAATTATTTAATAAAATAACTGTTTAACTTTGCAAACTTGTCTATTAGGTCCTCAAGACTAATTTAACCAATATTAAATCCTTATAGGACTCCTAAAGACATACTTGAATCCATATCTCCCTTCTACCCTTAAGTCATTATTGAAGATCCTAAGGTCCTTAAGGGCCCTTTAGGATTCATAACATTTTGAGCATCCTTAAAGCCTCCTAAGGCCATTATTGGCTTCAAAACATGCCAACTGATCAAGTCATACAATTCATTTCCTCTAATCCACCTTATATCTTCTATAGAAATCCTTGCATGTGTTGATGCTCCTACATCACATCCTAGATGTTAACCTCAAAGTTATTTTATAATTAGCCAAGTGTGTGGAAGATTTAAGGTTGACTAATCAAGAGTTTTGTTATATTGCAATGTATAAGTAAAAATCATATCTTGTGCAATTAACCAAAAGTGAATATGTGATGTGAACTATTGTGAAGGAATTTGATATGATATAAGATATTTGTATGATGTGATACCTAGTAAATGATTAGAGGATTCACAAAGTGGATTAGTGAGACAATGTTGTATGTATATCTATACTTGTGAAGAAACTTATTTGTATATTGCATGTTAGGAAAGTCGAATCTTCTTTCATACATTGTAATTGTTCCACCAATAGGGTTGAAGAAACTCCTAATAGGGTTGAGGCTTTTAACAAGGCCTAGTCCTCTAACAAGGATTCAAGACACTATATGTATTTGATGGACTCCTAAGAGTGTCAATATCCTTAAAATGATTCTTTTTTTTACTAGATCATTTTGTGGGTATCATCCCTACGGGGTTTTTCCCTTGGCCAAGGCTTACCTAGTTAACAAATAATGTTTTTATGAGTTCTCTATGTCTATGATTTTATTTACTATTCAACATTGTTTTTTTACTTTCTTATGCAAGTTACAAAGTAATTAACAATATCCAATTGTTGAAATTTTTTGTAGAATAATAATTCAACCCCTCTCTACCTCCCCCCTATTAGTATTATCTATTTCTAATAGAAGATTCTCTATAAAGGGGAGAGAAATGAAAGGAGGGTGGGGAAGATGAGAAGATGATAGATCAGCCCCCACAGGGTCCACCTATGGGAGATTTATTGGATAAGATTCCCTTCAGTGTGCTAGGGAGAGAGCAAGGATAATGCATTGACAAAAGGGAAAGTTGTAGATCTAGGTAGCTCTTTGGGATACTCATTTAGTAGCTAGAGAGACAATGGAATAAGGATCACCATTAATGTAGTTATGCTAAAGGCTGAGAAGGTGCCTATCTATCCTGTAAGTATGTCTAATGTTGAGAGGATGGTGTACCCCCAACATGAGTAGATATTCCTCCTCCCCCTCTTTATAGCAAAGGGGAAGGATGTAGTTAGATCACTCTATTCTATCATGTTTTAGTGTAAATCATGTTGTATTTGATGTATCAACATTACCTTTCATGTCATTTTGAGACATTGACAATGATAGTGCTCAAGTAGTACATTTTTTTAAAATCTCCCCCCAATTTTGATATTCAAGATATATATATATATATATATATATAGAAGATTTTTTCTTGATATCATTGCATGTGTCATTTTTTTATGGTGTTCATATATGAGATGTATCTTAGATGCACTTTTGATTATGTAGATGTTATATTGTATGTGT
Source organism: Cupressus sempervirens (assembly GCA_028749045.1). NCBI lineage: Eukaryota > Viridiplantae > Streptophyta > Pinopsida > Cupressales > Cupressaceae > Cupressus > Cupressus sempervirens. Next base: position 705,385,842 of record CM053792.1, read on the forward strand.
TGGTTTTTGATTTAACAAATTTGCATATAAAACTAGGGAAACAACAAATAGTAGATTACCTAGGGTTTAGCTGCTCCCCATGATTGGCATTGTCAATTTAGTCCTAGACCAACTTAACAAAGAAATGATATTTTCTACACTTTAGTTTATGCTAAACCAATCACAATGACTCTTTCTGCACTATTGGAAATGCAAAGGCATAACTGAGAGGGGAGGGTTGAATTAGTTATTATGAAAACAAATCCAAAGTCCATCTTAGGATGTCAACACAATATAAAACCAAATCTTGTTGTAACTTGGTTAGTACAAAGATAATTAGATCTTAAGATATTAATGTGATTAACCTATAGTAACTTAGTTGAAGAAACATAAAGGAAATAACATTAACACAAGAGACACCAAGATTTAACATGGAAACCCAATTTGGGAAAACCACCAATTGCAACTAGTTACTATTTTTCACTCTTCTAAAGCTAGCCCTATTGTGATCCAACCCTATTATAGTTTACAAAATAAACTATTAGGTGTGATCCTATTAGAGGATTTAATTCATCTTATTAGGAATGGCCTTGTTAGAGGTCTTCAAACACTTCAATCTAGAGATGCCACCTTGTTAGAGGATTTTTTAAATAGCTATTAGGATAACTCTATTAGGAGATTTGATTGACTACTAAAATTATTAGAGAGTAACAATGACTTGACATGATTGCTAATTGAACCAAATTTTCTAATTCAAACCTTAGTTATGGCTTGATTACTTGATCATCCTTAATCCAAATGCTCTTTGTAGCTCGGTCAACTTGGATGATCTATCCTTTATAGATATACTTCAAATTTTCTTCCTTTATTCATTTTCTTCAATTCCACATTTCAGTATTCAACTTTACCTTTCATATATATATGATTCACCTTGTCAAGTCAGCTTGGATAAGATTTTAATCAAACAATTTTCATCCCTTAAGTCAACTTGTATTAACAAATAAATTTATCAAACTTAATATGCTAATAGTTGGCTAATATAGAATTAAGTACTTGGTTAACATAGAAGATCCCTTTATTAACTGATCCAACTTAGTTAGAATAGGAGTTTTAATTTTAACCAACCCAACTCGGTCAATATTGACTTCACTTCATTAAATGACTAAACTTGGTTAATACTGCATCTATTCTTTGTTATAACTAAATGCTCAACATATAAAAGAAACTTCCTTTGATTCCTGAGGTGAGCTCGACTATCACTGACTACTTGGTAAAGGCTTGATATTTTGTGTAACATCAAAGACAACATACAATTGAATAATTGTTTTAAAAAATCTCCCTCTTTGAAATTGATGGAAACACAACATGTCATAATATAAAGAAATTTTAGAGAAAAATAGAAGTAAGGATAATATGCTTAGTTTCATTCTAATTCTCATCCATGAGAACCCCTCTATTAGTGTGAACTACCTCTAACATTAATCTCTCCCTCTAGAATGATTTACTTTGATTGAAATCTCTCCCTCTGACTTACTGATCTCTTCTTATGCAAAATGAACTTGATGATACAAAATTTTCTAATATGATATGACAACAAATTCTCCCTCTTTGAAATCGCATGCTAAAGACTACAATCAATGTATTTTCCATGTACTTGATGTATTGATTGATATACAATTTTCTCTAACAATACTACATCAACTTGAATGATCTTCAAAATGCTTGGTTGGTGCATCACTAAACATTGTTTAGTAAGCTTCAAATACGAGAATGACCCCTATATTACCTCTTAGATACAAAAATGCATCCTTAGGTAATGGATTGGTGAATATGTCTACAATTTGTTCCTTTGTATTTAAATATTCCAATATAACCTCATTATCTTGCACTAATTCTTTCAGAAAATGAAACTTCATTGCAATGTGCTTTGTCTTGGTATGTATCACTAGATTCTTGGATATGCTAATTGCACTGGTGTTATCATAGAAGGTAACTATTGGATCCTTTATTTCTTCCTTCATACCTAACAATAGTTTTTTGAACCAAATGATGTTGGAATAATTAATTTCAGCTGCAACATATTCTATTTCTTTTGTACACTGAGAGATGCAATTTTGTTTCTTGCTTGTGCAAGACACTAACCTCTTTCCAAGAAAGAATGCCCCACCACTAGTGCTTTTTGTTTCATCAATACTTCCCACCCAATCAACATCAGTGAAATATTTCAATTCAAAGTTTGGTTCTTTCTTATACCACAAACCATAATCTTTGGTACCATTTAGATGCCTCAAAATTATTTTTATTGCCATCATATGATTTAATAGAAAACCTTGCCACCATACCAACTTCTAATGCAATATTAGGTCTTGTGTGTACTACATATAGAAGTTTTCCAAGCATTGATATATATGTAGTTTGATCTAGCTCTTTGGAATCATCATTTTTGGAAAGCTTATTTCGAGTAGACATAAGTGTTCCAACTAGTCTAGAATCCTCCAATCAAAATTTCTTCAATATCTCCTTGACGTAATTTGATTGAGTAATGCAGATACCATTTTTATTTTGTTAAATTTGCAAGACAACAAAGAATTTAATCTCTCCAAACATTGACATTTCAAATTATTTACTCATTTCCTTAGAAAAGGATTTTCATAAGTCATCATGTCCAAGGAATAATGTATCATCTACAAAGATTTTTTCCAGCACTATCTTCTTTTCTAGTCCTTCCTTGATGTATAGACTGTTATTGTCATTGTTAGATACACTTGATTAATTGTGTATTGCCTTTGATGTTACACAAATTTCATATCATTATCAGTTAGTATATTTGAGCTCACTTGGGTACTAAAGATAGTTTTCTATGTCTATCGAACATTCCTATAATTGCCCATTTCATAAGATAGTGTTTACTAAGTTCACTTGGGCATCAAAGGAAAGTATGCACAAGATGAGTGTTAACCAAGCTCACTTGGTTAATGAAATAAAGTTGGATGGAACCAATGCTAACCAAGCTCACTCAGTTGCCAAAGGATTTTTGTTGAGCTTGCAGTGTTAACCAAGTTTCTATTGGTTAGCAAAGGAAATTGTTTTTGAGTTATTTTCTACCAAGCTAGGTCAACTAATGAAGGATTTTCTTATTTTGGCATATTAAGCTTAATTGATCTATCTATTGATTCCAACTCACTAAGGAGATGAATATTAATTACTCTAAGTTGTATTTGAGCTGACTTAGCAAAGTGAAAGATATAAGTATAAGGTCAAGTTACGATTTCAAAGTGTGGATGTGCAAGTATGAAGATGTTATTAAAGGTTTTATAATGAGAAGAGGAAGTGAATTTAAAGGATAAGAAAAATATCCTTGTGGAGCAGAAAAAATATATTTGATTAGGAAGGATCAAGTAGAAGCCAAAAAAAAGATCTGTAAACAGCAATTAAGTTGTGTTCAAATTAGATCATCTCATTATTACTTTCTAACCATTGTAGTAGTGATCTAAATCTCTTAATAGAGTTGGCTTAATAGCTATTTGCAAATCCTCTAACAAGGTGGCAGTTCTATTGAATTTTCTAAATAATTCTAACAAGGTCACTCCTAATAGGGTGATTAAATCCTCTAATAGGGTCACACCTAACAGTTTTTTTTGTAACCTTTAATAGGGTTGGCTCCTAATAAGGCTCACTTTAGAAGAGTGAAAACAATAACTAATTGCAATTGGTGGTTTTTCCCAAATTAGGTTTCCATGTTAAATCATGGTGTCAAATGTGTTCATGCTATTTTATTTTATGTTCTTGCAACTAAGTTAAAGTAATGGTAATCATATATGACATCTAAATTTTATATGTTAAGCATTTATCAAGCTCATTTAGTTATTACTGAGTTACAATATTTTGTATGTGTTTATCAAGCTTCAACAATATTTGGTTTTCAGTTTGTATTTATTTTGTATGGACATCTAATGGATCTGGGATTTATTTTAGTGGTAACTAATTCATCCCTCCCCTCTTAGTTACTCCTCTTATATTTCCAAAAATTGGTATCAAATCTTTTGGTGCTTGTAGAGGTCTTAAAGACCTAAGCTAAAGTTCAGGATGTCTTATAGAAGAGAAATTCCCAAGCTAAACAAAGAAAATTCTCAAGTATCTTGATGTTGAATACAAGACTCCCACTAGAACCTTATCAGTTGAAGATTTTGCTAAAAAGAAGATTCATAACATCATGATGATTGATATTGCATCTACTCTTAGGTATGTTGAATTTGATGAAGTCAAAGACTGCAAGAAAGCTCATGAGATGTGGATCAAATTGGAAGATGTATATGGAGGAGATGACAATGTAAGGAGAGCTAAGGCTAAAAGTCTTAGAGGAAATTTTGATCAGATAAAAATGAGAGAAGATGAGAACATTGCAAAATATGTGGAAAGGATCAAAGCAAATGTAAGTGCAATCAAAGCATCTAGACGAGACATTTAAGAGAAAATAGTTGTACGCAAGGTGCTTAGAACTCTTCTTTCTATTTATGCAGTTAGAGTATCTCCTATTCAAGAAATGAGATTTGATCCAAGCACTAAAACATCTTTGGATTCTCTATTTGGAAGATTGACATCTTTTGAGTTAGATGACTTTGATAACTATGTTCCTAGTTCAAACATTATTGAATTTTCTTTTAAAGTGAAATTGTCACTTAAAGAAAATGGTAAGAAGTCAAAATCCAATCAATCAAGAAGTGAAGAAGAACGAAAATTACAATAAAGTTCAGACAATGATCTTGAAGTTGTTGAAGCCCTACTTGCAAGGAAGTATTCCAAAGGAAGAGGAAAGTACAAAGTTAAAGTTCCTATGATCTACTTTTCTTGTGAAGAAGTTTGTCACATTGTTGCTAGGTGTCCAAATAAGGAAATCAAGGATGAAAAGAAAAGCAATAGGCATAAAGGCAAGAATGACTCCAAGAACTACAAGGATAAAGGTAAGAAATCTTATTTTATTGCTAAAGATTCTAATAACAGTGAAGATGAAATGGTATAAATTGCTGTGAAAGATGAATCTAATGATGAAGGTGATAAGATGGCACTTATCTCTCACGTTAGCAAAAATGATATATGGATTTTTGACAGTGGTTGTTCACATCATATGACTGGAGACAAAAAAAATTTGAGCACATGGAATATTATGATGGAGGTAGTGTGAGATTTGAAAAAAAAAACCTTGCAACATAAAAGGAAAAGGATGTATTTCATTTACTAAGGAGCTTATATGTGAAAATGCTTATTGGGTTGAAGGACTAAAGCATAATCTACTAATTGTGGCATAGTTGAATAAAATTAGATTCAAGGTAGAATTCATGAATAGATAGACTAAACTACTAGATAGAAAAGAAAATCTAGTTGGATCTAGCAAGCAAACAAAAGGTAATCTATTTTATCTTGATCTTAGTGATTACTCATGTTTTATTGGTCAAGTAGAAGAAAGCTAGTTAGGGAACAAAAGGCTATGTCATGCAAATTTTGATAATTTGGTTAAGATAAGCAAACATAGAAGAGTAAGAGGTATTCCTAGTTTGAAGATGTCTGATATGGGTTTATGCAAGAATTGCCAAATTGGTAAGATAGGAAAGAGTAGCTTCAAAAGAAAAAACTATCAGTCTAAAGAAGTCTTGGAAATTGTTCATACAGATTATGTGGACCTATTGGAATAAAGACTTATAGTGGAGAAAAGTTTTTCATTCTGTTTGTTGATGACTATTCTAGAATGATGATTGTAATGTATCTAAAATAAAAATTAGAAGCCTTTCAAAAATTTAAGTGGTATATGGCTTTTGGAAATATAGATGGAGTAACTGAGAGCGGGGGGGTTGAATCAGTTATCACAAAAAAAAATCCACATATCCCTTAGATGTCTTAAATAACTAGTTACTACTATCACTTGGTAGCCATACAAAAAAATGTTTTAACTCGGTAGATGAATTGTGTATTAACTTATTAATGATATTTAAGAATTCACAATTATTAACATGCATGCAAAAGGAAATAACATGAACACAAGAGACATCGAATTTAACGTGGAAATCCAATATGAGAAAAACCACCAAGTAACTAGCTACCAATTTTCACTCTTTTGAATTGAGCCCTGTTAAAAGCCAACCCTGTTAAAGGTTACAAAACACATTGTTAGGTGTGACCTTGTTAGAGAATTTAAACACCCTTCTAGGAGTGGCCTTGCTAAAGGACTTTAAAAAAATTTAGTAGAACTATCCACCTTGTTAGAGGATTTACAAAATGGATGTTTAACTAACTCTATTAGGAGATTTAGAATTCACTACTACAATTGTGAGAAAGTAACAATGAGTGACCTAAATGAGATGCAACTAAAATTTCCTGATACAGATCTCTATTCTACTTCACTAGATCCTCACTAATTGAATACACCTTTGCTGCTCCTCAAGGATATTTGATCCTTCTTCAAAATTCTCTCACACCTTCAATTCACTTTCTTTCTCACTCATTCATACATCCATTCATTCATACTTTAGAATCCATAACTTGACCTTTTATTTATACATTACAAATTGTCAAGTTGGCTCATTTACAATTTACATTTACCAATAAATAATACATCAATCTACTACAAACATTACATGAAACAATTGAACTTTATTTCCCAAAATAATGAAAGCTTGAATCATTGGCCAACCCTGCTTGGTAAAAACTACCCCAAAAATGATTTCTAGTGTTAACCAAGTGAAGCTCGGTAAAAATTGCAAACTCTAAAAAATACTTTGGAGACCAAGTGAACTTAGTAAACACTAACTTTCCTTCATTGACCTTGTGAGTTCGATAGAAACTAACTTTCCTTTGTTAACCTTGGGAGCTTGGTTAACACTAACCTCTATCGCAGAATCCTTTGATGCCTGAGTGAGATCGGTAGAAATTGTCCTCATAGTGTAGTATTTAGGAATGCTTGGTAGATTCTGTAATTCACTTTGCTGACCATCTGAACTCAGTGGACTCTATCTTTTGCTTTTCTGACCAACTGAGCTTGGTAGACTCTATCTAATAACTGATATGACATTTTTGTAACATCAAAGACAACACAGAATTAAAAAATTGTATCCAACAATCTCCCTCTTTGGCATTGATGGCAACACAGCATGTCATAGCAGAATCAAATTTGAAAATAAGTATTTTTTTGAACATTTCTCCCTATTAGATTATATTCCACAAACTTCTTAAATATAGCAAACTCTCCACAAAAAAATTCAAATTTTAGAAAGATATGACAATATACTCTCCCTCTTTGAAAAGACATGCCAAAGACAACACAAACCAAATGAGTAGCAATGTACCTTAAGTACTAATTCATATGCAATGTTCTCATGATTATACTACATCAACTAAAAGATCTTCAACTTGGTACCTATTGATGCATTACTAAAAAATTATTTTAGTGAGCTTTAGATAGTGGAATGACCCCTAACTTACCTCTTAGATGCAAGAATGCATCCTTAGGTAAAGGCTTGGTGAATATGTCAGAAATTTGTTCCTTTGTATGGACATATTCCAATATGATCTCTTTATCTTGCACCAATTCTCTGACAAAGTGATGCTTTATGGCAATGTGCTTGGTTTTTGAGTGCATCACTAGATTTTTAGATATGTTGATCACACTTGTATTGTCACAAAACATAATGATAGGTTCTTTGATTCCCACCATCACACCTTCCAATAATTTCTTGAACCAAACAATATTAGAATAGTTTATTATTTTTGCAACATACTCTACTTTTGCTATGGATTGGGATGTGCAATTCTACTTTTTGCTTGTCCAAGAAACCAACCTCTTTCTAAGAAAGAAAGCACCTCCACTTGTACTTTTTCTATCATCAATGTTTCCTACCCAATCTACATTAGTAAATACTTTCAAATCTAGATTACCTCCAAATTTTACCATAATTCATAATCTTTAGTGCATTTCAAGTATCTCATGATTCTTTTGATTGTCATCAAGTGATTTTCTCTTGTTTTTGCTGAAAATCTTACTACAATACAAACTGCAAGAGCAATATCTAGCCTTATATGAACTACATATTGTAACTTTCCAATCATAGGTCTATATAATGTCTGATCTACCTCCTTTGATTCATCATCCTTGGTAAGCTTTAGACTAGTGCATATAGGAGTTCCAACTAGTTTACAGTCTTCCATACCAAACTTTTTTAGTATCTCCTTGATGTATTTAGACTAAGTGATGTAGATGCCATTCTTACTCTGCTGAATTTAATGACCAACAAAGAATTTGATCTCTCCAAACATTGACATCTCAAATTCCTTGTTCATTTTCTTTGAAAACTCTTTGCAAAGATCATCAAAACAATCTTGTTATCTTGTCCTTCCTTGATATACAAGCTACTATTATCATTAGTTCTTTGAAAACCAATCTAAATAAGATAGTTATGCAATCTTTCATACCATACTTTAGGGGCTTGTTTCATACCATACAATGCTTTGTGTAATTTGCAGACCAAGTCCTTCTTGTCTAGATCAACAAAACCTTCAGGCTTCTTGATGTAGACTTCTTCTAGTATACCATTGAGAAATGTAGATTTGACATCCATCTGATAAACCTTAAATCCTTTATATGCAGCATATGCAAGTAGGGTCCTGACACCTTCCAATCTTGCAATAGGAGCAAAAGTCTCTCCATAGCCTATTCCTTCTTCTTGAGAGTATCCTTTACATACCAGTCTAGCTTTGTTCCTTAACACCTTATCATCTTCATTCAACTTATTTTTGAATACCTACTTAGTTCCAATCACATATTTATCTTTAGGCCTGGGTACAAGAGTCCATATTTTTTTCTTCTCTATCTGCTCTATCTCTTCATTCATAGCCTCAATCCAACTTTCATTTGCTAATGCATCTTTGACACTTCTAGGTTCAAAATCAGCAAGTAAACAAGTACCTTTCAACTTATTTCTTGTCATAGTACCTTCAAATTTTTCTTCAATGATTTGATCTTGTGTATGATGTCTCTTGACATACTTAGCTAATACAATTTCCTTGCCTTTTGAACACATTGCATTCTCATCCTCTTACACTTCAAGTTTAGGTTCTAGCTATTATGTCTATTGCTCAGGTCCTCCAAACTTGGTAGGCAATGGCTCGATAGCATCTGAATGTGACTCAATTTCTTATAGCTTGGTTTGAACTTCCTACAACTCGGTTACTGAAGACTTGGGAGTAGAAGATTCCTGATTGACATATGTATTTGGCACTGTATCAAGTTTAATGAAAACAAATCTCCTATAGTCTTCTAGTTCCTTTTTGCTTTTTTCTTCTATCCTTTCTACAAACTCATCAACTTTCATATGTGCACTTTCTATGACTTTGTGAGTGGACAAATTCAAACATCTATATGCTTTACTTTTGTAAGAATATTCCAAAAATATTCCTTCATCACCTTTCACATCAAATTTACCTTTTTTAGATTCTTTCAAAATGTAACATTTTCTTCCAAATAATTTTAGGTAACTTAAATTGAGTTTATAGCCATACCATAACTCATAAGGGGTTTTAAATGAGTCCTTCTTTAGTTGTACCCAGTTCAAGGTATGAACTAGAGTGCTAATAGCTTCCTTCTAGTATGTGATAGCAATGTTCTTTTCAAGCATTAAAGTTCTTGCACAATCCATGATAGATCTATTCCTTCTTTCAACTATTCCATTTTTCTCGAGAGTTCTAGGGGTTGATACCTATCTTTTAATTCCCCTTTCAATTCAAAAGTTATTGAACTCATGGGAGATGAATTCGCCACCTCTATTTGACCTCAAGCATTTTAGTCTTTTTCCTATTTCCTTTTCTACTCTAGCCAAATACCACTTGAACTTCTAAAAAGCTTCTGATTTCTCTCTCAGATACATGACAGTCATCATTTTAGAGTAATCATCAACAAAAAGAATGAAGAAATTTTCTCTATTATAGCTTTCAATTCCAATGGGTCCACACAAATCAGTATGCATAATTTCCAAAACTTCTTTAGACTAATAGTTCTTACTTTTAAAGCTAGTTTTTTCCATCTTACCAATCTAAGAATTCTTGCATAGACCAACCTCAAGTTTCTTTATACCAGTAATGCCTCTTACATTTCTAAATTTTCTTATTTTCACTAGATTATCAAAGTTCACATGACAAATGCCATAACCAACTTTTTTCAACATGAGCAATAAAAAATGAACATTCACCAAGTTCAAGATAGTGCAAATTACCTTTTGTCTATATGCCCGATCCAATCAACTTTCCTTTGTCATTCAACAGTCTTGATTTTCCATGCATGAATTCCACTTTGAATCCATTATTGATTAGCTGTGCCACACTCAATAGATTGTTTTTTAGTCCTTCTACCAAATATGCATTATCACATACAAGCTCTTTGGTTAGTGAGATTCTTCCTCTTCCTTTTATACAACAAGGTTCATTATTACCAAACCTCACACTAGCACCATCATAGTCTTCAAATTGTTCAAAATTAGTTTTATCACTAGTCATATGATGAGAGCAACCACTATCTATGATCCATGTATCATTTTTTCTCACATGAGAGATAAGTGTCATTTTATCTTGATCATCATTATCAAGTTCATCTTCTTCTTCATCAAAATCATTAGAGTTCTTAGCCATGAAACATGTTTTCTTACCTTTGTCCTTGAATGATTTGAAGTCTTTCTTGCCAATGCACTTGTGACCTTTCTTCTCATCCTTGTTCTACTTGTTTGGGTACCTAGCAACAATATGACCAATTTCCTCACAATAAAAATAGATTAGAGGAATCTTACCTTTGTATTTCCCTCTACTTCTAGAATATTTTCTTGCAAGTAGAGCTTCAACCACCTCAAGATCACTATCTAAACTTTGTTTTGATTCTTCTTCACTTTGTGACTGGGAATCCTTTATCATCTTCCCTTTCTCCTTGAGTGAAATCTTGGCTTCAAATGTTGACTCAATGTTCTTGGAAGCCAGAACATAGTTGTCATAGTTATCTAGCTCATATGTAGTCAATCTTCCTACTATGGCCTCTAAATTTATCTTATGATTTGCTTCACATCTTCTTTCTTGAATTATAAAAACTCTAATTGCATAAATGGGAAGTAATGTTCTAAGAACTTTACTTACAACGGTTTCCTCCTTAATGTCTCCTCTAGAAGCCTTGATTGCACTAACAACTACTTTGACTATTTCAACATACTTAGCAATGTTTTCATCCTCTCTCATCCTCATCTTATCAAATTGTCCTCTTAAACTTTTTGCTTTGACTCTTCTCACATTATCATCATGTCCATAGATATCTTTCAGCTTGTTCTACATTTCAAAGGGAGTTGTGTAGTCCTTAACATTATCAAATTCTTCATAACTTAGGGTAGATGCAATGTCTATCATCATGGTGTTATGAGTCTTCTTCTTAGCAATGTCATTAACAAATAATGTGCTAGAAGGAGTTACATATGCTTGATCAAGACATTTCAATCCTAAATCTCCAATGGAAGCTAGATGGAGTCTCATGAGACCTTGCCATGCTGAAAAGTAATTCGTGTTAAGCATTGGAATTTCCCTCTTGTAAGACATCTTGATCTTTAGCTTAGATCCTTGAAATCTTTCTTGCAAGCACCAAAAGCTCTGATACCAATTTTTAGAATTATAAATGGATTAACTGAGAGGGCGCGGGGGTCAGGGTTGAATCAGTTACCAAAAAAACAAATCCATAGATCCCTTAGATGTCCTAAATAACTAGTTATTGCTATCACTCGGTGGCCACATAAAAAAATGATGTAACTTGATAGATGAACTGTGTATTAACTTACTACTAATCTTTAAGCATTCACAATTATTAACATGCATGCAAAAGGAAATAACATGAACACAAGAGACACCAAATTTAACATGGAAACCCAAAATGAGAAAAACCACCAAGTAATTAGCTACTAATTTTCACTCTTTTGAAGTGAGCCCTGTTAGGAGCCAACCTTGTTAAAGGTTACAAAACACACTCTTAGGTGTGACCCTATTAGAGGATTTAAACACTCTGCTAGGAGTGGCCTTGCTAGAGGACTTTAGAATAATTTAGTAGAACTATCCACCTTGTTAGAGGATTTAAAAAATGGCTATTAAACCAATTCTGTTAGGAGATTTAGAATTCACTGCTATAATTGTGAGAAAGTAACAATGAGTGACTTGAATGAGATGCAACTGAACTTTGCTAATACATATCTCTATTCTACTTCATTAGATCCTCACTGATTCATACTTTAGAGTCCACAACTTGAACTTTTATTTATACATTATAAATTTTCAAGTCAGCTCATTTACAATTTACATTTACCAATAAACAATACATCAGTCAACTACAAATATTACATGAAACAATTAAACTAGGTAAAAACTACAAACTTTGCAAATTTCTTTGGAGATTGAGTGAACTCAGTAAAAAATAACTTTCCTTTGTTGACCTTGTGAGCTTGGTAGAAACTAACTTTCCTTTATTAACTTTGGGAGCTCAATTAACACTAACCTCTATCATAGAATCCTTTGATGCCTGAATGAGCTCGGTAGAAATTCTCCTCATAGTGTAGTATTCAGGAACACGTGGTAGACTCTGCAATTCACTTTGTTGACCATCTAAACTCAGTGGACTCTATCTTTTTCTTTCCTAACCAACTGAGCTTGATAGAATCTATCTGATAACTGATATGACATTTGTATAACATCAAAGACAACGCACAATTAAACAATTGTATCCAACACTAGCAAGAGTAGAAAAAGAAACTAGAAAAAGGTTGAAATGCTTAAGATTAGATAGAAGTGGTGAATTCATCTCCAATGAATTCAATAATTTCTACATTAAAAGAAAAATTAAAAGACAAGTATCAGCTCTTGGTACACCACAAAAAAATGGTATAGCTGAAAAAAGAAACAAATCTATCATGGATTGTGCAAGAACCTTGATGATTGAAAATAATGTTTCTCTCAATATTGGAAGGAAACTATCAACACTACAGTTCATACCTTGAATAGAGTATAGTTGAAGAAAGACTCAAACAAAACTCCTTATCAGCTATGGTATGGCTACAAACCTAATGTAAGTTACTTGAAAGTATTTGGCAACAAATGATATATCTTGAAAGAGTCCAGAAAAAGAAAATTTGATGTAAAAGGTGATGAAGGCATATTTCTAGGATACTCTTGTAGAAGTAAAGCATACAAATGTTTGAATTTGTCTACTCATAAAATAATAGAAAGTGCACATGTTAGAATCGATGAGTTTGTAGAAAAGAGTGAACACGAAAGCAACAAGGAGCTAGAGGATTACAAAAGATTTTATTACTATAAACCTGATACCCTCAAAAATATATCTAAAAGAAAGGAAGCTTCATCTCTTGAGTCCCTAAAATCTCTAATAGTTATTGAGTTGTAGATAGTGTAACCCAAGTTATATATTGAAGGACCTAAGTCATAGTCAGAGGCTACTGAGCTAGTTCAAACTAGGTCTGGTGCACTTGAGTCACAGATAGAAGGACCCGAGCTTGAAACTAAAGCTCATGATGAAGATGGTGGAACTCATTCAAAACCCAAAAAACCTATGTTGGCCAGATATGTTAGAAGGCATCATGCACCTGATCAGATAATTGGGGAAAAATTAGACAAAACAATGACAAGAAGCAAATTAAAAGGTACGTGTTTACTTGATAAATTTGAACCTAAAAGTTGTAAAGATGCTCTTGATAATGAAAGTTGGATTGAAGAAATGAATGAAGAGATAGAAAAAATAGAAAATAACAAAACTTGGACTCTTGTTCCTAGACCCAAGGATAAGAATGTAATTAGTACAAAGTGGGTATTCAGAAATAAGTTGAATGAAGATGGAAAAGTTTCAAGAAACAAAGCAAGACTGGTATGTAAAGGTTATTCTCAAGAAGAAGTTATTGATTATGGTGAGACTTTTGCTCTTGTGGCAAGACTAGAAGGTGTTAGAACTTTACTAACATATGCGGAGCATAAAGGATTTAAAGTGTATCAAATGGATGTTAAATCTACATTCTTGATGAGGAAGTCTTTATTGAACAACTAGAAGGTTTTGTAGATTCTAGAAAAAGAGACATGGTTTGCAAGTTACGCAAAGCATTATATGGTCTCAAGAAAGATCCCAGAGCTTGGTATGAAAGAATTCATAATTACTTGATACAAATTGTCTTTTAAAGGACAAATGATAATAGTAGTTTGTATATCAAAGAAGAACAACACAAGAAAGTTATGTTGGCAGAAATATTTATTGATGATACTCTATTTATAGGAAATGATGACTTGTGAAAAGCATTTTTAGAAGAAATGAGTAAAGAATTTGACATGTTCATGTTTGGTAAGGTAAAATTCTTTGTTGGATTGCAGATATAGAAAAACAAAAATGGTATCTACATCAATCAATCTAACTATATCAAGGAGATATTAAAGAAATTTGGAATGGAAGATTCAAGACTAGTTGGAACCCCTATGTCTATTGGACATAAGCTCTCCAAAAATGATGACTCTATAGAAGTAGATCATCCCACATATAGATCAATAATTGAAAAATTGTAGTATGTAGTACATACAAGGGCTGATATTGCTCTAGCAGTTGGAATAGTGGTAAGATTCTCAACAAATCCTAAGGAAAATCACACGATGGCAATCAAGAGAATCATGAGAAATCTAAAAGGTACTGTAGACTATGGCTTATGGTACAAACTTGGAGGAAATTTGGACTTAAAATTATTTACTAATGCTAATTGGATAGGAAGTATTGATGACAAAAAAAGCACTAGTGGTGGAGCATTATTTTTTGGTAAAAATCTAGTGTCTTGGACAAGAAAGAAGCAAAATTGTACATCTCAATTCATAGTAGAGGTAGAAGATGTGGAAGTAGTAGTTTAATTTTTCTAACATTGTTTGGTTCAAACAATTATTGGAAGGAATGAAGATAGAGATCAAGGATCCTATATGTAAGAATTTGCCTTAGGAAAAAATCACCCAAGATAAAAGAACTCAAGCACAAGCACATAATAGACCAAAGTATGATTAGAATAACAATATCAAAATGAATTTATGTAATTGCATGTACACTAGGAGTGACTGTATATAAAGGCCTCTGGAATGCTTCTAAAATGTCTAGGAGTCAGCACACTGATAAGTCTTACAACCAACCACATGTCCACCAGAAGTGGATTATCCTCCATTAAGCACAAGAGTAAGTGCGATGATAAGACAATAAGCCTACAAAGGTGTATCACGTAGAATTATGTAGTAGACACCATGTTCTTAAATAATAGTGCAAATAACTATGTTGTCTACATGACAACTCAGTAAATTATGAAAACTCCAGTGTTGTAGACACCATGTGTTGAATTAGAGTTGCTTACTCTAGTGTTGTCAACATGACAACTCATATGCATATGCAAACTCCTAAGTGTCAACCTAAGAAATAATAAAATAATGCATTGACCTAAGTAAACTTAAGTAAAGTGTAAATAGTGAATACTTATTTACACCAACACTATAGTCATACTATGATAACACCAATGCAATCAATATATCAAAGAATCTAGTGATGCATACGAAAACAAAGCACATTGCTATAAAATATCACTTCTTAAGAGAATTTGTACAAGATAAAGAAGTTGTAGAACAAGATTTAGTGTGCAAAGAACATTAACAATAAGAAAAAAATTCACAAACTAAAACTAAATTCACATATAAGCTTAGACAAAGAAAGCAAACAAGAAGTGCAAACCTCAAAGGAAAAAACACTCCATGGTTCCTTGATTTTGTAGATGTGTCCTTTGATGTGGATGTATGCTCAATTGCTTGCCCAATTGATTCAATGGTGGAGATGGGTAATGGAAAATTGGTAGCCTTGTGAGCTCTCAATTTGGCATTATCATTGGTTCTCAAAATAGCATGGTAACTTTAGCTCAAGGATTGTGATAAAATGGCTTGGGATGGGATTCAATTTATAGGCTAAGGGCTTGACAGATGGAGGGATAAGATGCAAGGAGAGATGAATGCTTAAGGAGGGCTAGGATGCACTCAAAGGAGAGCACATGGATTGTGCTTGTTTAACACCAATGAGAAGGTGAAACTTGTCACAAGGAGGATGAGTGTGAGAGGAAAGGATAAGGGGTTGGTTAAAGGCATGATGAGTGAGGTTGAGAATGGAAGAGGGATGTAAGAGTCATGAGTGGGCTTGTAAGAGTCTTTTATGGCTTGTAAGAGCATTCATGGCTTGGTGGTTGGGATATTTTGGAGAGGGGAATTTGATTTGGTTTAGGAAAGTCTTAAACTTGTTTAGGGAATGTGACAACATTAGGGGGTGGATTAGGCTTGGGTTTAAGATTAGATTAAGGATGTTAGAGATGTGCAAGTGGATGGCATTAATGAGGGTGGGTGAGTTAGTGGCTAAGCTAGGTTAGTATGGGTGAATGGGGTGGATTAGGCTAAATGGAGGATTAGGGATAGGTTAGGGGTTTTTAGATTTGAGGATTTTATTTATCAAATAGATTTATTTAATAAATGGGAATTTTTGGAATTAGATAGGAGAAAAGGATTTAATTGATAAATGATAGGTTATTTGATTTATCAATTAAGACTATAGATGATTAATTAAATTAATCAGCTAGGGGATGACAAAAGATTAATTAAATAAGAATTTAATTAATGATGCCTTTAGAGATAACTAAATAGGATTACTAAAGTGGTGTAACCAAATTTAGGTGTCTAAATTTTGCCCCTCTTTGACATAGTGTTGATACAACACTATTTCAAAGAAGTTCGAGTGAAGACGACATGAGGAAGATGTTTTAGCAACAAGGTTGCCCCAGTCTCGGATAAGAAGAGGAGACACTAGACTTAGATGATGCCATCTCAAGAAGGTGGTGGAGAGAGAAATGAGGCTTGATGGCTTCTTGAAAAGTACAAGAAATTGAGATGAGTAGAGACACAGATTGGAAAAGAGAAGGGGCTGAATTAGCTCAAACTCTCACTACGGGAGAATGATAAAGGGAAATCATAGGCACAATAGTAAAGTAAGATTAAGACTTTCCAGGATTGGGGGGGAGGATAGAGGAGCAGAGCAATATAAAAGGAATCCATGGTAGGGAGATGGATGATGGAATGATAAAGTTGATGCAACAGGATTTGAAAGAGTTAGATAGGCGGAAGATGGGTTTCAAAGATCCCTAGGACTAGGATTGTGGATCTTGAAAGATGAGGCTTGGTAGATTGATTTGATTAGTGGATCTCTAAGACTAGGATTGTGGATCCCTAAAGCTAAGTGCGAGGAGTGATTCAAAGAGATAATGATGCATAAGCTGGGGGAGGAGTGACAGATGCTAGAGATGGATGGGGGATAATGGAGATGAAGGGAATCCATTGAAGCTTTTTTGAGCAGGGGGGATACTTCAAAGAGAAGTACCACCATGTAGTTGAGCACTAGATTTTCTATAGGATTGTTGGTTAATTTCCAAGGTTACCAAGAACATCAAGGCCTTTTCACCAACTGTCTAGAGGACTGACGAACTGACTCAAAAAAACACACAACGAATGCCCCAGTATCATACATGAATCCCAGAGGAAGAAGCATGGAAACGACACTGGATAACCCACAAGCAAAAAATGAAAAAAAAGTAAAAGACATGATCAAGACCTTATGCTCAGATTGCCCCATTTGTAGTATACCATGATATGGAAGATCATGGCAACCTTGAGGAGGGAACAAAAGATTGCTTGGAAAAGATATTTCAAGACCCAAAAGGGAAGATTCCAAATCAAAAGAAAGTGAAAATCCAAAAGAGAGCCATTTGCCAACGAGATGGGTAGGACGAGGTACTAACGGACCAAGATCAGACATGAGGAAAGCTATATCCTGCAAGGATCTATCAGAGAGTACCTATGCTGATGGATTTGGATGAGTGATGCATCTGGCAAGCTAAACTAAGAAGGATAACCCTTTGGTGATAGGAGATATAGCTAAAGGATGCATTGGAATAGCTAACCAAGATGTGCAATGTGTGCAAGATGCTGATCAAGGAGGAACTGACATGAAAGCTAGATAGATACAATGGTACTAAGCTAAAGAGGATGTACAAGCTGACGGACCAAGATATGTTACAAATGTACAAGGTTGTTCATGTTTGGGTTTTGTGAGATGGAAATGTTGGTGAAGGATGGGATGTTTGTAACAGTTGCTAGGCAGATAGGTATATGATTTGCAAAAAGCTTAAGTGAAAATGGGGTTCTTTGTGTGCATCTGATAGGATACAAACTAGGATACAAGATTATTTACAAGCTGGAATATGGTACAAGCTTTGGACAAGATTCAGATATACAAGCTATGGTAAAAGATTTACAAGGTATAAT
The DNA here is from genome assembly GCA_028749045.1 of Cupressus sempervirens. NCBI lineage: Eukaryota > Viridiplantae > Streptophyta > Pinopsida > Cupressales > Cupressaceae > Cupressus > Cupressus sempervirens. Next base: position 705,404,250 of record CM053792.1, read on the forward strand.
ACAAGCTTTGGTACAAGATTTACAAACTGAGGTACAAGATTTACAAGCTGAGGTATAAGGTTTACAAGCTGTACAAGAGATATTTACAAGCTTCATCAGATTTTGGATATTTTGTTGGAACACTAAGGGAACAAGGAAGTATTTTTATGAGATGGTGGGTGGATGGATGAGACAAGATCTCCAAGGAATACAGTGCCCCTAATCAGAAGATGACATGTGGAAGGAGGTCTTACAATGGATGTGATAGGATTGAAGCTAGGATGGAAAAGTCGAAGATGCTAGGGAGATGGATGATAGCTATGATGGTTGGCTGAAGCTATAGGAGATAAGTGGATGGTGTGAGATGGAAGCTAGAGGGTGGAGGATAGGTGGATAGATTGGAAGATGGAGTTGGATGTCAAGAGATGACTAAAAGCATGAGGGTGGTAGGATAAGATGGGGATGGCATGATTACGCATGATGCTTGTTTGTCAAGTTTTCATCATGGTACTTGTCCAAGGCGCTTGAATTGCCAAGTTTTCACTAGTGGACACTTTATTTTTCTTTATTATTATTTTTTGACTTTTTGACTTTGGACTTAGCTAGAATGATTTTGGCTTTCTTCAACTATTTTTGGCTTTTTTTTTTTGATTTTTCACTGGCTTTTGGAATGTTCAATTTTGTTGCTAGCTGTTGGTACACTGGATGTGTGATTTATGCAATAGATTGGATTAGATGGGATTGATGGTAGGAGATGGAGGGATGAAAAGGCTGGAAAGGAGCATGAGATGGGGATGCTTGCAGGATCAACATTGGCACATGTTGGGATAGGTGTGAAAAGAGCATATGGGGGATAGATGGTAGATGCAGGCTTGATGGAGGATTTTTGGAAGCGCGCTTAGGGATATAGGCACCCAGGATGGAGTTAGGAGATGGGGGACATGAGTCACTGGATGGAGGATTAGCAATGGTGGATGCCATTAAGCATTGGGTTTCAACTTTTTTCTTTGGGATCCACATGGTTTTGGATTTTCTTTTCATAGGCTTTTGCATTGTTTTGCATTCTTTGATTGGATTTTTCCTCTTTGGAGTATGTCTTTTAGAATAGACATATGATTGCCTAGGATGTGGATTTTTAGCTTTATGCATTTTGAAGTTGGCATTTACATTGCTGTGGTAAGCTTTGGGAAGATGGTTAGGAGAAGCTTTGTGAGATGGAGAGGATATCGAAGAGCATGTAGGGGGATGATGATGGATGATGTGCCCTGATATGCGCCTTTGTTGATCTTGCGTAGGAATGGAGGAAATAGGATTTGAATGATGGCTGATAGGAGGATGGAGGATGGTAGATTTTATTACATAGGGAACCAAAATAGATTTAGCGGATGAAGGGGGGATATGGTAGGTTGTTTTTGTTTGCAAAGATGGTGGAGGGGGGATGACATAAGATTTCTTGAAGGAGTGATGGGAGGCTAGCATGGTGGGTTTGGAGATAGGCTTGGTTTGGGGGTGTGGTGTACCAACACCTTTAGATGGTGAGCCTTTGGATACATATCCAAGACCATGAAATCCTAGATTTTTTTGTGCAATAATAGGCTTTCTGATTCCTTTCTCTTGTGGTCCTAAAACTTGACCTTGATAATGCCATTGATTGAGCACTTGAACTAGCTAAGGATACTTTTTGCTTGCAAAAAATGATGGAAGTGCTTTATCAGATGTACTACAACATGGAGATATTGTTCTTAATTCTTTTGCTGACAGGAGGCCACCATGGATGAATGTAAGTGAACCAAGAGGGTAGATTATAGATGGTGGAATAGCTTGGATAGGTGGTAAGATAGAAGCATGGAGTGGAGGAGATGGTAGGATAGGATCTTGATTTAGCTGATGGGATGAAAAGATATCCTGCAGTAGAGGAGGTATGGCTTGAGGTTTTGGAGATGGAGGGGGTGGTGACTGCACTATGGATAGAAGACATGGTACGATGATATCTTCATTTATGCTCTGGGGGATGTCAACATGCTTTTGGGCAAGATCTTGATAGGATTGGATTGGAGTGGATGGATTCTTCAAAGGCAGCAGATGGATAAATGGGAGATTCAGTAGTGGAGATGGGTGAGTAGAAGATGGATGCATAAGGGTCATTATGGGAGATATGGGAAATGCTTGGAGGTGATGTGGATAGGATTTGGAGGGATTTGAAAGGTGTTGGGATTTTGATGCTTGTGGGAAGTGGAAGGATGTTAAGCAATTTGATGGATGGTATGGGGATGATAGCTATGGGAGATGGAGGTGATATTATAGATGGGGAAGCTTCATCACTGACTACTTCACATGGTTGGATTAGATGACATGGCTTATCGACTGCTAGAGGTAGCTTTTATTGTATTTCCACTAAGAGATTCCTTGGAGACTTGTGTATCGAAGGTGGAAATGGATTGACAGGAATAGCTAGTGTGATGGGGGTGGAAGATTGGAAGCTTGGTTGATTGGGTGATGGAGGAGAAGCTGGGATATCAGATGGCATGACTAGATAGTTTGGAAGAATACATGGATTTTGGGGGATGCTTGGGGGAATGTTTCTAATGCTTTCATTATACCTATCATAGTCAACAAGATTTTCATCATCATTGGAATAGGAGGTGGCAGGAGCAAGGACAATATGACTGAACACATCATGATAGGTTTGGGATTTCATGTTTTTATGATGAGTCAGATGGGGATGGGGTCTTGCATATGGATGAACACGGAAGCTCATGGTTGGATTTGGATTAAGCGCAGATTTTGGATTCGCTAATGAAGGATTTCCTAGGGAGAGTCAAAGCTATATGACAGACCTAAGGAGGATTGGCTAGAGATTTTTGGCTTTCCTATGGATGGAAGACTTCAAGGGCATGCTGCCAAAAAGTGAGAGTTTTGCTTTCCTATGTGTTGGATTGGTGGAGATTGTGTCAACTTAAGGATAGACTAATGATCCTATGGGCATGACATGAGATTGACCACTTGTGGATCCCAACCTTTAGCTTAAGGTGATGAGGGATACAAGTGACAAAGTTGGATTACCCTAGAAAATGCTCTGTCAGAGGGATAACCTTGGTGAGATTGGTTGATTGGTAGGATTGATTGGATAGCAAATTCTAGTAGAATGAAAACAACTCTCTAGAGGCTTGGATGTGATTCTGAATTGGGTTGCTAGCTAGTTGGGGGGGGTGATTTGGATGGACTTTGGATTTGGGATTGTTCTAAGGTAGAAAACTAAGGGAGCTTGGATGATTTTCTGGTGAGGTAGTGACTACGCTAAGTATGACTTGAGCTAGGAGATTTCTGCTTTTTTGGGATTTTGACCAATGTTGGCAAACATTCTTTCAAAAGCTATGAACAAACAAGAAGACAAAAGTTTGGAACAAGAACGTCAAACACATCAACAGCCTAGGAAGCTTTCTACAAGGATGAAATTTGGTTTAGCTAGGGAGTCCTCGATATATGCAAGGTACGTGAGGCCCAAATCCGTAGATGAAACCAAAAAGATGTCACACAGCCGAGAGGAGCAATAACCCACTTCTCCTCTTTCACTTCTTAAGAGTATAAAGTTCCTTGAGGCTTAGCCGGAGTGACAGAATTTTGATCCCAAGAGAGGTGTCTTTGGATTCACCTCCTGATCTTTATACTCCGTCGGAATGCTAGAGTTGAGGTCATCCAAGGGGTGATGAAATCCCCAAGCAGGCCTCCTAAAAAGTGTAAAACAAGACCACATACATGATCTTGGGTTTTAAAAGACACGCGTTCATTCCAATTGATGATTTTAGATTTTGCAAGTTATGATTGAAGACACTTGTGATTATGACATACAATGTTCATTCCAATTTGACAGCATCGTCAACATAATGGAAGTTGAGAGATCATCAACATAAGAAATGCGAGCATCATTGAAAATGTGTCAAAACCATGCGATGTTCATTGATTGTTAGGCATTCAAGATTGAGTGTGATTTTTTTAAAATCCCAAAACAAAGATATGTGAAACTCATTTGTCAAGCATGCGCCCGAAGGCCCTCCACATCAATAGTTTTTTTAATTTTAGTGCCCAAACTTGAAGTGTGATCGATCTAATCTAGATTTTTAGACATTGAAGAAATCTTAAAAGTTTAAGAAAAACCCTCAAAAAGAGAATTAAGTAGAATCTGATTATGGAACACTTAACACTCTCTTAGGTGGACCCATCCCAATAGATGGTGCTGAGATTGCAACTAATGGTTAAATTTATGGGTGATTAAAGAGGGTGAGTCCAATGAAGAAACTACTAAATTTGATTTTTGTTGATTTTTTTTTAACTTAACAAATTTCTTAAGTTTTCAAAAATTAACTTTGTCTAAGTTGCATGCAAAAGAGATATTTGTTTGTTCTTTTTAATGCACCAAAAATTGAAGTGTGAGATATTGCAATGGTTAATTGATCTTTTGCATTCAAGATTGAGTTGTTTGTTTTAAGCATGCATTCCAAAGAAAATTGATTTTAATCCATGGCATTCAAGAGTGTGTTTTGAACAAAATACATTCAAAGAAAAATGTGTTTAACCATTCAAGTTCATTCCATGAAAAACCTAAAAAACATGATTAAATTTGTTGCTCCAACCTGCAATAAGACAAAAAAAAAAGAAAATTGATTAGTCACCCAAAATCTTCTAAAATAAAAGCTTAACTATGGGAAATTTTTTTTGGAAACGCTGATCTGTGGAGTCGCCAATCTACGGAAATGACAGAGAAAGAATCAAAGATGACTGAGAAAGAATCGGAGACGACAGGTCAATTTGGCAGTGCATAAAATAGGAAACAAGTGGAGACGCTAATTTGTGGAGAAGCTAATTTTTAGAGACAATGATTTGGGTTGGTGGCAGTGGAGATGACAAAGTAGGAGAGGCGGCGGTAAAGACAATAGAGTATCTGGTGGAGACGCTGATCTATGGAGATGACAGTTGAGAATGCAAAGATGACAGTTTAGTGGCAGCGCTGACAGCAGAAGACTAGGCAGAGACACTGATTTGTGAAGACGTTAGTTTGGTTGCGGAGATGACAGAGAAAGAAGCAGAGATGACACTGCATGAAAAGAGCTGAAATGCGCAAATTTTTTCCAAAATTTTTAATATTTTTTGTTATTTTCGGATTTCTGAGGGTATGTCTTCTTCCCAAGTGCGCCCTTCAACCTGTAAAAATAAGTGAAACACCCTACAACTCACTCAAACAACAAGAAACATTAGATTGTTAGAAAAAAAAACATATAGATAGAAATGGATGATTAAATGACCTATAGTGGGGTCCCACTGGGCATGCCAAAATGTAGAATAAGATTTAGTTGTAGACACCTAAATTTGATTACACTACTTTGGTAATCTAATTTAGCCATCTCTAAAGGCATCATTAATTAAATTCTTATTTAATTAATCCTTTGTCATCCCCTAGTTGATTAATTTAATTAATCATCTATAGTCCTAATTGATAAATCAAATAATCTATTATTTATCAATTAAATCCTTTTCTCCTATCTAATTCCAAAAATCCCCATTTATTAAATAAATCTATTTGATAAATGAAATCCTCAAATTCAAAAAAAACCCTAACCTATCTCTAATCCTCCATTTAGCCTAATCCACCCCATCCACCCATACTAACCAAGCTTAGCCACTAACTCACCCACCCTCATTAATGCCATCCACTTGCACATCTCTAACATCCCTAATTTAATCCTAAACCCAAGCCTAATCCACCCCCTAATGTTGTCACATTCCTTAAACAAGTTTAAGACTTTCCTAATCCAAACCGAAGTCTCCCCTCAAAAAAACCCAACCACTAAGTCATGAGTGCTCTTACAAAACATAAAGACTCTTACAAGCCCACTCATGACTCTTACACCCATCTTCCACACTCTTCCCTCTTCCACACTCATTCCTCTTACATCCCTCTTACATACTCAACCCCACTCATCATGCCCTTAACCAACCCTTAACCCTACCCTCTCACACTCATCCTCCTTGTGACAAGTGTCACCTTCCCATTGGTGCTAAACAAGCACAATCCATGTGCTCCCCTTTGAGTGCATCTTAGCCCTCCTTAAGCCTTCATCCATCCTTGCATCTAAGCCCTCCATCCCTCTACCCCTTAGCCTATAAATTGAATCCCATCCCAAGCCATTTCATCAAAAATCTTTGAGCTAAAGTTACCATGCTATTTTGAGAACCAAAGCCATCAACCATACCCTTATAATGCCAAATTGAGAGCTCACAAAGCTACCAATTTGCCATTACCCATCTCCATTGAAGCAACTTTTGAGCATCTTGAGCATACATCCACAGCAAAAGGACACATCTACAGAATCAAGAAAGCATGGAGTGTTTTCTCTCGTGAGATTTGCACTTCTTATTTTCTTTCTTAGTCTAAGCATATATGTGAATTTAGTTTTTGGTTTGTGAATGTTTACTTTATTTGTTAATGTTCTTTGCATACTGATTCTAGTTCTACATTTTAGCACGCCCGGTGGGACCCCACTATGGGTCATTTAATCATCTATTTTCATCTATATGTCATTTTTCTAACCATCTAATGTTTGTTGTTGTTTGAGTGTGTTGTGAGGGTGTTTTGCTTGTTTTTGCAGGTTAAAGAACGCACTTAGGAAGAAGAAATACCATCTAAAAAATTTTTAAAAAAAATTCACATTTTTCAGCTTTTTTTGGCACGGCATTGGCGTCTACAACCTGTTCTGTTTGCGAAAATTGACTTCTGCGAAAATCCGGGTCTGCGCAAATCAACATCTGCGAAAATCCACGTCTGCGAAAATCGACGTCTGCGAAAATCTGCGTCTGCGAAAATCGACATCTCTGCTTGTCACCTGGGTTCTGTGCTACAAATCTATTTTGTCCTCTTCATATTTTGGCACCTCTATAGTTCAGCATCTTCGTATTTTGGTAGACTGTGTTCTCTGCTTGCTTATGTTCCATTTTTGCTTTACTATTTCCCATAGGATTTAGACCGTTTTAAGCATTTTTACGCGTAGAAAAAACAACAAAAAAAGTTAAAAAAAATTTTCCCATAGTTAAGCTCTCATTTTTGAAGATTTTGGCTAACTAACTAAATTGCTTTTTTTTGTCTCATTGCAGGTTGGAGCACATATGGAGCCACTAACCATGCTTCTTGAAGGTTTTCATGTTGCTAAAAAAATGAACTTGAATGTTTAACCATTTGTCTTTGAATGCATGTTGCTAAAAAAAAAATGAACTTGAATGGTTAAACACATTTTTCATTGAATGAATGTTGCTCAAAAACACACTTTTGAATGTCATGGATTAAAATCAACTTTCTTTGGAATGCATGCTTAAAACAAAAAAATTCAATCTTGAATGCCAAGGATCAATTAACCATTACAAATCTCTTTTTCACATGCAATCTAGGTAAAGTTGGATTTTTGGACATTTAAGAAACTTTGTTAAGTTAAAATACAAATTTACAAAAATCAATTTGAGTAGTTCCTTGGACTCACCTCTTTTCTAATCACCCATCAAATATTAACCATTGGTTGCAATCTCAGCGCCATTTATGGGGATGGGTCTACTTGAAAAAGGTGTTAAATGTTCCACAATCTAACTCACTCACTTGGTCTTTGAACGTTTGCTTTAACTTTATCAAAATTCTTAAATGGTCAAAACTCTAGATTAAATCGATCACACTTCAAGTTTGGGCACTAAAATTGAACAACAACTGACGTGGAGAGCCTCCGGGCGCGCGCTTGAAATCGAATCTCACACACTTTTGTTTTGGGCTTAAAACAAACTCACACTCAATCTTGAATGCCTTAAAGAAAATTAATCGATACTTGACGTGGAGGGCCTCCGGGCGCGCGAGTTTTCTTTTGTTGACCCTAACTCTTCTTATTGTGTGCATTCTTCAATCGATTTACTTTTTTTGGCACTTCAAGTTGGAATTGAACATTGTCTCTTAAACATGAGTGCTTGCAAAGTCTAGATTAGCACACATAAGAGTTAGTTGGTAAAAGAACAAGCGTGTTTTTTTAGCCCAAGGTCATCCCAGTCTTCTTTCCCCTTGTCGTCTTTCGAGGCCATCTTGGGTGCATAAGATTAGGATCCAAAACCTTGTTTCTTTTTTAGGAGGCCTGCTTGGGGATTTCATCACCCCTTGGATGACCTCAACTCCAGTGTTCCGACGGAGTATAAGAATCGGGAGGTGAATCGAAAGACACCTCTCTTGGGATCAAGATTTTGTCATTCGGGCTAAGCCTCAAGGAACTTTATACCCTTGAGAAGTGAAAGAGGAGAAGTGGGTTACCGCTCCTCTCGGCTGTGTGACATCCTTTTGGTCTCATCTACGGATTTGGGCCTCACGTACCTTGCGTATATCGAGGACTCCCTAGCTAAACCAATTGTTTGCCTTGCAGAAAACCATCTAGGATGTTAATGTGTTTGGAGTGACTGATCGAAACATTTGTAGAACATACACACTCCTTGGCGCAAGTACCACATTCTGAGAACCACAAACTTCTATCTGGGTGTTCCTATCTATTGCTTGTTTTTATTTTACTTGTTGAATGAATGTTTGCCAAACTTGGTCAATCCTAGCTTAGGGCACATTTAGCGTAGTCACTGCCTATTTTGGAAGTTGAACAAGTTGAAGCAAAACAACTGAGATTTTTCCCAAAGCCAAGAAGATTCAGGAATTTATGTCAGAACAACCCAAACCCAAACAGAAGTTTCACAAGGTCAAACTCAAGCCATCTCTAGCATACCAAGAACTTTCAGCCAAGAGAAAAGCAATAACACCAAGCCCACGAATTTCCAAACTCCACAAAGCAGAGGAAAAAGCTACCGACGAAGCACTTCAAGAGGCCTGCTTAGAGCGCATCATCAAATTTAGCCAACATCCAGGAGTTAATCCTGCTTATGCCTTACCAACTAGGCATGATTTCTATGATTAGACACCCTTGTTTCTCCACATCTTCTTGGATAAGCTTCACTCTAGAGTCATCTTTGTAGAAAAGCTAGCCATCTTAGGTTATCCCCTTAAGCATTATTAGCTCATCCATCTCATTTAGAATCATACCATCTAGCCAGTAATCAAAATTCTGCATATCTAAGCTTTCAAAATTGTTGTCACCTTGCTAAAAGTTTGCCATTCCTAAAATCTTCCAAATCCACCAATCTCACCAAGGTTATCCCTTTGACATAGCTTTGTCTAGGGTAATCTAGCTTTGTCACTTGTTATCCCTCATCACCTTGAGCTAAAGGTTGGGATTCACAAGTGGTCAATCTCGTGTTCTTCCTAAAGGATCATCAGTCTATCCTTAAGTTGACACAATCACCACCAAGCTTCCACATAGGAAAGCAGACCTTTTGTACTTTGACAACATATCTTTGAAGTTAGAATCCCCAACCCAATCCTCCTTAGGTTTTGTCATATAGCTTTGCCTCAACCTAGGAAATCATTTGCATAGAAAAGCCTTCCCCCTTTTGCATCCATCAGCATTATTGCATCTCATCCCTAGGAGCATTTTTTCATGCCACCCGTCACTCGCTTAGCCAAGAAGAAAGAAACAATGGAGCCCTATCATTTAGATCGAATAGCCTCACCCCCCTTGAGCACTCAGCCATCCTTCAGCCCAGAGCAAGCTATGCCATCACCTACTAACATTGAAGCTTTCATGAACCAACCAGGAAATGCAGTCTTGGTAAAAGCCATTATAGACAAAAACAAAGAGATAATCATGGCTAATTTTCGAAGGGACAATGTAGGAACCTTTGACTTTGGAAGACCCCCTCCATTATCAGATCCATCTCACCCATTGTTTGGGCAGATACCACCACCCATAGGCTCTTATGATCCAAATTATCCTCAATATATTCCAAAAGAAGAGCCTCCAGCCAATCCATATGACCCAACAGACCCAAACATACCATCATCCACCCAAGTTGAAATCTCCATGCCGCAAGCCAACCCAGCCACCACCACTCCATCCTTGGTTCATACCTCTCCACTCCAAACCCCCTTTACCCAAAACATCTCACCGTTCACCCCCTTCACTATTGCTACTGCTCCCACACCTAGCCTTCCAAATCCACCCATCTCCCAAATCAGTGCTAGCATCTTTGGCCAACCTCAACAATATACAACAGGGATGCCACCCATGGGGCCAAGTAATCAACCTTTTATCGCCCCCAGCTTGTTCACCATAGCCCAAAGCACAATCCCATCATTTCCATTAGGTCTCGGGAGCTCAATACCACCAGCCACAAATCCACAAGCTACTACCTTCACTCCACAAAGCTATCAAATCCCACAAGCTACTGCCAATCTTCTACCAAGCTCCCAAGTGACCCTAGCTCCCACCACCACTCTACCAAGCTTCCAAATCCAGCCACAAAGCTATCAAACCCCATCAGTTCCATTCCCAAGCTTTCAATTCCCACCACCTCCACCACCAACTAATCCATTACCTCCACTTACCAACTACTTTTCAATGCCACTTCTAGGAGGTAATCCACCACCCCAGCCAACCACCAATTATTTGCAGATGCCATCCCAAATGGGGGCACAACCCACATATATTGGTCAAACCCCACAAGCCCTCCGATCCTTTCCCCAAGCCTCACAACCATCTTATACCTTACCTCCACAAAGCAATCCATTTAACCCATAGCCAGCTTATGTTCCTCAATCCCAACCTCAAATCCCATATCAACAGCAAGCCTCGCAGTACATGCAGCAATATGCGCCACCTCCCCCTCAACAACCCGTCATCCACCATGCAGCTGCCCAAACAAGGTACAATCCCTATCAGCAAATCCCTCATAACCATCCATATTCAATGGCCCCATCCAGCACATACCTACCTTAAGGCACTCCTACATTGGGGGCACCCCAACCATCACCTATCAATTCAGAGTGGGAGCAAATGAAGACAGCCCTGAAAGCCATCCAAGAAGGGAATAATCCAAAGACATTCAAGTTTGAGAATGTGTGTCCTTACCCATTTGACAGAGCCATTACCACAACACCATTTCCCAAACACTTTGAGGTACCTAAATTTGACAAATTCAGAGGAAAAGGAGACCCTGTCACACATATCAAAGAATTTTACATGCATTGCCAGGACGTGGCATACAATGATGTCTTCCTCTTGCGCCTTTTTCTCAAAAGCTTGGCTGGACCAGCTCTTGAATGGTTTTATAGAATCCCCTATGGCACAATTAAGAACTTTGCTGAATTATCTGAGGCATTTGTAGCCCAATATGCCCATCTTGTTGAAACAGAGCTATCAATAGTTGATCTTGTCCACACCAAGCAAAAAGGTGGAGAAAGCCTTGCTGAATACCTGCAAAGATGGCAAACCCTTACCACCCGCATATCCTGCACCTTGCCAGAACGCCATGTGGTGAAAATGTTTATTGATAATGCACATCCCAGCTTGGCTCACCACATGATCATGAACTGTTTGCAGACCTATAAGGATATCAAAGAGAAAGGAATGATCCTTGAGCAAGGACTCATGAAAGATGGTGTGGTAAAGATTTACAAAGAGGCCAACCAAAATCAATCACATTCCAATGACAAGTCTAGGTATTGGAACAAAAACAAGCATGTTGCAATAGATGGGGTTACTGACACCAGACATGTGAATATCATTGGTCCTTCTCGAAACCAGTCTAACCCACCATATCAAACAAACAACCAACAAGCTACCAATTACCAACAACGAAATAACCAAAGCTATCAAAACCACAATACAAGACCCAACTTTCAAGGGTCTAACAATCAAGCTAATGCCATCAATGTAGCTGCAGGGCAAAAGCCCAGATTCCAACCTGCACCTAGAAACTATACATGCCTTGGTGAGCCATCGGATGTTATTATTGAGAAATTGGCTAAGGAAAACCTTATCAAATTTCCTCCTACCCAGCAAATTGATCCAAGCCAATCCAAAGCTGCATGGTACAAGGACAATGAGTATTGCAAGTTCCATAGGGTAAATGGTCACACCACCCTCAGATGCATGAAACTGAAAGACTATGTGCAAGACCTCATTGATCAGAAGGAAATCACTGTTGGTGCCCAAAACTCTCCCAATGTAGGCTTACAAATTTATCAAAATGCTTTTCCTCCACACAACAACCAAAATCTTGGAAAAGCACCTATCCAAAACAACACCAAAAACCGCCAGCCAAACCAACAACATGGGAAGAACAATGACCACACTTCATCCTATATAGACTATGGTAGCCTTATAGGTTGTATATCTGAGAAAGAGCCTTTAGTCAATGTTATCAATATCCGAGGACTAGACAATGAGTGTGCGGTCACCACTCGAAGAGCGCGATTTAACATTGCAGGCCCACCAGTTTCATCAACACAATCAGCTCCATCAAAAAGCCGGTACAATATCTTGGAACACCTTGGGAACATGCCAGCCCAAATATCCATTTTAGACCTTCTCCGCACTAGTCCTGTGTACAAAGACATCCTTGACAGTGCTCTCATAGAATCCCGTGTCCCTTCTGATATCAATGCTACTGATTTTTGTAATCTTGTTGGACACCTTTCATCCTCATGTGCCCTATCTTTCAAACCCACCGACATACCCGCGGTTGAGCCAGATCACACCCTTCCACTTCACATAGCCATCATGGTATCCAATTTTGCCGTGAAAAGAGTAATGATAGATAATGGATCAGCCTTGAACATTTTCACCCTAAAATTCATAAAACAAGCTGGGTATACTGAAGCAGATATGATCAGTGAGGTTATCACCATCAAAGCTTATGACAACTTGGAAAGGACCACAAAAGGGACTATTTTGCTACCAATCAAGGTTGGGCCAGTCATTCAAGAGACAGTTTGCCATGTTGTTGATCTAAACCTACCATTTAACATCCTCCTCGGTCGCCCATGGATTCATGCTATGAAGGCCGTTCCATCCACCTACCATCAGTGCATCAAATTTCTGCATCAAGGCACTGAGGTAACCATCCATGCCGATCCAGAACCCTTTTCTTACTGCAATGCAGTTGAAGCTTCATATACAAACCATTGCCCTGGAATAGACATTGGCACAGCCATCGCCAGCTCATCCCACACTTGTAATGACGCAGAAACCATCCTTGCCTCTACCCTATCTACTGTAAAGATCAACAACAAAGGATGTGGAGAATATAGTCTATCAGATGCATTTGCTGTCGGAGCAATCCCACTTGATCCACATACCCATGGACGGCCAACATATCACAAAGCTAAGGAGATTCCACCTCCTCGATACAAACAGTTTGGCCCAACCACCTTTGTGTCCTTAGAAACCCCTCTTCATGAGGAGCTCACTCCAGATATCAACAATTGGCTACATAAGGATGCACCTCCAAGAAATCAAGCACGCCTTGATCACTTTAGCCAAAAGTATCCCCAACAACATAAGCTCGTCACTGAAAAATGGAACTATCAAGGAGGTGGACTAGGACTAGAAGAAAGGGGCATGCAATGTCCCATCGAAGCACATGATTGGGAAATAAAGTTAGGTCTTGGCTTTGGCATACCCACAACTACGGGCACCAACGAGAATGGTCACGCTTTTTCGAACATCCACCGCGACCTTGTTGAAATCAAAGACATTCCTGAGGAAGTTGAAAAGAGAGCCTACGACGATATCCCAGACCAAATCTTCCTAGGAGACTCTGTTCTCCGAGAACTATCCATCCATCTCATTGACCTACCACTTGCTCATCCACAACTCATAGATTAGGACCAACCAAGTGTCATACATATTGATGAGTTCGCATCAGAGGAAGCACTTCTAAGATTCATGGGAGCTGAAACTCCTCATAAGAAGACAAAGCTAGATTCTGCCTACATCTACAAGCTAGATCCCAAGGGGTATTTTGGAGAAAATCCCTAACCTAGTTTTGATACACCCAAAACTGGAACTAAGGTAAATCTGGGACTAGATAAGGCAGCGAAGAGAACCCCTCAGCAAGAAAATCTAGAGCCACAAGCAGAACATGAGGATTTAGTATTGCCTCCTCAAGATAATCGACCAGAGGTGTCTTCTATTCTAATAGAGGATACTAGAGAAGTCAACATTGGTTCTTCAGAGATCCCTAGAATTGTTCACATTGCTGCATCCCTATCACAAGACCAAGTTGACCTCCTCTTTGAGGTTTTACGAAAGAACATTGGCCGATTTGCATGGTCATATCAGGACATGCCAAGACTCGATCCAAAGCTTGTAGTTCATCATCTTACAGTCGATCCAAAGATCAAGCCCGTCAGACAAAAGCTTAGGAAAATGCACCCCAAGGTGGCATTACTAGTCAAAGCTGAACTAGAAAGAATGTTAGCTGCTAAGGTTATCCGACCTATCGACTACTCAGAATGGATCTCCAACATGGTCCTTGTCACTAAGCCTTCTGGTGACATCAGAATCTGTACTGATTTTAGAGATCTTAACAAAACTTGTCCAAAGGATGATTTTCCCTTGCCCAACATAGATATGATTGTAGATCTTACAGCTGGACATGAAATCCTGTCCCTTATGGATGGATTTTTTGGGTATAATCAGATCAAGATTGCAGAAGAGGACCAGCATAAGACAACATTCACTACCCCTTGGGGAACCTTTTGCTACACCATGATGCCTTTTGGCCTAAAGAATGCTGGGGCTACCTATCAAAGAGCTATGACAGCCATTTTCCATGATCTTATCCATAGCATTTTGGAGGATTATGTGGATGATATCCTAGTCAAATCTCACACCTTCATGGATCATCTTGCTGACCTGGAGAAAGTCTTTGATAGGTTGGCCCAATATCATCTCATGCTAAATCCCAAGAAGTGTGTCTTTGGGGTCACATCTGGCAAGCTTCTAGGCTTCATAGTTTCTAAACGAGGTATAGAGATCGACCCCAAAAAAGTCAAGGCTATCTTAAACATGCCTCCTCCCCAGACACTGCGACAGCTTCGCTCTCTTCAGGGAAAACTTCAATCTGTTCGGCACTTCATCTCCCAACTTGCAGATAAGTGTACACCATTTTCACACTTGCTAAAGAAGAATGAGAACTTCAAGTGGGATCTTTTATGTTAGCGTAGCTTCGATCAGCTCAAGCAGTATCTCACCAATCCCCCTATCTTGGTTCCACCAGTTCCTGGTCGTCCCTTGATCTTGTATATATCAGCAACACCTACTGCTCTAGGGGCACTTCTAGCACAACATGATGATTATAGCAGAGAGAGAGCCATCTACTATATCAGTAGAACCCTAGTTGGTTATGAAATCAATTACACTCCTATGGAAAAAGCTTGTTTGGCAGTTGTTTTCTCAACTCAAAAGCTTCACCACTACATGCTAAGTCATACCATCCAACTAGTCTCCAAGATTGACCCTCTCAAGTATATGCTCTCCAGAACAACACTTATAGGCCGTTTGGCCAAATGGGTTATGCTACTAAGTGAGTTTGACATCCAGTATGTGGACAGAAAGGCAATCAAAGGGCAAGCTATAGCAGATCACCTAGCTGATGCACCTCTAGTAGATGCATATCCTTTGCTCACAGAATTTCCAGATGAGCATATTTGCCTAATTGAAGAACAGCCCCCATGGAAGCTTTATTTTGATGGCTCATACACCTCTCATGGATCAGGGGCAGGAATATTATTAGTTACACCTCAAGGAGATTACATTCCAAAAGCCTTCAAGCTACAATTCCCTAGCACCAACAATATAGCAGAATATGAAGCTCTTGTAGCAGGATTAAAGATAGCTGCAGAATGGAATATCACCGAGTTACAAGTCTTTGGTGATTCCCAACTCATCATCAAACAAGTCTTAAATGAATATCAAACCAAAGATGAAAAGCTATTACCCTACAAAGAGCTAGTTGATCAGCTGACCCAGCATTTTACAAAGCTTCAGTTTACACAAGTGCCTCGAATGCAGAACAAGGCAGGAGATGCCATGGCCACTATCGGCTCGCTCTTGGAAATTCCCCAAGAAGCTACACAGTATGAGTTTTTAGTTGAGCAGCTCCTCACACCTGCCTATGCGAATGAGGATTCAAACCGTGTTTGTATCTTGGTTGTTCCCCAATCCCCTTGGTACCATGAAATTCATTCTTACCTTAACGATGGTATCATATCCCCTCACCTCACACGTACCCAATGCCAGAACCTCATCCAAAAATCATCCCACTATGTTATCATAGCCAATACCCTATATCGTCGGGGTTATCACGATACTCTCTCTCGATGTTTAGATGAAAATGAGGCCGCGATGGCATTAAAAGAAGTACATTCCGGACTTTGCAGTGCCCACACGAGTGGTATTGTCCTAGCACGAAAAATCCTTAGAGCAGGCTACTATTGGCCTACCATTGAAGAAGACTCTTGTGACTTTGTCAGAAAGTGTCTCCCATGTCAGCAGCATGCAAATCTTGTGCACGCTCCAGCACAGGATCTACAGCCTATTGCACCACCTTGGCCTTTCGCTTGTTGGGGCCTTGATCTAGTTGGAACTATCACCCCTCTCTCATCTGATGGACATAAATGGATAATAACAGCTACAGACTATTTCACTAAGTGGGTGGAAGCAGTCCCCCTAGTCTCAGCTATAGGAGTTCAAGTCTCCAAGTTCATCTTGTACCACATTGTTTGCCACTTCGGCATCCCATCCACCATCTTCACTGACCATGGAGGTAATTTTGAAAATCTCAACATGGAAGAATTATGCACTTCCCTCCGCATCCATCACTGCTTTTCTAGCCCATATTTCCCACAAGGTAACGGCCAGGCAGAGGCAACTAATAAAACCCTCCTCAAAATCTTAAAGAAAGTTGTCAATGATTCCGGCCGTGATTGGCACCTTCAAATAAATCCGGCTCTATGGGCCTATCGAACTTCCTTCCATACATCCACAGGCACAACTCCATACTCCCTAGTCTATGGTGTCGAAGCGGTATTACCTATAGAAGTTGAACTTCCCTCACTACGCATATCTTTGCGAGGGAAAATCTCAGATGAAGAATACAGAGTAGCTCGACTCACCCAGCTAGATATCTTAGATGAGAAGAGACAACAAGCCTATGACCATCTCACAGTCTATCAAACTCGTCTCAAAAGGAATTTCAACAAGAAGGTACTCCCACGACACTTTCAGCCAGGTGACATGGTCCTCAAAGAAAATATGAAAGTCCAAGCAGATCGAGAAAAGAAAGGCAAGTTTGAACCTACATGGCTTGGTCCCTATGTGGTTACTGCCTCCTTTGGCTCCGGAGCCTATCAATTATCTACACCAGAAGGAGAACTCTTGAATGATCCCATAACATCATTCACCTCAAGAAGTTCTATGCTTGAAGATCCTTGGTATACCCAGCTTTTGAAAAAATACAAAAAAAAATAGTAAAGAGAAATAAGCGTCCAATGGTGAAAACTTGGCAATTCAAGCGCCTTGGATAGGTACCTTGGTAAAAACCTGGTAATTCAGGTGCCTTGTGTGCTAAAGACTAATCCATTATCTATCACTATCCTATCCCTCATCCATCCACCCACCATCCCATAAAACACCTACTTGTTCCCTTGGTGTTCCAATCAAATATCCAAAATCTGATGGAGCTTGTCAATACCTCCTGTACAGCTTGTAAATCTTGTACCAAAGCTTGTATTATACCTTGTAAATCTTGTACCATACCTTGTATATATCCAAATCTTGTCCAAAGCTTGTACCATATTCCAGCTTGTAAATAATCTTGTACCCTAGCCCGTATCCTATCACATGCACACACAGAATCCCATTTTCCTTAAGCTTTTCACAAACCATCTACCTGTCCACCTATCAACTATTATAGACATCCCATCCTTCACAAAAATTTCCATCTCACAAAAAACCAAAACATGAACAAACTTGTACATTTGTAACATATCTTGGTCTGTCAGCTTATACATCCTCTTTAGCTTAGTATCATTGTATCTATCCGGCTTTCATGTTAGTTCATCCTTGGTCAACATCTTGTACACATTGCACACCTTGGTTAGATATTCCAATGCATCCTTTAGCTAGATCTCCTATCACCAAAGTGTTATCCTTCTTAGTTCAGCTTGCTAGACACATCACTCATCCAGATCCATCAGCTTAGGTGCTCTCTGATAGATTTTTCCAGGATATAGCTTTCCTCATGTCTGATCTTGGTTCGTTAGTACCTCGTCTTACCCATCTCGTTGGCAAATAGTTCTCTTTTGGATTTTCACTTTCTTTTGATTTGGGATCTTCCCTTTTGGGTCTTGAAATATCTTTTCCAAGAAATCTCCTTGTTCCCTCCTCAAGGTTGCCATGATCTTCCATATCATGGTATGCTGCGAATGGGGCAATTAGAGCGTAAGGTCTTGATCAGGTCTTTTGCTTGTTTTCTTTTTCTGCTTGTGGGTTACCTAGTGTCATTTCCACGCTGCCTCTTCTGGGATTCATGTGTGATACTGGGGCAATCCTTGTGTGTTTGTTTTGAGTCAGTTCGTCAGTCCTCTGGACGGTTGGTGAAAAGGCCTTGATGTTCTTGGTAACCTTGGCAATTAACCAACAGTCCTATAGCAAATCTAGTGCTCAACTACATGGTGGTACTTCTCTTTGAAGTATCCCCCCACTCAAAAAGCTTCAATGGATTCCTTTTATAGCGCTTCGCTCCTCCATCTCCCCCCCCCCCAATCTTGGAAAGTATTAAGCTTGCTTTACTATTGTGCCTCTGATTTCCCTTTATCATTCTTCCGTAGTGAGAGTTTGAGCTAATTCAGCCCCTTCTCTTCGCCAACCAGCATCTCAGCTCATCTCAATTTCTTGTACTTTTCAAGAAGTCGTCAAGCCTCATTTCTCTCCCCGCTGCCTTCTTGAGGGGGCATCATCTAAGTCTAGTCTCTCCTCTTCTTATCCAAGACTGGGGCAACATTGTTGCTAAAACATCTTCCTCATGTTGTCTTCATTCAAACTTCTTTGAAATAGTGTTGTCTCGACACTATGTCAAAGAGGGGCAAAATATAGACACCTAAATTTGATTACACTACTTTGGTAATCTAATTTAGCCATCTCTAAAGGCATCATTAATTAAATTCTTATTTAATTAATCCTTTGTCATCCCCTAGTTGATTAATTTAATTAATCATCTATAGTCCTAATTGATAAATCAAATAATCTATTATTTATCAATTAAATCCTTTTCTCCTATCTAATTCCAAAAATCCCCATTTATTAAATAAATCTATTTGATAAATGAAATCCTCAAATTCAAAAAAACCCTAACCTATCTCTAATCCTCCATTTAGCCTAATCCACCCCATCCACCCATACTAACCAAGCTTAGCCACTAACTCACCCACCCTCATTAATGCCATCCACTTGCACATCTCTAACATCCCTAATCTAATCCTAAACCCAAGCCTAATCCACCCCCTAATGTTGTCACATTCCTTAAACAAGTTTAAGACTTTCCTAATCCAAACCAAAGTCTCCCCTCAAAAAAACCCAACCACTAAGTCATGAGTGCTCTTACAAAACATAAAGACTCTTACAAGCCCACTCATGACTCTTACACCCATCTTCCACACTCTTCCCTCTTCCACACTCATTCCTCTTACATACTCAACCCCACTCATCATGCCCTTAACCAACCCTTAACCCTACCCTCTCACATTCATCCTCCTTGTGACAAGTGTCACCTTTCCATTGGTGCTAAACAAGCACAATCCATGTGCTCCCCTTTGAGTGCATCTTAGCCCTCCTTAAGCCTTCATCCATCCTTGCATCTAAGCCCTCCATCCCTCTACCCCTTAGCCTATAAATTGAATCCCATCCCAAGCCATTTCATCAACAATCTTTGAGCTAAAGTTACCATGCTATTTTGAGAACCAAAGCCATCAACCATACCCTTATAATGCCAAATTGAGAGCTCACAAAGCTACCAATTTTCCATTACCCATCTCCATTGAAGCAACTTTTGAGCATCTTGAGCATACATCCACAGCAAAAGGACACATCTACAGAATCAAGAAAGCATGGAGTGTTTTCTCTCGTGAGGTTTGCACTTCTTATTTTCTTTCTTAGTCTAAGCATATATGTGAATTTAGTTTTTGGTTTGTGAATGTTTACTTTATTTGTTAATGTTCTTTGCATACTGATTCTGGTTCTACATTAGTATGCAAAGAACATTAACAATAAGAGAAACATTCACAAACTAAAATTAAATTCACATATAAGCTTAGACAAAGATAGCAAACAAGAAGAGCAAACCTCAAAGGAGAAAACACTCCATGCTTCTTTGATTTTGTAGATGTGTCTTTTGATGTGGATGTATGCTCAATTGCTTGCCCAATTGCTTCAATGGTGGAGATGGGTAATGGCAAATTGGTAGCCTTGTGAGCTCTCAATTTGAAATTATAAGGTTAAGATTGATGACTTTGGTTCTCAAAATAGCATGGTAACTTTAGCTCAAGGATTGTGATAAAATTGCTTGGGATGGGATTCAATTTATAGGTTAAGGGCTTGAGGGATGGAGGGCTAAGATGCAAGGAGAGATGAAGGCTTAAGGAGGCTAGGATGCACTCAAAGGAGAGCACATGGATTATGCTTGTTTAGCACCAATGAGAAGGTGAAACTTGTCACAAGGAGGATGAGTGTGAGAGGAAAGGATAAGGGGTTGGTTAAAGGCATGATGAGTGAGGTTGAGTATGGAAGAGGGATGTAAGAGTCATGAGTGGGCTTGTAAGAGTCTTTTATGGCTTGTAAGAGCACTCATGGCTTGGTGGTTGGGATATTTTGGAGAGGGGACTTTGATTTGGTTTAGGAAATTCTTAAACTTGTTTAGGGAATGTGACAACATTAGGGGGTGGATTAGGCTTGGGTTTAATATTAGATTAAGGATGTTAGAGATGTGCAAGTGGATGACATTAATGAGGGTAGGTGAGTTAGTGGCTAAGCTAGGTTAGTATGGGTGGATGGGGTGGATTAGGCTAAATGGAGGATTAGGGATAGGTTAGGGGTTTTTAGATTTGAGGATTTTATTTATCAAATAGATTTATTTAATAAATGGGGATTTTTGGAATTAGATAGGAGAAAAGGATTTAATTGATAAATAATAGGTTATTTGATTTATCAATTATGACTATAGATGATTAATTAAATTAATCAGCTAGGGGATGACAAAGGATTAATTAAATAAGAATTTAATTAATGATGCCTTTAGAGATAACTAAATAGGATTACTAAAGCAGTGTAATAAAATTTAGGTGTTTAGAGAAGTTAGATTGGAATATGTTAATTCAAAAGAACAAATTGCAAACATATTCACCAAGCCATTACCTAAGGATGCATTTTTGTATCCAAGAGGTAAGCTAGGGGTCATTCCCCCTATCTGATGTTCACTAAATAAAGTTTAGTGATGCGTCAACAAGAGCTAAGTTGAAGATCAATCAGTTGGTGCAGATTTGGCAAGAGCATATTGCAAATGAATCAGTACTTAAGGTAAATTGGTATTAACAAAATTGTTGTCTTAGGCATGTGTTGTCAAAGAGGGAGGAGTTTACTATCATATCTCTAAGAAATTTTTAAGGAACTAAAAGAGGAAAAAGTTTACTGTCATTCTAAAGAAGGTGATGTTTTTTGTAAGAGGGAGAAAGTTTTGAATGAACTTAGAAGAAGTTGTTGTAAACAAAGAAAGAATCTAGTGAAAGGAAGAGCTCATATTGACAGAGGAGTTCTTAAGTCTAAATCCAAAATTTTATTGTTCTATGACATGTTGTGTTGCCATAAATGCCAAAGAGGGAGATTGTTGGATATAATTGATTAATTATGTGTTGTCTTTGATGTTACACAAATTTCATATCATTATTGATAGTATATGCTGAGTTCACTCAGGTAGTGAAGACATTTTTTTGTTTCTACTGAGCATTCTTGTCATTACCTAATTTAAAAGGTAGCATCTACCAAGTTCACTCAGGCATCAAAGGAAAGTATATAGAAGATGAGTGTTAACCAAACTCAATTGATTAATGGAGGAAAGTTGGATGTAACTAGTGCTACCCAAACTCACTTGGTTGCGAAAGGATTTTTGTGAGCTTGCAGTGTTAACCAAGCTTCTATTGGATAACAAAGGAAATTTTTTTTGAGTTAATTTCTACTAAGCTGGGTTGGCTAACAAAGGATTTTTTTATTTTGGCATATTAAGCTTAATTGATTTATCTATTGATTCCAAATGACTAAGGAGATGAATATTAATTATTCTAAGTTATATTTGAGCCGACTTAACAAAGTGAAAGATATAAGTATAAGGTCAAGTTGTGATTTAAAAGTGCAGATTTGCAAGTACAAAGATGTTATTGAAGATATAATAATGAGAAGAGGAAGTGAATTTGAAGGATAAGTAGAATATCCTTGTGGAGAAAAAAAGCTATATTTGATTAAGAAGGATCAAGTACAAGCTAGAATATAGATTTGTAATCAACAATTAAGTTGCATTCAAATTAGGTCATCTCATTGTTACTTTCTAACCATTGTTGCAGTGATATTAATCTCTTAACAAAGTTGGCTTAACAACTATTTGCAAATCCTCTAGCAAGGTGGTAGTTCTATTGAATTGTCTAAAGACCTTTAACAAGGCCACTCCTAATAGGGTGATTAAATCCTCTAATAGGGTCACACCTAACAGTGTGTTTTTTATCCTTTAATAGGGTTGGCTCCTAATAGGGCTCATTTTAGAATAGTGAAAATAGTAACTAGTTGCAATTGATGGTTTTTCCCAAATTGGGTTTCCACATTAAATCCTGGTGTCAAATGTGTTCATGCAATTTTCTTTTATGTGCTTACAACTAAGTTAAAGTAATGATAATCACATATAACATCTAAAGTTTATATGTTAAGCATTTACCAAGATCATTCAATTATTATCGAGTTACAACATTTTGTATGTGTTTATCAAGATTTGGTAGTATTCAGTATTCAATTTGTATTTTTTGTACTAAAATCTAAGGGATCTAGGATTTATTTTAGTAGTAACTAATTCACCCCTCCCCTCTTAGTTTCTCCTCTTATATTTCCAACATTCATTCGTCCTTCAAAAACTAATTTTTACCAATTGACTGTGAAATATTTCATACTAGGCTTTGGGGGATTGTTTTAGACCATATATAGATTTGTGTAATCTGGAAACCATATTGGTTTTGTTGGGATTTATGAAACCTTTAGGTTACTCAATGTAGAGTTCTTTTTCCAAGATTCCACTCAAGAAAGCTAAATTTACATCCATCTGATATACTTTGAATGGATGTTATGTGTAGCATAAGCAAGTAGTATTCTAACACCATCTAGACTTGCAATATGAGAAAAAGTTTCTTCATAATCGATAGCTTCTTCTTGAGCATAACCTTTCCATGCTAACATTGCCTTATTTCTTGAAACTTCTCCATTTTTATTCAACTTATTTCTAAATACCCATTTTGTGCCAATTATATTTTTGTCTTTGGGTCTAGGCAAAAGAGTCCAAGTTTTGTTCCTTTAAATTTGATCAATCTCTTCATTCATTTCCTCAATCCAAATTTCATTGTCTAATGTATCTTTAATAGTTCTAGTTTCAAGCTAAGTAAGAAAGCATGTACCTTTTAGTTTGTTCCTTGTCATTATGCCTTTTGATTGATCTCCAATATTCTTCTTAGGTGTGTGATTACATATAACATATCTAGAAAGTACAAGTACCTTCTGTTTGGATTTAGAACTTATTTAATTTTTTTCACCATGCTCAAGATGACCTTTTGAATCATGCTTAGGTCCTACCATCTGTAACTTGGGTCTTTCAAATTGCAACTCAATTTGCACTAGCTAAAACTTGGGTCCTTCTGACTAGGACTCACATCCTTTAGACTATGACTTGGGTTGCACTAATTGCAAATTGGGTTGAAGTAGAGATTTAAGAAACTCAGGTGGTGAAGACTATTGATTTCCAATCACATTTTCTTGAATTTTAAGTAAAGTATCGGTTTCAAAGTAGACAAAGTTTCTATAGTTTTCATGTTCTTTTCTGCAAACACATCAATTTTTACTTGTACACTTTCTATGACCTTGTTAGTAGTAATAATTAGACATTTATATGCTTTTATTTTATTGGAGTACCCTAAGAGCATTCCTTCATCACTTTTCACATCAAATTTTACTCTTGGTTTCTTTCAAGATATAACATTTTCTTCCAAATACTCTAAAATAACAAACATTAGGTTTATAGCAATACCATAATTTATATGGTGTTTGATCTATGTACTTCTTTAGATGAACTTAGTTTAATATATGGACTATTTTTCTAATTACTTCCTTCTAGTATTTGATTTCAACATTTTTCTCTATCATCAGTGTTCTTAAACAATCCATAATAGATCTATTTCTTCTTTCTACTATGCCACTCTATTAAGGTACAAAAGGTGTAGATAAATATCTTTTGATTCCTCTTTCATTTCAGAATTCATTGAATTCCTTTTAGATGTTTTTTTTGGAAATATGGTTAAATAAATGTCTTAATGATTGTCATTTATGACAACATACTTTCAACATTTCATTTATGCATTTAGAGTTAGAAAATTGTCTATTTCATTTATGCATTTAGAGTTAGAAAATTGTCTAAGTGATAAATAGTTTACAACAACATAGAGAATATATTTAAGTGTATGGATGACTTTTGGAGAATTAGCTCATGCACAATTAAGGGAAGATTCATAATAATGTCATGATGATGTGTGTCAATGCATATATGTGTATGGATAGTATGGCATGAGTTATGATCAAAATCATAGTGCATAATAGAGCATATAAAAGAATTGGATTGTACAGTCTTAGGAACTATTTTGGTTACAAAATAATTACTAAGTTATGATGAATTAATTATGTGGATATTAATTCGTAAGTTATTTTATATAATGTCAAGCATGTGAACACATGAAGCCTGACTGACCAGAGTATTGTAAATGTGTAAGGTATAAGTAGAAATCTTATATTGCATAGTAATTGTAGATGTGAATCAATATGTGAACTATTGTGTGAATGATCTTAAAGATATGTGAACCTTATGTGATGCGAATTGTTATGTATGATCAAAAAAAGTGCAGAGTATATTAGATAGAAATTATTGTATGTATATCTATACTTGTGAAGCAATGACTTGTATTTTTGCATGTTAGGGCATTAGGATCTTCTTGCATACATTTTATTTGTTCTACCAACTCCTAATAGGGTTCAAGCTTCTAACAAGGCCTAGTCTCCTAATAGAGACTTGAGACATTATATGTACTTCAAAGAATCCTAACAGAGTTAGTATCCTTAACATGATTCCATTGTTTAGTGAATCATCTAGTGGGTATCATCTCCACCAAGGTTTTCCCTTGGCCAGGGTTTCCCTAGTTAACAAATAATGGTGTTATGAGTTATCTATGTGCATGGTTTTATTTACTATTTAGTATTGTTGGTTTACTTTCATATGAAAGTTATAAAGTAATTAACAATATTCAATTGTGAGAAAAAGTTTGTAGAATACTAATTCACCCCCTCTCTTAGTATTATCTATTTATAAAAATTGGTATCAGAGCCTGGTTACTTTGAAGAAGTTTAATAGCTTAAGTAAGATCTCTAAAGATATGGAATAGTTGAAGAAAAACCTTTAAGAAGCTCTTGATTAGATTGACCTTCTTATTGAAGAAAAAGATAACCTAAAAGATGGATATGAAGATGCAAAAGTTTTCATTGGCAATTTAAAAGATAAGATTGATGATTTAGAATCCAAAAATGAATCTATTATGTAGACTAGTGATAATGATGAAGTAGGAGATCTTCTAAAGGAAAATGAGATATTGAAACATGAATTGAAAATTAGTGAGCTTAAGTTGAGTCTTAAGAGAAATGGTAGCAAGAATGAACTAGAACTAAAAATTGAGAATGCAAATCTTAAATCCTAGTTAAGTCAAGTTACATCCAAACTAGATATTATCAAGATTGAACATATTGAGTTATGTTGTGGTTTCAAAACACAAGCCTTATTTCAAGGAGAAATGGAGACCCCCTAGTATATGTTTTATCTTTCATATCCCTATTTTAGGATCTGAGCCTTTCTTAAGATTTTACTTGGAGTCAAAATCAACCTTAGCTCTCTTCTTGAGAAACTAGTTGCCAAAAGTCAAATATTTTGGGTAAATTTTGATTTTTATGAGTAAATAGGGTGCACTAGTGCACCTAGCACACCCTTGGAGGTGCGCTAGTGTGGAATGCTTCCCTTTGGGAATGTGCACCTGCACACATGCACTGGTGTGCACCCTAAAGGTTGCACTCTATCCTGGGTCTATAAAAACCTAGCATACCCCGTTGTTCGTTATCTCATTCTTCCCATGCTAAAATGAATAGCACACCTCTACACTTGGTAAGGTGCAGAAAATTGCTCCATCTCCTATACACACAACACACACAAAATGTTAGAAGGTGTACAAGGTGCAAACCTTTTCTTCCTTGAACATAATAAAAAACTTAATAAAACAAAAAAACGCTTCAAAAACTAACATAAAATCCACCTTGTAGAAGTTGTGCATGTGCACACCTATCCAAGGTGCACATGTGTACACCTTTCAAAGGAAAAGCAATGCCCTACATGTAAAGTAAGGGTGCACACATGGCACACCCCAAAAGGTGCACTATGTGTCCACCCTTTTTCACATTTGGCTAATTATTACCTTGTAGGTTGCACACCTAGCATACCCCACAAGGTGCACTAGGTGCACACACTTAGTGGTTTTTTTCTTTAGGAAAAGGTGCCTTAAGGTGTGTAAGGTGTTCCAATTTTTGTCCATTAGAGGTGGTAAATTAGGTTTTTAAGGTGTTTTACTAGTGTTTTATGTTCTGGGTCATTTTTTTGTCATAATTAGGGTTTATGTAAGTTGATTTTTTCCACCTTCTAGAAAAATGAATGTTTTTTTTGGAAAAATTAAATGGTTTCCTCCTCATCTTCCCTCACTACAATGATGGCTCCAAAACTAGTGGTCTTCAAATTCCAAGTTGTTCCATCGAATTAATGCTTCTAGGATGAATATTCAAAAATCTGAGACATTGAACTAGGCCATATTGATTGGAACATGTTCCTAGTCTTATGCAAAAAACTAACCGAGAGGTCTCTAATGGTATCTACGCTTATCTGATCAGGGCTAGTTAATGCAACATCATACCTAGTTTCAATATAATCTTCAGAGTTGATCATGACTTTGGCAAAAAACTATGTTTTAGAGGAGAGAGTTATAAAAAACATAACTAGAGAGATTGTCTTAGATTTGAGGCCCAAGAACATCAAGAAGGTTTTCCATCTTCTTAGGGTAGATCAATATATTAGACTGACATATCATCAAGTAGAAAGGTGGTATAGAGAGCATGAACAGAAGCATAAAAAATTATCCAATCCTCATATATTATCAATCAAACTCCTCTTGGAAAAAAATTAGGCAAAGTTGATATGACGAGGGTCTCTATGAAAGATGATATTGGGCATTCTATAGTGCTCTTGAGTAGATTCATGGGGTTATTAGTAGTAGGACACCTGCATATATGGATAGCACACTTCATTAAGACCATAAAAATGGTGAAGTTTCCAATTAATTGAGCTTTAATTCTTAGTGTGGATTCAGATGAGCAACTAGTGGTGGTCAAGAAAAACCAAAGGTGATATATGATATCCTATTTGGTGTACTTGTTAGCTACAAGAATAATAGATTATATGGGATTATTCAAAAGGGGAAACTTGTAAGATGTAAACATATGGCCTTATGTGGTATACACCCATTTGGTAAGGAAAAATATTTCAAAGCACAACAAGGAATACAAAATACTGAATGATGCCTTCATTTTTTCAATCATCTAGTTCATTGAAGGAGATTATGTGAAAAGGATGTCAGAAGAAGCAATGAAAAAGATTATAGAAATTTGTGCCTATTACATCCAATTTAAAATATTCACCTATTTAAAGGTAGTAGGTATGACTGTTAATCCAAAGAAGCTCCCTAGGTATACGTGTGGCATACTCATATTGTTGGAGATTGCATGACAACTCTCATTTGCACATGATAGAGTAAGATAGTAGCATAAGAAGACTTGGTTATGGTCCATCACTATAGGTTCATTCAGTGTTAACCAAAAGTAGGATATTGTGACTTTTGAGTTTGAGTGGGATCAGGGTCCCTTGGAGGATTATAACTTTACTTGTCCCTATTTTGATAATATTGGTAGAGTTGAGTACTTGGCAAGAAGACAATTCCAACATGAGGATTTAATAGAAGATCACTAGATGAGTGTAGTTGATGACTACAAAATTTGAATAAGGGATTATTGTAGGATGACTCTCTATTTGGTAGACTACCTTGAAAATGAACATCCCATTAAAAATAGTGCAACAAGATACTAAAGATGTCTTGGATCTCTTAAATATAATAGAGATAAGATATCTGATCAGCCTATCATGAATGCATAAATTGATAGAGAAGAAAACTTAGATATCAATCATAGGGTGAGGCATGTCATCCAATTAACCAAGGATTGGATCAAGAGACCATTCAAATTGGATTTGATTTCCCAAGCTATAGTTTTTCAAGCTAAAGCTTGCATAGTGAAAGGTAGAGGAGTGAAAGTGGCAGTGCCAACATTCATAGCTCTGTATCTAATAAGACTATAAATACTACATCAACTTAATAGAGAAGTTGGATACTTCAAGCTACAAAAGGGTGAAGGAAAAATGAAAAGAACTTCCCCTAAACAAGCTCATCCTAAAGAAGAAGAAACTCAAGAACTAAGGGGTAGAGAATACAGAAGGGGTAGAAAATATAGAAGTCATCTAGACTCAAGATAATCTTCTATTTCCACTACGAGAATAGGGGCAAGAAGCTAAAGAAGAAGCACATGAAGTGTCTCCACCTATGCAAGAGGAATAAGTGTCTTCATTGGCCACCAAGAAAAGAAAGATGAAAACTCCAATTAGAAGGAAAAGGAGACAAAAGGTGATGAGAAAGGTTATTGCTTTTCCATTAATCACAGAAGTTATTCTAGAAGAGGAATAAGAGGATGATGAAGATGAGGAGGATAGTCTTCCCTTGAGTCAAAGGACTCATCTTGCTAGGGATATAGAGGTAGAATGAAGAAGAAGCTCCACTATAATACCGCCATGCATTTCTAAACAACCTACTCAAGTTACAACTTCAGAGGACGAGTTACAACAATGGATCGATGAACAAGAAGACCAAGGGGTTGATTTCTTTAAGATGTCAAATTTGATTTCATTCTCATAGGAACTAAGTTGGTAGGAGAAAAGATAAGAGATACACTAAAAAAATCAACCTAAACAAGAGGATTAGATTCAATTATTGCCTCAGCCACAAGGCCCTTTAATTGATCCACCATTACCAAATCAAGATTCATTTTCCATGGATAAAGGTTCAATTACTCCTCTTCCTCCAGTTAATGAAGAACAAGTATGAATTGAATAGGAAGAAGAGCCATGAAAAATACATGTCAATGTAATATCAAAGGAGGGACAAATATATGAAGAACCTCAATAGACTTCCCAAGATATAGAGGTAATGATTATGGGCTCAACGGACATAGAGATTCTTGGTGTGGATCTATCACAAAAGGAGAAGACTTTAGAGAGGACTGATAAGGGAAAAAGCATAGCAATACAAGCTCCATCTTCATCTAAAGATAAATCTTCAATGGAACATATTGCAAGATGGTTGAGAAAAGAGGTGATGGTTAGAAACAAAAGGAAGTTTTATTGTACTAAGGAAGAGGGAATGAGAGAATTAGTTGAAGCTCTCAAGAAACCTAAGCATCCCCTAGGTGTTGCATGAACATTGGCCTTTTTCATGAGTGATCAAAACTAGGACTTGTTTTCCCATGTTAGTATCTCTTCCACATTTTGATATCGAGGATTTGACCCCAAAAGATTATTAAATCAAGGAGGTCTTGCTTGGAAAACCCACTGTGGTAACTACTAAATTGATGGTTACTATGGGGATCAAAGAAGTGTTTAGGTACTTTGAATAGGATGAGTATGAATTGTTAAACCTCTAAAAGCATAATGAAATCCTAAGAGTTTATTTCAATGAAGTATTTAGTCCATTGGATCCTAAAAAATCTTGAGGAGACTTTAGAAGTGTCACTTGATAAGAGGGATAAGGAAACTATACAATTAGATCCATTTTTGAAGGTCTGTCAGCAATGGAAAGAAAGTTCCAAAGAAAAAGGTGTGAAAATCATACAAGGAAATCTTAAATTGCTACACTATATGCAGAGCAATCTAGATAAGTTGGTTGCTATATTGAACTAGGATTTTGGTTTAATGGATGAAGTACATACCAAGGGAAATGACCTTCGAGCATTTCAATTAATAAAAGGTCAATGGTATTAGATGCTAATGGATGTATATATGACAAATGAGTTAGATAAAATAGATGACTAGATAGTAGATTGTAGATGGCAATAAAGTAATGGAAACATTACATGTAGATATTCATAAGTTCAAGGATCAAACCTAGGATTATATTTTGGAAGCAAAGAGACATTATAGTGATACTTGCTTGGACATTTAGCAAGATGACTCAAGGGATAAAATCATGACTATGCAAGCAGTTGTTGAGAAATTTTGAAAGACTTTTGAAAAAGCTTCCACTGATGAGGATATAAGAAAAACATTTAAAATCAAAGAGGCATTTATAGAATTGGATGTAAAATTGGAAAATTTTGGAAAGACTCGCATTTAGGTGGGCAACTACCGACAAAAGGTAAAAGATTAATATAATGCTTTAGATTTTCTAGATGCAACCCAAGTGACAAATACTATTGATAAATTTAGGAGCAAATACCCAGACATAGCTCTGGTATGAAGGGTAACAAAACCTAGAAGCTAGAATTTCAGTTTTGACACTTGGTAAAAAATTTCATTCCTTGGACTTGTCTTCTGAGGTGCACCAGCTTCCAAGGTGCACAAGGTGCACTTATTCCAAGGTGCATTTCTCCAAAGGTGCATCATAAGTTTTTGAAGAAGTCAAAGGTGCACGGGTAGTTAACTACTAGTTTCAAATTTAAAGTTTTCCATGCATCAAAAATGCCTTTTGATGACAATTTAACTCCTACAAATATCCAGAGAAGTTTGACTTTCTATTTTTGGCATCTCTAGAGACTCCTACATCATCTAATAGCTTTCTTCTTATTTTCTCATGCTTTCTTTTTTTTAAGACATGTAAAGGCTCATGCATCCATTAAATGATATAAATAAGGATGGAGTCCTACTTAGTAGCAGTTAGAGAGTTAGTTTGTACATAAATAGATTTGTTTTTATTAGTTTAGATGTATATGTTTGCATAAAGAGATCTCTCACTCTCAAAAAATATCAAGGAGATTATTTCTCATAAATTTAGGAATTTAATATGTATTCTAGGCCATTATTTTGATACAATATTATATGCTATTGGTGCTCTCATTCAGAGTGTAATTATTCTTGCCTAAGTGTGTTATATTTTGTGAATGTATGTTCATAGAATACAATTGAGCCAATAGTGTTATTGTATTATTTTGATTGAGTGAACTTTTATTTATAGTTTTTTCCATGTGTTTAAAAATTTCACTATTTGATGCAGTGCAAGGCAGGAGTATCCCCAAAGGAAATGTCCTAGGCCCCAACAATATAACCATGCAACGGAAACACAACAACCAAAAAACAATAATGCAAGATCTGATATGAAATTACAATACTTTATTTATGAAATATAACTGATTATATTAAATATGCCTAGCTATAAAGCCTTCTAGGTTAGGGAAAAATACAAATAGCAAATTACAAAATCAGTTCTGCAAGATCCAACATGATCTGACCTACAACCAATCTTAGCTAGTCCAAATACACTACTAGATAAGAACACTAAGAAGAATCTACACTTGTACCTACAATTCCACCAAGAGATCCTTTAGTTCCTAAGCCAAAACTCTAGCTCTACTCCAAATTCACATCTATTCTTCCTCTCTCAACTCCATCACAATCATATTGTAAACTGCCTCACATTTGGCACTCTGCTCATAGACTCAAGAAAAATCAACCCTAGATGCTCCCATGAATAATTCAATCATTAATGAATGAATAAAGACTCCAAAAGAACCCTTACTTATACCAATATAAGCCACAAGTTGGACCAAAACAAAAATTAAATACAAATACATAAACTAAATGCCACAAGTCAGCCTACAATAACAATTAAATGGCCTGAAATTGATATATGAGTAAAATTGTGATATCTCCTAGCTCTAATAGAAGTAAAACTCGTGCTTTGAATAATAGGTATATATCTAGGTCCTCTACAACCTCTTAAATTTTCCAAGGCTGATTCCCAAAGGAAAAGTGTGCATCCACCCTAAAATTCACCCACAAAAGACTATCATGCAAAACTGCCAAAAATCAATGATTTAGAAAAAATTGTATATCTCCCAACTTGTAAAGAATTAGAACTTGAAAAATTGATATAAGAATTTAATCTAAACCCTCTTAAATCTCTAAAGTTCACAACTTCTTATTCATTAAGGATAATTATTTATATACTCTGCAATAGGCACCTAAAAGCTAGAAAAAAAACACAGTTCTAGCAACATGGTTCAAACAGTTCAAACTTCAACTCAATCCATCAAATCTCTATGAAATCATGAGAAAATTTTCTCCAATGTGTCTCCAACACATCACTAACCATGAAAATCATACCCCCACCAAAATCTAAACTTGATGCTCCTGTATCACTATTGTACTTAGTTAGAGAAGAGATCACCATATTGTTCCTGCATAGCTTTTTGTTTTGCATTAGTGCACTTTCTATGCCCTTGTGATTTGATGAAAAGTGAACAATCTTACGATTACTAAATTCCTATTTATGATTGAATTAATGGAATTAAGGAAGTGTTTCTCCTATTTTAATTGGTTACCTAAAAATAATTTCAAAGGTTTAACTCACAGATGTTTTCTTTCTATTGGAAACAATAGTCCACCAAGAAAACTAAGAAGGGGGAGTGGATCAGTTATCTGATAATTAAAAAATTTATCTTCTTTAAAAAAACTTAATCATTTGACCAAAGTAAATAGAAACTATAATAAAATGCACATAGATAATTACACCAGATAAATTGACTAGATAAACTCTTAATCAGAGGGAAAACCAAAAACTATAATAAAATACACATATACAATTACACCAAATATGTTGATTAGATAAACTCTTAATCAAAGGGAAACCCATGGTGGGAATGATGACCACAAGATGATGTACTAATATAAATATTCCTTGTTAGAGGATGGACCCTATTAGGATTCTATTACAACATTTAGTACATAGAGTCCCTATTAGCAGATGTTGAATACCTATTAGGAAATTCCAACTGTGTTAGGAGTTGTAGTACAATGTATGCAATATGAGCCCACTATCCAAACATGTAATTTCAACTACAAGAAGAGCTCAGTGCTCAAACATGTAATTTACTATTATGTCTTCCTTTCCTCTATTTTTACAACTATACCAATCACTATTAGACCTTGTAGACTAGGTCATAAACCTCAAATCCAAATATCAAACCTTGGATCACTCAAAAAAGCCTTGGTAATGAAGTTTCCTTCACTTCCACACTACTCTGCTCAACTTCACATTCCACACTCTCTGCCACTTATCATCAATTCAAAAACCATATCCTTCCATGCCATGATAAAGGAAAATTTCCTTTCTTTATACCAAGTCCTCGAAACAATTCCCTAAGTTGGCTATTAAACCTTCTTAATTGATTATTATAGGACAACACTGAGAACACTTTACACTTAGCAATAACATGAATCTTTCACCTTGCAACTTGAATAACTATATGTACACATAATATTATGATGAGAAAATTTAGGCACATCATCCTTAACATGTGTTCTTCATGTCCTCAACCTCGATCCTTAGAATATCAACTCTTCTATGAGATATAACAAGTTTACAAGAACATGCCTCTGTTAACTCTATCTCAGAAAAGACATCATAAAAACTTACATAACTTCTTCTAGACTTATCCTTTCTTCTTTTGATGTTAATTTCATATACCAAATACTTGAAAGTATCTCTCATAACCTCAGATAGTAGAATACTCAACTAGCCATCCACACCAAATTGATCTTCTTGTTATTCTTTTGTCAAATACAACCAAAAACTATTATGTTTACATCAATGAAAAACTTAGTCATGAATGTAAAATATCATCATAATAACATATCTACAGTACTCCCCCATAGATAATCATCATCATTCATTCTTCCATCAATCTTTTAACAATCTCCCACTTTGGAATTGATGGCAACATAGATGAAAAAAATCTAGTTCCAAGAATACCAACAAAAAAACTATTCATCTTTTCAAATCCTCTTCATCAGTTATTCTCCCCTGTTGATATACCTCAATGTGTTTTCTACCAACTATAATTCCATGGTATTCTTATGCCAAACATCTTCCTTAGCATAATGTTTTTCGTGCAATATTCTCCCCCATTGACATCAATGTGAAAGGTTTCAACAATCAACATCTTTGTACCAAACTGTGTAACAACTAATACTTACTTAGCTCGAGTTTCAAAACATACTATTCAAAACAACATCCAATAAGAGTCATAGATGACTTTGTCCATCATAAATACTCCCCCATATAGGAAGCATCAACATTTAGTACAAACAACAATGGTACTCTGTTACACTGGACTAATGCACTCTTGTATCTTCTATTATGATGTAGGAAGGGGCATAACCCCTAGCATACCTTGCAAATAGTCAAAAGTCTCTTTGGGAAGAGGCTTAGTGAATATATCTTTAATTTGATCTTTAGTGCTCACATACTCCAGTCTGATTTCCTTTTCTGTGACTTTCTCTCTCAACATATGATACTTAATAGAAATTTACTTGGTCTTAGCATGCAACACTAGATTCTTAGACATATTTACCATGCTTATGATGTCACAATGTATGACAATAGGTTCATTGATTTCTACCCTTATATCCTTTAGCATCTGCTTCATCCAAATGACTTGATTGCAATTATTTGCTACTAAAACATACTCTACTTCTTCTGTACTTTGAGATGTACAATCCTACTTCTTGCTTAACAAAGAAACCAATCTTCCTCCAAGAAAGAAGGCTCCACCACTGGTTCTTTTTCTATCATCCATATTGCCTGCCCAATTTGCATCAATATAAGTACTTAAAGTAAAATTGTTAGATTTGTCATACCATAATCTTAACTCAAGTGTTCTTTTTAGGTATCTAAATATCCTTTTGACTTCTGCATAATGTGCTTCTTTGGGATCAACTTAGAATCTTGCAACAACTCCAACAACATTTTCTATATCCGGCCTTGTGTGAGTTAGATATTGCAATCCTCTAATCATAGATCTATACTTCTTCTACTCAATAGTAAGTGTTCCAACCGGTTTGCATGTTTCCAAACCAAACCTTTTTAATAAATCCTTCAAGTATTTAGTCTAAAAAATAAATATTCCTTCTTTATTCTATACAATTTGCAATCTTAAGAAATATTTCATCTCTCCTATCATACTCATTTCAAATTCTTTCTTCATTTCCTTAGAATTTTTTTCACTTTCTTCATCATTTCCTCCAAATATGATATCATCAACAAATATTAACACACTCATTAAACCATCATCAATTTCTTTTAAATACAGGTTACTATCTTCCATACCTTTTCTATATCCAATTTTTGTCAAATGTTTTTCCAACCTTGCATACTAGGTTTTGGTTGCTT
Organism: Cupressus sempervirens; assembly: GCA_028749045.1. NCBI lineage: Eukaryota > Viridiplantae > Streptophyta > Pinopsida > Cupressales > Cupressaceae > Cupressus > Cupressus sempervirens. The sequence continues at coordinate 705,440,110 of CM053792.1, forward strand.
GCTTCAGTCCATACAATTCTTTCCTTAGACCGCATATTGTGTCCTTATCTTTTGTCAAAGGACAACCTTCAGGCTACTCAATGTACACTTCTTCTTCAAGTTCTCCATTTAGAAATGTTGACTTGACATCCATGTGATACACTTTGAATTTCTTTTGTGCTACATAGGCTATGAATAATCTTACTACTTTTACTCTAGCCACTCAAGCATAATTTTATTCATAATCTATCCCTTCTTGTTGTGAGTAACCTTTACATACCAATCTTTCTTTGTTTCTTACAACTTCACCTTGTTCATTCATCTTGTTTTTAGAATACCCATTTAGTTCCTATCACATTTTTGTCTACTAGCCTAGGGACTAATTCCCATGTCTCATTCTTTACAATCTAATCCAATTCCTCTTTCATGGCTTGTTTCAAATAATCATCTTTACATGCTTCATCTACATTCTTTTGCTTAACTTAAGATATCAAGCATAGTTCTTCATTTACTTTGCTTCTTATCATCATCATTAGGAGTTTCTATCTCAACTCTTTGCTCAAATGAAGGTTTCAAGCTTTGTTCCTACCTTGGCTCTCATTTATTCTACAAATCATTATTAATATCAAGAAATACCTCATCATTCCTTGGCTTAGTAACAACATTATCATCTGAATTGTAATCAACTATTGTCTCTTGTATTTTGAATTTTTCATCAATTCTCACATTTGCACTTTCTATAATAGTCTTATTCTCTAATTATAACATCTATAAGCCTTTCTTTTCAATGAATAACCAAGAAACATACCTTCATTACTTCTAGCATCAAATTTACCAATGTCGTCAGCTTTGATATAGCAATTACTTTCAAATTTTTTGAAATACTTAACTATAGGTGAGTGAACAAACCATAGTTCATAAGGGGTCCTGTTTGTGTCTTTCTTGACTTTCACTCTATTCAAAATGCTTTGGATGCATCATTCTCTGCTAACATAGCTCTTGCAACTTTTGTAACTGACTTATTCCTTCTCTCTACAACATCATTTTGTTTAGGGGTTCTCAGAGTAGATAACTATCTTTTAATTCCATTTTCTTCACAAAACATGTTAAACTCATTCAAATTAAATTCTCCCCCTCTATCTAATCTTAAACATTTAATCTTTATACCAGATTCATTCTCAACCCTATTCTTGAATATTTTAAACTTATCAAATGCCTTAGAATTCTCTTTAAGAAATACAACCCACTGTTGGATACAATTAAGTAATTGTGTATTGTCTTTGATGTTACACAAATGCCATATCAGAAATCAGACAGAGTCTACAGAGTTCTGTCAGTCAGGAAAACAGTTTACAGAGTCTACCGAGCTCAGTTGGTCAGTAAAGCCTTTTGCAGTGTATACCGAGCGTTCCTGTATGTCACACGGTGAGTTAACCGAGTTCGCACGGTAAGCTAAGGAAAGTTTAGTTCTTACCGAGATCACTCAGGTATCAAAGGATTTTGTAGCAGACGGTTAGTGTTAACCGAGTTCACACGGTAAGCTAAGGAAAGCTTAGTTTTCACCGAGCTCACTCGGTAGTCGAAGACAGCTTTTACCGAGTCTAGTCAGTTTCCAAAGGAAGTGGTAGGTTTACCGAATTCCTCGGTAACTGTAGTTTTTACTGAGTTCTGCCGGTTAACACAGGAAGAAATTTTTTAGAGCAGCGTCAGCCAGTGAAGAATTTTGTTTTGATTTTTAGTTCAAGCCGACTTTGGAATATGTTTTGTCAAGTTGGTTGGGCTGACCTGGTATCATGTATAGTATATAAAGAGGTGTTCAAGATGCAGAAAAGTGTGGAATAGAGAGTGTATACAGATAGTGCAAGGAAATGCAAGGAAGAGACTTGTGTGTGCCTAAGCAGAGTTGAGCAGAGGGAAATCTTGGAGCTGCAAAGATATATTTAATCAGTAAGGATCTTGTGGAGCTAAACTGAGATCTATATTCAGCAAGATAAGTTGCATGTATTTTCAGATCATTCATTGTTGCTTTCTAACCATTGTAACAGTGATTCCAAAATCTCCTAACAGAGTTGGTTTAATAGCCATTCCATAAATCCTTTAACAGGGTGGCAATTCAGTTGAATTGTTCTAAAGACCTCTTACAAGGCCACTCCTAACAGGGTGATTAAATCCTCTAACAGGGTCACACCTAACAGTGTGTTTTGTAACCTTTAACAGGGTTGGCTCCTAATAGGGCTCACTTCAGAAGAGTGAAAATTGGTGACTAGTTGCTGGTGGTTTTTCCCATATTGGGTTTCCACGTAAATCTGGTGTCTACTGTGTTCATGATTAATTTCTTTTGTATGGTCGCTTATTTCAGTAAATGCTTAATAAATTAACTAAACATCTATCAAGTTTTAAGCAGTAATTTATGTGTTTACCGAGTAGCAGCAGCAACTAAGTTTAAGGCATCTTTGGGACTGTTGAATTTGTTTTTGTGGTAACTAATTCACCCCTCCCCTCTCAGTTACCCCATCTTCATTTTTCAACAATTGGTATCAGAGCTTTTGGTGCTTGCAGGAGGAGATTTCAAAGATCTAAGCCAAAGATCAAGATGTCTTACAAGAGGGAAATCCCAAGGCTTAACTGAAACAACTTCTCAGCATGGCAGGGATTAATGAGACTTCATCTAGCTTCCATTGGTGACACTGGTCAAAAATATCTTGATGAGAAATATGTAGAACCATCAGGTACATTATCAGTCAATGACATTGCTATAAAGAAGACTCATAACATTATGATGATTGATATTGCATCTGCCTTGAGTTATGAAGAGTTTGATGATGTCGAGGACTGCACTACTACCTATGAAATGTGGGAAAGACTGAAAGAGATCTATGGTGGAGATGACAATGTCAGAAGAGCCAAAGCTGAAAGTCTGAGAGGACAGTTCGATCAGATGAAAATGAAAGAAGATGAAAACATTGCCAAATATGTTGAAAGAATTAAAGCATGTGTCAGTGCTATCAAAGCTTCTAGAGGAAGTATTAGTGAAGAGACAGTCATAACTAAAGTTCTTAGAACTCTACTTCTAGTTTATGCCATCAGGGTATCAGCCATTCAAGAAAGAAGGTGTGAGGCCAATCACAAGATAAACCTAGAGGCCATAGTTGGAAGATTGACAGCATTTGAACTAGATAATTTTGATAATTATGTTCCAGCTGCAAAGAACATTGAGTCTGCATTTGAAGCCAAGCTTTCACTCAAGGACAAAGGCAAGAAGAAGAAGGAATCTCAGTCAGAGAGTGAAGATCAATCAGATCAGAGTTCTGACAGCGACCTTGAAGTAATTGAAGCTCTACTTGCAAGGAAATATTCAAGAGGAAGAGGTAAGTACAAAGGTAAAGTACCCCTAATCTTCTTTTCATGTGAAGAAGTCGGTCATATTGCTGCAAGGTATTCAAACAAGAAAGATAAAGATGAAAAGAAAGATAATAAATGGAACAGTAAGAAAGAACTCAAATCATTTAAGGATAAAAGTAAGAAATCATGTTTTATGGCTAAAGATTCTAATGATTCTAATGATGAAGAAGAGGATGAGATTGTTTACATTGCTGTAAAAGATGAATCTGACAATGAAGAAATGGCACTCATCTCTCACATAAGTAAGAATGATACATGGATCATTGATAGTGGCTGCTCACATCATATGACTGGAGATAAAACAAAGTTTGATCAATTTGAAGAGTATGATGGTGGCAGTGTAAGATTTGGAAACAATGAACCTTGTTGCATCAAAGGAAAAGGAAGAATCACTCTAACCTAGGAACTTGTATGTGATAATGCTTATTAGGTAGAAGGCCTAAAGCACAATTTGTTGAGTGTGGCACAGTTACTCAACAATGGACTCAAAGTATAATTCATCCAAGGCAAAGCAAGACTACTGAATGGTAAAGGAAAGGTGATTGGATCTGGTACTCAAACTAAACGTAACTTGTTCTATCTTGAACTTGATGAACATTCATGTTTTATTGCTCAAGTAGAAGAGAGTTGGTTATGGCATAAAAGGTTATGTCATGTGAATTTTGACAATTTGGTAAAGATAAGAAAATTCAAGAAAGTGAGAGGCATTCCTGATTTAAAGAAACCAGAGGTCGGTTTATGCAAGAATTGTCAAATTGGAAAGATGGGTAAGTCTAGTTTCAAAAGAAAAAATTATCAGTCTGAAGATTTATTAGAAATTGTGCATACTAACTTATGTGGACCTATTGGAACTGAAAGCTATACTGGTGAAAAATATTTTATTCTTTTTGTTGATGATTATTCAAGAATGATGACCATCATGTACCTAAGGAACAAATCAGAAGCATTTGAAAAGTTCAAATGGTATTTGGCAAGAGTAGAAAAAGAAACAGGGAAAAGATTGAAATGCCTAAGGTTAGACAGAGGTGGTGAATTTATTTCACATGAATTCAATAAATTTTGTATTGAAAGAGGAATCAAAAGATAGGTTTCAGCACTAGGTACTCCTGAACAAAATGGCATAGCTGAAAGAAGGAACAGATCCATCATGGATTGTGCAAGAACCTTGATGATAGAAAAGAATGTTGCTATCAAATACTGGAAGGAGGCTATTAGTACAGCAGTTCATACCTTAAACCGAGTACAGTTAAAAAGGGACTCATTCAAAACTCCCTATGAATTATGGTATGGCTATAAACCCAATGTAAGTTATCTGAAAGTTTTTGGAAGCAAATGTTATATCTTGAAAGAATCTAGAAAAGGTAAATTTGATGTAAAAGGTGATGAAGGTATATTTCTTGGATACTCATGCAAGAGTAAAGCATATAGATGCTTGAACTTATCTACTCACAAAGTCATAGAAATTATACATGTGAAAGTTGATGAGTTTGCAGAAAAGACTGAAGAAGAAAGCAGAAGAGAACCAGAAGATTACAAAAGATTCGTCTTCAGTGAACCGGATATAATATCAACTGCATCTGAGAATTAGAAACCTTTTTCTACCGAGTCATCACTAACCGAGTTGCAGGAAACATCTATCGAGCCAACATCTACCGAGCCAACGTCTACCGAGTCAGAGAATACCGAGTTAGAGATTACCGAGCTAGAGGTAACCGAACATGTGCATACCGAGCCAGTTGATACCGAGCCAGACCAAATCGAGTATGAAGGAGAAATGCAAGAAGATAACGACAAGATTCATCCAAAAGGAAAAGAACCTATTCTAGCCAAGTATGTCAGGAGACATCATTCAGTAGATCAGATCATTGGAAATAAATCTGAAGGAACCATCACAAGAAGTAAGTTGAAAGGTACTTGTTTACTTGCTGATTTTGAACCTAGAACTGTCAAGGATGCATTAGAAAATGATAATTGGATTGAATCAATGAATGAAGAAATAGAGCAGATAGAGAAAAACAAGACATGGACTCTTGTACCCAGGCCTAAAGACAAAAATGTAATCGGTACAAAGTGGGTTTTCAGAAATAAGTTGGATGAAAATGGTAAAGTATCAAGAAACAAAGCTAGATTAGTGTGCAAAGAATATTCTCAAGAGGAAGGCATAGATTATGGAGAAACTTTTGCTCCTATTGCTAGATTGGAAGGTGTTAGAACCTTATTAGCATATGCTGCTTACAAAAGATTTAAAGTTTATCAGATGGATGTCAAGTCAGCATTTCTAAATGGTATACTAGATGAAGAGGTCTACATTGAACAACCTGAAGGTTTTATAGATCCAGATAAAAAGAACATGGTTTGCAAATTGCATAAGGCACTGTATGGTCTAAAACAAGCCCCTAGAGCATGGTATGAAAGATTGCATAGCTATCTTATTCAAATTGGATTTCAAAGAAATAATGATAATAGTTGTTTGTATATCAAGGAAGGACCAGAAAATAAGATTGTCCTGGCAGAAATATTTGTAGATGATACTGTTTTCACAGGGAATGATGATCTTTGCAAAGAATTTTCAGAACAAATGAGCAAGGAATTTGAAATGTCAATGTTCAGTGAAATCAAATTCTTTGTTGGACTTTAAATTCAGCAGAACAAGAATGGCATCTACATCACTCAAGCAAAATACATCAAAGAGATATTGAAAAAGTTTGGTATGGAAGACTGTAAACCAGTTGGAACTCCCATGTGTACTGGACTAAAACTTACCAAAGAAGATGATTCAAAGGAAATAGATCAGACATTGTACAGATCTATGATTGGAAAGTTGCAATATGTAGTTCATACTAGGCCAGATATTGCTCTTGCAGTTGGAATTGTGGCAAGATTTTCAGCCAAACCAAGAGAAAATCACATGATGGCGATCAAGAGGATAATGAGATATCTGAAAGGAACTGAAGATTATGGATTATGGTATAAATTTGGAGGAAACCTAGACTTAAAAGTGTTTACTGATGCTGATTGGGCAGGAAACCTTGATGAAAAAAAAAGCACAAGTGGAGGTGCATTCTTTCTTGGAAAGAGGTTGGTTTCTTGGACAAGCAAAAAGCAAAATTGTACATCTCAATCAATAGCAGAGGCAGAGTATGTTGCTGTAGCAGTAAACTGTTCTAATATTGTTTGGTTCAAGCAATTACTACAAGGCATGAAGATGGAAATCAAGGAACCAGTTGTCATGTTTTGTGATAATACAAGTGCAATCAACATATCTAAGAATCCAGTAATGCATTCTAAGACTAAGCACATTGCAATCAAGTATCACTTTGTCAAAGAATTGGTGCAGGAAAAGGAAATCAGATTGGAATATGTCCATACAAAGGAACAGATTGCTGACATATTCACAAAGCCTTTACCTGAGGATGCATTTTTGTATCTCAAAGGTAAGTTAGGGGTCATTCCCCTATCTGAAGTTCACTAAAAATAAGTTTTAGTGATGCATCAGCTCTTACAAAATTGAACAATCATCATTTGATGCAGCAAATCAAGAAAATATTGCATATTAGTACTAAAGGTACAATGAAATTCATTGAAATTGGATTGTCTTTGGCATGTGTTGTCAAAGAGGGAGAGTTTTACTGTCATATCTTTCCGAAATTTGATTATGTAATTCCTTCACAGAGGGAGATTACTGTAAGAGGGAGAGTTCTCTATCTTAGAGGGAGAATTGCTAATTGTGTTGTGTTGCTGTAGACTTGCTTTCAAATTTCATTTCTGCTATGACATGTTGTGTTGCCATCAATGCCAAAGAGGGAGATTGTTCGATAAAATTAAGTAATTGTGTATTATCTTTGATGTTACACAAATGACATATCAAAAATTAGACAGAGTCTACAGAGTTCTGTCGGTCAGGAAAATAGTTTACAGAGTCTACCAAGCTCAGTCGGTCAGTAAAGCCTTTTGCAGTGTATACCGAGCGTTCCTGTATGTCACACGGTGAGTTAACCGAGTTCGCACGGTAAGCTAAGGAAAGTTTAGTTCTTACCGAGATCACTCGGGTATCAAAGGATTTTGTAGCAGACGGTTAGTGTTAACCGAGTTCGCACGGTAAGCTAAGGAAAGCTTAGTTTTCACTGAGCTCACTCGGTAGTCGAAGACAGCTTTTACCGAGTCTAGTCGGTTTCCAAAGGAAGTGGCAGGTTTACTGAATTCCCCGGTAACTATAGTTTTTACCGAGTTTTGCCGGTTAACACAGGAAGCAGTTTTTTAGAGCAGCGTCGGCCAGTGAAGAATTTTGTTTTGATTGTTAGTTCAAGCTGACTTTGGAATATGTTTTGTCAAGTTGGTTGGGCCAACCTGGTATCATGTATAGTATATAAAGAGGTGTTCAAGATGCAGAAAAGTGTGGAATAGAGAGTGTATACGGATAGTGCAAGGAAATGCAAGGAAGAGACTTGTGTGTGCCTAAGCAGAGTTGAGCAGAGGGAAATCTTGGAGCTGCAAAGATATATTTAATCAGTAAGGATCTTGTGGAGCTAAAATGAGATCTGTATTCAGCAAGATAAGTTGCATGTATTTTCAGATCATTCATTGTTGCTTTCTAACCATTGTAACAGTGATTCCAAAATTTCCTAACAGAGTTGGTTTAACAGCCATTCCATAAATCCTTTAACAGGGTGGCAATTCAGTTGAATTGTTCTAAAGACCTCTTACAAGGCCACTCCTAACAGGGTGATTAAATCCTCTAACAGGGTCACACCTAACAGTGTGTTTTGTAACCTTTAACAGGGTTGGCTCCTAACAGGGCTCACTTCAGAAGAGTGAAAATTGGTGACTAGTTGCTGGTGGTTTTTCCCATATTGGGTTTCCACGTAAATCTGGTGTCTACTGTGTTCATGATTACTTTCTTTTGCATGGTCGCTTATTTCAGTAAATGCTTAATAAATTAACTAAAAATCTATCAAGTTTTAAGCAGTAATTTATGTGTTTACCGAGTAGCAGCAGCAACTAAGTTTAAGGCATCTTTGGGACTGTTGAATTTTTTTTTGTGGTAACTGATTCACCCCTCTCCTCTCAGTTACCCCATCTTCATTTTCCAACACCCACATCATTCTAGAAAAATCATCAACTAGAATCATAAAGTACCTTTCATCATATAATCCTTTAGTCTTTGTAGGACTACTAAGATCTGTGTGTACAATATCCAACTTTGTTGTAGTGGTAAATTTCCTACTATGCAAAGAATTTCTACTATGCTTTGCCAAAACACACTCCTTGCAAATTGTGTCAGTAGGTTTTACAATCTTCAAAAAACCTCTAACTACAAACATTCTACTAGTCTTTACAATTTTGTCAAAGTTTATATGATAGTATCTCTTATGCCATAGCCAACTATCATCTACCTTTGCAACCAAATATTCCATTTTAGTAGGATTTGGCTGAAATACATTACCTCTAGATCTGGTTCCTACTCCAATTACCTTTCCATCTTTATCTTTGGTCATGCATGTCTTTTATGTGAATTGCAACTCATAACCTTTGTCAACTAGTTATCTAGCACTCAAAAGATTGTGCTTTAAACCATCAACATAGTATACATCCTCAGTGTTAGTTTTATCATCAAGAGTTATAGATCTAATACCTTTAACTTGGCATGCTACATTTTTTCCAACTCTGGAAATTCCTCCATCCCAACTTTTGAAGTCAAAAAAATTATTCATGTCACCAGTCATATGATGTGAACAACCACTATCAATTATCCAATTAGATTTCTTCTCAACCTATGACACCAAAGCTACCTTTTCTGGACTTTCTTCTTTAATTGCCACAAATCCAATTTCATTATTACTAGCACTTAATGCTTGTTTAGTACAATCATTATCTTCATTTGTATACAAAAAATCTCTATATTTTCTAGGTTTGTCATTTCCCTTATACATTTCCTCTCTTTTAGAATTACAATTTCATTATTACTAGCAATTAATGCTTGTTCATTAGAATCATTATATTTATTTTCATACAAACAATCTCTATCTTTTTTAGGTTTGTAATTTCCCTTATACATTTTCTCTCTTTTAGGACACTTAGATGCATAATGACCATATTCATCACAAGTCCAACATTTAAATATTTTTTACCTCCTTTTTCTCTTTTTACCAAAAGGGCTACTCCTTCAATCTTTTTGTCTTCCCTAGATCTTCTGCTACTAGCAAAATCTCCTCTAGTACTTGTGCTCCTTAATAGACTAGTTTAAATATTTAGGGCACTAAAAGTTGTCTCTATTCTGGTCAACTATTTGGACTGTCTAAGCTCATTCTCAACTACTTCAAGTCTTCCAAGTAATGAGTCCTTTTTGAAATCTTTGGTACACGATATTCATAATTGTATCATCTAAACTGTTGACTTATATGGTGATGTTAGAGTCTTCAATATCTTCCATATAACCTCATCATCTTCTTTGGTTCCTCCTTGAGCTTTGATACCTATAGTAATTTTTGATATCTTGCCTATATATGTTATTATAGATTCATCTTCCATCATTTTAGCATCTTGAAATGCACAAATCCAACTTTGTAGCCTCAACTTCTTAGAATGTGTATTTGATAATTAAAATATTTATCTTCTTTAAACAAACTTAACCATTCAACCATAATAAAATGCACATAGATAATTACACTAGATATGTTGACTAGGGAAACCCTTAAGTAGAGGGAAAGCCACAGTGGGAATGATGCCCACGAGATTGTGTACTAATATAAATATTCCTTGTTAGAGGATGGACCCTGTTAGGAGTCTATTACAACATTTAGTACATAGAGTCCCTATTAGGAGACTTTGAATCCCTATTAGGAGATTCTAACCCTGTTAGGAATTGTGCCAACCTTGTTAGGAGTTGTAGTACAATGTATGTAAGATGAGCCCACTACCCAAACATGCATTTTAAACTACAAGAAGAGCTCACTTCTCAAACATGTAATTGATTTTTATGTCCTTGTTTCCTTTGTTTTTTCAACCAAACCAATCACTTTGAAACCATGTAGGCTAGGTCATGAACCTTGGATCCAAGTATTAAGCCTTAGATCACTCAACAAAACCTCAACAATGAAGTTTCCTTCACTTCCACACTACTTTGCTCAACTTTGCATTCCACAATCTCTACTACTTATCATTAATTCAAAAACCACGTCCTTCCATGCCATGATAAAGGAAAATGTCCTTCTTTTATACCAAGTCCTCAAAATAGTTCCCTCAGTTGGCTGTTAGATCTTCTCAATTAATTATTATAGGACCACACTAAGAACATGTTATAGTTAGTGATAACATATATCTTCCACCTTGCAACTTGAATAATTTTTCATACATGAAATATTATGAAAAGAAAAATTACCCAGCTCATCCTTAACATGTCGTCTTCATGTCCTCAACCTTGATCCTTAGAATTTCAAGTCTTCTAAGAGATATAACAAGTTTACTAGAACATGCCTCTATAAACTCTATCTCAGAACAAACATCACCAAAAATTACATAACTTCTTCTAGACTTATCATTTGTTCTTCCAAAATTAACTACATAGACTAAATCCTCAAAAGTATCTCTCATAACCTTGTATAGATAGAATACTCAACTGGTCATCCATACCAACTTGATCTTTCCATTGTTCTTCTATCAGATACCACAAAAAACTATTATGTTGACATCAATGAAAAACTTAGTCATGAATGTAACATATCATCATAGTAACATATCTACAATACTCCACCATAGGAATATCATCAATATTCATGCTTCCAACCAATCTTCTAATAGTTTTGTAGCTTATGTTCATTAGGAATTCACTTTTCAAGTTATTTTAAAAAACTTCTTGTTACCCTATCTTCATTATTTTGTTTTACAAAAACTTGGTTAAATTAGGAGTTCATATAGTTGCATAGTTAAAATTGCATTCATTATAAAATAGAAAAATAAAGAAAATATACTTCCTTTTGTGTGCTTATTTGTTTTGAGATAGAAAGAAGATTCAACATCTTATCCAAAATAAGTTATAACCAAAAAAGGTATCCTCATAAACACTCACATTTATCTTCTATTGAGTAGATTCTAGTAGGTCGCAAGATTTCCTAGAACCTTGGAGTTGATCTTAGATTACCTTTTCAAGAGAAGATTTTGAAAGTATTCCTACCATTAAGCATAATGAAAAATGAGAGCTCAAAAAGTTAGAGAACTATAACATTATTGTGAAAGGAAAATTGACACAAGATAAGCAATAGTTAGAGAAACTTTATTCCAGTAGTGAAAAGATAGATCAATAGATATTTTATCAGAGGATTACAAGACATAATAACCCAGCCAAAATAACTTGGACAAAATAACCCAAGGAAAAAATAACCTAGGGTCATAATAACCCAATCCAAAATAACCTAGAGTCAAAATAACCCATGGAAAAAATAACACCATAAGATTATAGAGAAAGGAAAAAAAAATTTATAAATTACAAGTATATTTCTATAAAAAAAAATTATTCAAATTTTCAATTAAAGTGTCAAATTATGAGCAATGCCTCTTATATAATCTAAAATATTATTATTGTCATAACCATCAACTAGTCTTTCTTTGAGTTCACAATATTTTTTCCTACTTGTTTATGTAGTGTGTCTAGCCATATATTTCTCTATTTTATTCTCTTGGTGACCCTATTCTTGTTTCACTACTTTGATGAGTCTCTGGATGGAGCTATGCAATGATTGAAGTGATTCACTAAATTCTCTATGCCATCACTCAATAGAATTATTAGTGTTGGGAAGATCATCTTGAATAGCTGAATAGCAATTCCACATTGTGATTGGAAACTTGGGTGACCATCTATTGTCTCTTCTAGTTAGTCTTCCAATCCATGTGTCTTCAAAATAATCAATTATGGGTTGCGAATTCTCCTCATGTTCTATATAATAAGGAGATTATAGAATTATTTCAAATGCATTGATTACATATATTTGAGGCACAAAAGCTAATGCAAACAATTTTTTGATCTCAAATGAAAATACTTCATCAACATTGTAATGTGTTTGTAGACCTACTTCTTGAACTTTCCTCCACAAGCATTGACAGAAATGGAAAAGACATCCTCGAATAGTGATATTTGGAAAAATTTCAGAAATAGCTCCCTTGAAACCTAATTCAAAATCAATAAGTATAGTTTTTGGGTTTAGATCAAGTTGCAGTTGTTTTAATTTTACAAGTACTTGTGTATAAGTGGATCTTGTTTTGTTGGTCATAAGAATATAGACAAGTGGAAATATTGCATCATTTTTCAAGCCATGAATTGTGTCAACTACTAAAAAATACTTGGTACTATTTTAACATCATTAGATTATGTTTGTGTTGTTGTATAGCACCGACTTGAACATTTATTTGTAAAATATTCTGTAGAATGCCAGATCATTTTATTGACACCTTCTTAATGAAAAAAATATGTGTAAGGATTTAAAATGAGTAATTTTTTATTTTTTTGACTTGTTAAAAATTGAAGAGGCATTGTATATATTAAAAATTATGAAGAATTTCTTGATTCCCTAAAAGTATATTTATTTTTGTATACTTTATAGAAACCCCTAGAAAAAATTAATATAATGTTAAAAAAATTATATTAATTTTTAAATTTTTTTTTTATGAATTTTGATTTCTCTTTTTCTTATCACTCTACACACTCTTCATTATTCTCCCCTTCTTCCTTCCTTTACTTCTCTAAGCTCTTAAATTTACCACTTTATATATCCTCTTAATGCCTCTTCATAATGCCTTTTGACTTACATCTTTTCATAATAACTCTTATTTAGCTTATTCCCACGAATTTGTCTTTATTTTTATAATTATTTACCATTTTATAAGTTATTTAAGCATATTAAAGATGTTTTAAGGCTAGTTTACGAGTATATAATGGATATATGGTCTAAAAATGACCTAAATATCCTCTATGGTGCTTCACAATCCCTTTTTAAGCATACTAACTTGATCTAGAATGACTATGGGTTATTTTATGTAATGTGTTTGTAGACCTACTTCTTGAACTTTCCTCCACAAGCACTAAGAGAAATGGAAAAGAAATCCTCAAATAGTGTATTTGGAAAAATTTTAGAAATAGCTCCCTTGAAACCTAATTCAAAATCAATAAGTATAGTTTTTGGGTTTAGATTAGGTTGTAGTTGTTTTAATTTTACAAGTACTTGTGTATAAGTGGATCTTGTTTTGTTGGTCATAAGAATATAGATGAGTGAAAATATTGAATCATTTTTCAAGCGATGAATTGTGTCCAACTGATGAAAAATACTTGGTACTATTTTAAATGTACCATCACTAAACCAATTTTCAGATTCTTTTAATAGTTGCAAATTTTGTGTGGTGGTAAATATTAAAAAAAGATTCTCATCATTACTATCATGATAAAGAAACTTTTCCCCTCTATTGGTAATTGTATATTCAATTGGTAAGATAAGACCTCTCAATATCTGAGGATTTGGTGGTGGTGCTTCAAATCTTATTCTTTTCCTTTGAATCATTTTGGATAATGCATAGGTTTATGGTATTGCTCCTACTACCACTAATGAAATATTAGAACATGTACTAGAAATCATATTTCTTGTAGAGTCTTGAGTCAAGCATGCCATGTCTTTCATTTCATTCAACTTCTATTTGACAGTAATCATCTCAATTTTTGGAGCATGATTATGTCCTATACTGCTAATCACATCACTAGATTCTGTTTGTGTTGTAGTATAGCACTGACTTGGACATTTATTTGTAAAATATTCTACATAATGCCAGATCATTTTATTGACACCTTCTCGATGAAGCAAATATGTGTAACCATTTAAAATGAGTAATTTCTTATTTTTTTGACTTGCTAAAAATTGAAGAGGCATTGTATATATTAAAAATTATGAAGAATTTCTTAATTTCCTAAAAGTATATTTATTTTTATATACTTTATAGAAACCCCTAGAAAAATTTAATATAATGTTAAAAAAATTATATTAAAAAATATATATTTTTTTTATGAATTTTGATTTCTCTTTTTTCTTATCACTCTACACACTCTTCATTCTTCTCCCCTTCTTCCTTCCTTTACTTCTCTAAGCTCTTAATTTTACCACTTTATATATCCTCTTAATGCCTCTTCATAATGCCTTTTGACTTACATCTTTTCATAATAACTCTTATTTAGCTTATTCCCATGCATTTGTCTTTATTTTTATAATTATTTACCATTTTATAAGTTATTTAAGCATATTAAAGATGTTTTAAGGCTATTTTACGGGTATATAATTTATATATGGTCTAAAAATGACCTAAATATCCTCTATAGTGCCTCACAATCCCTTTTTAAGCATACTAACTTGATCTAGAATGACTATGGGTTATTTTGTCTATGGGTTATTTTGACCATGGGTTATTGTGACCCTAGGTTATTGTGTCCTTAGGTTATTTTGGTGGGGTTATTGTGTCCAGGGTTATTTTGGCTAGGTTATTATGTCTGGCACCCTTCATCAGAGACCTTCTAATGACAAGAAAATAAGTTTGGATATCTAATTAGAGAGAAATCAACCAAGAAAGTTGAAATTAGAAGAGAACTTGATCTATTTATTGAATCCCCTAAGGAATCTAATCTAAGTAAGGTAGAATCCAACACATCTATTGAAGTATCAAAGGAAGTTGATTTACCTGATTTGTCATCTAAACCTAGTAAACCTAATAAAATAGAGCAAGTTGATAATCCTAAGAAAGATGTGAGTTCAAAGGTAGATGCTTCATTTCTAATAAAGTTGGACACATGAAAAGATATTGCACAGGTATGTCTTTTAAATCCATTACTAAATTTTATTGTTATAATTATCATGGTTATGGACATAAGGCAATAGAATTTAAGAAACCTAAGTTTGATGGTGATAATGCAAATAGTAGAATGTCTAGGAAAACTAACCCTAAAGGTAATGAAGGAGGAAGATCATAGAATAGATCCAATGATAGAGAAACATCTAATGGAGAACATTACTAGTTCATGTGTTATAAGTGTAACAATCCTGGACACATTGTAAGGAATTGCAGAGCACCTAAGAATCAAGATGCAAAAAATCAAAGAAGAAATGAACCTGTATGTTAGTTATGTAATAACTAACATAGAATAAATAGAATGAATAGAATACAACAAGATATTGTAGAATGGATAGAAGGAACCTTAACAGGAATCCAGATAATAGAAGGAACAACAAAAGAAATGATAGAAGGAATGATAATGGTAGTAATAATAGTTAGAAGGAAGAAATTAAGGAACATGTTGATGAATACAAAGAAGTATTTATGATAGCTAAAGATCTAAAGAGATCTTATACAGTTTTGGAGGAAATTTTTTTTGATACACCTAATTAGACATTGAAGTCACTAATTGTTTATGACTCGCCCTACCTAAATTAAGTAGCTCTAGTAGTGGTAGAGTATTAGTTGCTCAAAATTGATGTTAGATAGAAAGTTGGAAGTTGCATAGTCAACAAGAGGTTAAGGACATATAGAGAAGGCTATGGTCAAGTGTGCAAGTATTTGTTAGAAACAATAGTCCACCAAGATAATTGAGAGGTGGGAGGGTGAATCAGTTATCCAATAATTAAAACATTTATCCACCTTAAATAATCTTAATCATTTAACCAAAGCAAACAACAACTATAACAAGATGCACATAGACAATTAAACTAGATATGTTAACTAGAGAAACCCTTGAGAAGAGGGAAAACCCCAGTGGGAATGATGCCCACAAGATGATGTACTAATATAAACATCCTTGTTAGAGGGTGGACCTTGTTAGGAGTCTATTACAAAATTTAGTACAAATGAGTCGTTGTTAGGAGACTTTTAATCCTTGTTAGAAGATTATGACCCTGTTAGGAGTTATGCCAACCCTATTAGAAGTTGTAGAAGAAAGAAGGACCCATTGTGCAAACAACTTCTAGGGAAAGACCACTAAAATCACTATCTAATTGGTCTCTCAACTATTCCTTATAGAATAATTATGTGTATTATACTTTAACTTCTTTTCACTATCTTTTTAACTGGATCAATCACTATCAGACCTTATAGACTAGGTCACAAACTTTAGATCCAAGTATCAAACTTTGGATCACACAATAAAACCTTGAAAATGAATTTTCCTTCACCTTCACTTTACTCTACTTATCTTCACATTTCTCTCTTTTTACTATTTACAATCATATCTATATATTCATATATGATAAAGGAAAATGTCCTTCCTTTACACCAAATTCATACAACAATTCCCTAAGTCAGTTGTTATATGTTCTCAATTAATTATTATATGACCACATTAAGAACATGTTACACTTAGTGATACCATTAATCTTTCACCTTATAACTTGAATAACTTCCTGTACAAGTAATATTATGAAAAGTGAGCTTAGTCATGTCATCACCAACATGTCTTCTATACATCTTTAACTTCAGCTTCTTAGAATAACAACTTTGCTAAGAGATATAACAAGTTCACCAGAGCATGCCTTTGTAAATTCTACCTCAGAATAGTCTTCACAAAATCTTGAATAACTTTTTCCAAACTTAATATCTTTTATTTTCAAGGTTAGTTGTGTAGACACCTAAAAACCTTTAGAAAATAAAGTATTTTTATTTTCTGAAAAATTCCTGATGACATCATCATTTATTAATTAATTAATTATTTAATTAATTAATTTATTTTTATGCCATTAAATCCCTTTATCTTAATTAAAAATATTTAATTAAGGAATCCCTCCCAAAAATGTTTAAATCTTATTTAACCATTATTTCCTTATTTATTAATTATTTAATTAATAAATTGACCAAAAAACCTAAAATAAATAAAAAATTTATTTTTTGCCCAAAACTTGGCCAATTTCCTTAAGACCACTAACCTGTTCCAAAATCTTCTAATCCTTCTTTGATTTTGATTAAAAGCTAATCCCATCATTTCCTACCCCTAATCCCAACTCAAAATATTTAATTAAGATTAAATATTAATCCTCATGTTTATTAAAAAAGTTTTAATAAATATCTCCTCAACCCAAACCCTTGAAATAAATAAAACTTTATTTATTTCCTAAAAATCTAATTTATCCTCATCCTAAGAAGTTCTAGACTCTTCTAGAAAGTCTTCATCCTCATCCTAGGAAATTCTAGACTACTTTAGAAAGTCTTTATCCTCATCCAAAGTCTAGACTCTTCTAGAAGATGTCTTTAAACCTAATCCTAATCCCCTCCTAACCTTGTCACATTCCCTAAACATGGGTTAAGACTTACTAACCCAAGCCAAAGTTAACAAATATCTCCTCCTTCACCCACCCTCATTAAATGCCATCCACTTGCCTATCCCTAAGCTAATCCTAAACCATCCTAGTCCATCCTCTAATCATTTGCACAAGCCTAAGCAAGCTTAAAACCTTCCTAATCAAGTCCAAGTCGAAATTGCTCTCATCTCCCTCAAAATATCTCAACCATAAAACTTTATGAAGCCCACTAGGCCATAAATGACTCTTCCAAGCCCTTTTATTGCTCTTACAAGCCATTGTGAGGGTCTTTATGAAGATTTTATCCCTTGAGCCTCCTTTGTTGACTCATCCTTCCCCTTTCCTCCATCCTCTCACCCTGTGACATGTGTCACTCTCTGATTGGCTGTAAGGAAGCACAATCCATGTACTCTCCTCTCATGCAATCTGAGCCCTCCATGAGCTTTTCCCCATCCTTGCATCTTAGCCCTCAATCCCTCAAGCCTCTTGCCTATAAATTGGATCCTTCCCCTTTGCAAAACAACACAATCCATGAAGTAAAGTCATAATTCCATTTTACATCAAAACCATACACTCACACCCAAATTCCAACTCCATTTGAAGCCCTTTTTGAAGCATAAAGCTTGAGCATACATCCTATCTATTTAGACAAAGCTACTCAACAAGAGAGCTTCTCATTGAGAGAGCCCATTAATGGCTCATATTCTCAATTGAGAGCTCATCTCAGTCTATCTTGAAGTTTATGAATTTTGTTTAGTTTGTAGAAGTTTTATTTAAATTTGGTTTCTATTAGCATACTAAAATTGCTCATATACATTTTGGCACGCCCGGTGGGACCCCGCATGGGTCATCTTCATTAGCTTTTTTACTCAAGTTTTGTATGTCATTTGCTGATTTTGGCTAATTTTGCTTTTTTTTGTGATTGGTAGGATTGTATAAATTGGTTTTGTAGGTCCACATGAGCATGAAGAAGACAAAGGAACTCATAGTCTATCTCATAGTACTTGCAGATTTTTCAAGCTTATAGGTGGACAAAGCACTTGGAATTCTTCTTCCTCTTCTTGTCTATATTCTTCTTATTCCATCTGCTTCTTCTTCTTCTTCTTGTGGGAGATCTTGGCCATTTTTTTTTTTAAGGAAGAAAAATCATACACACTTCTTTTTAGTGCTTAAAATGAACCCCCAAATCATACTTAAATCCATTAAAAACTAAAAATTTGCGAAAAAAAAAATCTTTTAACAAGTGAAACTAAAACAATACAATCATTTGCATCCTTGCAACATCAAGATTTTAGATGCATTCATGCAAAGTTAGGAACACTTCATTTTTGGGAATTTAAAAAGAACTTCAAGTTTCCATTTCAAAAGGTTCAAAATCAACACTAAGTGCACACTAAAATCTAAATAAAACTCAAAGCATCAATCAAGGATAAAATGAACCTCATTTGCAAATATTTTAAATTTCTTTTAAAAATCTCATGAAAACTAAGAGTCCTAAATGGTTTTCAAAAATTGTCCTAAAAGCTTTGTTATTTGTTCCAAACAAATGTCTTGTTGCAAAATCTTGAATGTTTCTTAGGTTTTTCATGCATCAAAACAATCTAGGAATATCATTTTTGGGCTTAAAATATGCAAACTAGAACACAAAATCTTGAATGAAAACCAAAGTCCAAAGAGTCATTTTCACTTTTGAATCCAAAACAATCTTGAATGATCTAAGGTTAAAACAAAGCACTTCAAAGTTCTTAAAACAACACACAAAATCTCAATCTTGAATGCTCAAAGGAAAAAACTTGAATGATTAATCACTTGTCTTTGAATGCATGTTGCTAAAATCACTCTTGAGTGCCATGGATTAAAATCAAGTTTGTTTTTTTTATGAATGCATGATTAAAAAAACAAATCTAATCTTGAATGCCATAGATCAAATAATCATCTTTTGGGGCATAAAAAGAATCCACATTTTAAGTTATAAAAACTAATAAAGACACTTTGAGTAAGTTTGTAGTTGGACTCACCCTCTTTAATCACCCATCAATTTAACCATTGGTTGCAATCTCAGCGCCATCTATGGGGATGGGTCTACCTAAGAGGGTGTTAAGTGCTCCACAAAGATCAAACTCCACTCACTTGGGTCTTTAGTGGTTTTTCTAAGTTTGAAAATTCCTTGAATGTGCATTAATCTTGCTCACACTTCATTTGGGCATAAAAATTGGACAAATCTTGACGTGGAGGGCCTCAAGGTGCGCGCTTGGAAATCGAGTTTCACACATCTTTGTTTTGGGTTTAAAAAAAACTCACACTCAATCTTGAATGTCTAACAATCAATGAACATTGCATGGTTTGGAAACAGTTTGAATGACGCTCGCATTTCTTATGTTGACGATCTCTCGACTTCCATTATGCTAATGACACTGTCAAATTGGAATGAACATTGTATGCCATAATCACAAGTGTCTTCAATCATAGCTTACAAAATCTAAATCATCAATTGGAATGAACGCGTTTCTTTTAAAGCCCAAGATCATGTATGTGGTCTTGTTTTA
Source organism: Cupressus sempervirens (assembly GCA_028749045.1). Lineage (NCBI taxonomy): Eukaryota > Viridiplantae > Streptophyta > Pinopsida > Cupressales > Cupressaceae > Cupressus > Cupressus sempervirens. The sequence goes on from CM053792.1 coordinate 705,460,346, forward strand.
CACTTTTTAGGAGGCCTGCTTGGGGATTTCATCACCCCTTGGGACGACCTCAACTCCAGCGTTCCAGCAGAGTATAAAAATTGGGAGGTGAATCTAAAGACACCTCTCTTGGAATCAAGATTTTGTCACTCGGGCTAAGCCTCAAGGAACTTTATACCCTTGAGAAGTGAAAGAGGAGAAGTGGGTTACCGCTCCTCTTGGCTATGTGACATCTTTTTGGTTTCATCTATGAATTTAGGCCTCACGTACCTTGCGTATATCGAGGACTCCCTAGCTATAAAAAATTTCATCCTTGTCGAAATCTTCCTAGGATGTTGGTGTGTTTTATGTGCTTGCTCCAAAATTTTGTCTACTTTTTTGTTCATAGCTTTTGAATGAATGTTTACCAAATTTGGTCAAAATATCAAAAAAGCAGAAATCTCCCAGCTCAAGGCATACTTAGTGTAGTCACTGCCTCATCAGAAAATCATCCAAGCTCCCCCGCTGCAATCGAATCTATCTAGTTCCTTGCTTTAGAAAAATCCCAAATCCAAAGTCTCTCCAAATCATCCCCCCTAGCCAGCTAGCAACCCAATCCAAAGTCACACCCAAGCCTTTAGAGAGTTGTGGTCATTCTACTAGAATTTGCTATCCAATCAATCCGACCAATCCACCAGCCTCACCAAGGTTATCCCTTTGACAGAGCTTTCTCTAGGGTAATCTAGCTTTGTCACTTGTTATCTCTCATCACCATGAGCTAAAGGTTGGGATCCACAAGTGGTCAATCTCATGTCATGCCCATAGGATCATTAGTCTATCCTCAAGTTGACACAGCCACTAGCAAATCCAGCGCATAGGAAAGCAAAACCCTCACCTTTTGACAACATGCCCTTGAAGTCTTCCATCCTTAGAAAAGCCTAAAATCCCCATCCAATCCTCCTTAGGTTTGTCATGCAGCATTGAATTTCCCTAGGAAATCTTTGCAAACCCAATCCAAAATCTGAGCTTAATCCAAATCCAACCATGGGCTTCCGTGTTCATCCATATGCAAGACCCCATCCCCATCTGACTCGTCATGAAAACATGAAATCCCAAACCTATCATGATGTGTTCGGTCGTATTGTCCTTGCTCCCGCTACATCCTATTCCAATGATGATGAAAATCTTGTTGACTATGACGGGTATCTTGAGATCCTTAGAGGCCTTCCACCAACCATCCCCCAAAATCCAAGAGTTATTCCAAACTATCTAGTCATGCCATCTGATATCCCAGCTTCTCCTCCATCACCCAGTCAACCAAGCTTCCAATCTTCCACCCTCATCACACTAGCTATTCCTATCAATCCACCACCTTCACCTCTAACACATGAGTCTCCAAGGAATCTCTTAGAGGAAATACAACAAAAGCTGCCTCCAACAGTCGATAAGCCATGTCATCTAATCCAACTATGTGAAGTAGTCAGTAATGAAGCTTCCCCATCTATAATATCACCCCCATCTCCCATAGCTATCATCCCCATACCATCCATCAAATTGCTTAAAATCCTTCCACTTCCTGCAAGCATCAAATTCCCACCACCCATCGAATCGCTCCAAATCCCATCCACATCTCCTCCTCCAAGCATTATCCAAATCCCATATAATGAACCTCATGCATCCACTCCCATCCATTCTTGTCAAGATCTTGTCCAAAAGCATGTTGAAATATCCTCCGAAAGAATAGTAGATATCGCCATCCCACTTATTCCCCTACATGATCCACTTTTACCATCCCCTCCATATCTAAATCCTACCATCTTACTTACTCCATCTCAAGATCCCTTTCCCTCAGCGCACCCAACTCAAGATCCTATCCTCCCATCTCCTCTACTTCATGATCATACATCTCCCATAATCCATGATGATAGATCCATCGAAAAAGAACTAATTATCATATTTGAAGCTCCAACTCCTTCATCTAGTAATGGAATCACATCTTGTGTTCCAAATAATTAACATCATATTGAAAAAGAAATGAAAATGTATTTCTAGATGTTGGTATCCCAGCTATTCCTGCATGGTCCCAAGTCCTTCCATCTCCACCCCAAAGTTCCAATACATCTTATTCCCCATCTATTTTGGGTCCTCATCCTACTCCTTATCTCCAACCCTCCATTTTGGGTCCATATATCCTTTATCTAAATCCCACACCCTTTCGATCCATTTTGGGTCCTTACATACCTAATATGAATCCTTTATCCCCTCCATCTATTTTGGGACCTACACCTTCCCCGTTTCCATCTATTTTGGGCCCATATCCTTCCTTCCCTCCATCCATTTTGGGCAATTATATCCATCCATATCCTATGTTCCAATCTATCCTTCCATCCCCTCAAATCCACCAGCTAGATCATCAAAGGCACTCACCCTTGAATCCCTTCCAACCTTTAAACCCTATCACTCCATCAATTATCCCTCCATCTCCTCCATGCTCTTGTTCCCATCCCATGGCTAATAGAAGCATATTGGATGCCAAAATAAAAAAGCATAAATCCAACAATCCAAAAAAATCCAAGTCTCCCCTTCTAAAATACATGTTCAAAACAAGAAACATTTAATCCCAATCAAAGAAAAAGTCAAGAGGCCACAAAAGCCCAAGCTAAAAAAGTCAAAAATCATGTGGATACCCAAGATTCTCATAAAAGAAATGCATCTCAAATAAAAATCTCAATTGGCATCCATTCATGCTACTCAAAAAGCCTCATCCATCCATCCTTCATCCAAATCCCCATATAAGCATCCTTCATCCCCCCAATCCACTTTTAGTCCATATGCTTCTTATCCTAAATTTCCCATCCTCCATCTTCCAACTCTACTTTTAGTCCTTATCTTTCTCTTCCTCCATTTTCTCCTCAACCTTGCTCAAAACCATCTTTCCCACTACTTTATCACCTCTCAAGGTGTGTGCCAATGATGATCTTTCCATTTTCCTCATCCATTTACCCACAAGCCTTATTTCATCGCATCCATTATCTATCAAACTCCCACCCACCATTCCACTTGCTCAATCCAATCCTTTTTCATCCATCCTACCAACATCTATGAGCCAAAAATAGCTGAAGAAAGCCAAAATCATTTCAGCTAAGTCCAAAGTCAAAAAGTCCAAAAAAAAAAGAAAAGAAAAAAGCGTCCACTGGTGAAAACTTGGCAATTCAAGTGCCTTGGACAAGTACCATGATGAAAACTTGGCAAACAAGCATCATGCATAATCCAACCATCCCCAGCTCAGCCTATCATCCTCATGCTTTTGGTCACATCTTGCCATCCAACTCCATCTTCCAATTTATCCACCTATATTTCATCCTCCAGCTTTTATCTATCACTATCCACTGATCTTCTACAGCTTCAGCCAATCATCCCAGCTATCATCCATCTCCCTAGCACCCTTCAGCTTTTTCCATCCTAGCTTCAATCCTATCACATCCATCATAAGACCTCCTTCCACATGTTATGTTCTGATTGGGGGCACTATATTCCTTGGAGATCTTTTCTTGTCCATCCTCCCTTGTCATTGGTATCTAGCTCTAGGCTATCCTCATGCAAACCCACTGTCATCTCTTTATATCCATCATAATCCTAGCTATCTACCATCCTATCCAGCCATCTCATCTAGTTCCTCTAGCTATCCTTGGTCACAAAATCTCTCATCATCATTGGATGCATCCTGCCAAATCCATATCTTTCGCTATCACCCCACCCTTAGCTTTCGCATCTTGCACAACATCGAACCATCCTGCTATCCTATTATCCTGAGCTTTTGCTTGCTTGTAACTATCTTGGTCAGCTTCAGCTTGTAAATATCTTGGTCCATTAGCTTGTACATCCTCTTTAGCTTAGTACCATTGTATCTATCCAATTTTCATGTTCGATCGTCCTTGCTCAACATCTTGCACACATTGCACAACCCTTGGTTAGCTATCCCAATGCATCCTTTAGCTAGATCTCCTATCACCAAAGTGTTATCCTTCTTAGTTCAGCTTTCTAGATGCATCACTCATCTAGATCCATTAGCTTAGGTGCTCTCTGATAGATCTTTGCAAGATATAACTTTCCTCATGTCTGATCTTGGTCTGTTAGTACCTTGTCCTACCCATCTCGTTGGCAAACAGTTCTCTTTTGGATTTTCACTTTCTTTCGATTAGGAATCTTCCCTTTTGGGTCTTGAAGTATCTTTTCCAAGCAATCCTTTTGTTCCCTCCTCAGGGTTTCCACGATCTTCCATATCATGGTATATTGCGAATGGGGTAATCTGAGTGTAAGGTCTTGATCAGGTCTTTCATTTGTTTTTCTTTTCTGCTTGTAGGTTACCCAGTGTCGTTTCCACACTGCTTCCTTTGGGAATCATGTGTGATGTTGGGGAAATCCTTGCATGTTTGTTTTGAGTCAGTTTGTCAGTCCTCTGGACAGTTGGTGAAAAGGCCTTGATGTTCTTGGTAATCTTGGCAATTAACCAACAGTCCTATAGCAAATCTAGTGCTCAACTACATGGTGGTACTTCTCTTTGAAGTATGCCCCCGCTCAAAAAGCTTCAATGGTTTTCCTTCATCTCCATTATCCCCCATTCATATCTAGCATTCGTCTCTCCTGCCCCAGCTTATGCATCAATATCTCTTTGAATCACTCCTCACCTTTAGCTTTAGGGATTGACAATCCTAGTCTTAAGGATCCACCAATCCAAATCAATCCACCATGCCTCATCTTTCGAGATCTACAATCCTAGTCCTAGGGATCTTTGAAACCCATCTTCCACCAATTTGACTCTTTGAAATCCTATTGCATCAGCTTTTTAATCCCCTCATCCATCTCCCCATCCTGGATTCCTTTTATAGCGCTCTGCTCCTTCATCCTCTGCACTCCTTGAGATCTTAAGCTTGCTTCCTCTTGTGCCTCTGATTCTCCTTTATCATTCTCCCATAGTGAGAGTTTGAGTTAACTAAACCTCTTCTCTTAAGCCAATCTGAGTCTTTTTGCTCATCTCAGATTCTTGTAATTTTCAAGAAGTCGTCAAGACTCGCTTTCTCTCCCTGCCACCTTCTTGAGGGGGCATCTTGTAGTCCATTCTCTCCCCTTCTGCTCTAGCCTTGGGCATCTTATTTTCTTATCTTTGATGCCATGCCACTTGCGGCATCACATCAAAGAGGGGCAAAATGTAGACACCTAAAAACCTTTAGAAAATAAAGTATTTTTATTTTTTAAAAAATTCCTGATGACATCATCATTTATTAATTAATTAATTATTTAATTTATTTATTTATTTTTATGCCATTAAATTCCTTTATCTTAATTAAAAATATTTAATTAAGGAATCCCTCCCAAAAATGTTTAAATCTTATTTAACCATTATTTCCTTATTTATTAATTATTTAATTAATAAATTGACCAAAAAACCTAAAATAAATAAAAGATTTATTTTTTGCCCAAAACTTGGCCAATTTCCTTAAGACCACTAACCTCTTCCAAAATCTTCTAATCCTTCTTTGATTTTGATTAAAAGCTAATCCCATCATTTTCTACCCCTAATCCCAACTCAAAATATTTAATTAAGATTAAATATTAATCCTCATGTTTATTAAAAAAGTTTTAATAAATATCTCCTCAACCCAAACCCTTGAAATAAATAAAACTTTATTTATTTCCTAAAAATCTAATTTATCCTCATCCTAAGAAGTTCTAGACTCTTCTAGAAAGTCTTTATCCTCATCCTAGGAAATTCTAGACTATTCTAGAAAGTCTTTATCCTCATCCAAAGTCTAGACTCTTCTAGAAGATGTCTTTAAACCTAATCCTAATCCCCTCCTAACCTTGTCACATTCCCTAAACATGGGTTAAGACTTACTAACCCAAGCCAAAGTTAACAAATATCTCCTCCTTCACCCACCCTCATTAAATGCCATCCACTTGCCTATCCCTAAGCTAATCCTAAACCATCCTAATCCATCCTCTAATCATTTGCACAAGCCTAAGAAAGCTTAAAACCTTCCTAATCAAGTCCAAGTCGAAATTTCTCTCATCTCCCTCAAAATATCTCAACCATAAAACTTTATGAAGCCCACTAGGCCATAAATGACTCTTCCAAGCCCTTTTATTGCTCTTACAAGCCATTATGAGGGTCTTTATGAAGATTTTATCCCTTGAGCCTCCTTTGTTGACTCATCCTTCCCCTTTCCTCCATCCTCTCACCCTATGACATGTGTCACTCCCTAATTGGCTATAAGGAAGCACAATCCATGTGCTCTCCTCTCATGCAATCTGAGCCCTCCATGAGCTTTTCCCCATCTTTGCATCTTAGCCCTCAATCCCTCAAGCCTCTTGCCTATAAATTGGATGCTTCCCCTTTGCAAAACAACACAATCCATGAAGTAAAGTCATAATGCCATTTTACATCAAAACCATACACTCACACCCAAATTCCAACTCCATTTGAAGCCCTTTTTGAAGCATAAAGCTTGAGCATACATCCTATCTATTTAGACAAAGCTACTCAACAAGAGAGCTTCTCATTGAGAGAGCCCATTAATGGCTCATATTCTCAATTGAGAGCTCATCTTAGTCTATCTTGAAGTTTATGAATTTTGTTTAGTTTGTAGAAGCTTCATTTAAATTTGGTTTCTATTAGCATACTAAAATTGCTCATATACAAGTTGTATATACTAAAAACTTAATACTATCTCCCTTTAACCTTGCTCAATGAATATACTCAACTATCTATCCATACCAACTTGGTCTTTCCACCACAAAAAAATTGCTATGTTGACATCAATGAAAAACATAGTCATGATTGTAACATAATATTATAATAATGGTCTAATCATTTTTCTACAATACTCTCCCATAGGAATATCATTAGCATTCATGCTTCCAACAATCTCTCCCTTTGGCATTGATGGAAACATAGATGAAAGACATCTAGTTCCAAGAATACCAACTCCAATAGATTGTTAACCTTTCTTTTCAAGTCCTCTTCATCAATCATTCTTCCTCAAACTAGTTTAAGTATTTTTCATGTTGTAATCTTTCTACCATTGACATTAATGTCAAAGTTTTCAACAACCATCAATCTTTGCAAAATCTATCTCTAACTTACTCAAGTGTCTAAAGACATTGTTAAAAACAATATCCAACAAGAATCCTAGATGACTCTATCCATCACAAATACTCCCCCATATAAGAAGCATCAACATTTAGTCCAGACAAACAATAGTTCTCTATTTCACTAGATTGATGCACTCTTGCATCATCTACTCTGATGTAGGAAGGGGCTTAACCCCTAGCATACCTCGTAAATACTCAAAAGTCTCTTTGGGAAGAGGCTTAGTGAAAATATCTACAACCTTCTCTTTAGTGCTTGCATACTCCAATCTAATTTCATTTTCTACAACTTTCACTCTCAACATATGATACTTGATAGAAATTTTCTTAGTCTTAGAATGCAACATTGGATTCTTAGACATATTTATTGTGTTTGTTTTGTCACAATGTATGACAATAGGTTCATTGAATTATATCCTTATATCATTCAATATATGCTTCATCCAAACAAATTGATTACAATTTTCTATTGCTGCAACATATTCTACCTCCACTGTAGTTTGTGAGGTACAATCCTATTTCTTTCTTAGCCAGGAAACTAATCTTCCTCCAAGAAAGAAGGCCTCACCAATGGTACTCTTTCTATAATCCATACTGCCTACCTAATCAACATTAGTATAAGCATATAAAGTAAAATCATTAGATCTATCATACCACAATCCAAACTTTGGTTTTCCTTTTAGGTATCTAAATATCCTTTTAACTACATATATAATGTGCTTCTTTGGGATCATCTTGAAATCTTGCAACAATTCCATCTGCACTTGCTATATTCAACCTTGTGTGAGTTAGATATTACAATCCTTTGATCATAGATCTCTACTTCTTCTGCTCAATAGTAGGTGTCTCATCCTTTGTAGATAACTTGTGTCCAGTTACCATAGGTGTTCTAATATGTATACATATTTCCAAACCAAATCTTTTAGTAGATCTTTCAAATACTTAGCTTGTGAAATAAAGATTCTTTGTTTTTGCGAGTAACCTTTACATACCAATCTTTCTTTGTTCCTTACAATTTTAGCTTGTTCATTCATCTTGTTACTGAATACCCATTTTGTTCCTATCACATTCTTGTTTGCTAGTCTGGGGACCAATTCCCATGTCACATTCTTTACTATTTGATCCAATTCCTCTTTCATAGATTGCTTCCAATAGTCATCTTTACATGCTTCATCTACATTCTTTGGTTCAACTTGAGATATCAAACATAGTTCTTCATTGATTCTACTTCTTGTCATTACACATTTATCTCTACTTTTGATGATCTACTTGGATAAATGATTCATTTTTCATATTCTTACCCAAAGTAGGAGTTGTTATCTCAACTCTTAGCTTTGTTGAAGGTTCTAAGCTTTGTTCCTACTGCAGCTCTCCTTCATTTTGCAAATCATTGTTAGTATCAAAGAATAGTTCACCATTCTTGTTTTAGTAACAACATTCTCATCATCTAAATTGTAGTCAACTATTATTTATTGTATCCTAAATTTCTCATCAACTCTTACATTTTCACTTTCCATAATATTCTTAGTTCTCAAATTATAACATCTAAAAGCCTTGTTTTTCAATGGATAACCAAGAAACATACCTTCATCACTTTTAGTATCAAACTTACCACTATCATCATCCCTTTAATATAACATTTTCTACCAAAAATTCTAAAATACTTAACTATAGGTGAGTGATTAAACCATAGTTCATAAGGGGTCTTGTTTATGTCTTTCCTAACTTGCACTCTATTCATGGTGTAGACTGTTGTATTCATAGCTTCTCTCAAAAACATCTTGGATAAATCATTCTTAGCTAACATAGCACTTGTTGCTTCTATTATTGACATGTTTCTTCTCTCTATAATGTCATTATATTCAAGGGTTTTTAGAGATGATAATGGTTGTTTCATTCCATTAGCTTCACAAAAGATGTCAAACTCATTTGTATTAAATTCTCCTCCTCTATCTGATCTTAAAAATTTAATCTTATACCTGATTCATTCTCAACTCTATTCTTGAATATATGAACTTATCAAATTCCTTATACTTTTCTTTAATAAATGAAAGCCACATCATTCTAGAAAATTTATCAGCTAAAATCATAAAATAGCTTTCACCGTAGAATCCTTTAGTCTTTGTAGGACCACTAAGTTCTGTATGTACAATCTCCAATTTTTCTATAGTAGTAAACTTCTTGTTGGGAAAAGAAGTTCTACTATGTTTTTCCAATACACACTCCTTCCAAATTGTGTTAGTAGGCTTTACGATCTTAGGTAAATATCTAATTGCAAACATACTACTAGTCTTCACAATGCTGTCAAAGTTAATATGACAAAATCTCTTATGCCATAACCAACTATCATCTACCTTTGCAACCAAACATGTCATTTTAGTAGGATTTGACTAAAATACATTACCTCCAAATTTGGTTCCTATTTTAGTTACCTTTCCATCTTTGCCTCTAATCATGCATGTCTTCTCTATGAATTGCAATTGATAACCTTTATCCAATAATTGTCCAACACTCAAAAGATTGTGTTTCAAACCATTAACAAAATATAAATCCTCAATGTTAGTTTTACCATCAAGAGTTATAGATCCAATACCTTTAACATGACATGCTATATTTTTTCCAACTTTGATAATACCTCCATCATGACTTTTGAAGTCAACAAATTTGTTCATATCACCAGTCATATGATGTGAACAACTATTATCGATTATCCAATTATATTTGTTTTCAACCTATGATATCAAAGCTATTTTCTCTAGAATTTCTTCTTTAGTTTCTACAAATCCAATTTCATCATCACTAACACTTACTTCTTATTCATTAGGATCATCTTCTTCATTTGCATACAAACATTCTCTATCTCTTCTTAGTTTAAAATTTCCTTTATACATTTTCTCTCTATTAGGGCACTTAGATGCATAATGACCAAATTCATTAAAAGTCCAACATTTAAAGATTTTTTGACCATCCTTTTCTCTTCTTACCAGAAGGGCTACTCCTTCTCCTATCTTTCTATTCTCATTATATCTACTACTAGTAGCAAATTTTCCTCTAGCACTTGTGTTCCTTGATAGACTATGTTGAATATTCAAGGCACTGAAAGCTATTTCAGTTCTAGTTCATTCTCTAAACTATCTAAGCTCATTTTCAACTACTTCAAGTCTCCCAAGTAATGTATCCTTTGTGAAATATTTGTACAAGATATTTCCAACTATATCATTTGAACTTCTTGCTTAAATGGTGGTGTTAAGCTCTTCATTATCTTCTAGATCACCTCATCATATTCTTTGGTTCCTCTGTAATGCCCTGCCTGGAGATCCTTGGAAACAAGGATTAAATACAAGCTAATAATTTTTTTTTTACAAGTATGAATGCACATGAAAACATCATACAGGGATCACAATGATGACAACAGAAGACTTCACCACAATCTTGGCAACCAACGAATCTCCAAACGCCACAACCAAACTGACACACACAAACAAAGCCAACATCGACAAATGCACAAGCTGAGGTCTAAAGAAATGACCACTCAACAACAAAACGCCAAGCTGGGTTAAAAAGCAAAAACCTAAAATTTGGCCAAGCCTAAAATCCTGAAGCCTTGAAAATTGCCTAAGTCTAGATTTGTGAAACCCTGAAATTTCCTAGAATCTTTATCTTATCTTGGAGATGTTTGAAACCTATCTCAAAAGATTCATCACATATATTAAAATATATCTTAAGTATAAGTTGACCTATATTTAATTCCTTATGACGTATATTTAACTTAAACGATATATTTTAAACCCCTAGGAAATCTATTTTGAACAAGGAAGGCATAAAAGCCAAAAGGGTGTCCAAAACCAACTTCCAAATTTTCATTTGATAAGCCTAGATAGCCCCTATTTCTCATGTGAGAAAGAAAACTGGTCTCGAGTTTCACATGAGATCTTTCACTGCTACGCACGAGGACTCTTGAGCATCACGCGAGGGCTTTCACTCTCGTGTGAGGATTCCCTATGCACCGCACGAGGATTTACATTCTCATGCGAGGAAGTGTATTCTCTCACATGAGGAAATACATTCTCAAGTGAGGAAGTACCTTTCCACATGAGAAAAAAATCAGCATGACAACAAAATGCAAACAAAAAGCTTAAAAACAAGGAAACCTCCACACTGGGGAGTATTGGATCCACGCAAGTCAAGGAATGAACACTCAAGAGCAACAATAGAAAGGAAAGAGGAACATCTATCCATCTAAACCATAATAGTAAGGAACATACTGAAATAAACATCGTAGTAAATGGAAATACCAAAAGAAACTAAACAACCAAATTAAGTGCGCAGTTCCTCCCAACCGTCAATAGCATCATAAGACCATCATCGGTCCTAGCCATCCACTGTGCGTAACATCCCAAGCTACGAACCAAATCATTAGTACTATCATAATAGAGACATCACTACTAAACATGCTATCAACAAAAGCATAAGGAAATCTAACATGCTAGAAGTAAAGCATCAGATAATCCTACAAGTAGATAACATCACCTATTACATGCTAAACAACAATAAGCAACATATATGCTAATACAAAAACTCACTGCATCTAATCATATGCTAAACATCAATATGGAAATGCGTCAAGTAAACTAACATCATCTAAACATGATATCCAAGCATTCCAATGAAAGCATAAATCAAAAGAAAGCATACTCCAAAACTCGAAGTACCAAGTGAAAACATCCAACAACGGTCGCACTAGGACAAGACTGTCTATGTACACTGGTCCCTAGCAGTGGTGAAGGTAGATATGCCTCCCAACCATGTGGAACCCATAGGTCCACACCCACCATGCTGATTGAGATAAAGATCCAACTATAACCACACAAAAAGCACAACATCCAAGGCTAACACTGACGCCAGACAGTATGATGACTGCAACGAAGAACCTAAGACAATGCAAGGAGTACAGGTCCTGGTCAAACACTCAATAGGCTACTAAGTAGTGTCTGACATCATGGAGAGTTGCTTGGCATCGACAAGCCCAAGCTCAGATCGTGCATTTCAACTCCTCAACGGAGGGCCTCGCACACACATTTTATTAAGTTTTATTACTAGTCACACATTTTCTTTAATTATCACTTATTTAAAACTTCCTCTGCCAACCCTATGGGACTGAGGTCAAAAGGCTACGAGATAGAAGCCCCCTCCATATGCTACCCTGCCCTACCCATGCTCATCCTATGAAAAGTGCCCGTGGGCATGCATACTCCCATCCTAACCCCAATGATCATAACTTTTGAAAGTACCATAGAAGATCGGGCCCCACAAGTCACTCGACAAATGTATGCGCACGTACTCATGTGTGATGCACCACCATCACGAAGATCAAAACACAAGGACAATATGAGAACACAATACAAAAGATAACACCCAACTAAAAGCAACACAGGAAGGATGGATTCTACAAGAATCTCAAAGCCAATAAAACCATACATCATAAAATCACTCAATCGGCCTCAATCTAAGAGTATGGATTCCTCACGAATCCCAATGATGTAACAAGACCAAAAGTCAAGAACTCACTCCACTAGCCTCAATTCGAGAGTATGGATTCTACACAAATCCTAGTGTCCATGAAACAAAGCAAAGGTCCAAAAGAAATCATAATAACAGGTAACAAAAACACTCAACCGAACACAAAGTCAGGAGTACGTATGTGACACGCATCCCAATGCAAAAAAAAGTGCAATAGTGGCCTTACTGATGTCCAAATGGATCATCCAAGTCCACAACCCACATTGTGCCAAGAAAACCTGAGAAAATAGGGTGGCATGCAAAACGAGGTAAAAACCTCAAAATTTAGAAAACTTCAAAATTAAAACCCATTTGGCCTTTGGGTTCAAAAACCCCAAAAATTCAAAAATAAAAGGAATTGGAAACTGTATGCAAAAATGGCTAGCATAATGGACCAAAAACCCAAACCCTCATTTCGAAAAAAAAGGAAATGTTCATACCCACCCAACTGGGTAGAACTAGCATACAGAAATGGAGGGAAACACTAGTTCTTAGCCTCCAAACAAATGACTACCAAAAATAAAAGCAAAAACAGAGCAGAAAAAATAAAACAAGAAAGCCCTACCTCACAACCAAAAGGGAAAATTGAGAATCTAAACCAGAAAATAAAATGCTCACAAAAGTGGTTGAAAATTGCAACAATCTAAGGTTTCCCTGAGCTGGATCCAACGAGCTCAACCTTGTGACAATCCCATGCCCGTAGGTCCCACAACGAACAAAACAATAAATCCTCATAAAGAGGATTTTGGGTTTTACTCTCTAACTTTCTAATTCAAAAGTGAGAAGTGAGGAATTAAATTCCTTTTTGGATACTTATTCACTTTTTGAGTGAATAATCGATTAGGGCAAATAACCAGCCAACCTAGTTAAACCCTGAATCGACCCAAACGAAAAAAGGCTATTCCTATAAATTAGAATTCATCTATGGAAAAGCTGCTAGAAATTAAAATAAAACAATTAAAAAGCTCGAAAACCCAAAAACATAGAAATCTCTTTAACAACTTTTGCGACAATGCAAAACTCTAAATGCATAGACGTGCTTACTAGTCTAATCACATAATGCAAATGAGTTCAGATTTAATAGTCATTGAAAGGTTTAAATTAAATATTTAATTAAAGATATGTCAACTATATAAGGATGACATTGGTAAAATATGAATGACTAAATCACTAACTCCATGTGCCACTGCCAAGGATATAAGTCCTACACACTAAACAACACGATCAAGTGCAATTGCATATAATAACATAGCCAAAGAAATAAATGCATTAAATCACCTAATTTAACCATTTATTTAATTATATTAAAATAATCTATTTACATCACCCATGTTTTCATAAAGCATAACAACGCAGGAATGAAGTAAATAACCATAGCATTAAATCCATCACATAACATAATTAGAGGTATGTCCAAAAACCAGATAGCAAGATATCATCATAAAATACATTATCATCTCAAAATGGCATCATCATGCAATATGATTAACTAAACAACATAGTAGTCTAATATCTATGATACTAAAATCAAGGTATAACATCTGACCATCAGATCGTCTCAAATGTAAAGCATCACATGAGTAACAAATATCTCTCTAATTAGAAATATAACAAGGTAAATGTCTGCACCACATAACCAAAGAATCCAACAAGAACAACCCATTTTAATTACTTAAGAATTTAATAATGATTATTTAAAAAACATTTAAAAGGCACTTAAAATGCATAAGAAAACACAGTCATAAACATGACTAACCACTGCTATAGGAACCTAGTCCAGTGTAGCATGGTAATAGAACATAGTGCAATCTTTGCACACATCTCAGGGTAATCACAGAACAACCTCATGATACCACATCGATCTTTGTAACCACTAGCACAAACCTTGGTGAACCAAAAATCACCATAATCTCATAGATTAGTCAAAAGCATTATCAAAGCAACTGATACAAAAACATAAATCCAAACACCTCAACAGTGTAAACCACTCAGGGTCACAATCATGATCCTATCACAACAAAAGATAAGCAAGGTTTCATCCATAAGGATGACTCATAGAAGTCAAATGGGAGAGGCACTACATCCTCCTTGAGATCTAATACCTATAGTAATTTTTGATATCCTACATATATATGTTCTTGTAGATTCATCTTCCATCATTTTAGCATCTTGAAATGAAAAAAATCCAACTTTGTAACCCCAATTTCTTAGAATGTTCATCACCTTCAAAACTATTTTCCAAATCTTTCCAAATCAAATGAGAAGTATCAAGTGATTTTACCTAGTTGTACTCAAGTAGGAAGTCTAGACAATAGTTTTTCTCCATCTTTCATGTCATACATGGAAAGTTCCCTTTCTTCCTTGGTACAAGTTTCCAAATCTTTTTTAGCAATGATTGTCTTTTCTAATTTTGTCAAGATCCAATATCCCAAACCCATGCACACTAGATGTATCTTCATCTTTTCCTTCCAACTATCTTAATTTGTTCCATCAAACTTCAAACTATCCTTTCTAAATATGTTTACCATCGATCTCCCAAAGTTTTTAAACTTTATTTTTAAGGACCTGATGCTTTGATACCAATTGTTAGAAACAATAGTTCACCAAGATAACTAAGAGAGGGGTGAATCAGTTATCTAATAATTAAAAAATTTATCCACCATAAATAATCTTAACCATTCAACCAAAGTAAACAAAAACCATAACAAGATGCACATAGACAATTACACCAGATATGTTAACTAGGGAAACCCTTGATTAGAGGGAAAACCCCAGTGGGAACAATGCCGACAAGATGAATACAAATATTCCTTGTTAGAGGATGAACCTTGTTAGGAGTCTATTTCAGTATTTATTACATATGATTCCTAGTTAGGGCACTTTGAATCTTTATTAGAAGATTCTAACCCTATTAGTAGTTGTGCCAAACCTATTAGGAGTTGTAGAATATAGAAGGACCCATTGTCCAAACAACTTCTAGGGCAAGACCATTGAACTAATTGTCCAACTGATCTCTCAACTACTCATTGCAGAATACTTGTGTGTATTGTACTTTAACTTCATTCATCTATCCTTTCAATTGAACCAATCATTGTCAGACCTTTTAGACTAGGTCATGAACCTCAAATCCAAGTATCAAACTTTGGATCACACAATAAAACCTCAGCAACAAAGTTTCCTTCACCTTCACTCTGCTTTTCTTATCTTTCCATTCCTCTTTTGTGTTGCTTACAATCATTCACATACATTCATACACGATAAAGGAGAATCTCATTCCTTTATACCAAATCCATACAACAATTCATTGAGTCAGTTGTTACACTTTCTTAATTAATTATTGTAGGACCACCTTAAGCACATGTTATACTTAGTGATAACATTAATCTTTCACATTGTAACTTGAATAACTTTCCATAAAAGTAGTATTATGATGAGAAATCTTAGCCACATCATCACCAACATGTATTTTGTACATCTTCAACTTCAACTTCTTAGAATAACAACTCTACTAAGAGATATAAAAAGTTTACTAGAACATGCTCTATAAACTCTATCTTAGAATAGTCTTCACCAAAACTTGCATAAATTCTTCTAGACTTAATATCTTCTAATTCTAAGGTTATATTCATATACTAGACACTTAGTAGTATCTCCCTTTAACCTCTCTTAATGAAAGTACTCAATGTTCTATCTGTACCAACTTGATCTTTCTGTTCTTCTTTTTGATACCATAGAAAATTGCTATATTGACATCAATGAAAAACATAGTTATGAATGTAACATATCATTATGAAAATGATCTAATCATGTTTCTATAATATTCCCCCATAGGAATATTATCAACATTCATGCTTCCAACAGTATTCATATGATCACAATGAGCAAAAATTAAGAAATCAAGCTCACTAGTATACAAAACTAGTATTTGAATCTATGGTAGATGCACATTTAATGTGCAATGTGATTTTGAATTGATTTAAGGATCAAAAGTAAGATTTTATGTACCATTTTGTTTATGTGAAGTGTCTTGAGTGACTTGAAAATGAATTTAGGTGCAAAGTAAAGTTTGAGAAGCAGAAAGTTACAAAAGCCCTAAATCATGATTTTAAGGTATTTTGTGAAGCTTGAATCTAGTTTTTTAATACTTTCAGTTATAGTTTGATGGAAAGTCAAAATGTGTATGATGTAAGTGATAGACCAAGGTATGAGCTTAAGAAACATCCATTTATTTCTCTATTAGATGATCCACTAGGTACATTTTCACAAGTTCCAAAAAATGTGTTACATGTCAAGGATATCAAAAGTTACATCCATTATAAGATTGAGAGCATAGGTGATGAATAAATTCATAAGGATTTGGGAAAGATGTGTAACAATGAGTTATCTTTGAAGTCTAAGTATGCACCTCTAGATAATTTCAATTTGGTGAAGTATATGTTTTATATGGAGTTTGACAAGCATGATTTGACTTGAATCATTTTGAGTAGGGTACATGATGATATGTTATGGTTAGGAGATGAGAAGATTTCTAATAAAAATGAACTAATTAATAAGGTTACATGATTGAGAAATGAAGGTAGTAATCCCATTAATGAAACAAATGTTAGGAAAATGGTTGAGAAGAACCTAAATGCAAGATTTGATGAAATAAATATGAAGGTAGATTCCATTCAAGATAAAGGAGTAAAATTTGTTAACCAAGATACTAGGGTACAAATTGAACCATGGATCAAGGGTTAACTTTGTACTAGCTAGATTTTTGCATCTAGCCTATGTAATGGTTATGCATGGAAGGAAAGTTAACATATGTGAGATTATTAGAATGCAATTGGATAACATTGAAAGGTCAAAGAAAACTAAGAATGCAGTATTTAGATCTAGGTCCTTGTTTACTCATATAATCTTTTATGCTACAAGGATATTTCTTGGATTGATAATTTGGGATACCAATGAGTGTGCAATGAAGATGGTGACTCAATGCTATAGATCTAAGCTAGAAAACATCAAAGATAATGACATTGATAGAATGATGAAGAACTTCTAGACCAAAATGGAAAAGAGGTATAGAATACCTCCCTCTATGGTTGAGAAATACAAGGAATAAATATGCTTCATGGTGGAAACTGACAACACCTGCATGGAAGCAGTAACTCCTAGAGTTAAGTTTATAGAGACTATGAGATATGAGATGAGTGTTGAGCTCATAGAATGATATTTATAGATTATTCTTTAATCTAACAAGAACACAGAGTGCCCTAGATGGGGAACATATGAAGAGAATATGAGAATAGTTCATTTTGGACTATACAACAAAGAAAGTAAGAAAAAGGTAGAGAAAGAGATAGATTCCATCCTTAAGGAATCTGGCATGACTTAGAAGGAGTGGGAAAACTAAAGTATTAATAGCAACTCCCATTGTAGTTGTAGGACCTTTAGAGGGTGTGATAGTAGCACATCCATGTGAACAAGCACTAATTGTACCATATGCAGTAGTTACACTAGTGCAACTAGTTAAGACAAGGAGTGATCAACCTAGAAGAAAACCTGAGGTTGAATCATCTATTGTGTAAAAAAAATTAGAGAGATTGGTGAATGTGAAGCATGAACCTAAACCATCAATCAAGAAAAGGGTCAAGTAGACCACAAGAAGACATGCAAAGAGAAGGAAAAATGGGCAAGTTAGCAATTCTGAGGAATGAGAGATGAAACAAAAGATAGACTAGTAGTCTAGAATGTGCAAGAAGGAAGAACAATAGTTGGAAAGAAAGCATGGAAGCCTAAGGTAGAAAACCTTAACATAAAAATTATTAATGATGATAATTTTGTATAATTAAATAAATATTATGATTTTTATAGTAGTATAGATAGAAGGTAGTTAGAAAATGGCATTTGTTGGTGTAAATACGTATTTACTATTTACACTTACTTAAGTTTACTTAGGCTAATGCATTAGTTTATTATTTTATTTTGTGAGACACTTAAGATTTTGTGTACCTTTTTTGAGTTGTCATGTTGACAAAATATAAGTACACAACTCTAATTTTGCACATGTTGTCTACAACACTATTTTTCATGTTACACCCTTGTAGGCTTATGCTCTCATCATCACACTTACTTCCGTGCTTAATGGAGGATAACCCATATCTAGTGGACACGTGCCTAGTTGTATGACTTATCATGTAGTTAATTCCAAGGCATTCTAGATACATCTCAGAGGTCTTTATATACATGCACTCCTAGTGTACTCTTATGGCATATTGAATGAATATTGTCACTTTGATCATTCTCTCTCTTTTTGGTCTACAGTTGTGCTTGTGTCTGAGTTCTTAGTTCCTGGGTGAATTTTTCCCTTAGGAAAACTCTTACATGGTATCAAAGCTTGGAGATTTTCTCTTCACATAGCCATTTGAGACCATTGTTTTTTTAGCACCTCGGCCCAAATCCAGAGCATTGCAAAAATTCTAGAGCCAGATCTAACCTTGCAATTACGTTCAGGATGCTGATTCGGTGAAGATCAACTATAAACTTGACTACCCTAGGCCCAAGTCAACCATGAGGCAATTTTTTTTTGCAAATAGGCATCTAGAGGCCCCAATTTGCAATTTAGGTATGATCCTTTAGATCTGATATTTTATTTTAATTCAAATCTGATTTTTAAATCTTTGTATTTATTTTTTGATTTGGGTATTTCGTAAAGTTTTTTGCCCTCCAGGCACGTAGTAGAAATCTTTTTTGTAGGAACTGAGCTATCAAATCCTAGCCTTGTGTAAAGGAATATTTTTTAATCATACATGCATATTCCTTAAATTCCTCGCGGGCATCATTATTTGTGGCATTCAAAATAACCAGTGACTGGAAACCAACATATAACCTATCGACAACAAGTCATACCCATAGGAGGGCTTCACATTTTACTTTGCAAGTGGGAGTCTTTATTTTTATTACACCACATATATACTTCTTGCGGCAATATGGGATTAAATCCCATTGTCGAATGCCATTTTTTATTTTAGGTGCCCATGATAGTATATTCTAGTGGATAGACCATTACAACTCGATTCATTTTTAATTATTTTAGGCCCCCACTAAGTGACATGCAACCACTATCATAGATCCCACATGGCATATAGAGATCCCACCATGCAGCCCTGTAAATATATGTTGTCTCATCGTTGCTTTGTGCCACATGGTGCCTTCTACATTGTTCTCTAGTAAACACATGTTCCAGCATAGTTGACACATTGACAATGATTGTGCTTCACATCCACCATGTCGCAAACTCCTACCCATGACACACAGTGCCACGCAAACCAACTTGACTCCGCTACGTGTACGTGTTGACATGTTGGTGACAACTCAACTTTGCTATGTCAATAGTTCTTTAAGTGACACGTAGACATCTAGCCGTACCACTTATTACACCCATGTCATCAGACACATGTCATTTTCATACTTGACATGTTAAATCCATACAGGTTGTATGCCACATGTATAGTTTGTATCATATGAACATTCCAATTAGCTACCACATCACCCTAGACCATTGATTTTTTGTTGACATCAACATTTCATGGGAAATAATTTGACAACCATCTGACCATCATTCCCCATCATTTTTCAACTACTGTGATGGTTGTTTGATTGTCAAATTTAAGATATAAATTTTCCTACCGGACTGTTCTCTAGATTTCTTTTTGATTTGGTAACCTGACTTTGCGAGCCCATAACTTGGACATCCGTACTCTACTTTAGGTGCAATTTTTTTTAAAACTTGAGTAGAATTACCTAAATTTTCTAGTGGTGGTGTTCTTTTCTAGTTTTGGTGCAAGGAAATTTCAAAAATTGCATTTTTTGATGACTATAACTACTTAATCCTACATTTTGCAACTTCAAATGCTCTGTACAGGAACATTTGGTCACTTTTTCAGGTTCCATTTTTTCTGGAAGTGTATTATTTTTCATCTACTTTCAAGATTTGTAGTCAAATTCTAGGGTTATGTGGACAAAATTCTCACTTTAAGAACTAGGGCTTTTTTCTACATTGTACTGCTTTCACTTATTTTTAGAATTGTTGTACATCTGAGCTACAATGCTTAGTGATAGATTTGGGCCTCAAAAGGTAGTTATAAAAGAAAAATTATAATGTCCACTTTGTTCATTTTGACAAGTGGCCCATCATACACACACTACTTATAAAGTGCCAAAAGCATCTTTTTTGGGGGCGTCTTTTGATTAAGTGAAAAGGGGGGGGGTGTGTACTGAGCTCTTCTATCTCTCTTTTGTGCTCTTTTAATTTTTTGCATAATGGGTTCATTTAAATGTCCACCTCTAACTTCACGCAATTATTCTACATGGAAAGATATTGCATGGAGTAGATTAATGGGAAAAGGTTATAGTCTTTATGTTGATGGTACAATTACCAAACCTATTGATGCTAAAGAACTCATTGAATGGAAAAAATAAGACCAACAGGCTTTGGGAATTATTAGGAATTGTGTACATAGAGATCTCTTCTTTCACATTGCCAGTTGTATAGAATCCAAACCTCCTTGGGACAAACTTGAATCATTGTATGGTAAGGTGGATGAAGAAAAGGGATTTTATATTGAGGATGATCTACTTCTCTTGGATCTAAAGAACTTTGACACTATTCAAGATTATCTCAACAAAGCCAATGAGTATAGGGCACTACTTGAAGATTGTGGAAATCCCATGAAGGCTGAAAAGTTGATTCATCACATCCTAAAGAGGCTACCTTTAGAGTATGCTTCCTTTGTTTTGAGTTTCAATACTATAGGTTGACCATTGGAGCTATTTACCAGAAGCCTACATTTGATACATTTGTAGAGATGTTGATTGTTGAACAATCTCACTTGATGGATTTAGGACTTATCATGACATCAAAGACCAAAGCCTTGGTGGCTAGTGATGAGCACCAATCAAGTCAAGGAGGGAAAAGCAACAAGAAGAAGAAGTAGTGGAAGTAGAAATCATAATCTGAAACACAAAAATCCTCCTCGTAGCAAGGCAATTCTTCTTCCAACAAGAAGGGAAGTAATGAAAAGAAGGAAAAACCTTTTTTTGTATATTGCAAAAAGCCAAATCATGATGAGCATCATTGCAAGAAAAAGAATCAATGAGTTAGAAAATCTACTCAGAATGAACAAGATTCAAGTGCTAGGTACTTCCGAGGATTCAACTCTGACCTCTTCAAAGGGTAAAGGGTAAGCACTTATGGAAAATACAAGTTCTTCTTTGGAATAGATACTTGTCTTAGGTGCCTCCTCTTATATGGGTTCCTCAAAGAAAGACTTTGCTTCATTGAAGTAGTCAAAGGTACCACACATCTTTGTGGGAGATGATACTAAAATTGAAGTTAAAGGAAAAGGTCATGTGGAAATGGACAATGGGGAATTCAAAGATGCTCTCTACATTCCAAATATTAGCTCCAATCTCCTCTCAATTTACCAAATCACTCACCTTGGAGATGGTCATGAAGTTGAGTTCCTTCCAAATTCAGTGATGGTGTGTAGTCTTAGAGATGATTCATTGGTTGCAATGGGGAAAGTCAATCATGACAAGAGGCTTTATTCATTCTCCCACTTTGTGCCTAAGTCTCCTTCTCAAGCCTTGTTGACTCACTCTACTTCACAAACCACATTACGTCATGAGCAGTTTGGTCATCTTGACTTCCACTCTCTTCAGCAAATTTGCTCAAAACACATGGTCAAAGGTCTACCTAACATCAAATTTTCTAAGGGAGAGTGTTCCTCATGTTCAATGGATATGCATCTTGAGGAGAAGTATGATAAAAGGATGTCTTCCAAAGCACCAATTGTTCTCTAGTTGGTTTACATGGTTTTCGTAGGACCTTTTGTAGTGACTTTAGTTAGCCAAGGCTATTACATCCTTCCTTTTGTTGATGAATTTTCACATTTCACATGGGTCTACTTCCTTCATCACAATAATGAAGTGGTTCATAAGCTTCAAGCCTTAAAGACTCATGTTGAACACAAATCAAGGAAAGCCATCAAGGTTCTATGGGTGGACAATGAGAAACAAATATGTGGACAAAAGACTTAGGGACTTTTGCAAGCTTGAGGGAATTGATCTTTAGAATCCACCATCATTCAGTCCACATAAGATAGATGTTGCAACACTAAGGATTAGGACTCTCAAGACCATGGAAAGTTGCATGATAAAGGCAAAGTCTCTTAATCCTACATTAGAAGTTGAAGCCATTAGTAGTTCTACACACATACTTAATAGGTCTCCTCATAATGCTTTAGATGGGAAGACTCCTTTTGAGGCATGGTGTGGTAGAAAACTAGTTGTGAGTCATTTCAGAGTCTTCAGTTGTCTAGCATGGGAAAAGATATCTTCCAAAGGATGCAAGGCATAGTCACCTTGGCCTTGTACTTTCATTGGTTATAAACATGGTGTAAAGGCATATAGACTCATGGATCTAGAGACTCATAAGATTTTTGTGGAGAAGGATGTTCACTTTGAGGAAAGTTCACCCAGCTTATCCTCTAATCCTCTCTACACCTCATACACTATGGAAATTGATAGTGACACTAGCGATAGTGCTTCAACAGATTCAAATAGGTGGGGTTCTATCTATAGCTACAGTGAGAGGTCACATCATCAGTCTAGTCCACATGTCTATATTACCATAGTGAAAAGTCTAGCACAACATGGTACATCTTGTCTTCTAGATCTAGCTTTAGTTGATGACTACATGGAAGACATTGTAGGTTTGTTTGTGGAGTCACACATCAAAAACATGGGAGATAGTATTGAGGACTTATATCTTCTCATTAATGATGATGATCCTTCTATAGTTGTTGTGAGGGCTCACTCTAACCCTCATGTCCATTCTTTGCATGATCAATCTTCATAGGTTGGCATGATTGTGGATCCTTATGAACAATAGTTGGCAAATGTCTCTTTATCAGTTGAGGAGATAAATGGTTCATTGGAACAAGTTCAATAGACATCCTTGCCAGATTTGCATTCATTCTTTTCAACACAGTTGGAAAGGGTGACCATTAGTATCAGCACAAGGATACTTGAGTAGGTTTTAGGACTAGCATACATCTTTAGGATTACACCTTTGCCTTTGTTTCTAGGACTAGCATATATCTTTAGGATTAAACCTTTGCCTTTGTTTCTTCCAAAGGGGATGAACATCATTCTGCACTCTTAGACTGACTTCTTCCTTGGAGTAGTAGTCACTGGTCAACATTCTTCATTTTGGGGGGTGGGGGGGACTACCTTGTCTCTCTTTCTCTTCTTTTTTATGGGGAGGGCTTTTTCCTCTTATGAGGTCTAGTTCTTCTCATCTTTCACTATTGTATATACTGGATGTATGTATAATGGGGGGTCTTGATTACTCCATCCATCCATGCATCCCTTTTCATCTCTCTTTTTGGGGAAGGGTTTTTCCCATGAGGTTTTCCCTCTTTTTTTTCTTTATGAGAGACTACATTTCATTATGTATATGGGTACCTAAAATGGCCTAGTAGCAGGGATCCATTTTTCATTTCATCCTAATTTTTGTAAGCTTAAGGGCATTCCCCTAGGTTCCAATTAAGGGGGGGGGGGGGTGTTGGTGTAAATACGTATTTACTATTTGCACTTACTTCAGTTTAATTAGGTTAATGCATTATTTTATTATTATTTTTTTGAGACACTTAGGAGTTTGTGTACCTTTTTTGAGTTGTCATGTTAACAACACAGAAGTACGCAACTCTAATTTTGCACATGTTGTCTACAACACTATTTTGTGTGTTACACACTTGCAAGCTTATCCTTTCATCATCACACTTACTTCCGTGCTTAATGAAGGATAACCCATATTTGGTGGACATGTGTCTAGTTGTAAGACTTATCATGTAGCTAATTTTGAGGCATTCTAGATGCATCTCAGAGTCCTTTATATACAGGAACTCCTAGTGTACTCTTGATGGCACATTGAATGAATATATCATCATTATGATCATACTCTCTCTTTCTAGTCTACAGTTGTGCTTGTGTTTGAGTTCTTAGTTCCTAGTTGAATGTTGCCCTTAGGAAAATTCTTATAGTAAGGAACATGATTTTGAGGAACAAAAGGTTTGAGAATATATAGAATAAGATACTAGAGGATCTATATAATAGGATTGTAAATAGAAAAATGAGAGTATCAAAGGAAGATATGAATATGAGGATCACTATGATAAGTAAACTTTGTGATGTTGAAATTAAGGAGGAATCAAATAGAAATTTTAAGGGTATTCATCCCTTGCTAAGCAACAAAAAAAGATAAATTTTCATGATGGGAGGAAATTATGGGGATGTTAGGAAAGAAACTGAGGAGAAAATTGTAAAATATATGACCTTAGTGCTTAAGGTGAGTGTGCAGTCTAATCCTGAGAGCCCAATATATGTGCACGTACATACACCTTCTAGGGAAGAGAAATAAGTAGAGGAGACACAATAGGAAATCTCACCACCTCACATCATTATGGCGACTGAATCCATGCAAGTGGATAGTATCCACATTACTATAGATACAAAGGAGAATCCTTTTGAAAGATATGGAGCAACTATTATTGGAAATATTGTAGCCTACACTAGTTCTGATAATAAAGAAGAAGAGAGGAAGAAAAAGCAAGAGGAGGAAAAGAAAAGGAAAGAGGAAGAGGAAACAAAGAAGATAGAGGAAGAGCAAAGAAAGAAGTCAAGTGAAGAGTCTTAACTCAAGAAGAAATAGAAGATTATGATGCAAGAATCAAAATTCTTGCCCAATCTAAAACATCTAGAGTTAGGAATAGGAAAAGTGGTGTTCAAACATGAGGTTGACATACCTTATGTAGCTCCAAAAACTATATCTATTGCAGTACAAATAGCCAATCCATCAACACTAGTAGTACTAGCATCAGATGATGAAGACTAGAAAGGATTGATGAACACATTGAGTAAGTTGTTTGAAAAGAAAAAATTAGTAAAGTCTTTGGGAAAGACATTAACTAAAGTCTTGGATAGAATGAAGAAGGAAATTAATACAACTATAGCTATTCTATACTTATAGTTGAAGGCCATAGAGTTGGTGAAAACCTTTAATAAGGAACTCACAACTTTAGTCAAAGTAGCTTTAGTGAAAGCACATGTAGCACATGATGCAACAATATTCAACATAGTATGCACCAATGTGTGTAATGATATAAAGGAAATTTATGGAAACATAAAGGGACTAAGAAAGCATATTGATGAAGGGAAAATATTGTGTGGACAATGTGTGCAGTCATACAAGTACCTTGCAGACTTTGAGAGTTAGATAAAAGGGAAGCTCAATGAACTTGAAACACTCGCTTTCAAGTTACAACTTCCAAAATCTAGTATTGAAGACTATGGAGTAGAAGTGGAGAAGATACATGGTATGAACATAGACTTAGAATCTGATAAAGAGAAAAAAATAAGGAGATTCTCTAGTCTTAGAGAAATTTTGTCATCTAAAGTCAACATATTGCAGAGGCAACCTAAGGAATGTCTTATAGCTAAGGCTTCCTATGAAAAGTTTTCCTATACTGATTTGAGTGTAGTTGAAGTTGCATCCTATGCACTTTGTGCACTACTTAGTATCTCAGAAATGGTAAAGGATAATTGGAAGAAAGAGATAGAAAGATTAAAGGTTTCTTATGCAGATTATTTTTCTAGATTAACAGGTTGATCAAAAAAAGTACACCAAATTTTGTATACAAATTTTGGCACCTTTTCCCTTGATGTCAAAGGGGGAGAGTAATATGTATGGAAAATTCCATGTTTGTAATATTTAAGTATGAAGGAGTATACTCAAAGGGGGAGTAATATTGTATATCTAAGCTATTGTAAGGTGGGGTGTACTTATGTATCAATGTAAAGGAGTGATAAGGGATGTAACGAAATAAAATTGTTATGTTTTGAAGGTAATTTTGTAGTTACTTTTATTTTTTTTTGTTATGTATAACATCATTTTGGGACTTAGCTATTTTCCCCAAATGTTGCCATCAATACCAAAGGGGGAAATAATTGGCAATATGGTCAAATATATGTCTTAATGGGTGTCATTTATAGAAACATATGTTTAACATTTCATTATGCATTTAGAGTTAGAAAATTGTCTAAATGTTAGACAATTTATAACAACACAAAGAATAGATGTTAAGGGTAAGAATGACTTGTGGAAAGTTAGCTCATGCATAGTTAAGGGAAGCTTCATGATAGTGTCATGATGACATTTTCTAGTATGCAAATGTGTACAAATAGTATGGTATAAATCATGATCAAAATACTAGTGTGGGTATTTAATAGTGTAGAACAAAATATATAAGAGAATTAGATTGTATGGTCTCAGGAACTATTTTGGTTATGAAATAATTGCTAAGTTATGATGAGATGACTATGTAGATATTAATCCATTAGTTATTTTATATTATTTCAAGTGCATGGATACATGAAGGCCAACTAAGCAGAGTTTTACAAATGTGCAAGGTATAAATAGAAATCTTATATTGTGTGAATGATCTGAAAGATATGCGATCCTTATGTGATGTGAATTCCAATGTATGATGAGAATAAGTGTAAAGTATAGCAGATAGATAGTATTGTATGTATATCTATACTTGTGAAGAACTAAATTATATTATTGCGTGTTAAGGTAGTGGGCTCTTCTTGCATACATTGTATTTTTCTCTACCAACTCCTAATAGGGTTGAAGCAACTTCTAATAGGGTTGAGGCTTCTAACAAGTCCTAGTCTCCTAATAGGGACTTGAGACACTATATGTACTTTAAAGACTCCTAATAGGGTCAATATCCTTAACAAGATCCTATTATTTAGCAAATCATCTAGTGGGTATCATCCCCATTGGGGTTTTCCCTTGGCCAGGGTTTCCCTAGTTAACAAATAATGGTGTTATGAGTTATATGTGTGCATGGTTATATTTATTATTGAGCATTGTTGTTTTACTTTCATATGCAAGTTATATAGTAGTTAACAATATTTAGTTCTGGGAAAATGTTTGTAGAATACTGATTCACACACCCCCCACCCCCCCCGCCCACAAGTAGTATCTATTTCTAACATAATTATCCTCCTTTATCTAACCTTAGACATCCTAGTTTCTTTCCTATTTCTTTTTCCACTCTAGCTAGATACCACTTGAATTTTTGAAAGGCTTTACATTTGTCACCGCCATCATCCTAGAATAATCATTGACAAATAAAATAAAATACTTAAAAAGTTCTATATGAATCAGCTCCAAAACATCTTCAAAATGATATTTCTTTCTTTTGAAACTTGTCTTTCCCATCTTCCCAATTTGATAATTTTTGCACATCCCCATATTAGGTTTCTTTAGACTTGGCATGCCTCTCACTCTTTTATTCTTTCTTATGTTAACCAAGTTATTAAAGTTCACATGACACAACCTTTTATGCCATAACCAACTTTCCTCTACTTGAGCTAGGAAACATGAACTTTCAGTTAGATCTAGATAGAATAGATTACCTTTTGTTTGATTGCCAGTCCCAACTAGATTTCCTTTCCCATATAGCTACTTGGCTTTTCCATTCAAGAATTATACCTTGAATCCAATATTGTTCAACTATGCCACTCTAAGTAGATTGTGTTTCAGTCCTTCAACCTAGTAAGCATTGTCACATATGAGTTCATAAGTCAATTAATGCAACCTTTTCCTTTTACATAACAAGGTTCATCATTTCAAATCTAACACTTCCACCATCATAGTGTTCCAAGTGCTCAAATTTTGATTATTACTAATCATATGGTGATAACAACCACTATTAGTAATCCATGTGTCATTATTTCTAATATGAGAAATGAGGGACATCTTATCATTTTCATCATTTGATTCATCTTTAATTGAAATATAAACAATTTTATCTTCATAAATACTATCAAACTCTTTAGCCATGTAATGAAATTTCTTACCTTTATCCTTGTATCTTTTGAAATATGTTTTTACTTTGTACTTTTCATGCTTCTTTTCTTTTTTTCCTTCTTTATTTGCACACCTTGGAGAATTATTACCAACTTCTTCACAAGAAAAATAGATTAGAGGTATCTTACCTTTGTTATTTCCTTTGCCTTTAGGGAGTCTTCTTGAAAGAAGAGCTTCAATGAATTTAAGTTCATCATCAAAGTTATGCTCATCT
Source organism: Cupressus sempervirens (assembly GCA_028749045.1). Taxonomy (NCBI): domain Eukaryota; kingdom Viridiplantae; phylum Streptophyta; class Pinopsida; order Cupressales; family Cupressaceae; genus Cupressus; species Cupressus sempervirens. The sequence continues at coordinate 705,489,211 of CM053792.1, forward strand.
TCACTCTTAGAATTTTTTCTTTTAGATTTTCCAACTTTCTTCCTGAGTGATAGTTTAGCTTGAAATGTAGACTCAATGCACTAGAGCTAGGAACATAGTTATCAAAGTTATCTAACTCAAAGGTTGTGAATCTTCCCACTAGTCTATCCAAATTTATATCATTTTTTGGATCACGTCTCATTTCTTGAATAGCTAAAACTCTAATTGCATAAATAGGAAGTAGAGGTCTAAGTTCCTTGCTGACCATTGGAACATCATCTGTTTTCCCTCATGAGGCTCTAATTACACTCACACTTGCTTTGATTTGTTCACTATATTGTGCAATGTTTTCATCCTCTCTCATCTTCATTTGATCAAACTAACCTCTTAGACTTTATATTTGAGCTCTCCTCAAATTTTCATCTCCTCCATAGATATCTTTCATCTTGATCCAAATTTCATAAGCAATAGGAAAATTTTTGACTTCATCAAATTCAACATAATTGAGAGTAGAGGCAATGCTAATCATCATTATGTTGTGATTCTTATTTCTACAATTTGATCTAGAGACAAAGGTCTAGCAGCTGCCACATACTTTTTCTCTAGATATTTTAGGCTCTTGTCTCCAATGGTTGCCAAATGGAGCTTCATGAGTTCCTACTATGCTTGGAAGTTGTCTATGTTCAACTTCAAAATTTCCCTTGTGTAAGACATCTTATTATTTATCTTAGATCCTTGAAACCTTATCTACAAGCACTAATAGCTCTAATACAAATTTTTGGAAGTGGAAATGAGTAACTAAGAGGGGAGGGGTGAATCAGCTACTACAAAAACAAATCCATAGTCCCTTTTAAGATGTCAACACAATATAAAACCAAATCCTGCTATAACTTAGTTAACACAGAGATAACTAGATCTTTAAGATATTAATGTGATTAGCCCTTATTAACTTAGTTGTAGAAACATAAAGGAAATAACATGAACATAAGAGACACCAAGTTGTAATGTGGAAACTCAATTTGGGAAAACAACCAATTATAGCTAGTTGCTATTTTTCAATCTTTCGAAGTGAGCCCTTTTAGGAGCCAACCCTATTAAAGGTTACAAAACACATTATTAGGTGTGATTCAATTAGAGGATTTGATTTACCCTATTAGGAATGTCCTTGTTAGAGGTCTTCAAACACTTCAATCTATAAATTCCACCTTGTTAATGGATTTGTTGAATAGTTGTTAGGCTAACTTTGTTAAGAGATTTGATTCATTGCTACAATTATTAGAGAGTAACAATGACTTGACTTGATTTCTGATGTAACTAAATTTTTTGATATAGATCTCATGAGTTTTGGCTTGATTACTTGATCCTCCTTGATTAGAATGTTCTTTTTAGCTCAATCAACTCGAATTCTCTTCCCTTTACAAATATCCTTCAAAATTTTTTCCTTTATTCATCTTCTTCAATTCCACATTTTAATCCTCAACTTTACCTTTCATATATATGGTTCACCTTGTCAAGTTAGCTTGAATACACTTTTAATCAAACAATTTTTATCCCTTAAGATGGTTTTTATTAACCAATAAACTTATCAAACTTAATATGCTGACAGTCAGCTAATATAGAATTGAGTACTTGGTTAACACAGAAGATCCGTTCAATAACCAAACCAACTTGGCTAGAATGGGAGTTCTAGTGTTAACTGACCCAACTTAGTCAATACTAAATTCACTTAATTAACTAACTAAACTTAGTTAATATTGTCTCTGAACTTGGTTATAACTGAATTCTCAACATATACAAGAAACTACCTTCAATGCTTGAGTGAGCTCGGCTATCACTGACTAGTCGATAAAGGCTTGACATTTTGTGTAACATCAAAGACAAAATATAATTGAATAATTATTTTCAATAGTTCATACATGATATGTATGATCTAGATGCACTTTTGATTATGTAGATATTATATTGTATGTGTTGGTTTCCAATTTAACAAATTTGCATATAAATCTAGGGAAACAACAAATAGTATATTACCTAGGGTTTAGCTACTTTTCATGGTTGGAATGACCTATTTAAACCTTGACCAACTGAACAAAACTATGATGCTTTATACACTTTAGGTTCTACTAAACCAAGGTGGGTTAACCTAAAGATTTGACATTGTTTTATGGATAATGCTTTATAATATGAATCCTTAATAAATAGACTTGGTCTTGAAGACTTCTTGAAATTTGCAAGACAAATGAAGAGATAATTAGAGCTAATAATGAACTTAAAATAATTATACAATAAGTATTTACCAACTTTACATTCCATTATGAAAGTAACTTTAATGATATTTATTTATAAAATTTGTTCATGCTAAGACAAAATTAATATTGCTTGATTTCTTCAACATAAAAACCAATTCCTTAATCCATTGTCAAATAGAGTCATATCAACTATCTTTTAGACCTATTTAATTCACATGCAATTAAATTTATTAGTTGTGAATCTTAAAATCCTATACTTATCAAATCCCTTTCATATTGTACATGATCCTCTCATTTAGTAGAAGCATTTACACAATTTTTTCAACTAAAAAAAACTTCCAAGATGACACATCAAATTGCATTTGAATAAAATGAAACTTTCTCATTCATTCTCAAAAGCACAAAGGCATGAAATAGGAGACATAATTATAAGACATAGATACCCTACAAAGCTTTCTTGTATTAATTTCTTTGAAGATAATACATAACTCTTGATATGAAATTTGATAGAGATGTATGACTAAAACCAAACTTTCATTAATTTCCAAACTTCTATTAAACAAGCTAAATACATCAAAAATTTAGCATTTAACTTAGGACCACCTCAAACTAATATGAATTACAAGATTAGAATTTGGACCCCTTTTCCAAGCCTTGGAAATCCTTTTATAATAGAAGGAATGCAACAAGATTTAGGCTAGAAAGGCTACACGTCAAAAAACCATTTGTAGCAATGTTGTTTTAAAAAAGACAAAATAATTACAAGAGAACAGGCTAGAGATAGAAAAAATGTGAACAACTATAATTTTAAGTGTTCATGATCAACTTCATTATTTGTAAAGTGAGACTACCCACAATAGGTGACCTCCAAAGATAAGATATATCACTGAAATAGTTATCCTTCCTCTTTTTTCTATTGCAACTTCCTCCAGCTTATTCAATCACTATCTCCAAATGGTAACACCTTGATATCATCCACAACCTCCCAAGTAGTAATTTTAGTGTCTATATATGGCCAAGTGGCTTATCTAACAATATTTAGTCCCTTAGACATTTAATCCATTTTGCATCTGTTATGGCTCTAACTTTTGCAACTATTTTATTCACGTCTTCTTCAATTTTATACATGATATCAATCATATGATATAATGTGACCACATCAATTTCATCATTACAATAGGAAATAAATCTTTCATGCTTCAAAATATTATCAAAGAAATTAGACCATTCTTCCCATTTTCTAAGGTTACTCTTATCATCAACAATTTTTGGAATGAAACCAGGTGTTCCTTCAATAATGGTGTTTGTCTTGTTTTTTATCATTTACATTTTTCCCAAAAGGAAATCATCTAACTCCTTGACCTTATTGATCAACTTCCTCATGGGGATGATAACCTCTTTTGCAAATTATTTCTTTTGTGTCAATATCAAAACAAGCCTCTCAAGGAATGGTATATATGCACCCCACTTAGTAAACAAAGGAGAAAGTAAAGACAACACTTCTGAGTACTGGTATTCTGCACCTTGCAATGAAATGTAAGTGTTTTGGATATTTTGTTGAATCTATTTTATAACATTTATCTTATAGGAAAGTATGTTCTCCACCATCCTTAATTCTATCTTCTTATTTGTTTCCATTTCTTCCACATCCATATCCATTTTTTGATTCTTTGTTAAACCCATGTCTTCCACATCAACATATGTTTGGGTTTTTTTGTCCTTTACCTCTATAAAGGTCTAGTAATAGTTCTCAATATTTTGACCTCATTATCCAAAGTAGCATTCCTTTGTTCTAATATATATGTTTTCTTTATTTCTTATCAATAATGCTTCCATGCCTCAATATATTTACTATAAAACTAATACAACTATTTCTCCAACATATATATTTTTCTCTCTTCCATGAGCGACATTTTATTCATCATATTGAAAATTTGGTCATTAGATATGGTAGTGACATTCCAAAAAATTACATTTCCATGTGGAGAATCTCTATCCTCCATCAATGTAGGCTTGTTTGATTCTGGAGCTAAACTCCAAACTACCATTGTTTGAGCATGAATATTAAAACTAACCCCTTCTAATTCTCTAGTGATATTAATGTTGGCCTAAATTTTCACTTGCCTAAAATCTTGTCAAAATAGGTGAAAATTAGGAAAAAATTGTATTTGTCCTTGCTTAGATTTTTTGAAGTTTATGTAACCCTCATACAAAAGCCCTAAGGGAAAAATATTTTCTTTTAAAAGTTGACTAAGTCCATTCAAAAATCAATTTGCAATTCAAAAGGGGATATATGAAAATCCTTTTATGTTATATCTTTATATCCCTAATTTTTGAATTGATATTAATTATATATTTCATAATTTCTTATGCCTTTTAAGTCATGATGTTGTAAAGTCACTATGATCACAAAATTGCTCCACTTTACTCACTAACCATTTCTAGGGTTTCAAACAAGAGAAATAATATATTCTAAGCTCAATGTGGATTCATAGGGGTCAATGATAACTTCAAGGTCAGAGGTGTGAATGACAGAAATAAGGAAGAGTGCAAGATCACAAGTCATTTTGGACTTGAGGCAATTCGAGTGGCAATGTTTTGATAAATAGAAAAGGTTAACTTCAAGTGATCATCACAAGGTTGTAGGTAAAAAAGCATTAAGGTTATATTAAGTCATGACCATGTGAATAGAAGGAAATAGCTAGTAGAAGTGTCAATGTATCATCATGGAGAATTAGATAAGCTATGAAGATTAAGTTGTGAGGATGTGAAAAGGCATGATGGTTAAGAGTTAATAGGCAGTGCAAGTTCACAAGTGAGTTAAAGAAACCTCAAGTTAATGGAGTGAGGTTGTGAAAGCTTATGATCCCACCTTTGTAGGATCACTTGTTGAGTTAAGGTTTTAAGTTGTGAAGTAGCAAAAAAAGATAAAATAGTTAAGTTAAATTCATGTTTGTATGATCGCATGGTTAAGTTATGAAGGTAGTTTCTAAGTTGTAAAACCACAAAGGATGTCCAATAGTTAGAAGAAATAATTATCACTAGCTCACAAAGGTCTGATGCAAAGTGATAAAATAAGTTGCAATGGAGTGATAAAGTGATCATGTAATTAAGATTTATAATATCATAGTGATGCTTTATTGAATGAATGACAAGTGTAAAGGCAATGAAATGGTGAGTGCTATGGATCATATTATTGCAAGGCTTAACTACACTTACTGAATTGATGTTGCAAACATGTGATGATAAGTTTATAATGGTTAAGGTTAGAGACTAGTCCAAGTTTGCAAGGGTTGACATAATAGTTAAACTTCAAGTGGTGAAGCTGTGAAAAGAGATAATAGTAAAACAAAGTAGTGAGCTCATCTTCATGAAGCAAGAGTAAAGGTAAAGAAATAATGGTGTGAATCTACAAACAAAGGAATTATTGTAGTTAAAAAGTGTTTATTGCACTCTCACATAGTTCCATAGGCAGTCAGGATGTTAAGTTACGATGTTGGGAGATGAGTAAATTGTTAAAGAAAAATGCTTGGCACAAGATCACACACTTAGAATGAACATATTCTCTTATGGTTGAGAAGGAGAAATAAGACAAAGACATAAAGTATTTCAATGTCACAAGGATAAAATATGTTAAGGGATAAATGATAGTGAAAGTGCTAAATTTTAGATAAAGACCTCATTGTCAGATCGCAATGGTCAGAAGGGTAAAATAAAATGAAGTTGCAAAGGAGTGGAAAAATGCATTTGTAGCATCACAAGCCAAAAGTAATAGTTAGAAAGATAAGATGCAAGGTTTTGAAACATCAAAAGATAACACTATTCATGTGGTCATAGCCAAAATCAAGGAAAACATAGAAGTCATGGCAAAGAAGTGATGAGTTGGTCTTCTCATCATCACAACTGTCAATTTTAATGGCCACATCTTAACTACATAAAAAGAACATGAGCTAGATATATGATATATGAAAAAGTGTAGGATTTGCTAGTTTTTTGAGAATTGATAGGTTTTCAAGTGTACTAGTCTTAAATGCCATTAATGCCATGCTTCCATTACAAAAAAAAATAAAGTATTAAAGACAAGGAAATTTTAATAATTAATTAAGTCTTCTGAGAAAATTTTGAGTTGCAGAGTTATTTCCAATGATTTTTTAGCATTTAGTATACAAAGTTGATAGAATGGATTGGAGAAATGGCTTAGAGAGAAGGATAAATAATTGCATAAGAAGTGATTGAAGACCCAACTACACAGCTAAAATTCCATAATACATTTGTAGAAGAATGGATACATATCTTACCTCATTCATCCAATGCCCAAAATGTAGATGACCATGCTTCAAGGACCCATATGTACTTTGTAGAAATGTAGAGGTTCTCAATAGAAATGGATATGAGTTATTCTAGTATTTCTATAAGAATAGAATAACAAAGGTTCTAGTTTGTAACCCTTGGCGAAGGAACTTGGGTAAGTTAATTATGCCAAAAGTGTTTGTAGATGTGAACCTAGTGAAAGCATTAATCAAGTGCTACAACCCTACTAACAAGTTATTCCATAGAAAGGATAGAAGAATTTTCCTATCCTTGGATAAAGAAACATTCATAGAAGCTTTGAACTTGGGAGGACCAATTTGACTTCCAATTTAGATAGAGAAATTGGGTGAAAATTTCAAGAATCATAAGAACTTCTATATGGGTAGAGTGACGACCATAAACATTCCTTTGTCAAGGAAGAACATTGGAGACATTCCAAAGAAGAAAGAGGTTGAAAAGGTTATGCCCCTTGAATTCTTCCAAAGATATTTTTAGAATACTATATTTGGAATAAACAATGCCTTAGGTTCATATGGAACCATGAATACTTTGGGAGCACATTATATCATGGCTTTGAATATCCAAGATCCAAATCATAATCTTGGGTATGAATTTGTGGAATATATAATTGATAGAATCCATGAGGAGATTATTTCTACTCAACAAGTACAATTGGTGAATTTTAAATTCCATCACTACTTCCTAATCATGCATCTAATCCTATTCAAGAATGTTGATATAGTTGATTAGAGTTTCTTTGAGTCTATACAAGAATGGTTACCAACAAAAAGATGGACATGGGTATGGTATATGTTCTACCCATATTCTAATCTCATTTCTTTTTATAATGATTTTGTTTATCTAGTTTTGAAAATGATAAGGTTATTAATTGAAAGAATCTCTAGGAGTGTCCAAAAAGTTGTTAAACCTAAACTGTGCTTTGATGTTGGAAAGAAGCTAACACATTACTAGTGAAGTGTTTTCTTATTTGAAGAATATGTTGTTATAATAGTTTTTGGATGCCCTCAGCCACCCCATATTTTACCCAAGTATGTCCCTAAGAGACTAGGGTCTACAGAAGTATGTTGGCAATTGATTTCTTTAAATAGAGAATACTTGGGAAATGGTGTCAAGAAAGGAACCTTTGTGTAGATGTACTAAGGTAGGAGACTTTGAAATAGGTAAAAATTCAATTGAGGAAAAAAATACATTTATAAGAAATTATAATCTCATAACTAGGCCAGCTAGAACGTATGACCCATTCAATGTACTTAGACATGCTTTGAAAAACATGAGAGGGTATAGTTTGCCTCCCACAAAACCTATGTGGGAAGAAGATGTCTATAGGAAAAGGGTGATAAAGTATAGGAAATTATTAGTTATGAATAGGAGATTACAAAAGAAAATCCATCCTTAAAGGGATTCTATCCTAAGGAAGACTACTGGTCCAAATTGAATAAATATATGAAGAATCTTGATGAATTAGCATCATGAGTCCCTGAAGAAATTAGAAGGAAGATTGATCCTAAATATTCAAATGATGAGATTGGTGTTGAGGTCACTGATCATGAGGATCAACCTAAAGAATATTAGCCCAAAGAGAACATTCCTAAGAATTATGAGTGGGTAGAACAAAGAAATAAAATACAAAAGATGGTGGAAATGCCAGAAAAATCCCAGCAAAAAGCCCTCCAAATTTTTCTAAGGGGCAAAAAATATTTTGATGATATTAGAAGGAGGTTTTTAGTATCACAAGAATCTGAAGATAAGAAAAGAGAAAATAAACTACAATTAGAAGCTCAAATGATTGATGATAGAATCATTAAAGCTTGTGAATTTATGAATGGTGATAACTTCATCAAATTTGATGAATTTAAAAGTTTCTTTTCCAAAACAAAGTAGAATTAATTAGCTCTACAGATGAAGCCAGGTGATTTTGATGAAGTGGTTGCTAGATCAGTGCAAAAATTACAAGAATATGATCCTGCTAGTGAAGCCCTCACTATTAAAGAAGCAAGATAATGGGTGACAAGGAGTGGTATGATTGTTTTCCCTAGATGGGATATCAACTCATCCATTTTTCTTGACAAAATGAGAAGACAAGAGAGGTCAATTTTATTTGAAGATGAAAATCAATATAAAGAGTTAAGAGGGTTAGGATATAATATAGATGCTCAAACAATGGCAATATGGAGTTTAGCTCCAAATCATGACAAGCCTACCTTGATGGAGATCAAAGAATCCCATAGAGGGAATGGTATCTTTTGGAATGTACACTCTACCTCCAGTGATCAAATATATGGGATGCACACTTTAGTAGCATTAATGGGCAAGAATAAAATGGACACTTTGAAGGCTCAACGAAAAGGGGCTATGAAGAAGAAATGAAAATATATGTCTTGGAACAAAAGACCATGAAGTGAGAAATGGAGGTAGTGTCATTGAGGAAAACTATTAGAACTACTATAGAGATCAATAATAAAGGTGTATAGACATAAGGCTAGGCATCTGAAATAAGGGAGGCACCAAGCCATGCAATGGAGATTGATGAGGGAGATTTGGAAGCAAGAAAGGATACAAAAATAATACCAATAAAAAACTTTTTGATTCACAAGATAAATGCACCGAACACAATATCTTAGAATGTGTACATCAATTATCTTACATTGTAGGGAGAAAGGTATAGGTGTTTATAGGCTATTGCTCTATTATCTCCACTTTTCACCACATGGGGGCCATATACTCCATTTTATGATAGCTTGGTATGCATGCTAGCACAAAAGAAAGATTTACCAAACATAACCATTTTAAATACTAGAAAAATGGTCAATAAAGTAAACGATATCAGTGGTTTCTTTGGTGGAAAACTGCAGTTCATCCAAAATAAGATGAAAAAAATTGCTATAGGGACACCTAGGTTAGTGCCTACAATTTTGGATAATGATGGCAAGATGAAAGACTAGGTAGAATGGTCATCTTCCTTTGATTATGTTCTTCATCATCCCAAGTTTTTAGCTTATTACATAATGAGACAAGTGTTACAATAGTTTATGATATGGTTGATATGCTTTACAAGATAGAGGTAGAGATGTCAAAAGTAACTATTGAAGGAAAGGCAATAATAGATGTGAAGTGGACAAAAATGCCTAGATAAGCTACATGTAGTTGAAAATGCCACTTGGCTCAATGTAGATACAAATATTGCAATATGGGAAGTCATTGCAGACATCAAAGCCCTACTATTTAGTAAAAGTGACTATTATAATAGAAGGTGTAGTTAGGATTTAGTTAAAGGCATAAAGAATGAAGAAAAGGCATGGATGGTGATAGGAGATGAAAACAAACTGAATTTTCTAAAGAGACACTTGCTGATAATGCCACCTACTAGTTTTGCAACTACATCCAAAGTTTTAATCCAAGTACATAGAATATTTTGTATTGTAACTGAATGAAAAATATCTTTGTATTTTCTTTTCTATTGAATTTTGACAAGTTTCCTCCCATTTAAAGTGTTTGCAATCCTTCCTATAAAAGAATTTCCAAGATGTGGAGTTGAGGTCCAAATTTCATGTAATTTTTAGTGTTATTCTATTTGCATTTATTCTAGCTAGCCTTTTTGTCAATTTTTTGATGTATTCTTCTTTGTAGATCTAAGAATATATTGAACATTGAAGGATTATATTGCCTTGTCTTGAGTTATTATGAGTTTACATCAGTATTGTATGATTTTCAAGGAGAATTAATACAAAAGGAATGTTCTACCATATCTATTCTCTCTAAATTGTGTCTCCATTTTTATGTGTTGTTTATGTTGGGATTGTATGAGAAAAGTTTATGCAATTTAATGCAACTAGGATAGGTTTGTTGGATATAATTGATTAATTGTGTGTTATCTTTGATGTTATACAAATGTCATATCATTATTAGTTAGTATATGTCGAGCTCACTCGGCCAGTGAAGATAGTTCTTAGTGTCTACAAAGTGTTCTTGTGTTTGTCTAGTTCATAAGTCAATGTCTACTAAGTTCACTCGGGCATCAAAGAAAAAGTTGTATAAAGTGAGTGTTAACTAAGCTCACTCAAGTAAGAAAGGAAAGTTGAATGGAAGTAGTACTAACCAATCTCACTCAGTTGCCAAAGGAATTTTATGAGTGTGCAGTGTTAACCAAGCTTCTATTAGTTAACAAAGAAAATCGTTTCTGAGTTAGTTTCTACCAAGATGGCTCAGCTAATAAAGGATTTTCTTATTTTGGCATATTAAGCTTAATTGACTTATCTATTAATCCCAGTCAACTAAGGTGGGAATATTGATTATTCTAAGTTGTATTTGAGCTAACTTGACAAAGTGGAAGATATAAGTATAAGGTCAAGTTGTGATTTCAAAGTGTGTGAAAGTGTAAGAGATGATGCTGTGATTAAAGATCTAATGATAAGTACAGGAAATGAAATTGAAGAATAAATAGAATATCCTTGTGGAGCAACAAATATATATTCAATCAGGAAGGATCAAGTACAAGCTAGAACAAAGATCTATAATTAGTAATTTAGTTGCATTCAAATTAGGTCATCTCATTGTTACTCTCTAACAATTGTAACAGTGATCTAAATCTCATAAAAGCTATTTGGAACTCCTTTAACCAAGTGGCAATTCTATTGAATTATTCTCAACACCTCTATCAAAACCATTCCTAACAAGGTGATTAAATTCTCAAATAGGGTCACACCTAACAGTGTGTTTTGTAACCTTTAATAGAGTTGGCTCCTAACAGGGCTCACTTCAAAAGAGTGAAAATTAGTAACTAGTTGTAATTGGTGGTTTTTCTCAAATTAGGTTTCCACGTTAAATCTTGGTGTCAAATGTGTTCATTCTATTTTATTTTATGTGTTTTCAACTAATTTAAAGTAATGGTAATCATAGATAACATCTAAAGGTTTTTTTGTTAATCATTTACTAAGCTAATATAGTTATTACTGAGTTATAGCATTCTGTGTGTTTACCGAGCTTCAACAGTATTCAATTATCTATTTGCTTTTTTTACTAACATCTAAGGGATTTGAGATTTATTTTTGTAGTAACTAATTCACCCCTCCCCTCTCAGCTACTCCTCTTATATTTCCAATAATTGGTATTAGAGCTTTTGGTGCTTGTAGAGAAGGTTTCAAGGACCTAGGCTAAAGATCAAGATGTCTTACAAAAGAGAGATTCCCAAGCTGAACAAAGACAATTTTGCAGCATGACAATGACTTATGAGGTTACATATAGCTACCATTAGTGATTTAGGTTGCAAGTATCTTGATGTTGAATAGAAGACTCCCACTGGAACTTTATCAATTGAAGATATTGCTGAAAATAAGAATCATAATATCATGATGATTGATATTGCATCTACTCTGAGTTATGCTAAATTTAATGAGGTAAAAGATTACAAAAATTCTTTTGAAATGTGGAACAAACTAAAATATATATATGGAGGAGATGACAATGTAAGAAGAGCCAAAGTAGAAAGCCTTAGAGGACAATTTGATCAAATAAGAATGAGAGAAGATGAAAACATTGCAAAATATGTGAAGAGAATCAAGGCCAATGTAAGTACAATCAAGGTATCCAGAGGAGACATCAAGGAGGAAACTATTGTAAGTATAGTGCTTAGAACTCTTCTTCCTATTTATGCAATTAGAGTGTCTACTATGTAGGAAAATAGATGTTATCCAAATAACAAAATTGGATTGGATGCTCTATTTGGAAGATTGATAGCTTTTGAATTAGATAACTATTATAACTATATTCCTGCTTCAAAGAATATCGAATTTGCATTTAAAGCCAAACTCACACTCAAAGAAAAAGGAAAAAATTCAAAATCCAGTCAATTAGGAAGTGAAGAAGATGAAACATTAGAAGAAATTTTAGATAATGATCTTGAAGTTGTTGAAGCCATGCTTGCAAGGAAGTATTTCTAAGGCAGAGGAAAGTACAAAGGTAAAGTTCATTTGATCTACTTTTCTTGTGAAGAAGTTGGTCACATTGCTGCTAGGTGTCAAAATAAGGAAATAAAAGATGAGAAGAAAAGTAACAAGCATAAATGCAAGGACTTTAAGAACTACAAGAATTTCAAGGACAAAGGTAAGAAATCTTGTTTTATTGCTAAATATTCTAATAAAAGTGAAGATGAAATGGTATATATTGCTATGAAAGATGAATCTGCTGATGAAGGAGATAAGATGGCACTTATCTCTCATTTTATCAAAAATGATATATGGATTAGTGATAGTGGCTACTCACATCATATGACTAGTGACAAAACAAAATTTGAACATATGGAATAATATGATGGAGGTAGTGTAAGATTTGGAAATAATGAACCTTGTAACATAAAAGGAAAAGGATGTATCTTTTTTACGAAAGAGCTTCTATGTGACAATGCTTATTGGATTGAAGGACTAAAACATAATCTATTGAGTGTGGCATAGCTGAAAAACATTGGATTCAAGGTAGAATTCATGAATAGATAAGCCAAACTACTGGATGGAAAATGAAATCTAGTTGGATCTGGAAAGCAAACAAAAGTTAATCTATTTTATCTTGATCTCAGTGATTGTTCATGTTTTATTGCTCAAGTAGAGGAGAGCTAGTTATGGCACAAAAGACTATGTCATGTGAATTTTGATAAACTAGTTAAGATAAAAAAACATAGAAAAGTAGGAGGTATTCCTAGTTTGAAGAAACCTGACATGGGTCTATGCAAGAATTGCCAAATTGGTAAGATGGCAAAGATAAGATTCAAGAGCAAAGACTATCAGTTAAAAGAAGTCTTGGAAATTGTTCATACAGAGCTATGTGGATCTATTGGAATAGAGAGTTATGGTGGAGAAATTTTTTTCATTATTTTTATTGATGACTACTCTAGAATGATGATAGTTATGTACCTAAATGAAAAATTGGAACCCTCTCAAAAATAAAGTGTTGTTTGGCAAGAGTAGAAAATGAAATTGGAAAAAGGTTGAAATGCTTAAGATCAAACAGAGGTGGTGAATTCATCTCCCATGAATTCAATAATTTCTACATTGAAAGAGGAATCAAAAGACAAGTATCAACCCCTGGTACACCACAACAAAATGGGATAGTTGAATGAAGAAATAGATCTATCATGGATTATGCAAGAACCTTGATGACTGAAAAGAATGTTGCTCTCAAATACTAGAAGGAAGCTATCAACACTATAGTTCATACCTTGAATAGAGTTTAGTTGAAGAAAGATTCAAAGAAAACAACTTATTAGCTATGGTATGTGTAATACCCTAAAATTGGCTCATTGCCATCTCAACCAATTTTTGTTTATTTTGATCAACCCTAAAGTCCTATTTCATTAGGTAATTCTTATTCTAATTTTTGTTACTTGACTTAATTGTGAAATGTAGAAAACCCTAATTTGATCTAATCATGCTATTTATTTAATTCCTAAAGTATTGACTTAGATTGGCTATGTTAAACCTATTGATTAAGATTTCATTTAACTTGAGGTGTTAATACTTCAATTTAATTTAATTATCTCCTAAGACTAATGTACAAAAGAATCAAATTTATTTAATTTAATATTACTCTCATTTTAATTATTGAATGTAATTATTCAATTAATGGGAATATGCATTTATGAGGTCATATCTCATTTTTATGAAATTAAATAACCTTCCAATTTCATCTCTCCAGTTTAGGAATGGGAATTCCAAGTGATCTACCTCTCAAATTGGAATTGGCTTAATCCACTTATTCTCGGACTTGGGTGAATTCTAGTTAACTTTTCATTACACTTAGGATTTTAGTTAGTTAACCTCACCTACACTAGGAATTTTCCATCCTTACTACATCTCTACTTCAATCCTAACCATTGATTTGAGTTGATCTCAACCATTAATTAATTTTAGGAATTCTATTTAAGAGGCTTCTAATTCCTCATTTAGGAGGTGGGAATTTGAATTGCATTGAAATACTACTAAATTTCATACTTAATTACTCAATCTTGTCATAGCTTTTTAAAAATTTCTTAGCATTAATGTCATATTAGATTAAAAATGCATCCATCTAGTTTAATTCTCTTTTACTTGTTATTAGATTATAATTGCACATCATCTAGCTTAACTGCACTTTCATATTATTGCATAAAAACCTTTGTATTAAAGGTTCTAGTTGCTTTCTTCTCGTTCTAAGAGAAAATAGCAAAAATCCCTCTAGTTAGAAGGCAATAGGTCATTCTATCAGACCTCTCGGATGGACAATTCAATGTTCATTCTAGAATGATCTTGTGGGTAAGGACCATGTTGAAGTATATGTGAAGGTTTGAGCTCACATTTCTGCATATACATTTATGGCACCCACCGTGGGGCCCAAGAAAAATATCTTTTCTAGCCTCATTCACTTTATTTTTTGATATTTTAATGATTCTATCATATCTGCACATATAGATTTCTAGATTTTTCACGTAGAAAATCTCATTTTTGTGCAAAGATTTGAGGGTCTTGTCTATTTCTCTGCACTTTCTCACATGAAAAAATGCCCCATTGCATAGTTTCTCCCACGACACCTCATTTTTTTGTGCAGGTCAGTGTAAAAGCTTGCATAGATCTATGTAAAATTTTGCATAGAATCTTGTAACAACATAGATAAAGTGTAGATTTTTCAGAATATTGTTTATCATTTTGTTTCACTGACGTGTTTTCTCTAAAGCATCTTTAATTCAGCTTTCTAATTTTTTTGTAACATAACAGTGGTCTATAGGATGATTGATGAAGATTCCTTTTTTACAAACTTCTAAACATGAACTGACTGTGTGTTTGTAGGATGTTGCCAAAGATATGATTGTTGAAGATCAATTTCAAAACCCACATAAAACATTGTGTCTTTTTTCTGCTTTCCAAATATAGTCTAATTAGGGCTTGTGAACTTCATAGGGTGCAAGATAGAGGAATAGGGAAGTATTTTCTTTACCACTTGGAGGTCATGACCAAGGGTAAATCAGAAACCTAGAAGCCTCTAAAAGATGGCATCTAAGGGAGGAAAGAAACTTAGTGGTTCTTTGGTGCAAAGCCTCTTCTATGAAGGGATGATGATTTCCTTTTAGGGAGTCAGAATTTTGAGAAAGGATAAGTCTAGATCAATTAAGCTAAGCTAGTGATTAACATGTTTTGTATGTTTGGGTGAGGTAATAAGGTAAAGGAGTATGCTCTTTCCCCTTGAGGGAAATTAGAAACTCGAACCCTTAGATCCAAACCACCAGTTTGAGTCAACCCTTAGAGGGCCTATTAGAGTGATCCAACCTCAAAGAACAACCCAAGTAAGCACACTCCTTTCACCAAAGATTCCAACTCACTATAATAAAGAAGCTTCATAGAGAAAAAGACTCCAAAGCTATATTAATTTCCTCTTCTTCATTCCTGATATCACATATCAAGAAGAGGCTATATCTATTGCACTAGTCAACATTGGCCCCTATCTTTCTAGTTAAGTGTCTACACTTTT
This sequence comes from Cupressus sempervirens, assembly GCA_028749045.1. Lineage (NCBI taxonomy): Eukaryota > Viridiplantae > Streptophyta > Pinopsida > Cupressales > Cupressaceae > Cupressus > Cupressus sempervirens. The sequence continues at coordinate 705,505,260 of CM053792.1, forward strand.
AGATGTTGGTGTGGGCTAACAGTCTCAACTCCACTTGTAGAACCACTAAGGATTGATACAAATGGAAGCCAAGTAAAAACCTTTAGTTAGTTGCTACCCAGTTCACCTCCGAAAGGGGGCATAATTTGTGTGCAAGGAGGGGGAAGAATCTCTCTTGAAGAACTCACCATAAGCATGCCAATGGAATTGGAAGCTAGTATACATTCTTGACCCCTACCACAAGGTTGTTCATTCAACGTATATATTATTGAGCCCTTTGAATACACCAAAAACATGAGCACCCCCTAGGGGATGACATAGTTCTGTGAGGTGCACGCATGTGCATAAGTTGTGGGACAAAGGTTTTGCCTTCTCTACCATTTTTGGTTCTAGGGATAAAGTGTGTTTTTTATCAGGTCTTAAACATGTCCAAACCTATCTAAACAAACTGAAAGTGAAGACTCCCCTGTCCCTCCAAGTTGCTTTGTCTTGAGTTGGTTTGTATTCAACTACTGCTTGAATCTAATGTCTTTCTAAAAACCCATTGGTCTCATTTAAAACCAAATGTTGTTTAATAACTTGAAAACCAACCTTGCTATCTATTTGAAATTTGCTAAACCAACAAACAATTTGTCTAGAACAATATGAAATCTTCAAAATATAGTTTCTATTGCTAGCCTGGTTTCTATTTTCACACCCAATTTTTTAAAATTCCATGTGAGAACCTTTTTGTTTTGCACTTCCTCACATGGCTCTACACAAGTCTTCACATGATCCCACAAGACTTTGCACAAGATATTGCCAAACTTTTCCTTTTTATATCTTGTCATACACTTCCTTGTGCGGCCCTAAATAGGTCTTCATGCAAGAACTCCAATCCAAAATTGTTGTTTTGAATATTGGCCTAGATTTTACCACTTTCTCATGTAGATCTCTAAGAATCTTTGCATGACATCTTGTACCCAAACTATAAAAATCATTTGTTTGAGCTACTTACACTCTCAGTCTAATCTATTTCCTACAACAGTTTACCTCTTTTCTATCTACAAATAGTCTAAAACAACAACATCCTTCTTAGCTAATGACTTGTGATCCATATTTTTATTAGTCTTGTCTCTCAGTGACCATATTCTTGCCCTTTAGTGCTGGTTGTGCTCCATGTCATGCTAGTCATAATCTTTGGTTGCTCTAGCCCTTATTTAGACTACTCGTACCTTAGAATACTATACTCTTATCTTGCCTTTTTGAGACTACATTCTAGTGTGGTCATTGTCTAGGTTTTTACTTCTTGTCCTTGTTTATGACTATGGCAACAAGAAGTGGAAATGTGTTTTATCCCCTTAGACAAGGTAGAGCTAGGGGTCATAGTCACAATAGAGGTTGCATTCCAATTTTTACATGGTTTATGTCCAATTTTCCTAGTGGGGAGTCTTCACAATCTCCATCACCTATCAGATCACCTCATGTCTAGAGAACATTCTCTATAAACTTAAAACAAACCAAGAACCCCTTGTATCAAGAGGATCCTAAGACTATCAAAGGTCCTAAATCTCCAAATAACATATCTAAATTCTTATTTAGAGGACCTTTCCAATCAAAACATACTAAAACCATTCACATTCTTACAATGGCTGATCACGAGCCTGGACATGGTGAACATAGTAGAAACCAAGACCAACCTAGGAATGACAAAGAAAAAGATCCTTACATTGATGAGGAGTAGGAAGAGGTGTAAATACTTCCTAAACAAATAGAAAAGTGTCATAAAGACAAAAAATTTCAAAAGGTCATGAAAATCTTGCTCAACAAAGAGAAAGAAAATACTTTCTCAAACTTGCCCAAGAGGGAGCTAAGCTACCCCATCATTTCAATGTGAAAACTATCATCATGCCTAAAGAGGAAATTGAGACTTCCAAACTCCAAAAACAACTAAAAATCATGCAAGACCAACTAGCTTAGATGATGTGTGATAAAGAAAAATCTATGAAGATGTACACCTTAGACACTCTTTGTCCATTCCCATTTGACAAGAGTATATATATGCCTGCTTTTCCATGAGGAGTTGAGTTACCTAAGTATGATAAATACTTTTGAACTACTGATCCCCAAGATCATTTGTGAGAATTCAATGCCTTGTCTATGGAATTTATGCATAATCAGACATATCTCATGCGTCTATTCCCAAGAAGTCTAGGTGGTCAGGCTATGGAGTGCTTTTCACATTTGCCTCCTGGTATCAAAATGTTTGATGAAATTGCCAACTTATTTGTCCAGCAATATTCTCACAACATTCAACACCCTATTAACATCTGAGATTTGTGTAATCTTAAGTAGAGGGTTGGGGAACCTTTCCTCACATTCCTTTAGATATAGAGACAATTTTATACTAAATATTCATACAAGATTCCTGAAACAAAAAAGCTTGACATCTTCACTGATAACCTCCTACCCAATTTTGGGTATAGAATCCAACTTCAAGGTCCATGCACCTTCAAGGACATGGTCACAAAAGCTATCTACATAGAGAAATTCATGGTTAAGAAGGGTGAACTTACCCTTTAGAAGGACACAAAAAAAAGGATCTACCTCTAACAAGGACAAACCCAAGTACATCAACAAGAATTGAGAAATTGTACATGATGGGGTTGTTGAAAATGTCACTCCTAAACCTACTAAGGAAGTCTTTAATCTCACAGATAGTCTAAACATAGATAAGAATGTTAAGAAACCTCCTCCTGACAACAAGACATCCAAAAATAAATTGAGAAACTCATGGGCTACATGCCCTAAATGATAGTCAACACCTTTGGGTGAACCTTTGGATGTGGTTTACAAGACCTTGCTAGAAAATAGGCTCATTTCACCACTGAACAAATCTCACCCTTATGACCTGTAACCACACCCACCATGGTGGAATGACACCATATTCTTCAAATACTACCAAAATAAGGGGCACAAAACTAACAACTGCATAAACTTATGTCACAAAGTCCAAGACATGATTGATGATGATGACATTGTGGTGGACAAACATAACAAGAACTTGGATCACAAGGCTTTCAAGGAGCCATTCTCATCTTACAAAAAAGGAGAGAGCTCAAAACAAAAATCTAACAAGGTCAACTATACATACTCTAATGACAACAATGTGATCAACATTTTTGAACCTATGGATTTTGATTACTGTGATGTTATTACCATCAAGGGCAAGCAAGATAACAATAAACCAAAGACACCATTTGTCTTGAGGGGCCCTACTTTCCATGCATTTGACAATAAATCTTCACAATATTGTTCCAACATTGTTACACATTCTCATGCCAAGTTGGTACTCAAAGGCCTCGTGCCTTCTACTCCTGATCTTAAATAACACAAAGATAAAACACTTGCCAATCCATCTAGCAGAGGTGAAAAACTTGCAACAAATTCAGCAACCACCTGCTACAACATCCTTGATCAATTTAAATGAACTAATGCTCAAATCGCAATCTTTGAGCTACTTAGAATCTCACCTGCCCATAGGAAAATTCTTGACAAAGCCCTCACTGAGGAAAATGTTCCTCAAGATCTTGATCTTGAGTGATTTCAATCTATGGTAGGTCATCTGACCTCACCTTACTATATGTCCTTCTCTAAGGAGGATGATAATTCATTGAGTCTCCCACATAATCAACTTCTACACATTGAGGTCATGATACATCAAAAACATGTATGTCAAATACTTATCGATAATAGAGTTGGGTTGATCATTGTCTATGTTTCTCTACTTAGACAATTATACTATTTTGAGGAGTCTATTGATCCTAGTTGAAAGATCACTATTAAAGCATATTATGAAGTTGAGTGAAAGTCTTTAGGTCTCATGGTGTTACCTCTCTACATTGGTCTTATAGAAAGGGATGTCACTTGTCAAGTCCTTGACATCCCCTTAGGTTACAATATTCTTCTAGGAAGGTCGTGGATACATGAGATGCACATTGTGCCATCCACATACCATCAATGCATAAAATTCCCATTTCATGGCTCTAAAGTCACTATCCCTACAAGTACTAGCTATACCTAAAATATGCTAAAAGTTGTTGAGAATTTTGTACCCACTAATAGGGAATCTATTGATTATCATGATAACAAGATGAAACAAATTGAGTAGTCATTTAAGTTGAAGGAAACTAGCATGGGTGTATACCACATAGAACTAGTATTGTCATTGACATCTCTTCTTGAGTCTCCCTATCATTATGGGAGACCATCTGAGGCAAAGAAGCCATTTGTGTTGACACCTCAAACCAAGTATAATGGTACTTTTTTCAAAGCTATAGTCCCCTTAGAGGATGAAAGTGAAAACTGAGCCATTGCTATGTGGTTTTACAAAGAGGAGACTCTAGTTGACCTTACAGAATAGACTCATGAGATCACTCCTAAGAAATGTGGCCCTAGTCTTAGACTCATGAAGCACTTTGGATATAAAGGAATTGGTCCTATTGGATGTAATAACAATGATCTAGTTGATCCTATCAAAGCAATAGCTTGAAGAAACATAGACACATCAGGTCTAGGCTTCAAGAAGGTGCCTTTCATTTAGGGATTAACAAATTTATACTAGAACCTGAAAGTTCATCCAAAAATGAGTCACAAGCTGAGTTTGATGTTCAAGAAGATAATACTAATGATAAGGATCCTTATCCTTATCCTATTCCTCATGATCTTGTGAAATTCTTTGCTGAACCTGATGATTTTGTGCCACATGTTAGCACTATGGATGGTACTAGTGATTCTTCTAAGGATAATACCGATCTACACCATGCCCATTTAGAATAGGGAGAGTCTAGTTAGGAATTACACATTGAGTACCTATGAAAAATCTAGATGATGAAGGAGAGTATGTCCCTATCACTATCATGGAATTCTACAGTCTGTCAAAATGTAGCACTAATTCTAAGGAATATTAATTTGACTCCCTTTCAGAAGCAACTGCATATAAAGATATCGATCAAGTTCATGTCTATGAAAACCAACTCAAAGTAAGTGAAATGTCTAGGGTTAGGTCAAATAGGTCTAATCCAACTAATGTCCTTGAGTCTTCAATTTATGACATTAGTACTCAACAACATTTGAACACACTTGTGGATGATGCCACTCTAGGTCTCAAATTGTTGGTCCAAGCATTTGATGAGTATATCATGAACACAATTGAACCTACCACTACTCTTTCACTCACATATCCCAAGCTTATAGCCTAGAATTCCAATACATCTAGTGAAGTCCCCACATTCTAGAATGACTATAATCTTGCTTGTTACTTAACCACTATCAAACAAGTAATGTCTTCCACCAATGAACAAAGTTTCAACATGACTAAAGCTAACATCAAATATCTTAGTCATACAATCAAAAAGAAAAAAAAATAGAAGGTCTGATGGTGAAAACCACATTATGGCAATGTTAGAACCTAAAAAAGTAAAAATAAAAGATGTATCCATGGGTGAAAACCTCTATGAGGCACTTATGGATGAGATATTTGGTGCACATGCTAGTCATTTTTAGGAAAGATAATTAGTGTTGATAGAGCCAAAACAATTGATCAACTTGGGCATAGAAGAACATCATCACATGATACATCTGGCACAGTCACCGTCTCTAGAAGAAAAAGAGGAATTCATTTCTTTCTTTTGAGAGAAGTAAATAAACTTTGTGTGGACATATTCTGACATTCCAAGACTAGATCTTGATCTCATTATGCATCATTTGTCTATTGCAATAGGTGTTAAAATAGTTAAACAAAAACTAAGGAAAATGCATCCTTATTTTGCATTGCTCATCAAAGTTGAATTGGAGAAGCTTCTGAAGACTAGTTTCATTCATGCTATTGATTATGCTAAATGGATATCCAACATTGTTCTAGTCTCCAAGCATGAAAAATCTATCAGAGTTTGTATAGACTTCTGAGATCTGAATTTAGCATGTCCTAGGGATGATTTTCCATTGCCTAACATTGATATGATAGTGGAAATGATGATAGAATATGAGATGTACTCACTCATGGACAGATTTTTTGGTTATAATCAGATCAAAATTGCACCAGAGGATCAGGAAAAGACTGCTTTTACATGTGCATGGGGAACCTTTTATTCGAATGTGATTCCATTTGGCTTGAAAAATGCTAGTACTACATATCAGAGAGTAGTCACTACAATTTTTCATGACATGATGCATAAGACCATGGAAGACTATGTGGATGATACCTTGGTCAAGAGCACAAAATGAAATACTCACCTTCAAGATTTAGGACCTATTCTAGATTGCATGTAAAAATTTAGTCTAAGGCTTAATCCCAAGAAATGTGCATTTGGTGTCACATTAGAGAAACTACTAGGATACATTATGTCTGTGAAAGGAATCGAGGTGGATTTAGAGAAAGTTCAAGAAATTAAGGATATGCCACCACCCCATAATATCACTCAAATGAGAGCCTTACAAGGAAGACTTCAATATATTCATAGATTCATCTCACAGTTGATGGATAGATCACAACCTTTCACCGAGACTCTACATAAAGGTGTGAAGTATAACTGGAGTCAGGATTGTGAGTAAAGCTTGACACAAATAAAACAATATCTTGGTAATCCATCAACCTTGATGCTTCCTATTAATGGGAAGCCAGTAATTTTGTTCATCTCTACCACAAAAACCTCTTTGGGTATCTTACTTGCTCAAGAACACAATGATAATAAGGAAAGGGCTATTTACTATCTGAGTCATACATTGATCTCTTATGAGATGAATTATAGTATCATCGAGAAAGCTTACTTGGCAGTTGTCTTTGTCTCCCAAAAGTTGAGACAGTACATGCTCACCCACACTACACAATTGGTGGCTAAAATTGATCCACTTAAGTACTTACTTAGTAAGGCAACTCTAATAGGGAGATTAGCTAAGTGGGTCATGATACTAAGTGAGTTTAACATTTAGTATGTTGAATGAAAAGCTATCAAGGGAAAAGAAATTGCAGATCAACTAGTAGATGCACCTATGTAGAGTCTTCTCCTAATGAACATCAATTTTCCTGATGAATCAATTTTGACACTCACACACCAAAAGTGGGTGATTGTCTTTTACAGATCCTTCACACAATAGGGATCCAATGTTGAGTTATTCTTCATAACACCACAAAGGTATTCACTTCCCATGGCATATAATATTTTTTTCCTTATACAAACAACATTATAGAGTATGAGGCTCTGATTAATGGCATTAAGATTGTGGCTAAATGGAGAGTGTATTAGTTGAACATCTTTGGGGACTCTCAACTCAAAATCAACTAGGTTAATGATGTGTATCAAGAAAAGGATGAGAAATTAATCCCTTACAAACACATGGTTGATGATATGGAAAATACTTTGCTTATACCACTTTTCAAAAAATTCCTCGAGCAGACAACAAAGTGGCTGATGCCATGGCTACTTTGGTTTCCTTGCTATAAATGCCAAAAAATGATCTTCAATATGAGTTCCTGGTGGAAATGTTACTCTACCCTACCTATGATTCCCCTAAATCTAGGATTAACTATTCTATTGTAGGACAAGACTCATCTCACTACCACAACTTCTACTCCTATCTATGTGACCAAACTATTTCAGATAGTCTAACCCAGAATCAAAAATGTCACCTTATCTGTAATGCTTCATGGTATGTCATTATTGTTAATGACTTGTTTAGGAGAGGTCTTGATAGAACACTCCTTAGTTTTATAGAACCCAAAGAGTCCAAACATGCATTAATCAAAATTCATGAGGGCATTTGTGGGTCTCACTCAAATGACTTGACACTAGCTTGTAAACTTGTTAGAGTTGGTTACTACTGGCCAAATATGGAACAAGAGCCAATCAAGTACACCAAGTCCTACAAATAGTGTCAACTCCATGGGAATCTAATTCACACTCCAACCAGGGAGTTGATTCCATCTACCACACTATGGCCATTTCAAAAATGGGCCTTTGATCTTGTGGGTTAGATTCACCCATCTTCTTCTAATGGATATAAGTTTATTATTACAGCTATAAACTACTTCACAAAGTGAGTAGAGGCAGTACCTCTCACAATAGAAAATGGAAAAACTATAGCTCTATTTATCACAAGCTACATCATATGCAGGTATGGTGTACCATTCTCCATTATTATTGACAATTGAGGATAGTTTTATAAAAAAAGACCTCAGGGAGTTATAAAAAATGTTCAAAATAATGCAACACTAGTCTTTTATCTACTACCCCTAGGGTAATGGTGAAGCAGAGGCATCCAACAAGGTGATACTCAAGATCTTGCATCACATAGTCAGTAAATCTATTGGTGACTAACACAAGAGAGATCTTCCATAAAGGGGAATCTTAGAAGTGACATGAATGATAGTAGGCAGACGAAGTGAGAACCACTGGTGACTATTGTGAGAGAGACTCCATGAGAGGAATCTCAAAAAGTGACATGAATGATAGTAGGTAGACATAGTGAGAACCACTGGTGACTATTGTGAGAGAGACTCCGTGAGAGGAATCTTGAAAAGTGACATGAACGATAGTAGGCAAACATAGTGAGAACCATTGGTGACTATCACAAGAGAGACTCCATAAGAGGAATCTTGAAAAGTGACACTAATGACAGTAGGTAGACATAGTGAGAACCATTGGTGATTGTCACAAGAGAGACTCAATAAGAGGAATCTTGAAAAGTGACATGAATGATAGTAGGTAGATGCAGTGTGAACCACTGGTGACTATCACAAGAGAGACTCCATGACAATGTAGGGTGGTGCCCCTGAGTTGTGTTAAGATTCAATCCATGGATACATGAGTGAAAAGTAGGAAACTAAAGCAAAAAGTGAAAGAAAGAAAGCAACAGGAAGCTACAAGATGTGCTACAAGATGGAGCATTGAGAACAAGAGGTGCATATTTAGTAGGTTTTCACCTTCTTGGCAGAGATTCTATTTTTTTTTCTACCATGATGCCTATTTCCAAGTTTTCACCAATGACACTTTTTTCTTTTTTTTCCATTTTATTTTTTTGTTTGTTTAATCTTTTTTGATTTTTTTGTATTTTGTATTTTTTTGATTGTTTTGGTATTACTGAGGTGCCCATTGCTAGGTTTTTACCAAGGTAATGATTTTTTTTTCAGGACTTTTTGCAATTTTTAGATTTTTTTAGGACATTGAAGTATATACAGAGAGCTTTTGAGATCAGATCAATTGTAGAAACACTTCAAGTGGAGAGTGTTAATGGGCTCCTTGAGTACTTCTCCCTTGGTTGTAGAAAGTTGGTAACCACCAGATCCAAACACTATAGTGCCTATTTAAGGACCAAGTCAGTTTGGTTCAAACTTCCCTTTTTGGACCCATTGTTATTGATTCTTAGGGTTTTCTTTCAAGACAAGATCACCCAGTTGGAAGTTACGTGGCTAAACTTTCTTATTGTAACTTTTGGACATATGCTACTGATAAGCTCAAAGATGATCGCATGCCACTTACCGATATTCATCTAATAACACTAGCTCTTGAAATTGAGATATTCTATAGTCATCATCAATGATGAGGCCCTTCATGAAGATTCTCAGAGTAGGAATCTCAACCTCAATTGAAAGCACAAAATCTACTCCACAGACCAAAGCAAAGGCCATTGTACCCATAGGAGTTCTAATAATTGTTCTATATGCCCATAAAGCTAGATTAATCTGGAGGTACTAGTCCCTCCCAGCTACCATCCTAACTACGTCTATCTACTATTGCTCAGTTCCAACAAAGGTTCTTCCTTATGAAGATTTATCTTTGATTTCAATCACCAGTCATCTTGACTACATCTACCTATTTTCGTCACCCTACAGAAGAGATTTCTTTCATCCATGTTCTATACATTGACCCTTGACATCAGAAACACAAAACTCAAAATAATATACATGTTTGGATATGTTGAGCTTTTTATTTGTTTTTTTTGCTTTCACTTCATCATGTCTCCTTGAGCAACTAGATGATATCATTTTTGACTAGAGAAGCAATGAATGGGGGCATGATCTTTTCTTTGCCTTCTATTTGTGGTTTGGTTCCAATAATTTCAAGCATCCATATGGTGTCCACTATAAGAGCCTCCATCTTGTATTGGATGGCCATGTGTACCTTGAATCCTTTTATATGGATACATAAATAACATTGGTTCTTCTCCTTTCTTGTTGGAGTGAACTCTTCATGCTATAGTAAATACTAATACTCATCCTGCTAAGTGAATGTATGGGTCACTGTAAGTATATCTAGCACACTTTTGTCTTAGGTTACAAATGCAAGGGTCGTTGCAAACAAAATACTTACTAATTACTTAGCATAAGATAGATCTCTTGTGTGTCTAGTGTATCTTCATGCAAGTAACATTATGGTCATCCTAACATTTATGCTCTAATGCTTATTTTTTTTGCTACATTACAAGGGACAAATGTTTTGGTCATTCTAGCTTCTTGTGCCTCGAATGCTTATATTTAATCCTGACAAAACTAGAACAAATGTCCTATTCATATTCCTATGATTGCAATGTTAGTAGGGATTGTATGACATCTAGGGCTTTGCTATATGCTTAGTGATGATAATTGTCAAAGCTTGGTAACCAAACCTAGGGTTTCATCTAGTTTAAGGTTACATCTAGCATAGGGTTGCATTACATAAGCACATGATTCAATTATAGATCTACTTGCATCTTTTGTCATGAGGAATTTTTGACTTCTTCAAAGCATCATGTTCTTCATGATTGTACAAATGATCAATTAATCACCCTCTTGGGTACTTTGGCTACTCTAAACCCATTTTTCAGGATCAAATTCGAAATTTGACACACTTAAGCAGCTCAAAATCGCATTTTAAATTTTTGGGACTAATGCAATCAAATGCTTGTGTAGTCCATTTTTTTCAATACTTTTTGAATCTTGGAATCTTTTCAACTAAAAATTACTTCACATTGCCTCATAAATCTAGAAAAAGTCAACTATGGTCAAATCTAGTCAACTTTTGGTCAAACTTGGTCTTCTAGACCTCAAAATCACTCCAAATTGACTCCAAATTTTCTTCTAATCATTCTGACCTCTCTTATTTGCACTTTATTATTTCTTTCATATTTCTTGCTATACTACTCTACCTCATATTTCTGGTGTGTCATCTTCTGATTTCACTCCCGAGGGGACAAGATGATTACATCATGAAATCTAAATTTTAACTCAATCTAAATCTTATGTCCTCATCACTTAGGGCATCTCATCACTAGGGGCATCTTGTCCCCATTCTATCTGACATATATGTCATCTATTTCATCTTTTCATTAGTTGATCACATCTTATAATAGTCTTTATTAGAGTTTGATGGACAGGTATTGGGATACTCTAAACCCCAACTCCTAAGGATCAAGCCTCATTTTGGGACTGATTCTATGACTCATGGTGGGATCGATTATAGCACATAATAACCCAACCAAAATAAGCTTGGACAAAATAGCCCAAGGACAAAATAACCCAGGGTCATTATAACCCAATCCAAAATAAGCTAGAGTCAAAATAATCCATGGACAAAATAACCCCATAAGATTATAGAGAAAGGAAAACAAAATTTATAAATTAAAATTATATTTCTAAGAAAAAAATTTATTCAAATTTTCAATTAAAGTGTCAAATTATGAGCAATGCCTCTTATATAATCTAAAATCTTATTATTGTCATAACCATCAACTAGTCTTTTTAGCCTTTCTTTGAGTTCATAGTATTTTTTCCTACCTGGTTGTGTAGTGTGTCTAGCCATATATTTCTCTATTTTATTCTCTTGGTGACCTTGTTCTTTTTTAACTGCTTTGATGAATCTCAAGATTGAGCTATGCAATGATTGAAGTGATTCACTAAATCCTCTATGCCATCCCTCAATAGAATTATTATTTTTGGGAAGATCATCTTGAATAGCTGAATAGTAGTTCCTCATTGTGATTGGAAACTTGGGTGACCGTCTATTGCCTCTTCTAGTTAGTCTTCCAATCCATGTGTCTTCAAAATAATCAACTATGGGTTTTAAAGTTTTCTCATGTTTTATATAATAAGGATATTGTAGAAGTATTTCAAATGCATTGATTACATATATTTGAGGCACAAAAACTAATGCAACTAGTTTTTTGATCTCAAATGAAAATACTTCATCAACACTGTAACGTGTTTGTAGACCTACTTGTTGAACTTTCCTCCACAAACACTGAGAGAAATGGAAAAGACGTCCTCAAATAGTGATATTTGGAAAAAATTTAGAAATAGCTCCCTTGAAACCTAATTCAAAATCAATAAGTATAGTTTTTGGGTTTAGATCAAGTTGTAGTTGTTCTAATTTTACAAGTACTTGTGTATAAGTGGATCTTGTATTGTTGGTCATAAGAATATAGAAAAGTGGAAATATTGCATAATTTTTCAAGCCATTAATTGTGTATAATTGTTGGAAAATAATTGGTACTATTTTAAATGTACCATCACTAAACCAATTTTCAGATTGTTTTAGTATCTACAAATTTTGTGCAGTGGTGAATATTAAAAAATGATTCTCATCATTACTGTCATGATAAAGAAAATTTCCCCCTCTATTGGTAATTTTATATTCAATTGGTAAGATAAGATCTCTCGATGTCTAAGGATTTGGTGGTGGTGCTTCAAATCTTATTCTTTTCCTTCAAATCATTTTGGATAATGCATTGGTTGATGGTATTGCTCCTACTACTGGTAATGAAATATTAGAACATGTAGTAGAAATAATATTTGTTGTAGAGTCTTGAGTCAAATACACCATGGCTTTCATTTCATTCAACTTCTGTTTGATAGTGATCATCTCAATTTTTGGTGCATGATTATGTCCTGTACTGCTAATCACATCACCAGATTCTATTTGTGTTATAGTATAGCATTGACTTGAACATTTATTTGTAAAATATTCTACACAATGCTAGATCATTTTATTGACACTTTCTCGATGAAGAAAATATGTGTAACCATTCAAAATGAGTAATTTCTTATTTTTTTGACTTGTTAAAAATTGAAGAGGCATTGTATATATTAAAAATTATGAAGAATTTCTTGATTCCCTAAAAGTATATTTATTTTTGTATACTTTATAGAAACCCCTAGAAAAATTTAATATAATGTTTGAAAAATTATATTAAAAAATATTTGTTTTAATGAATTTTGATTTCTCTTTTCCTTATCACTCTACACACTCTTCATTCTTCTCCCCTTCTTCCTTCCTTTACTACTCTAAGCTCTTAATTAATGACTTTATATATCCTCTTAATGCCTCTTCATAATGCCTTTTGACTTACATCTTTTCATAATAACTCTTATTTAGCTTATTCCCACGAATTTGTCTTTTTTTTTATAATTATTTACCATTTATAAGTTATTTAAGCATATTAAAGATGTTTTAAGGTTATTTTATGGGTATTTAATGGATATATGGTCTAAAAATGACCTAAATATCCTCTATGGTGCCTCACAATCCCTTTTTAAGCATACTAACTTGATCTAGAATGACTATGGGTTATTTTGTCCATGGGTTATTGTGTCCAGGGTTATTTTAGTCATGTTATTATTTTTGGCACCCAGGGGCCCCATCTTACACTTCAATGCTGAGTTCTCTGATCATACGATTCCTCTATAACATCGCACACCCTCAACTTTGTCCCTCCAATCTTCCAACGGTCATAAATTTGGAGCTCCTTCATTCTCCATCTTTGATCTTACCAAGAAGTCATAAGATTGTATCTCACATGTTTGGCATAACATTGTAGCATGAATACTTTGCTCTTCCAATCACACTACTAGCTTTTGGTGTACCATTGTAAATATTGCTTTTATTGTCTTTGACCACAAAACCTTATGATTCTATGCCATATCATAACATTAGAGGTCTTCAAATATTGTATCACTTATCTCATGATGATATTAGATCTTGTAGCAATGTAGATAAATTATTTTCCCCTTTCAATCCTCTGCTAACCCTCTCATTGTAACATTATAGAAGACGATGTAAAAGACAAATGAAAACCCACGTAGCTTTAAAACCTAGGGTCAGGGCCTAGAATTTTGATTTTATGAAGATTTTCCACCATGTAGGATAAAATTAAAACCCTAGGGCACCAAAAATCACACTTTAAACAACAATGAAAAAAAGTAGATCAAGGCAAAACATGCTAGGGTTTCCTCTATAGATGAAAATAAAAACATATAAACCCTAACTTCTTTATACTCATTTTATTTTCACCATAAATTTTGAAAATTATAGATTAGTGAAAATAGGAGCTATTAGGTGGAATGATTGGTGGAGGTTGATTTAGACATGGAACCGAAGAAGATGATTAAATTTGAAATGGAAGTGGTAGAATTCTTGGTAATCTTTTATCATTGTGAGGCTTACAAAAATGGTTGAGTTCTAGGAACTCATGTGCCTTGGGTGAAGATCTTAAAGATTGCTAAAATGGAGATGGTGGATTAGGGTCTTCCCATTTTTGTTTATCCTAGAAAAGTGTACCTTTGCATAAGTGCACTCTTTCAAAATAGTGCACCTATGCACCTTTTGATAGTGTCAGTTGGAAAATTTTCTAAACTTCCAAAAATTGTAGAATTTCAAACAATGAGTTATTATTATTATATGAATGGTTTGTAGGCCCTCCTTCTAGTACCACTTCAGTTGAGTTGTCATTTCACATGGTGCTAAATGATAGGAATCATTTCAAACTCCTCTCTTAAAAATCTAATCGAGGATCAACTTTGTTGGGACTCAAAATTGAAGCCCTAATTTTGAGTACCATTCAAAAAATTAAGCCCTATAAAAACTTTTTAATGCATGTGTATCCAACTATCTATTTGAGTCCTAAGAGTTATTTAATGTTTCTAACACCTTTTATTCAGTATATCCATTTGTTCTGTGAAGATAAATTTCCATTCCAAGTCATTATGTGGAGTTTCATTTCCCTAAGTGTCAAACAATGAGAGGAGGCCTAGTTTGGAATTGAATATCTCACACCTAGTAATGTTTCATTATTTTCTACTTTGAGAGTATTTAATATCCATATCAAAGAACCTATATTTTAGATTTCAAGTCATTTTGATATGTTTTGACTAAGTTTTGAATCCCTCAATTTTGGTCATTTATTATTGTCATGTCGATATCAATTGCTCAAAATTTTAGGAGGCCCTATTTGACTGCTTATAGTTTTAATCTAGTTGACCAAAATGATAAAATTCCTTTTGAATTGCATTCTAGAGGTTAGAGGCTTGTTATGTTTCAATTTTTAGTTTATGACAAATCTGTTTGATAAGTTCTTGAATGTGATTCCAAATGCAATTCATAAAGTTTTACTAGTGTTGTAAAGTGCAGATTGATTAGTACCCCTATTTTTTATTTCATAACTCTGAATCTATGATAGGTGATATTGAATGGATTTTACCATTTTTTTCTCCTCTAAAAATTCTTTAAGTATGCTAGTTTGCAAGTCTTGATGAATTCGTCTTCACACTTTCTTAGGTCCATTCCATTTGTGAAAATCAAATTTTTGCCAGTGTTTCCAGTTCTACAAATCCAAGTAGCCCACTTTGACCACTTTTCAAATGTGTCCTATTATTTTTCATGAGCCCTAATTGTATATTTATATTATCCTTGTGATAGTGAACCAATGCCCTAGTTTTTGTTCTCCCAAGTGTCAATTTGACCTATCTTCAAAGCCAGAACCTAATCCACTTTCTAGTTTTTTGACAAGTTTTCTTGTAGGCAATTCTAAGAAGGAAACTTTGATAGCTAATATGTTTTGAATGAGAACTCATCATGAGATGAAATTTGACAGGGTAAGAGAATGTGGAGTAAAGATTTAGCATGCCAAATTACATAGTTTAGTTAGATGTTTTGGTTAGTTTTTAAAGTTAGTCAAAGGACCTCCTGATACAAAATTAATAGGTTACAAAAAGATGTAAAATGAGTTATGAATTATTTATAGTGGTCAAAATTTTTTTTTGAATCAGTATTAGGTAATCGATGGATCAGTTTGAAGGATCAAGTATTTGAAAACAAAAAAAAAATTAGTCAGACCTACTTTGGGGCCTAACTAATTGCATCAGATTGACAAAACTCCAAGGAATGGAAGATATTTTGAATGAATGATCATAATAGTGATGGTCATTATAAGTTTCATTACACATATATCATTTTTGTAGAGATAAAATTATGTTTGAAGCTACATGCTGATAGAGGTACAAAATGAAATAAAATGTGCATTTGACCACTAAATCATTCAGGCTTTAGAGGTGCTCTGCATCTGGACCACTATATGGGAAAAGTTCTTCAACATTCTGAAATATGAGAAAAAGGTCATTTTTTTGCAATTAAATACTACAATTATAGTTCCAAGTTCACATGTAAAAGATCATCCACCAACTATTTCTATGGTTATAAAGAATCTCTTATCAAAGTAACATGGCAAAAGTAGTGTTATGATACTTCCAAATGGAGTTTAAATGCAAAATTGGCCTACAAGCATGAATGCATAAAAAATTTCTATAGTGATCTCTCTGTGAGACAAGAATAAATGATGTAGTTAGGAATCATCACTTGTTTTGGGTTGGAAGTTGGACTGGAGCCACTAGGTCAAAGTTATAAAGATGCTCTTATTTTGCCTCTTATCATTTGTACGTTGCTCAAATCATTGAGATAGAATAGTAGCACCACTTACATGCACATGAGTTCAACATGGGAATCTTAGTCTAGATCAGCCCAAGGAAACCACTATAGCCACCAATACCATTCATGAACATTACTTTTAGAATTGCCCTCTTTTTCCAGTAGCTACACAACAACACTGACCATTGAACACTTATAATGGTTTTGTAGAGGGATTATATTGCTATTTGAAGAAGCATACATAAATCAAAAGGAGCACCCTTGGAGAGGAGAAGCTTTATGATGACATGAGAGGAAATCATTAGATTTTGAGTTGTCCAGAGTCCAAGACTGTTAGCAGATTAAAATGCAAATGAAAGAGCATGTGGGAATTGGTTGGAGAAAAGGGCATCTAGAGTAGAACATGTGACTCCTAAGAATATTGAAAAGATCAAAATAAATGACTTAGTTATTCACACTAATGGTTCTAGACTATTCAAATTGTATAGCTTGGGTCCAACTTGATGTAGTGGTTAGTTAGTAGTGAGGCTTTTGTTGGTCTAAATTTTTGAATGATAGAAATCCTTTGCCTGGATATAAAATCTTTAGATTGTCTCCATAAATTGATAAATAGGGTTTCTAGATAAATTATCCATTTGCAAGCCTTTGAAAGTTTTATGTGAACCCTATGTCTCTTTCCATTCTTAATTGTTTGGGCACAAAATGTTTGAATTAGGCAAATATTCTTTTTCCATTTATGTCTTCTGTGCCCCGAGCTACTTTTCCTCCCAAAATTTCCCAGCCATCTGATCTAAGTAGATCCATCATTGTCATTTCCTCGCTATGAAAAAATGGGCACTCTTTATGTATAGTGAGGTAGCAAGTGCCTAAAAGTGTAAAACAGGACCCTAAGATGAAGACACGACAGTCAAAAAATTGTCTTCTAACTGATCATTCAGTCACAGACACTTGGCAAATGCTGTCAGAATAGGAAAAGGGACCCAGTTGGAGACAATCAGAAATCGGCACTGAAATGAAGATTTTTTTAGTGTCTCTCTATCTCGCTATCAACAAAGTTTGTCGTATCGCCGTTAGCGAAGTGGCGAGGTGTCACAAAATCAAAAGCATGGTGGCCTCAAAATTTACCAATAACCATGGTATGACTAGGTGGTATGACAAGCAATAATTGTTGTTAGAAATAGTTGGTAGGAATGATAATGATTTGATGGGTCTTTGTATTTCATGGTACTGGTCACTTCTATTCAAGTCATCGAAGCTCGCTACCTCGCTACTAGAAAAACTTGACTCCTCACCATTAGCAAAGTAGCGAGGCACCATAAAAACCAATAGCCTGTGGGATCTAAGGTAACGTGGATGGTTGACCAAGCTCAAAGTAAAGTTTTGTTGATTTCCAACAGTGAAAATTCTCCTATGTCAACAATCTTGGACCCATAAAAGAATTTGAGAGATCCCTATTGCTAGATCAAGTTTCAATCAATGATCCTCGCCATCTCGCTATAAAGAGTTGCATGATGTTTAGTCTTTATGACATAGCGAGTGTAGGACTCACTTTTCCTCAAGGTACTTGGTGCAAATTCTCCACCTTTGATGTAATCTCAGATCAACGGCTATCGTTGTCTCACCATAAGAAGTTGCTCAAAAAATATGTATAGTGAGATAGCGAACGAGGGCCCACTGCTATCTTCTAAGCAATATAGTAACATATCATCTGCAAGATCAAGATCAAATCAATGGTTGTCACTACTTTGCTATAACAAGGTGCTCATTCTTTATGTATAGTAAAGTAGTGACCTATTGACATGTGTCCTCAGTTGCCAGTGGGTTCAGACATAAGTGCCATCAAGGAAAGAGCTATGCACATGGGAGATTTTCATTGGATTAGAGGGCCAACTTGTTGAGTGTGATACCTAGTTGTCTCTCTTTGTACCCCACAATCATATGATTTTAAAGATTGATAGCAAAGTTTCAAATACTGAAGGTGGTGGCACTCTACACATTAATAAGATGTGAAAAGTTTTGCATGTGAAGTTAATAACACAGTATAACAGGCAAGATTTTCTCAGTTTCACCTTGCATGAATAAAGATTTTGAAATCTTTTCTAAATGAAGATAATTATTGCAAGGATTGAGATAAATCTGGCACAAGTGTGAAGCAATTGTTTCAAAGATAAATTGTAGAGTTATGAAGAGCAAAAAACTCCAAGTAAGTTCTCATGCCATAATTTCCAAAAAAAATTCAGTCTTGTATTGTTTAATCAAAGGATGGTTCCAAAGAGTTCACTAGATCTTGGGTTGTGGATAGTAGAGGGATTACTAGGTAAAATTACTTGGGCCTGGGATTGTAATATCCCACATACTAAATCGAACTAGTTTGCAGAAAAGAAGTGTTTTGTCTCGTGTAGAAGTATATGGATTTTTGATAGAGGAAAACTAGAAATCTTGAGTGTTTTCCTAAAGTTTCATCTCTTTGAAACTATGGTAAGATGTCATAGTCAAGTAACCAAGGTTTTGAGAAGGATAATGAATGAACCTAGTAAGATAACAACCCTCTCAGCAATAACATCATCCTTTAAACAAATTTTCAAGATATCATAGCCTTATGCTAGGGTAACAGAAATGTGTGGAGTCCTGTGCATAGTTTTTGAGGAAGGTGAAGAAGATTTCATACTCACAGGTATGGTCTTTATTGATTTTTTTTAGCATGCACCCTTTTTGTATTAGTGGATGGAAAATTTTGGTCAAAAGGTGGTTAAGAAAGCAGACATGGCTAGGAATCAGAAGTTACCCATTTTGTTATATTTGACAGCCACATTGTCTTCCTGCTCAAAGGTTGTGCACTAAGTAATTTTTCCACTATTTCTAAAGCCTAGCATGATCAGTGAAGAGTGGGAAGTAAAGATGAATTTCACAAAGTAGTTATCTTGACAAAACCCACGAGTCGAGGATAGAGTGCAATCATCAGAATAGATTTTTTCAGGGACAAGCTTAGTAGTTACATATATGACAGAATCACCGTTGGAGAAAAATCAATGAAAGGAGGTGATAGACAGAAGCCTGCAAGAGAATGTGTGATTGGCATAACTTCTTGTTAGTCTTTTTCTTTTTGACAGATGTTTGTGTCTTCCTCTTGTAAAGGACACCTATCATTTTCTCTTAGCCTAAAGCTTGTTGCATCTCACACTATATAAGTGAGATTCCAGGGCTAGAGAAAGGGTCTGGATTCTATTTTTCTAAGTGATACTTAGTCTGTCTTTGGTCCATTATTTTGAACAAATTGGTGGTGTATTTTGTCTATCAAATTTTGAGAATACATGAATATAGAATGATTTGTGTTTCTTCTGAAGGTCATTCGGAGTCTACTATAAATTGTATACAATTTTCAAGGAAAATGAATACAAATTATGAACTGTCCCCATATCAGTTTATTTCTAAATCTTGTCTCCTTTTAATTACTTGGTTATTTTGATATTGTATGAGTAAAAGCTTGTGCAATTGAATGCAATCCAGTTTAGTTGTATATCTGTTTATCACTGCTGTTAATTCAATGGATTAAGTAAAAGCTTTGGTGAATGTGATAAGGTTGTTGTAGTAGTGGAAAGGATTTTGAATGACGAGTTCTGATAAGAATTGCTGATAAAATTTGTTGTAAGGAAATAAATTAGATCTAAGAATTTTCTATTGACTTTGAACCCCAATGGATTAGGCACTGATCAAAACTTGATCTAGCTGAAAGAGAAATATGTCACAAATGGTTGTCAAAAATGCAGAATTAAATCAATTTTACTTTTATTTCTTGTAGATCTTAAAAGTTGACCAATATTTGTTTGCATGGAATAGTTTAGCTTTACTTAGCCACTATTGCTGGGAACACCTGTAGATCTATAGGAGAATTTGTGGTCATATATGTTATATGGGATGTGTTTATCAAGTTATCAAGAATTGTGTATGTATTTGAGGATTTGAGATGAGAATTAGAATGAAACTAAAAATAATCCTCATACAGTTTTTACAGTCTTGAATCATCCCTAGGTATACCCACCCTTGGTTTTGTTGAAGTTGGGCCCAAATGCTTTGCACATGCAATTGTTAATAAGAATTGGCTAGCCTTTAGATTGTGTGAGTAATGTCATCTTGGTATTAAGCATTTTGTTGCTTAGTAGTTTTAAAACACCAACAACTTTATTGATCTGGTGGTTCATGTAGTTTGTGTTGCTCATCCATTCTTACCCTGAAAATAGATTGGGAGATCATGTAGCTTAGGAAAACTAAGAAACAAAGAAGGTATTAAAGGGAAGGAGAAATCTCACTCATCTATGCACATACCAGAAGTGTATAATCCTAGAACTGCATGTTATTTGCCCATGAATAGACCTATGAGGTAGCCTTTTGAGGTTTTTCTTCTTTTCCCATTATGCCACATGCATCATGTGAAGGGAATTTCATGTATATTTATATCCAAGAGCTCTACTATTAAGTGTCTTAAAGACACAGATCTTTTGGCAAGTTAAAGAAAGTTCATGTGGGTCCACAAGTGGCCAACTTGGCAACCTCAAATAAATTTTGACTAATCACACAGAACAAAGTGATGATGTGGACTTGCTGATCAACCAATAGTTGACATGTAGCAAGCTAGATGGACAATGTAATGACCCTCCTCAAATCTTCTCTCAAAAAAATGTTGATGAAAGCTCAAGGAATTTCATCAGACAATTCACATGCAAGGGACGTATGACTGATATAGTATTTCAGCTAGCTTTAAATTACTCTTTTTCAATTTGCATCAATGAGAATCTTGTGCTAGAAGACTCCAAATGGACTACACAATGGCCTAACATGAGTGTGCTACTAATTTTGACAATATTCAATGCATATATATGATCTAAGCTTGAGAAATGAACACCTACAACCAACTAAAATTTTTTACAAACAGTTGGTGTGCAAACTAACTAGCTGATAAATAATGATATTGAATTTCTTATATGACACTAGCACCTATTATCTTCTTAATTTTCAATGAAATTTCTAATACAATGCTCATGAAATATGGCCAAGACTTTTGGCATTTACATGGATTACAAAATGATAATGCTGGTATAATGCACACTTACAGTTGAAACTTATAACACCTAAAAAAGCAATACTAATAAAGGAACCTAGTTGTAGATGGCTGTAATAATTTTCTTCAATGCTGCCCCTTCTACTTTGCTTTTTTTATTTTCTTTTTCGAACTACTTTTTCGGACTGCTTTTTTTGGTTCTACTTTTTTGGTTCCGCTTTTTCGGACTTCTTTTTTGTAGCTATTTTTTCAGACTGCTACCCTATTGAATCTCAAGACCATATCTTTCAATGGCGTCAATATTTCCAACTTGAAGGGATTTCGTCCTTCAAACTATTGAGACATAATCTCCAAAAAATTTCCAAATTTCTTTGATATTTCCAAGCCTACTAAAAAGAAGCTCTTCCCTTTCTTTTATAATGTTCTCACAAGAGCTCAATCCTTCATTTTCTCAATGTGGGATAAAACATCACTCCCTTTATGTAACTTATGTCTCCAATGTGTTATAAAATAAAGGGGACTCTTTTAATTTAAATATTTCCCACAAACTATAGTCTATGCATTAATAAAGTTAAATATTTAAATTTAACTTTATAAAATAGCTTTATCAATGCATAACAAATCTTATCAATGATAAATAAGTCTTCTTGTCAATTTTAAACAACTACCATCGACATACCGCTGCCACTGGATGTCCGATCATATCCAAGATGACTTACTATAAATAGTAAGTATGCCCAAAGTTGCCTCAAAACCCCTCAGAAAGACCTGCAACTGAAACTATCAAGGCCAAATGGCCTCTAAGTCCCTTTAACATCCTGGTTAGCCTATGGGATCGTGGGAAAATAGGCTAATGACAAGATCATGCTATGAATGCTGAAAAGGGGACATTACAGTCCGCCCTTCCCAAAATTGCCTGTCCCCAAGAAATGGTTGAACAACAACCCAATCAATCCACCTGGATCCCAAATGTAGTCATGAACTATACTACTGTTAGTCAACATAGGCTCCTGCAAAAACCTCTAAAAAATAACCACGAGGAATCCATAATCAAATTGGCAAATACAACTCACCCAAACTCTAAAGTCAGGAACCCATGAGAAACAAGCTCTCAAAATATCAGAACCCAAGTAGAGTAGATAACCCAAATTGCCAACATAGTAAATACCATCAACACATCCCACTAGCCTATGTGTAATGTAAAATACAATTTTGCAACAATGATGAATACTCCCACATGAAACTACACCAAATACAGAGAATCCACACACTGCACACCCACTACAATTAACACAACTCTACAGATTGTCGGTCATTGTCTCATAACCATAACACCCATGCACTGTTGATGGTGAATAGTTGTTACACGGTAGATAGCAAAAATGAGAGCCTAGACCAAACCTGTCTACCATCAACTCCTCAACACATGGATCAAAAGAAAATTGATGAACATATCCTATAGTATAATGCCGATAAAAAGAACCAATCCTAGTCAAAGACCATCCTGTAGATGTGATACAACCAACTGTGATTGATCATCAACTAAGTTAGAGGATGATATAGCCAAGAGTGCAGAATCAACAATAACATCACTAGTCTCTGTGCCCTCCAAGTCAAACATATCACAATGCTCAGCTACAGCGCCCAACTCAGTTGAACCTGCCTCCAGTGGAAACGGACCAAATATTCCAATACTAGTGTCATGGACAGATATATCCTCATCTTCACTACCTCTATCAACCTTGACCATGGACATTTGCAGATCACTAGACACCACAGCTTGTGACTATATAGAATTTGGTAAAGACTGCAATCACTCTAACTCCATGGTCACCTCAGCCAAATGAAATTGTTACTCCTTGAAAGCCAACTGTGTACTCTCAAGAATCTCAGAAGTCACCTCGAGCTACTGAGTAAGCTCACTCACCTCATCTTCCTTGGCCAATAATGCTTCGTATACTACACTCCCCCACTCCATAAGATAATATCTGTCAACTACCAACTGCATATAATTCTATCTCAGAATTCGAATAGCCTCCCATAAAGAGTGGATCTCTATCAAGGAAAGATAACTGCCTCCTTGCTCATCCCTAGTAGGAAAACCCCATCCATAAACTGCTAACAACTGACAAGTAGCGTCGAAATGCTGGCAAGCAATAGAAATGTCTCCCTCACTAACTCTCAACTAACTAGACACATGATTGTGCCGACTGGTCAAACTGCTATACTCTATCCCTAGTACACTGTCCAAAGGAGCAACCTCAGAATAGCTATCATCTATAATACTTAGATCTTGGGACTCTCCTGTAAACTCTGTCATCTCTAAGAAATCATCAACCTATGACCTAACTGTAAAAGAAAACTAAGTCCCTGTTATACATGGTAACTCTTGAACTGAGCTCACCTCAAGACAAAGCTTGTCCTCATGTCTCTCAAAATCCTAGAGAGCCAACTGAATACACACCAAGGAATTATGAGTATCCTCTAGCTCATGAGAAAGTTGGTCAACCTCCTCCTCCTTCTTCTTCAATGCATCTAAATAGATCCCTGCAAGATTAAGGAGATGATTGTGATCTAAAAGTAGGTGTATGTAACTTATCTTCATTGCCTCAATGCCTTCCTTGATCTATTGTAAGTTGTCATAAGAAGAACCTATTGTGACTCCTTTTTGTCTCTCCTTTAGTTGAATCATCCAAATGTGATTCTAAATCAATCCATGTATCCTGTCATGATGAGATAAAGCCATGACAATATTCTTGTCCTTTGTCTTCAACTAGCTTGCCAAACCAAGTAAAGAGCTTCTAGCCTCTATCTCATGTGAAGAAGCATCCAATTGTGCTTGATACTCATTTTCTACAAAATCTTGAATGCTCACTTGCTGATCAAATGTACTATCCTCAAACATGATAGTATCCTCAACTATTGTAACTTTATCTAGCCCAACTATACTAGAATCACTATCTGTGTCAATCACACAATCTGGTGCGCCTATGATATCACCTTCTGATGCTATTGGCTCAACCTGCACAACATCTGTAACCCCTTATGCCTATGAAGATGATGTCGATAAATCATTACCTGAAGATGTGCTAATGTCTCCCTATATCAAATCAGCATGTCTGTTAAAATCATCATACAAGTTTTTGCCTATCATAGGGAAGGTATGATCCTTAGGCCTATCAAAATGTTCAATCAGTCTCTCCATAAACTCTACATATGAGGTAATGTGTGCATGACCCATAGTGATCATACCATGATGCCACCACTTGTGTGCTACCCCATCTAGGTGAATTGCTGCATGCTTAATAGTTTCTTCCTCAGGCATAAGGTTCATTTGAAAGTATGTGTCAAGATTTTGAACCCAGGCTCTTGCTGTAGACTTCCTCGAGCCATCATAATATGGTAACTAAAGTTTCCCTACTTTCTTCTGTAGCTCATAGCTCTGGTTCCTATCATGTCCACGTGGCATATGCTTCATCTGCACATCTATATACTCCCTAAAGGTAATTATAGCAGTAAAATATGGAGCTCTGACTTCCTAATCTCTCCTTAATTGGTCTTGTATATGAGTGATCTGGGGCTTTGGTATGGGCTACTCTGGGGCTCTAGGAGGAAATGTGGGAATCATGGGCCTTGAACTCACTGTCCTAGTTTGCTGGGGTGCATCATCAAAATTGTTCCCAACTTGTTCGCCTCCATTATGTGTCTCATCCTGATTATTTCCTCCACCCACATTAGCATTCAACCCCATTTGACAAGCCATCATCTGCATCATAAGCTCCAATCTCTGACTCTATTCCTATGCTTTTTTCTCTACTAATTGATGTCCCTGTGCCAAGGTGTCTAATATCTTTAAGAATCTTACCTTTCCCTGATCCGGACTGATATACATGTTGTCAAACATTTTTTTCTCTCTATCTGGCTATTCCAAATAAGACCTCCACAGGATGACATGACTTATAGCTCTGATACCACTGTAATAACCCTCCTCAAATTTGACCTCAAAAAATTTTTGATGAAAGCTCAAGGAATTTCATCAAACAATTCACATGCAAGGGATGTATGACTAATATAGTATTTTAGCTAGCTTTAAATGACTCTTTTTCAATTTTCATCAATGAGAATCTTGTGCTAGAAGACTCCAAATGGACTACACAATGGCCTGACATGAGTATGCTACTGATTTTGACAATATTTATTGCATATATATGATCTAAGCATGAGAAATGAACACCTACAACCAATTGGCATTTTTACAAATAGTTGGTGTGCAAACTAACTAGTTGCTAAATAATGATATTGAATTGCTTAAATGACACCAGCAACTATTATCTTCTTAATTTGGAATGAAATTTCTAATACAATGCTCATGAACTATGGCCAAGACTTTTGGCATTTACATGGATTACAAAATGATAATGCCAGTATAATGCACACTTACAACTGAAACTTATAACACCTAAAATAGCAATACTAATAAAGGAACCTAGTTGTAGATGGCTGTAATAATTTTCTTCAATGCTGCCCCTTCTACTTTGCTTTTCCAATTTGCTTTTTCAAACTACTTTTTCGGACTACCTTTTCGGCCTTCTTTTTTCAATTCCACTTTTTTGTACTACTTTTTTGGCATTCTTTTTCGGTTCCACTTTTTTGGACTGCTTTTTCATATCTTCTTTCTCAGACTGCTACCCTATTGAATCTCAAGACCATATCTTTCAATGGCATCAAGATTTCTAGCTTAAAGGGATTTCGTCCTTCAAACTATTGAGACATAATCTCTAGAAAATTTCCCAATTTCTTTGATATTTCCAAGCCTACTAAAAAGAAGCGTTTCCCTTTCTTTTATAGTGTTCTCACAAGAGCTCAATCCTTCGTTTTCTCAATGTGGGATAAAACATCACTCCCTTTATGTAACTTATGTCTCCAATGTGTTATAAAATAAAGGGGACTCTTTTAATTTAAATATTTCCCACAAACTATAGTTTATGCATTAATAAAGTTAAATATTTAAATTTAACTTTATAAAATATCTTTATCAATGCATAAAAAATCTTATCAATGATAAAAAAGTCTTCTTATCAATTTTAAACAATTACTAGCGACATTCTGCTGCCACTAGATGTTCAACCATATCCAAGATGACTTACTATAAATAGTAAGTATGCCCAAAGTTGCCTCAAAACCCCTCAAAAAGACCTGCAACTGAAACTATCAAGGCCAAATGGCCTCTAAGTCCCTTTAATGTCCTAGCTAGCCTATGGGACTATGGGAAAATAGGCTAACAACAACATCATGCTATGAATGTAAAAAGGGGACATTACAAACAAATTATAAATTGACATGTGGCAGAGGACTTCAGATGTGGTGCAAAAACTATGATGCTGGCGTGGCATAATCTAGACATGTGTCACAAGGGCACATTCCTACATGTGATGTGGCAACTACTAACGATGCATGTAGAGATGTGCCTAGCTGACATGTGGCAGTAGGCCTTGGGTCAGTAGTGACATAGCAGGTACGATAGTCCAACCAATGATGAAGTGTGTAGTGCCTCTCATGATTTCAATTTGTACCTTGTTTATTTTGATTTGAGAGATACTTGATACTCTTATTATATATACTTTGAGATGACCTAAGGGTCAAATGCTATACTTTAATTCAGTACCATAGATACTTTACTCCTATGTTGTTCAGTTTATCATATTTTCATGTTTATGCCATATTGAGATGACAATAGGTCTATGATGATATCTGATTATCTAGTAGTTGGACATATTTCTATTTATGCTATGTGATGGATTCTATACTATGGTGTTTTATGTCATTCTTGTCTCTTTATGCTTTATGCAAACGTGAGTAAAGTAAATGTTTTATTTACATATAATTGAATAAATGGTTAAATTAGTTATTTAATATATTTATTACTTCAACTATGTTATTACATGCAATTTCACTTGATCATGTGTTTTAGTGTGTAGAAATTATATCCCTAGCAATGGCACATGGAGTTAGTGATTCAACTATTCATATTTTACCAATGTTTTCCCTATATGGTCATTGTATCCTTATATTAATTGTTTAATTTAAAACCTTTTGGTGATGATTAAATCTAAACTCATCTACATTATGTGATTAGACCAGGGAGTGTGTATGTGCATTTATAGGTTTGTATTGTTGCCAAAGTTGTTAAGTGATTTTCTATGCTTTTGGGTTTTTGGGCTTTAAATCTTATTGGATTTAATTTCTAGTAGATTTGCCTTAGGTGAATTATCATTATGAGGAATAACCCATTTTCATTTGGGTTGATTCAAAGTCTAGCTAGTCTAACTAGCTATTTGACTGAATTGACTATTCACTCAAAAAGTGAATAACTATTGAAAAAGGGATTTATTATTCACTTCTCACTTTTTGAAAATACAAATTTGAGATCTTTTCACAGAATGCTATTTTGGAGGATCACTTTTCTATTCATTCTAAGAGTTGTGAGCATGGGATCTTCATGAGGTCGATCTCATTGGATCCAGCTTGGGTAGACCTTCATCGTGATTTCTAGTAGTTTTAGTAACTCTTTTATTTTATTGTGTGGGTTTCAATTTCTGCCCTTTTTCTATCAGGTAGGGCTTTCCCATTTATTGTTTCAGTTCCATTTCAAGTTCCAATTTTGGTAGCAGTTTGTTAGGAGGCTAAGAACTAGTGTTTCCCTCCATTTCTATTTGTTGTTTCTGCCTAGTTGGTTGGGTATGAACATTTTCTTAGTTTTTGGGATGGGGTTTTGGGGTTTCACATCATTATGGTGGCCATTTTTGCAATGGTTTCTAAAGCCAAATATTATTGGATTTTCAAGGGTTTTGTGCCCAAAGACCAAATGGGTTTTAATTTCAAATTTTTCTAATTTTTAGGGATTTTAGCTCATTTTGTGTGCCGCCCTATTTTCTCAAGTTTTCTTGGCATGAGTTTGGTCATGGACCTAGATCATCCATTTGGATGTCATTTGGACCATTATTGTACTTTTTGTTGCATTGGGATGTGTGTCACATCTATCCTCTTGAGTTGTTATTCAGTTGAGCATTATTTTTGCTTATGTTCTCATCTAGCCCTTGTGTTTGATCTTTACGATGGTGGTGTACCACACACGAGCATGTGCATGTCCATTTTTTGGGTGACT
The DNA here is from genome assembly GCA_028749045.1 of Cupressus sempervirens. Lineage (NCBI taxonomy): Eukaryota > Viridiplantae > Streptophyta > Pinopsida > Cupressales > Cupressaceae > Cupressus > Cupressus sempervirens. The sequence goes on from CM053792.1 coordinate 705,534,169, forward strand.
TGAAAGGCCTAACCTCCCATTGTATTTTAGTGGAGTTATGTTCATGTAGGGTTGGGTTGGAAATATGTATTCCTATAGACACTCATTGTGTGATGAGCATGGGTATGTAGGGTAAGGTGGTGGAGGGGCTTCTCTTGTAACTTGTGTGGTATCCCTAACATGGTGTATTTGTAGAAGATTCTAATAAGTGATAACTTAATTAATTGATAGATATTTAAGTTAGATAAGAAATTATGGTCAACCTCCCAAGGGTGGTGTTGAGGAGAATGGTTATTTATTTCAGTATGTTAATTTCCCAAGGATGTACTGAGGGGAATAGTTGTTTGTGTGCTATAGCTTGAGTAATTCTGAGTCACAGACTCACCACCAAAGTCCCTACATAGTTACCCATAGATTGTCTAACTAGGACTTATTGTGCTTACATTGTGGCATGGTCTTGGATTCTGGAATCATTACTATCTAGTGTGAGTGATAGCCATGGTTGTTTACATTGGTGTGTTTGTGATTGGATTATTATCTCCATTAGCATGGTAGGAGTGGACCTATAGGTTCCATGTGGTTGGGAGGTGTAGCTACCTATACCACTACTAGGGACCAATGTACTAAGATAGTCTATTGTCCTAGTTTGATCGTTGTTAGATATTTTCACTTGGTACTTCAGGTTCTAGAGTATACTTTCTTGTGATTTATACTTTCATTAGAATGCTTTTATATCATGTTTAGATGATGTTAGATATTGACACACTTCCTTATTATGATGATTAGCATATGATAGATGATATTATCTATTTTGTAGGAATATCTTATGCTTTACTTTTAGCATGTAAGATTTCCTTATGCTTATGTTGTAGCATGTTTTAGTAGTGGTGTCCTTATATGATAGTATCAATGATCTAATTGGTAGCTTGGGATGTTACGTGTAGGAGATGGCTAGGGCCCATGATGGTCTTATGATGCTATTATGGTTAGGAGGAATTGCGTACTTAGTTTGGTTATACTATTCATTGTGATGTTTTTTAGTATACTACGATGTTTCCTTCTATACTTTCCTTTCTCTAAATTGTAGATGGTTAGATTTTGTTTTTGTCATTCAATTTTCATGTTCAAGTGTTTACGCCTTGAATTATGATTCTGGTACTGATCGATGTGGAGGAATTATTTTTCTAGTTTTCTTCATTTAATATTTTCTAAGTTTTTGTCCTAGTTTCTTGTGAAAAATTGTAGTTTCTCACTTGAGAATACAAGTCCTTGCATGGTGTGTTGGGTTTCTTTGCATAGCTTGTAGCACTTTCTCACATGAAACCCAACACTAGTTTTGGGTATCTTGGCTATTTGGCCAAGTACATTCTTGCACCATTCAGTGCACTTTCTCATGTAGATGATAGTTTCACATGTGGCATACATGTAGCACTTCCTTGCATGAGAATTTGTTACTTTGTTGGCCTCACAAGAAAAATAAGGGGTATCTAGGCTTGTTTGAGAAAATTTTAGAAGTTAGTTTTGGACACCTTGTTAGGTTTTATACCTTCCTAGTTCAATATAGATTTCCTATGGGGTTTAAAATATATCGTTGAAGTATAAGTTGACGTAAGTATAAGTTGACGTTATTTAATTCCTTATACTTAAGATATATTTTAATATATGCAATGAGTCTTTTGAGATAGGTTCCAAACCTCTGTGAGCTAAGATAAAGATTCTAGTAAATTTTAGGGCTTCAGGATTTTATTCTCAACCAATATTCAAGAGTTAGCTTCTATCTTTTAGCTTGGTGTTCAATAGTTGAGTTGTGCCTCCTTTGCATTCCTCGACATGTGTGAGACCATGGTTGGTCTCTATTCTTTTCTTGTTTATGTTTTGGTTAGTGGCGACACTTAAAGATCTTTGGTATTTGGGTGTTTTGTTAGTCTTCCATTGTGATCTTTATGATTTGTGTATGATGGTTTTGTTGTTCTTTCATACTTATGTAAAAAATATATCTTGGCTTGTTTTCATCCTTGTTCTAAGGATCTCTAGGTGGGGCATTACAAAGTGTCACATGGTAGTGAGGTGATAGGCTCTAGATGGATGGTGATGTCATGATCGGATAGAAGGTGACATGGCAGATGATGACCAATGGCATGCTACCACATGGTACAGGTGGTCAAACCTAGGTTTGAACCAAATGGAGATTCTAGAGGGAAAATCAAAAGTTATAAAGTAATATTTATTAATTGACCTACTATTTATAAATGTGAAAATTATTTTTAATTTAGAAAGGGATATAATCTAAAGTTTTATCTTTGGAGCATTTTAAATTTTTGCATATGATTTAAAATACAAGATGCAAACTTGAGACCCTTACTATGGAGTCTATTTTACAAAATGAGATTCTAGGCATTTTTGATGCACCAGCATAGTGATATTATATATTGTTGGAATTGGGAGAGAATGAACTTTCCATTTTTGGAGTTTTTTTTTGCATAGGAAGCCATTAGTTCAAGTTATGCGAGGATTTGTCTTAGGTGTCCATTTTCTAGTTTCATTTAGTTGGGGCAATTTAGATTTGATTTTATTGAAATGGTGAACTGAATGAGCATAAGAAATAGTATGAATACAATCAGGGGCAAATTTTTTTACCTCTAGATTAGTTGAATCAAGGTATTATCAGCATTTTAGATGCATTTTAGATATTCTGGCAACATAAGAGTTTTTATTATTCATAAGAGATATTTCCAAGTTTTTTATAGAATAATGATGAAAATCATATCAGATTTCATGGGTAGAAAGATGAGAGATGTTTTACAACAGCACAAAATGAGGATTCAAGTGGACACATGTCATATCTAGACCAGATCCAAAATTTCATTCCTTTCCTATATCTTTCTCTTTCTCATCCATTATAAGGGTTGGTTCTAATTAGTCTGTAAGACCACATTGTTTAATCTAGATCTATGATTCCACCACATTCTTCAACATATTTTTCTCTCTTGTATGAACAATAGTAGTTAAGCTAATATAGCTAGTCCTAATCTATTTAGTGGTTTTATGAATTGTTTGCATGCATCTAAATGTATAGTTTCAAAGTAATGAATACAATGAGCAAGAATCTCCTTCATTTCATGTTGATTCTTGTCTCTTATCTCCATAATCTATAATCTTATGTGTTTTAGGGACAAAGAAATGAGAACCATTTGCATCCCCTTATGGTTATATGTATGTTTTGTTGTTGGAACAAAGGGCCAAGTAAATGCTTGATGTATTTGATAGATTTATTGGTTATTTGAGAATGATACTTCATGAGAATGAGGTTTGTATGAACACCAATGTATGATTCACAAAGTGATAAGATAAATCTAATATCTTGATGTATAGAATATGTCACTAGTATCACAAATGTATGTGTGTGACTTATGGAATTGCCCAATAGATAAGGCACTAGTCAACTATAGGATCAACTTGCTCTTACGATTGCATATTTGGGGATTTTCTAAAATCAACATCATCAATCAAAATCTTTTTCCCTTTCATGTTGAAGGAACTGAAATGTGATGCCCTCACGTAGCTTAGCAATTTCTTAGGTCATGTCATTATCTATTTCGTGTCCATGGTCTTTGCTTAAGTATAGAAGATATAAGGGTTTTATTTGCTTTGTTAGATTCAAGTGTATGTTTTAGCACTAGTACCATATAAGTGAATCTGAGGTCCACCCACCTAGGTTTTGTGGAGCTTGAAGTAGAAGAAGGTTCTAGCCTTATAGTTGGCCTGGTGTCTGAAAGGGTGCGTTGAAAATAGGAAGTAGTTGCCCCTAGATGTATCTTGTTCTCATCAAGCTAATTTGAAACCATGACGTTTCAAAACACCAACAAACTCCAAGGTTCTGGTGATCTTGTGACCTACTAAAATCTACTTGATTGAAGATAAATTTGTATGTTCATGAGGAGGCCTTTGTTGGTTCTAAACAATTTTAGATAATCTATTTGATCTATTGTTATTTGAAAAAGTAACCACAAAAGAAATATATTTTTGGCATTTTATGTTTTTATGATGAATGCAATTTATCGATGCAACTATATTAATTCCTATTTTGACCAAGTGTTAGGGAAAAAAAAAAAGATAAGGTAACAAGAAAATAAAGAAAATAAATTGAAAGAGAAGTTCCTAATGGACATAAACCATAATAACAACATGTCTACAAATTAAATCATCAAAAGATATCAAGTAGAAAACCAAAGGAAATAGGAGCAACACTTCCTCAATTCTATTGATGCAATCATTGATGGGAACTCAATATAAACTGAAAGATGTTTCAAATTTTATCAAATCACAAGGGCATGGAATTTATGCTCATGCAAGACAAGACAAAGATGATACTTTTCTCCAATTTGTTATGTTAGCAAAAAAATTTAAGAGGAAGCAAACAATAGAACTAAAAGATCACACAATCATAACAACAAAATAAAATTATTGGCACCATTATTATTCATGAGCATGCATTCACAAAAATAATACACTCCAACAAGAATAAATACACTTAGAATGAGAGCACCAATAGAATATATTATTGCATCAAAATAATAACCTAGAATACATAGTACATCCATGTAGTTATAAGGAATCATCTCCCCCCTTTTTGGTAGGAGAGAGTTTTCTTAAAATGAAACTCATGCTGAAAACTAATAGACAAATTAACTCTTTAAATGGTGCTAAGTATGTATCCACCCTTTTTTACATCATTTAATGGGTGCACAAGCCTTTACATAACACAAAAGAATAAAATAATGAGAAGATAAGAATAATGCAGCTATAAGATAATCTGGTAGTCTCTAAAAGCTCTAAAAATGGAATCTCGGCCTTCTCTAGGCATTTTTGGAAGTTGAACTATGGTCAAAATGCATTTTTGGTGCACAAAAAGCTTTAAATTAGGAACTGATGCTTAATTATTGGGGTACTACTTCTTCTTAAAAATATTTGGTGCACCTCTGTGAAAAGTGTACCTTGGTGACAGGTTCCAAAAATCCAAAATTTTCCTAAGTTTCAAAACTTGATTTCTAGTATTTGGGTTTTTTCCTTCTTTACACTAAAAAAATGTCTGGATGTTTTCTTTTAAAATTATCTATAATATCCACCACTTGTGTAGCTTCTATAAAATCTAAACTCTCATACTTATATTTTTCTAGTTGTTGGTAATTTCTTCCTTCAAATCCTTGTTTGTGCAAAATCCTCAAGCTTGTTGTCCAGTTCCAATAGTCCTCTTTAATTTTAAAGGCTTGTTTGATGTCATATTTTGATGAAGCTTCATAAAATGTAGCTCTAAACTATTGGACAACTAATTACACCACAAAAAGCATGGTCTTTGACTCATCCTCAAAAATCTCAAGGCTAGTGGTGTTGTAGTACCTCTCTACTTCTAAAAACTACTCTTGATCCCTATCTTTAATTCGTTGAATCTCATCATGCAATCCTTCCATAAATTTATTACCCACTAATATTTTCTCTATCCAATCATCATTCCCATCAAGCTCCTTAGTTGCATATATCTCCATTAACATATGATACCTTTGGCCTTTTAATGCTCTCAAAGCTTATAGGTCTTTAGCCCAGGTATGAACTTCATCCATCAACCCAAAATCTTGGCTCACTATAGAAACCAACTTGTTAGCACTTGACTAGAGGTGATGCAATAGGCCCAAATTTCCCTATATAATCTACACACCTTTCTCCTTAAAATTTTCATGCCATTACTAACATGCTTCCAAAAAAGGATCTAAATATGTTGTCCCTACTCCTCTTCTCTCTAATGCTACAACAAGAGCAATTTCTAGATTTTCTAGGTGGATAGGGCCCACAACTTAATTTAAGTAGCTTCTTAGTAGCTCATTTCACTTTCACAGTGCTATCAACTCATACTTATCCTAGACCATATGCTTGAACACCTCTTTTATATCCATAGTTATCATCACTTTGGCTATGTCTACCATGGGTCTTCCCAACACAACCTCCTTGATTTGGTGGTCTTTAGGAGTCACTTTTTTAGTGTTAGTGTGTGGAGTCCAGGAATGGCTATATATGTGCAAGCAAGTTATAATCTTAGTTCTTCATTCCAGAGGCCAATGTTTGTGCATCACCCATAGGTGACTTAGGCTTCTTGATTTCTTTTACTAATTCCTTCATTCCATCCTCTGTTGTTAGGTCCATCTACCTTTTTTGGTGAACCATAACCTCCCACTTTAGTCATGTCAGTGTGGTTCCCATGGTTGACATGTACTTGGCTAAAGAGGTTGGTCCTACTGTAGGCTCCTTTCTCTTATCGGTCCTCTTTGAAGTATTCTCCTATTGATAAAGATCTTCAATGGGAGTCATTATCTTTAGTTGGGCTAAGGTCCTAGCCTCTATATTTTGAGGAATTTTCTAAGGCTCTTCATTTATTTTCCCTTCCTCATACTTCATCATTCCTCTTCCTTGGTCACTTGTTCCTCTTCTTCAATAGCTAGGGGATATGGAGTCACCAACCCTTTATCAAAAACTACCAAATCCTAAGATTGTGGTTTTGGAATACCCAAACATCATTGAGGTAGAGGTGGAAATTGATTCCAATCCTCATCTAAGGGTTCACTCATGGGAGTATCCCTTACTTTCTCCCTCACCATCTCAGCGACTATTAGCATAAAGTTAGAATCAAAGAGGTCAAAGACATCAGTTTCTTGACACTTCATATCATCTATCGATCTTTGTTGTTCATCCTTTGAAGTTGACATTTGGATAGGCTCCCTTAGAGGAGATGGAGGTGTCATTATGGAGATTTTTCTCCTCTCTTCCTCTATTTTTTTAGCCAAGTGGGTTCTTTGGCTCAAGGGAAGAAATTATATTTTTTCCTCTTGTTCTTCATCGTCTTCTTTTAGGATGGTCTTAGGAACTTTTGGTGATGAAGTGTTTTTCTTCTTTAGTCTCCTTCTTTGTGTTCTCAAAATAGTTTGTTCAACTCTTTCCCTTTTTGGAGCCAAGGGGGAGACTTCTTCCTCTTTAGTTTTCATTGGAAATACCCTCTAATCCTCTACCTACTCTTCTAGTTGATGCTTTAACTAATCCTATTCTTCATGCAATTTTAGCTCTTGGGCTGACTCTTGTACCTGAGGCTCAACTTGTGCCTATTCAAGTTGTGCTTGTTTAGGTTGTTCATGTGCTTGAGTTGTTTTCCTCTTTTCCCTAAAAGGTACTCACTTTCTTTTCTTTCCCCTGATAGCTCCAAATTATTCAACCTCCCACTCATTTTGATGAACTATTTTTGGTCTTATTATGGATTGAGTAGGTAAGGTTGGTATGGTGAGTTTTCCACCTTTGCCTTTGATCAGCCTTGTTTTGGATTGTAGGGGTATGACATGAGGAACTGGATCTAGTCTAAATGGCTTCTTGATCCATTCTTTCATCAACTCAACTATAGTCCTAGCTTGATGATTTATATCACTATTTTCATCCCTCCTAGTCTTAGCATTCATTATTGGATGGTCAGAGATTTTATCCCTATTAGATAATAGATCCATGAAATCTTCAGTATCCTTTTCCACAACCTTAAGAGGGATCTTTATCTTCAACACATGTTATACTAAATATAGAGTCATTTTACAATAGTCCCTCATACTGACATCATAGAAATCTACTGTGTTCATTCGATGGTCCTCCAACATATCTTCATGTACAAACTCTTTCCTTGCCAGATGTTGTACCATGCCAATATTGTTAAAGTATGGGTAAGGGGAGTTTTATTCTTCCAATGGGTACTAGTACCATTTAGAATCAAAGGTGATAATATCTTGATTTTTTTTCACCTAGAAAGAAGTAAATGTGATGGGCTAAACCCATGTATTTTTACATTGTCTTCTCACTATGTTGTATGCAGAACTGAGTTGGCATGCAATCTCTAGCAGGATGATCCTATTAGATGGGTATCTTGGGAGCTTATCTTGGCATAGTAGAGTGCCAAATACCCTTAGATAGGTGAAGGTTTTAAACTAAATATAGTAGGAATCAATTTTTGTAATCTTGGTTGATGCCTCTACTAATATTCTTAGCATAATCACCTTTGATAAAGCTAATGATTGTGAAAATAAAACCATCATTCACCACCTTGTATTTCCACACTTTGCATTGGGAGATTCTTCTTCACTAATTATGGATATACCACATAGGGACAATCATTTGCATCTTATACACTTCTCTTTATGTAGAGGATTAGCTAGTCTATGGTTATTGCCTCTAGTAGATATACCATGTATGATGTCATGTAGAAGTGTGGGTCATCTTTGATAGCTACTAGTTTCTCATCCATGTTGTCACTTAGGATTCTAGCCCAATCAATTGGTATCTTTTCCATTCTAATGGTCTCAATGAAGTGGACCATCTAGGTATGAAGGTGACCTACTACTAGGAGTCCCATAACTCTACTTAATATTATAATTGCATACTCAATATCATCCTTTATATAAGCCCTTGTCATGTCCATCTTACCCACTCCACAACCCACTAGTGTTCTATCAATGAGCAAGGAGGATTGCACTATTTCCTATGATTCTTTTAGATTATCCTTCTACCATAATTCTTCTCTATCATATGTTATTCATAGTTATTGGTCCACCCTGGGAAGGTGAAATGCCTTCTAAATGTTGTTAGTTTAGAGATCAAAGAATATCTCTCTTGCAACACTCTTAATGACCTTCTCTTTGGTCACATAGTGTTCCACAAGGGTCATTATCAATTCTAAGGTTTGAATTGATGTTGGATGTAATGCTACATTGACAAGGCCTAACTGGATAAGTGGTGACACCATTATATATCTCTCTTTAGGTTTATTTTAGATCATGAGTAATACATTCCAATCAATATGTTCGAGTTCCATATCTTTAATCTCAATGTGTCCATCTTGAAACCTTGATAGTTAAAAATAACTTTCTTTAGGGCCATATTTTCTAACATTGAGGATGATGATGATGCCATCTTATCTACACAAGAGAAGTAATCATTAGATGGAAGTTTAAAATTTGACCTAAAACAAACTTTAATTGACTCCAAAATAGGTCAAAATCAATCATAACATGATAAAAAAGAAGTCCATCTTTCGAAAATGCCCTAGAATATATTTTAGCACAGCAAGTGTACCCTTATAGGTGCATAGGTGCACTTATTTTAGCCTTTGAATACCTTGGTGAGGTGCGCACATGCGCATTGCACACAACAACTTTGGGGGGGGGGAAGCTATGTTTTTATTTGTAAAGGCTTAGAAGTGTGTAAATGCAACACCTCATAGAGGTGTGCATGTGCACACCTTCATTATGCATATAAGGATTAATCCTTTGATTTTTTATGATGTCTATTTGTGAGAAGGTACGCACATGCACACTTTGTGGAGGTGTGCATGTGCACATCTTCATAGTAATTTTTAGGAATTTGGCTTTGTTTTAGGTATCTTTTCTTGTTATATCTTTCTTTGTGTGGAGGTGCACACATGCAAATTTATATTTTGTAAGCTAACCTTGTTGTTTTTTCTATGTAGGAGGGAGCAAGTGGGGAGTGTAGAGACTAGGAATGTGGAGGTGTGGTTCTCTCAAAAGGTAAAAGAAAAGTGTGGAGAAGAGGAAGGCATGAGGGTCTTATATAGACCCCTAGGAAAAGTGCACTTGGGAGGATGTGCAAGTATACACCTCCAAAGGTATGATCATGTGTAACTTTGGAGGGCATACACTTGCACACCCATGGAAGGTGTGCATTTTTGCTCCTTTGGGAGTGTGCAAGTGAGCACTTTTGGAGATGTGCATTTTTGCAACTCCAAGAGGGTGCACATATGTGCACCATTTTTAGAGTTCAAACTATCCTTGAAATGTATTCTTCCATGTTTTTGATTCTTTGGGTCTCTACAGTCAAATATTGGGGGTTGATCTAGACTCCTGTGGGAGTCGAAAAGTGCCCTAGACTCTGGACTAGGAGCCTGGTGTAGGACCAAAAAATGGGCTAATGTCTAACATACTATGAGAAAATCAAAAACTCACTAAACATATATTGACACCCTCTAGTATACCATGAAAGCCAAATAAACAAAAGGAAGAAACACAATGTTTAAAACCTCCTCTTTCATTTGTAGCTCCCGTATCCTTCTTTCTTCTCCAAATGATGTAGCTCCAAATTGCCTATAGTGCACACAATTAGGAAGAAAAAGTATATGATAGGGATGATGCTATGAGAATACTAGAAGATGTGATTTAAGCTCAAGAGAATAAAAGACCAAAAACCAAGGACTCAATGATTTAAGATTTAGCAGCCAAAAATGAGAGGAAGAATGCTCATTTTATAATCAATAAGAAAGATGAGAGCATTAGATTTGTCACCTTGGATATGTGCTTTGGCAAGAGATTCCTTGGAGAATCCATGAAAAATATGACACAAGATGCCAAATGTAGGATTGTATGATATTTGGAAGTCAAACGTGGCTATAAATGGAAAAGGATCTATGATGTGTCATATGACACCTCAAACCCACTTAAAGCCAATAATCTATGACGATGGAAACCAAATATGTATGTGCATAAGGGAATAATAGTATATGGATTATTACATACCTTACCCAACTATAAATAGAGAATCCACAATGTGTCATGCTCATGTGTCATGATGATGTCAATATTATGTGGAATATTTGAATTAAAAATCCCTTATTCCACACAAACAGAAATTAGTGAAAATGGAATTAATGAAGGAAAATATGACTTAGGAAATTGAGAATTTCCATGGTTTGTGAATGATGAATCAATTAATTAATAAAATTAATCAATTAAGGATGTTAGTTAGGAAGAATAATTAGTAATGCGAGATGAAAAATGATTAGAATTAACATAGGATTAAATTATAGGTTATTTAATCCTATAGAGAAAGTTGGTAGATGATTGGCCAAACTAATTAGATAAGTGTGATAGTATCCTTTGATGAAATGCAATGATAATGGAGATTTATTGGGATGATGATGGATAGACCAAAGCCATGCTCAAATTGATTGATTGATTGAAACATGATAACATGCCAAGGACACATGACATGAACTAAGAACATGTAACATTTAACTTACATTGTAAAATTTGACGTGATCAAGATTGGTTGATAGGGTTGATCATAATAACATTGATGGACAATGTCAATATTATTAAATGGTTGATAATGTCATGATGTGACACTAAGAGACTCAAAAATGTCAAGGATCAGATGATGTGAATGATAGTTTGACCTAGCACTGAGTGCCATGATAGTACTATGGTTAGATTGATAAGATTTGATAGATTGATAGGCTTGTAAGGAACTAAAAGCCACAACAATGCCTAGGATTGGACAAATGATGATAGATTTGGGATGTTTGACATTTTCCAGGTTGATTAAGACTAATTTTGGGTGATTTTGGGGTTATTTCGAATTGATTTGATAAGATCTCAAGTTGATTTGAAATGGTTTCAAAATGAAATGAAATTGATGTAAAAGAGGATACAAATGATGATAGACACTATTGAGATATAGTTAAGTTGGCCAAAATATTAGAGTTAGTGGAATGAGAAAATGGAATGAGTTAGTATGAAAATGTGATGAAACCATAGACACAAACCATTTTTGAGTGTCTATATTTTGCCCCTCTTTGATACAATGTGATTTAGAATGTTGTGTCAAAGAATAATTGATGAGAAAGCCACAACAACATGCCCCAGTAGGGGTGATATATATGGGTACCCCTCACAAAATTGACTTAGATAATAAAATGATAGTTCAATTTTTGACAATGAGAAGATAAAGCCATAGCAACTAATGGACCACAAATCAAAGCTAAAATGTGAAAGTTATGAGATCCAGAGTGTAGAATGAGGGTTGATTAGGAGCCCAAGAGTATTTTTAGGGGTTACTACTCAAGATAGTGACCAAATAATGAAAATTATAGCTTAATTTTTTAAAAATAAATATACAAATCTAACACAACTGACGAACTGCAAATTAGAGTTGAAACACAAAAGTTATGGCCTCTAGAGTGTAACATAGGGGCTGTGGGAATAGTTCTTCCCCAAGTGCACCTAATGTGCACTTGGTAAGGAAAAGTGTGCTATGAAAATACCAAGTCCACCTTGGGTGCACTTGGGAAGCCTAAATACACTCCAAAAGTGCAGACTGTGCCCTAGAAGGCTTTGGGGGCCAGAATTAGCCCAACTAGACTCGAAATGACCCAAAACTTTGTGTGGGTACCCAAAATGGTGGAAAAAGATCAGAACATGAGTGAAATCTATCAAAAATGGTTTGATTTGGTTAAAAAATTTCAAACAAGCATTAGAATGAGGCTGGACTAGGTGGAAAGCCATAGAGGGTTAACAGATAGTGTAGGATGACGAAGGAATGCAGGAATTCAAGATGGACATGATTTGGTGTATTAGAATACAAGATCATGGTGGTGGATGAAGAGATTAATGATAGAATAATAAGGATGTTTTTGGAAATATTCAATTCTATGCTAAGTTACTAAGAGGGGAGGGGTGAATTAGTAACTTCTAAAACTTCTACCAATTTTAATAAACCAATTACCATTTAATTCAACACATCTGATCTAATTGTATGCATGAGAAACAAAAAATATAAAAGCATCCACAACACTTGAACATAATGATTTGGTGACCCAAAAGCCTTCCAAATAGAAAGTAAAACTAGGGTGGGGATGAAACCCACAAAACTTCAGTACTGTAGTATAAAGTTGACCTGTTAAGGCTTATATTGATCACTTATGATGATCTGCCCTATCAGGAGCAAATAGGGCTGCTAGGTCAACCTTGTGAGAGGATTTACAAACATAAAATGAAGTATGCACTCGGTAAAGAGATTTAGAAAAGAATATTAGGTCTACCTTGTTAGAGGATTTTGACTAGTTCACATGTTAGGATGAAGTAGTAGATCTCTGATTTGCAACTGAGTTTGCTGATAGAGATTCCTTGATGTATTGATCACCTTTCTATGATAGATTTGTCACTGCTACTCCTTATGTTGTATGGCCTTCATAAATCTTTATTTGCTACTTACATTTTCATTCTTGCACTTCCATTACATATACATTACATTTTGTACTATTTTGATATGATACAATGCATAACATATATATACCAATCCAATTTACAAAATTAAAAAGTCGACCATGACAAAATTTAACACAAATATGAAAAAGTTGACCAATATGAAGATAATTTGGTTCTAAAGATTGAATCTATGAGGTTTTGATACTCAACATCCATTTTCACTACTTGGCATTGTCATACTCTTGGTGAATGTAGAAGCTTGGTCCATAATAATCACTTTCAAGTAGTCTTGAACTTGGTCTGCACTGGTGACTTGGTAGATATTGTGCAACTTGGCAAACACTAAAACACTTGGTTACCATGGAGTGGCTTAGTCAATACTACCTTCACATCACATGAACTAAGAACTTGGTAAACACTACAACATTGGCTTCACATTACATGAACTGTGAACTCGATGACCATTGATAAACTTGGTATACACTAAACTACTTAGTTTGCACTGTTGAACTTCACACTAACTGAATCTACTTGATGACCACTAGAAATAGTCCAAAAGACTTGGTATCAACTATAGAAGCTTAGTGGCTACTGAATTACATGGTAAACATTGTAAACTATTCAATGATCTCAATAGCTATATAGAATTTGAATAAGTGTGTGTCCATAATAATAAACTTGACTAATATGTCAAAAATCTCCCCTTTTGGCATTAGTGACAAAACACTTACTAGCCCAAAACTGAATAGCTTATATTCATCACCATGTGATACTATCTTGGTCTATTTTTGAGATTTTTAAAAATTGATCTTTGTAAGATATATACAGAGTATATTTATATCATAGCATATATCTCCCCACACTATGTAATCTATTATGTACATGAATTTTTTTCTCTTATATACATATTTCCTCCTATAACTCTACTCTTCTCCCTCTTTAATTTTTCTCCCACATCTCATCTCTTCCTATCTCATGTCTTCCTTTAAATCTACTCTTCTCTCCCTTTTTGATAGTAATGTCAAAGATTTATTCAACATATTTACATGGAGACACCAAAATGAGATAAGAATTTAGAGTGTACCTTGAGGGTGATTGCCAATATTTAATCGCATTTTTCCTGTAAGAATTTACATGTCTAAATGGAAATTTGTACTTCTGTTAAGAGTTCAATCATGTGATCAGCAACGGAGAATTTGTTGTCATAGATCAGGGTTTGTGAGTAAACAATGTGTTTCTGCATAGAATCCATGATAGGAAGGATCATATTTTGGATATCAACCAGTGTGGAATGAACCCTTTCTTCTTCTCTTAACAACTCTAATTGCATATCTAACAAAAATTTGATCTTCTTAAAATGTGCAGAGCTTGAACTAGGGTCAAGTTGCAATTGTTGAGAACTTTCCTTAAGATCAGTATCAATTTTGGACAATTTGTCCTTGACTTCTTTGGTATACTTGGTGACATCACATAGCTTAGCAAAAAGTGATGACACATTATAATAGGATGCCTCAAGATTGACCAAAATTGTTGATAATTCAACTTGATTAATAGCAATTTGTTGAGAAATATGCTCTAGCAGCTTATTATTGAACTTCTTTTCTACTTTTTCAATCAATTTCTCTTGTCCCTAAGTGCCCTCTTTAAACTCTTGAACTACCTCTTCAAGTTGAAACAAAATATGTTGAGAAGAATCAACCTCAACTCCAATAGCCTTAGTCAAAAATTTTGTAGCATCATCTAATATCTTATATTCTCTATCTCTTTCTTCTCTCAATTTTTGCTACTTGGCCTTTTCCTGAAGAAGTTCACCAACCATGTGCATTTGATCTTTAGAAAGATTGTAGGAATCCCATTTGGGAATTTCTATTTCATCATCTAGATCTATATCTTCTTCTATTTCCTTTCCTTTAAAAAACTTTATACTCAATTGAAACTTAGGTTCAACTGTCCTTGTACTTATTGCCTTAGTACCTAGATTGGAAACAATGGTCGACACACTCGGGCTTGCAGTAAAAACTATTATAGCATTGACTAGTGGAATACTTATAGAGATGCTAGAAGAATCCAAAATTGATGAAGCCAAAATTGTAGAATCCAAAACTAAAGTAGACAAAACAAGAGTTCTTAGCATGGATGAGCTCAAAACTGAAGAAGTCAAAATAAGAGAGGAGATGACTAAAGAACTCAACTTGGCAAATGAAGCAGTAACCTATAGCTTAGTTAATGAAGTGGATGTCACTTCTATCAATGATATGCTAAGATATGTTGGAGCAAAGAGTGATTAGACATTTGATATATCTGATGTAGTCACAACCACACTTGCTAAAGCTACCTCCATACTTGATGTTGTTAAGGGTTTGCTCAAGGAGCAAGGTAGTGAGGCAATGACTATAGTTCCTATTTTATTGGGTCAGTCTCCTCATCATCTTCCTTATCTTCCTCGATAGCTTCTGCACCTTTCTCTTCTTCTTCCTTTTCTTTAGCTAATTGCTCCTTATACTCTTCATAATCAATAGTAACATAATGAGTTGATCCTCCATCATCCTCTTCATCCTTACCTTCTTCTTCTTCATCATCCTTTACATCCACTAGGAAGTCACTTGGTTTATGAAGATGATAAACATTCTTTCACATGTTTGTAGCATTCTTAACTACATGCTCTATATCTTTGATCAAAATTAAACATGTATTAAACCTTAGAGTCATTTTATCTTCATTTTTTTTTTAAAGACTCTTTTACCTCAGCATCTATCATGCTCAGTAGTAACTTCCTCAAGGTTTGTGCATTACAAAGTCCCATTGTGGATTTATTTTCTCTAATAATTCATTAGAGATTTGAGAGGCAATCTAGTCTGGTGAATACTTCCATTTGCCCATTTTGGATAGCACTAGTTCTTCAACCTATTTATGCTCTACCTCTATCCTAGTCTTATACTTCAAAGATTTGAATTTTGTTATACCATCACCTTCTTCCATTTGTTTCAACTTTCTTGAAATGTGGGAGGAGGTTTGCTAAGAACAATATCACTTCCTTTTTTCCTAGACCTTGTTGTGAATACTACAATGGATGCCTTTGGAGGCTTGGCAATGACCACCTTTCCCTTTTTCTTCAAAGGTTTTTCTTCTTCTTCTATTTCTACTTAATCCTCTGCTTGCTCTTCATCTTCACCTTTTCCCTTAGTTAACATGAGAGGTGCACTAGATTTTAGTTTGGCTATCCTCCTCTTTCCTTTGTTAATTGCCCGAGGTAGCTTAATTTCTAGCTCTATTCTTGACTTTGCTTCATCATAGGTACCGAAGTAAGGGGATACATAGGTTCATTAACAATTGCTTCAATGATATCCTTGGTCTCATCAATGCTTACTTCATAGCTAAAAGGCTTTACCCATATAGTTCTAGGGTTGACTGCCTGGATGTATACCTTGTCACAATCAACCATAAAACACACATCATCCTTGTAATCCTCAACTAACTTCTTAGATATTCTAAACCTATTGTTCATTTTGTATTTAAAAACATTGAAGTAGTTGTCCATGATGCTACCATATTTTTCTCCCATTTCTGCAATGTATTCATTTATTTGGTACAATATTGGCACATCCTTTCTCCAAACCATAGTGCCTTTAGAAGGGAAAAACTTTTGTACATAAAAGAATAAACATGTTAACAGAGAACCAAATTTTCAAGGATCATTCTTGGAGGTTCTAATGCTTTCCATATTTTTGTTGAATTGCCTCAACAACAACTTGGTGAGGTCATAAGATAGTTTATTGTTCACCACTTTGTACACCAAGTCCACAGCTTCACATGATACACTATTGAGACAACTTGAACTATATATCTTGTGAGCTATAACATGAATACCAAAATTAAGTTTTGCATCTATGACACTACTTATTTTCATGCCTCTATCATCCCACTCAGCTAGGGTTTTCTTTTCCAACTCAGCTTGACCTAGGGTTTTGGTGGTTTTGGCTTTGGTGAGCATGGGAAGACCAATAATTCAATGAATCATCTTTTTGGTTATCAATATTGGCTGCTCCAACCATAATTGACCACTATGCACTTGGCTAAGAATATACCTAACCCATTTAAATTGAAACTCTTGGGGCATATGGGGAATGTGAGTTAAACCTTTTGTTTCTAAATGTTGATGCTTAGGTTTGAAGGTTCCATCAACACACAACTGAGCTAGGGCATCATCCATCTCAAAAGTACCAATTTCTTGAATTGCACATTTAAAATGAGTTCTAATGTCATTAACAAGAAGTACCTTAGGAGGGATTAACAATTGAGCTCTGTTAGGGTCTAGGGTTTCTACAATTGCGAGCACTAGTTTGAAGTCTGATGCCTTCCACTCAACACCTCAAACCAACATATTAGAACCTCTCTTTGCCTTGCTACTACTATTGGATGTGATTTTCACTCAGTATCTTGAGAGAACTTTGAAAATGATTGCAATAAATTTTCTCAAGTCACTTGATTGCATAGAAAATAGTACTTCACAATAGCTCTTCAAAAATTCATGGTGAAAAATGAATTCGCTTTCATGCCTTTTGTTAAAAAATTCCATTAATGCTCAGTATGGTGGTAGATGAGTTAGTATTATGCTTGAAAAGCTATCATCCACTACTTTGTCTTGATCACTTAGAGAAGTCTTCATGACTTGGTAACCATAAGTGCCTATGTTACTCTCAACCTTGCTTGGTGGAGTCTGTGACCCAACCTCAGTCAGTAGAGAAGCTAACTTGGTAATAGCTTAGTGATCCCTTTGTATCTTGCATATGGATTTGGATCTTTATCACCTTTCAACTGGAACTAATTCTGATGTCTTCTTTGATAGCTTGGTTCCAATTCTTCCTTAAGAACTTAATTAAAAGTGGTAGAATCACCTAGTTCTTGAGTGACTTCACCATCATTGCTTGGACCAGTATCTTTGGTAGACTTAGGAATCCATTGTTGTCTCATCTACTTTTGAATGTTATTAGCTTTTGCCTTCTTCTCATCTTCAATATTATCAGTATTCATACAATTCTTGGAAATATGACCAAGTTTTGTACAAATGTACCATCTTATAGTGGTATCCCTTTTTCTCATATGTTTTTTAACACAATTGATACCAATGTGCCCATATTCTCCATAATAATGACATCTACACCAAGTTTTGTAATCCCAACCAAATATTTCTTTCACAATTTGCTCTGTAGGATTCAATGTCTTTGTTTTGCATTATGATGCCTTGTGTCCATGTTTCTTGCATTTATGATAGTTGCCTTCAAATTTTGGTTTCTCTTTGCATTCATTAGCCTTATGACCATGCTGATTGCAGTTGTAGAATTTTCCATTGAATTTTTCTTTTCCATTATGCCAACATTTGTTAGATGCATGACCTATCTTACTATAGTGATTGCAAGTAGGTCTTTGATTCCTTTGAGCACCTTGTTTGGAGGATTCACCTTCTTCTTTGTATCTAATTCTTGCTTTTCCATTTTTCCTATAGAGGTTTTGCTCATTCAGTTGAACCATGTGTGCTTGAGATTTCATCATTCTTTCATTGATTTGTTTCTCAATATTTAGGTCATTTTCCAATCTTTCACTAATTTTCTTTTTAGATCTTAGTTCATTTCTTATTCTTTCATTGATTTACATTTCTAAATTTAGAGCATTCCTTAATCTTTCATTGATCTATCTTTGGCTCATGATTTCCTCATTTGTATTGGAGATTTGATCCATAAGGTCTACATGTTGAAGGGATTGGTTTTGGATCTCATTGTTCCTTCCATCCATTTCTTCTTTTATCTTGTTCCTCTATTCCAAGATTTCACATAACCTCACTAACTAAATTTCTTGTTCTCTTTTTAGCTTTCTTACTTCTTCTTGCAGGAAACCATTCTTCTCTAGGAGTTCTTTGATTGCATCATTTGCTTCATCTGAACTGCTTGGAGAGAAAAAGTCTTCAATTCTTTCTTTAATGTAGAGATGGTCATTCATTTGATTTGCAAATTCCTTTCTTCTTTTTAGGGATTGGGAAGGTTACTCCAGAGCTTTCCTAAGTTATGCAATGGCCATTTCCAAATCTAACTTTGCATTGTCAATAGCCTTATCAAGTCTAAATATCTCCATATCCTTGATCTTTTCTCAAGTTGTTAAACTTTCTCTAGAGAACCACAATGCTTTGATAACAATTGTTGTAAACATTCTAGTCTATGCTAAGTTACTAAGAGTGGATGGGCGAATTAGTAACTTCTAAAACTTCTACCAATTTTAATAAACCAATTACCATTTAATTCATCACATCTAATCTAATTGTATGCATGAGAAAATGACAATATAAAAGGATCCACAATACTTGAACACAATGATTTGGTGACCTAGAAACCTTTCAAATAGAAAGTAAAACTAGGTTGGGGATGAAACCCACAAAACTTCTGTACTGTAGTATAAAGTTGACCTACTAAGGTTTACATTGATCACTTTTGATGATCTACCCTATTAGGAGCAAATAGGACTGTAGGTCCACCTTGTGAGAGGATTTATAAACATACAATGAAGTTGTGATGTCCCCATATTAGTATATAATTTAAATAATAAATAAATATTTTATAAAAAGTAATATTAATAATGATATTAAAATAAAAATACTTTTATAAAGTAATATTATATTTTAATTATATAATAATAACATATTGTGTTATAATAATACTAATCTAATATAATATAGCAACGTACCATATTAATAAAGTATTATGATCTAATAATATAGTTGATATATTATTAAACTAATATATATTATAATATAAATATTTTGTTATATTATTATATATAATTTTTTTTTTAAGATATTAATATAAATATTAAATTTAATATAAATAAATAATTATATTATTATATTATTATAATATAATTATTATATTGAAAGTCACAACTCTTCAAATTAAAAATATATATAGAATGAAAGTTTTGGGTAAAGGATCATGATAGAAAATATGGAAAAAAAGGATACAAATAAAAGAAAAGTCATAAATAAATGAATGACCCCCGAAATGGGTTCATTATAAATGGTATCAGAGCTAGCATCCTACCAGCCTATAAATCATTTATTAGGAGACTTCCATTTCATATTCAATATTACGCTCTAGCAAGAAATAACTATGAGAAATGGTGGGATCTGATTAAGGAAGAAGACTACATCAGAAAGGATGTTGATAATGAGGTTGACAGCCCTGCATAAAGACAATAAGGAGAAACATGCCAAAATTGAAAATTTGATAGTTAACTTCCCTTACAAGCACAACAACAACAACAATGCAGAGCAATAGTGCAAGAGATGCCTACCATAGGAAAATCTTAGAGAGGGAAGTAGATCATTTGGCCTTCATCTCTGGCGAGCGCAAGTCTTTTGAGCCCACTTGAGCGCCCTCTCATTCCATTCTTCAGGATGATAGTAGCCCCATCAATGGAGGCTTCTCTAGTACAATTATCAATGAACCTACTATTGACATTGGTAGTATGAATAACACTCATTTAGAAGCTCATCAAGACAATTTAAAAGCCAATAGTGGTCCTGATTTTGGAGTAGAAAGTGAATCTTCAATAGTGATAGCTTCTGATTCCTTTAGTTTGACTCACCAAGAAGGAGATATAAAGAGGAAATCTACTTCAAGTCAATTCATGGTTAGCAGATTTAGTTATGCTATTGATACTTCTAAAAATGCTCGTGCTATTTGCACTTTGGGGATAGCCATCTTTTTGGTCATTCACCACTTTCTTTTGGAAACCAATAACTTTATTGGTGTAGTCTTTGATCAGTTTGTTCCTCCATGGTTGATTTATTTATTAATAGGAACAAACATGATTTTAGTTATGGAAATCATGCTTACAAGTTCCAATGGTAGGAATCCCATGGATGCCATTGGTCTATCTTCAAAAGTAACTCATCCAACTTATCCAACATTAGGGGCTTGGAAACTAGTAAATATAGCTATAAATGTTTTGCAAACTCTACTCATTTGGAACAAAGTGATAAATGCCATTTCAGTATTTATCTTGTCATATTGTTTTGTGGCTTCTCTCTTGTTCAATTTTGGTCTTGATCTTGATGTAGTTGACTGGCTAGATTTTCTTACCTACTCTAATTTAGACAGGTCCATGTAGTTGTATATGTGATCTTGGTAGGCTATCTTCTTTAGAGGTGTCCAAAATAATCATGCCTAAGCCACAATTTTCAATATATATATTTACATTTTGTATAGTAAAATTTTCTTCAATCAATTTGTTGATCTTATGAATGGATAGAATCAACTACATGCAATGCAACTAAGGTCTAGGTGAAGTGATTCATTTTCTTTTCTTATGGAGTGCTATTATCCATATGGATGTTTGATTCCATGTTAGAGGATAACTTGCTAAATGGTTTTCCATCTTTACTATTATTGAATTTGTCAGTCAATTTGAACATTTTCTTAGTCATAAGAGGTGGTAAGAAGTGTTTCCCTTTAAAACTTTTGTAGTATTCTAGAACTAGCATTGTAATGTGCTTTGCTCAATATCAATTGTATCTTGAGAACTATATATGGCATTTAATAGAAAAGAAATTGCTACTTCTATTTTTGAATTCTTTAGGAACATATTCTAATTATAGTACATAAGGGTCTATTTCTCATCCACATTATCATATCTTAAGGTAGGGAGTTTGTGGAGGGAGAGGTGGAGTAATTTTGGGCACATGACATATATCCTCTAGGGAATCACTTGTAGTCTGTTTCATGCACCCTTTGGCACTGTAAGTCTTCCATCTTATGATTATCATAATAAGGAGAGAGAAAAATTCTTGTGCCCTATATGAATAAATCTTCCAAATGATAATGTTCATTAGATTAACACTCATCTTCTCATCCACATGAAGATATCTTAGGGTAGGGAGTTTGTGGAGGGAGAGGCAGAGTAATTTTGGGTACATGATGGATATCCTCTAAGGAATTGCTTGTAGTTTATTTCATGTGCCCTTTGGCACTATAAGTCTTCCATCTTATGATGACCATAATAAGGAGAGAGAAAGATTGTTGTACCCTATCTTCCAAATGATTATGTAAATAAGAAAAGGGATCATCACAAGACTCATCTTTCTTTGGAGCTATTATATGCTAATAATTATTTGTGTTTATAGGATCCATGATCAAAAGGCGTATTGGGGAAGTATATTTTATAACTCATTCCTTTTACTCTACTTCATTGTGAAAATTAAATTATAGAGAATCAACAAAGAATGTATGATATGACTGCATTGTGTATGCTTTGTGCCTTCATGCATCATCTGTCTTCATCATGTATGATTTGTGTTTTCATGCATTCATGTGTCTACTTCATGCTTGCTTCGTGTATTTATGCATCAGTATTTATATTCAATATATGCTTATATTTTCTTACATCATAAGGATATTAACATTACATATAACCTTGCAGTCCAAGTCTTTTCTCTGTATGTATTGAGATATATTTATTAAGAAATATTGAAGCTATAGCCATTTGGCCAACAACCTCTATCACTAGTTCTCTCCAAGTAAAGTTGAGCTTTTATCTTAGTGTGGTATCAGAGCCTTTGTTTTAAATTTAGGGTATCTTCTATGCAGTTAGTATCTATCCATTTCTAGTTACAAATTGGGATATTATTTGAGCATGAAGAGTTCATCTCTGTAGGGTTATACTTTGTGTTGGGATTTGAGAATTTTACTACCCTTTTATCTATTCTATTATTGGTATTTGTTTTATCTCTCTCGTAAAACCCCTATAAGTGCCTTAGTCTATCCATTATCTCAATTAGTAAAAGAAAATGGCTGAGTTCCATAGAACTGCTACTCAAGATGGTATCGAAAGAGTTAACAAAACCTTTATGGAAGGATTCTTTGAAGCTCCTGAGATCCAACTGAATAATAGAGATTTGAACATTGAAGAAGTTGCAGACATACAAACTTGTGAAAAGGTCTTATCTAGGAAAGTAAGTACATATACTCCTCCTAAATTAAAACCTAGCAATGTTTATAAGAAGAGTATGTATACTCCTAATAAATTGAAGAATTTTTTGTCTAAATCTACTTTCAAGTCAATTGTCATTCCCTGCATGAGAATATTAGAACTCACACTAGAGTATTATCCTGCCCAAACTTACTAGACCAAAATGTTACCCATCTTCCCTCCAAAAGAAATTGAATATATTTGAAGTCACAAGGAAATGAATTTATTACATTTTGGTGTCATTCAAGTAACCATAGGATCATTGGGGCTTGAAAACATACGTCCTATCTATTACTTAGCCCTATGTAACAGGAGACAAGTTGATTACAACCATGCATGCCAATTATCTAGTTTAGTCAGAATGACAAAAAATTTTGTGTGTTTTTTATACTATCCTAATTTGATAGTAGCTACCAGAGAAAAGTCCTGTCCTAAAGTTAAATATGGTTCATTGAACTATTGGGGTGTGTTTAGCTCACTATACAATATGAATATGTTTGGTGCCTTTAAGTATGCTTTTGTCCAGGTACAAGTCCTATATAGCTTAACAAATACAAATAATCCTACCATATTAGATAATTTACCCTATGCTAGGACCCTAAATGGAGAAGTTCAACTTCAAAAAGGTCATGTTAATACTATAGATATCCTAGCAGGATGGAAACTTGATTGGATGAAAAATGTTAAGCTCAAACTGTTAGAAGCAACCAAACTAGTCCATCATGTATCCCAGAATGAGATAAGTATCTTACCTAGATCCCTATCCATGAAATCAAAAAATCCATTTGTGCCTAATTCACCATTCATAGATGCATGTTCCTCTTTCAGCTCACATAGTAGTACCTCTAGCTAGAAAAAGGCCCAACTCTATGTAGAAGTTGAGGATGAAGCACTACTAAATACTGGTCCTTAGATCTCTCAGATCCCTAATCCAGTACTAGCTAGAACCAGTAAGGGAAAAGAGAAGTTAAAAAGAGATCATCCTTTTTTCCATATGATCAATCCCTTACCAAGAGCTGATACTCTGAAATGGTATAAGGAACAAGAAAATACATATTACTAGAATGGTAGATGGCTGCCTATAAAGGGGCAATTTAAACATGAACATGGGAAAATTTCTATGTTTCAATATGCTTTCATCTATAGCAAAACATCGATGATCTTTGTACATATGTGATTTTTCTCAAGCATTCTTTAGCTACCCTAAATACTAATGTACAAAAGCTTGGTAATATAGCTATCGAAAACCATACTGGAATAGTTGAAACTAAGGACTCATTAAGCAAAATTAAGTTGCAAATAGAACAACTCTTGAATAATGTACATAATAATGTTGATGATTTAAAATCTATTACAACCCATGTAAAAAATACGTAACAAAATCATGATAAACTAGCCAATAGTATTTCACATGTAGATCATTCTTTGCAAAATTTGACTACATCCTTAGATTGGTTAGTTCATCAAGAAAAATAGTTTGCTTAGACAACCTTAGTGCTACCCACATCTCTGCAAGCTCCAAAGAAGTGCTCTCAAAGAGATCACCTACTAATGATGTAGACAAGCTGTAATATACAACCCTAGTATTTAGATATTGACAATGATGATGACCACAGGATCAATACTGTTATGATCATAGGAACATTGTCTGGAACTGATCAAGACAATACCTGTAGATTTGTAGTTAATTATTTATGGGGAATAAATAGAGCATGGTGGAATAGCAAGATAGCTCCTAAAAAGGATGCCAAGTCTATCAATTTTTTTTTAATTTAGATTGTTGTGGATCCTACAAGCAATACTATACAGCAACAAGTTCAACTAGTTCCTATTAATTGTTTGATGAATGAGTTAATTAATGAGTTTTTCCCAGAACTAACAAATAAACATGAAAGGATAATCAAGGACATACTTCAAATGAAGTGTTGTGATTTAAAGGAATTCTTTGCATACTCAAAGCATTTTAGAAATCTTTTGTATCAATTAATTAGTGAAGAACAAGTCACTATAGAAAAAACAAAATATCTTGAAGGTTTACCTTATAATATTTCTAATAAGGTCATGCAGTATCTGGATCTCTGATCCCTAACCCTCAAAGAGTGTCCTATTTCTAATCTCATCCAATTTTCCAAGGACCAAATTATCCAATTTATTGATAACTATAAATACCAATAGAAGTTTACAAAGCATGAAGCACAATGCATTGCTCCTACTTTCCTTGAAAATTATGGTTGCAATCCTTTCACCAAAACCCAACACTATGTAACCAAACAACATCATAAGCACAATAAAAACTACTTTTAACCCCACACTTTTCCTTGCCATAAGTCATATGCACCTAAGGATTTCTTTCTTCACAAGCGTTCTCATCCTCATCCATAGTTCAATCAGATTATTTGCTATATCTATAATAAACTTGGTCATAAAGCCCCTGATTGCCACTGTAAAAATAAAGTTGCTAAAGCCATTTAATCTAACCCAACTATAGTAGCATGGTGGGATCTAGTAGATGAAGAAGAAGATCTTTACATGCAAGATAATATTTTTGAACCTATCTTAGAAGATGTAGAAGAAGTTCTTGAAGAAGATGAAGAACTTCTAGAAAATCTTGCCAAAACTTTGTAAACTATGGAACAATAGCTTGAAGTAGAAGAACATGAGGATTTACGTGGTGTATACATGAACCATTCTAGACAAGGACAAGATCGATTCAATAATTGGTGCAATAGCAACAATAGAGGAAGAAGAAGTTATAAATGGTAGTACAATGACTATGAAGATGATCAAGATGAACTTGTCTATTCTTCCCATTACTACCAGAAGTAGTAGCCACCAAAGATTTCATATCAGCCACCTTTCTAGAAGAAGCCTCAATTTGACAACCTTACAGAAGAATTTTAGAATTTGAACATGTATCAAAATATAGAGTATTCTGAATAGGTATGTCAAAAGGCCCCTATATTTAATCTTGTCACAATAGAAAAAAAGCAGAGAAAATTATACAAGTCTAAACCTCATCCAATACCCATTGTGCAAGCTCTGAATACATACCAAAATATCTCCACTCTTAGGATAGTAATTCCCAGTAAACATTCTAATGTTATTATCAGGGATATAGATGAAGGTCCCTCCTACTCTAGTCTAATTGTTGATGAATTCTCCTTTAGGATCTAGGAAGAATATGAAGATGTAGAAATTATCAATCTTAATATTCTTGATCCAAGTACAAAAAGAATGATGATGAACATCTTACCTGATCTTACTCCAAGATTAGAACCACAATACTTAGCACATCTCCTTACAAGAAAATTTTCCCACTATATTAGTGTTCTAATAAATGGAAAATAATATGATGCCTAGATTGAAACTGGAGCCTCTCTCTCTTTCTAAGAGGCAAATCCTTAATAATTGGGAACAATTAATAGAAAAAAATGTGTATACTTCCTGTGATGTCCAAGGCAACCAATTTAGCTGTGGTAAGTATTGCCAGCAACAAGCCTTGTAGATAAAAGGGAAAACCTTTAAATGTGATTTCTTTGCCATGCAATAGATGCCTGTAGATGTACTTCTTGGAGGAAACTTTATAGATAGGTATACCCCTTATGGTTGTACAATCAAAAGTATTATGTTTACCCTACAAGGAAAAAAGATAAGCACTCCTATATTGGTATATGCAACAAAAAAATATCCCTCTATTAATATGATCTAGACTATAGAACCTCTTGAAGACTTAAAAGCCTTGATCATACAAAATGTTTGTTCTGACAATCCACAAAAACTCTGGGAAAAAGAAATTCCAGAAATGGAAATAAAGATCAAGCCTAAAGAAAATATGAAGAGCAAGAAAAAGACTCCTATTCTAGTGCATGACTATGATGATATGTAGCAAGCAATCAAAGAGCTTAACAAAGGGAAGCATATTGTTCATTCTCAGTCTAATTTCAATTGTTATGCATTCATGGTTAATAAGAAATTAGAGAAGAAGAGAGGAAAGAAAAGAATGGTTATTAATTATAAACCATTAAATGATATAACTATTCCATTCCCTTATCCAATGCTAGATAAGTCTTATCTGTTACAAAAGGTTTCTAACTCTAAGATCTTCTTGTAGTTTGACTATAAATTATGTTTTTACCAGATCTGTGTAAAGAAGGAAGATCAACATAAGATCACATTCAACTACATGTTTGGACACTTTGAATGGACTGTCATGCCATTTGGCTTGATGAATGCACTATCCTACTTCCAAGAGAGAATGGATAAAATTTTCAATGGCTGCAATGATTTTCTTTCTGTCTATATAGATGCCATTTTAATCTTTAGCAAAGAAATTGATGAGCATAGGTCTCATCTAAATATTTTTTTATAAATTATGTTTGAATTCTAGGATTGTTCTGTCACTATCAAAAATCTAGTGGTGTCAAGAATCTTGTAATTTTTTAGTATGGTATTTAAAGAAGGACAACTTGAGGTTCAACCTCATATTAAGAATAAGATCCTTGAATTTCAGCCTCCATTAAATTCTAAGGAGCTGGAAGGATTCTTAGGTATATTAAATTATGTAAATAATTTCTATCCAAATGTAGGTTCTAACCAAGAACCCTTACAATAGCTTCTCACTAAGAGAAAACCACAATGGTCAGCAATCTACACTAAAGTAGTCCAAAAGATCCAACACAAGATCTAGAATCTTCCCACATTGATAGTGCCAACTATCCAGGACTTCATCTTATATACATATGCTTCTGATGTAGCATGGGGAGGATATCTATGTTTTGTTAAGGATGATAAAGTATACATCACTAAATACACCAGTGGAGTATTTCCTACAAATATCAAAAAATGGATTTTTTCTGATAAGGAAATTTATGGTATTATCTATTGTCTTAAGACATTTGCATTAAGATTGATGCATATGCCAAAATTTATCATTCACATAGACTGCATCAGATTCCTTACTTTTAAGGAAAAGGATCATGTAAGGAAGGATGGAAGAGGGAAATATTTTTGTTGGCAAGCATATTTGAACTAGTATAATTATGAAGTCCAACATATCCTAGGAAAAGAAAACATTCTTGTAGACTATCTCAGTTGGCAAGTTCCTAGAGTCTTTATGGTTAATCTCTCTTAGCCTCCTTATTAGTGTTTCCACATAGAAAAGTAGTTCAATGTCCTTTTTTCTTCCTTGTATTATATTGCCCAAAGACAATGCTTGCTCTAAGGAATGAACCAAAAGTTTCACCATTCTCCAAAATACACCATTGGCACTCTAGTAAATTTGAGAAGTATGACATAGCCAGAATATATCAATAGCAACAATAGTGGAGAATTCACTATTCTTTGAATTTATAATGATCATCAATATCTATTATTTCTTGATGTTGTTTGAAGAAATTTATTCACATGGTGGATCCAATGTGTGGCCACACATACTCAGCAAGTAATTGATTTCTTTAATTATGTCAAACTAGACAAGGTTAATCTTGATAATCCTCTTGATCTTGAAGTTAGTGTTCATGTCATTACCAAGATGTGCCTACAATGGGAAACTTATTTTTCTCCCCACTTGTAATATGATGATGATCAACATGATTGGAATATTTGTCACTAGTTTACTTTATTGGAAATATGGAGACCACTCACATGGGAGGATGTGTTTGATCATGGTGAATTGACCCCTACTTTGCCATCACTAGCTAGCTCATCAAGTGGAAGTACGGGTAGTTAGTGGGAATCTACTTTTGTAAGTGGTCATCACTGTCCTACTTTAAGGACACACCACCTTACTTGGTCATCAGGTTTCCAATAATTTTTACTTGCTAAGATAGCTATAAAATAAATTCATGTAGAAGCATAGAGGGCATTGAGTCATTAAGCTTTCCTTGCGAGTTTAGAGTCTGTGGACTCAGTTAGCAAGTACAGAGTATGCTCTTCTCTACATAGAGAATTAGAAATCAGACCTTTTAGTCCAAGTCTTTTATCTGTATGTATTGAGATATATTTATTAAGAAATATTGAAGTCATAGCCATTCGGCCAATAGCCTCCATTGCTGGTTCTCTCCAAGTAAAGCTAGGCTTTTATCAGATAGTCTTATAAGTTGTTGTTTCTTGAGGACAAGAAAATTTGAAAGGGCAGGACTGTGATGTCCCCATATTAGTATATAATTTAAATAATAAATAAATATTTGATATAAAGTAATATTACATTCTAATAACATATCATGTTATAATAATAATCTAATATAATATAGCAATGTACTATATTAATAAAGTATTATGATCTAATAATATAGTTGATATATTATTAAATTAATATATATTATAATATAAATATTTTGTGATATTAATATAAATATTAAATTTAATATAAAAAAATAATTATATTATTATATTATTATAATATAATTATTATATTGAAAGTCACAACTCTTCAAATTAAAAATATATATATAGAATGAAGGTTTTGTTTAAAGGATCATGAGAAAAAATATGGCAAAAAAGGATACACATAAAAGAAAAGTGGTAAATAAATGAATGACCCCCAAAATGGTTTCATTACAAAAGTATGCACTGTCTCCTCATTGATATCTCCTCCAGATGCTTTGATTGCACTAACACATGCTTTAACTCTTTCAACATACTTTGCAATGTTTTCATCCTCTCTCATCCTCATTTGATCAAATTTTCCTCTCAAAATTTTTTCTTTGGCTCTTCTTACATTATCATCTCATCTCCTCCATAGATTTCTTTTAGCTTGTTCCACATTTCAAAGTCAGTTTTGCAATCCTTGATGCAATCAAATTCTTCATAACTTAGAGCAGATGCTATATCTATCATCATGTTATTGTGAGTCTTCCTTTAGCAATGTCATTGACAAATAATGTACTAGAAGGTTCTTCATATTTTTCATCAAGGTACTATAGTCCTGTATCACCAATGGAAGCTAGACGAAGCCTCATCAATCCTTGCCATGCTAAGAAGTTGTCTCTATTAAGTCTTGGAATTTCCCTTTTGTAAGACATCCTGATCTTTATCTTAGATCCTTGAAATCTTTTCCTATAAGCACCAAAAGCTCTAATCCCAATTGTTGGAATTAAAGATAGAGTAAATGAGAAGGGGGTGAATCAGTTACTCACAAAAATTAATCTACAAATCCCTTAGATGTCTTAATGATCTAGTTACTGCTTTTACTTGGTAAATTAAACTATTACTTTCTTTTCAAGCATTCATGCATGTAACTAAAAATAAAGTGAACACAAGAGACACCAGATTTAACGTGGAAATCCAATATGAGAAAAACTAACAAGTAACTAGTCAACAATTTTTCACTCTTCTTAAGTGAGCCCTATTAGGAGCCAACTCTATTAAAGGTTACAATAAACACTGGTAGGTGTGACCTTGTTAGAGGATTTAATCACCCTATTAGGAGTTGTTGGAATTATGGTATATTTTTCATTAGTGCAAACACTTATTCAATTCTGAATGCTTATCTAGCTCATCACTTAGTCTATAGTGTATACCGAGCATTCATTGGTTACCTTATAAGTTTATAGGTAAACAATTCTCACCGAGCATTTTTGAGGATACTTCAACTGCAATCAGCATGGTCACAAAGCTAATGAATGCAAAGAGAAATCAAAATTTGAAGGCAAATGTCACAAATGCAAGAAACAAGGTCACAAGGCATCTGAATGTAAATCAAAAACATTCAATCCAGTAGAACAAATTATCAAAGCAATATTTGGTTGGGACTACAATACTTGGTGTAGGTATTACTATTGTGGAGAATATGGACACATTGAGATAAACTGTGCAAGACATCACCTAAGAAAGAAGGATACAACTATAAGATGTTACACATGTATTGAACTTGGTCATATAGCCAAGAATTGCATGAATACTAGAAGAATTAAAGATGAAAACAAAGCTAAAGATGATAACATTCGAAAGCAGATGAGACAACAATGGATTCCTAAATCTACCAAGAAAGATAGTTCAAATGATGGTCATATCACTCAAGAAATGGGTGACTCCACCATTTCCAATTAGATTTAAGAAGAATCAAGAACTGCATCATCAAGCCATATCTCAAGCAGTTCCAAAGTGAAAAGAGTACAAATTATCATATCAGTATTTTAGATTCAAGGACCAAAGAAAATTTATCATTCATCGTGTTGTATCTACTAAGCAAGGTTGGTTAAAGACCTTACCGAGCTAGGTCAGGACTACCAAAGATTTTGTTTGACCATGGAGTTGAAAGGTTTTATCGATTAAATCAATGACAAACTGGCAAGCACTATGTCATCTCATCTACCTTTGTACTGAGCATTAATGATAGTATTTCCATCAAAAGGGTAGAATTTGATTTCATTTTTCATTGCAACTTAAGAATACTCAGAGTTAAAAGATTTCTAGTGAATCCAGAGCAAATACCAAGTGATGTCAAGTGATTTTCAAGCAAAGAATTTGTTCAAGATTTTCTTATACTTATCGAGAAGCTATGGCATCTACAAGCACAAGCAGCACCAAGGCAAAAGGAGGTTCAAAAATGTTGGTAAAGGGTACAGAATGGAAAGCGCCCAACTTAAAGATTGTTCTGGTCATTGCAGAATCACTCGACCCAACTGGAGCTCAATCAAAAATACCTCCTAAGGTACTTCTTATCAATGATATTCGTACTCATTTCAAATGTTCTATTCAAGAAATAAAAAACTTAGAGATGGATAGTGCCATAGGTGAAATGAGTGTAGATGGTTCTTTGAAACCTAAGTTCAAGCATCTTGAAACCAAAGGCTTGACTCATATCTCCCATATGCCTAGAAACTTCCAAACCAAATGGATTAGGTATATCTTGAGTCAGGTGCATAATGAAAAATTATGGTTAGAGAAGCCAATGCTAATCACAAATAAGATGATTCACAAAATCATAGTTCTCCCTATGCTTAGTAAAGCAAAATCCACCAAAACCCTAGGTCAGGAGGAGTTATAGAAGCAAACCCTAGCTGAGTGGGATGGTAGAGGTTTAAAGGTCAACACTGTATCTAATGTCAAACTAAGATTTAGCATTCATGTAATTTCATATAAATTATACAGTTCCAGTAGATTGAATAGTGTACCTTGTGAAGCTGTGGATTTGGCCCTCAAGATTGTAAAGAAAAACCTTGAATTTGATCTGTCTGAGGTTTTACTGAAACAATTGAATAAAAATATGGATAGTATAAGGACTTCCAAGAATAACTCTTGTAATTTTGGTTCTCTGTTGATCTATTTATTTTTCTTCATTCAAAAAATTTTTCCATCTAAAGGAACTATCGTATGGAGAAAAGACATTCCAATTTTGTATCAGATAAATGAGTTTGTAGCAGAGATAGGAAAAAATTTTGAGAGCATCATGGACAACTATTTTGAAGATTTCAAAGAGAGAATGAATAATAGGTTCAGGATTCCACCAAAATTAGTTGAAGATTACAGAGATGATGTATGCTTCATGGTTGACTATGATAAGGTGTACATCTAGGCAGTCAGACCCCGAGTTGCATGGGTAAAACCTCTTCCCTATGAGGTAAATATTGATGAAGCCAAAGACATCATAGAAGCACTAGTAAATGAGCCAGTAGACCCGAGGCAACCAATTTTTGGAACCTATGATGAAGAAAAGGCCAGAATTGAGCTTGAAATCAAGCTACCATAAGCCATAAGCAAAGGCAAGAGGAAGATAACAAAATTGAAAATTGCATCTGGCCCTCTTATGCTAATAGAAGGAAAAGGTGAGGACGAAGGAGATGATGAAGAAGGAGGAGAAGAAGAAAAAGAAGAAGAAGAAACTGAAGAAGAACCTTCGAAGAAGAAAGGTAAGGTAATAATTACCAAACCTAAGAAGAAGCCTACTGCAGTATTCACAAGAAGAACCAGAAAAAGTAAGTAGGAACCTATACTAGTTAGGCCTGAACCCACATTTGAGCAAAGGCTTAAACATTTGGAAGAAGGAGCAGGTATCACAAATTTTAAGGCATTGAAATTTGAAACTGAGGCAACCAATTTTTGGAACCTATGATGAAGAAAAGGCCAGAATTGAGCTTGAAATCAAGCTACCACAAGCCATAAGCAAAGGCAAGAGGAAGATAGCAAAATTGAAAATTGCATCTGGCCCTCTTATGCTAATAGAAGGAAAAGGTGAGGATGAAGGAGATGATGAAGAAGGAGGAGAAGAAGAAAAAGAAGAAGAAGAAACTGAAGAAGAACCTTCAAAGAAGAAAGGTAAGGTAATAATTACCAAACCTAAGAAGAAGCCTACTATAGTATTCACAAGAAGAACCAGAAAAAGTAAGTAGGAACCTATACTAGTTAGGCCTGCACCCACATTCGAGAAAAGGCTTAAACAATTGGAAGAAGGAGCAGGTATCACAAATTTTAAGGCATTGAAATTTGAAACTAGAATAGATGCTAAGAAAATGCAGATAGAGGAACTGGTACTCAACAAGATGGGAAAATGGAAATGCTCCCCAGACTAGCTTGCCTCCCAAATCTCAAAAGAACTATTGGAGAGATTGCAACCAAGATGGGAATCAGCCACCCAAATGGTAAAAGACATATATGAGCAATCCCTGAAGAATCTTCAACCAAGTCTCACTGGAGTAGAAGTAAAAATTGAAATGAAAAAACATGAAGGTAAGATGATAATAAGATTTCACAAATGTTTAATTTTGATCAAAAATATTGAGCATGTTGTAAATGATGCTACATACATGTGAAAAAACATCTATCATCTACATAAGCCCAGTGAAGACCCAGTGGAAATCAAGGATGATGACAGCAGTGATAGTGAGGATATTGATGGCACTCCATCCATCACAGTCTCACCAAGTGAGCTACATGCATTAATGGGAGAAGGCAAGAAGGAAGAAGCTGAAGAGGAAGATAAGGAGGAAGATGATCGAGTAAAAATTGCAGCAGCAATGATTGTATCCCTTCCTCACTCTCCACCAAAAACTATTTCATCAACTAAGGAGATAGCTTCTACAAGTGAGATTGTGAGCACAATTACCTCATCAATTGCTCAATCTTCACCGGCCTCCTCCTAGCTCTAGGTATCTAAGATAGAAGTGTCTACCACTTCATCTACTGAGCTATATCCATCTTCTTCAACTACCGAGCTAGTCTCCTCAACTCCATCATCACCAGTCAATGTAATAGTAAGTTCTACAATTTTGATTCCAACTTGTTCTACAATTTTGTTAGCATTATCTGCATTTACTTCAAATCCAATTAGTTCAGATACTGCATTACCAAGTGTATCATCATTTTTGGGAAGTATTCCAATTTTTGATCCAATTAATACTCCTATTGGCACTCAATCCTCAAGTCCTATCCCAGTTTTCATTGTTAGTCCTTCCATCTCCACTATTGTGTCTATTCCTAAGGTCAAACCAATCATCACAGAAGTCAAACAAAAGCAACCATTAAGACTTCTGATCACTGGAAAGGAAATTCCTGAAGATATTGACTTAGACATAGAGATAGTGATTCCAAAAACTGACTATGAAAATGCTACCATTGAAGAGATGAGGTATGCTAGTCAACTAATAGAGATGAAGGCTACACAGAAGTAGTTAACGTTTGAAAGGGATAAGGAGTACAGAATAATTGAGAATGCCAATAATATAATTACAGAAGCTATAAGTGTTGAAGTAGATTCTACTCAACACATTTTGATTTAGTTAGAAGAGGCTGTAAATAAATTCAATGAGGACACCTCTGGTCAAGAAAAATTGATTGAAAAGGCTGAAAGAAAATTTGATAATAAGGTGCTTGAGCACATTGCAATAAAATAAGTAGAATTGTCCACAATTTTGGTCAACCTTGAAAATTCTTTTAATAATGTAACTTCACTTTTTACCAAACTTTGTGATGTTACCGAGTATACCAAGGAGATCAAAGAAAAATTAAGTAAAATTGATGAGGATATGAAGGTTAGTGCCAAAATGTTGCAACTTGACCCCAATTCAAGTTCATCCCATCATCTCAGAATTAGATTTTTGTCAGAAAAGCAGGCAAAATTGTTAAGAGAGGAAGCAAGGATCAGATCTACCTTGATTAACATTCAGAATATGATCCTTCCTATCATGGACACAATGCAAAAACACATTGTGTACTCCAAAACATTGATCCATGACAACAATTTTTCAGTTGCAGATCATGTGATTGAACTTTTAGCTGAAGTTTAGATAGCACTCTCCAATTGCAAAATTTTGCAAGAAAATTGGGATAAGACTTTGGCTCTTATTCTCAAGGTACATTCTAAGTTTATCTCTCATTTTGGTGTTTGTGTGTAAATACATGTTGTTTATTTTGGCATTATTGTCGAAAAGGAGGAGATAGAGTACCAAAGAGGAGATAGAGAAAAGAGATGGAGATATATGTAAATAAGGAAGCCTTGTGTAAAGATAGAAATATTTGTAAATATTTTATGCATATTATATGGGGGAGATATATGTAAACCAGTACGACAAATTTTGCACATAAGTTTTGGCTTATAAGTGTTTTTGTCACTAATGCCAAAGGGGGAGATTGTTGGAATTATGGTATATTTGTCATTAGTGCAAACACTTATTCAATTCTAAATGCTTATCTAGCTCACCACTTAGTCTACAATGTATACCGAGCATTCAGTGGTTACCTTATAAGTTTAGCAGGTAAATAGTTCTCACCGAGCATTTCAGAGGATACTGAGTAAATGAAGAACTCGGTGTTCACCTAGCAAAGCAAGGTAAATGAAGAACTCAGTGTTCACTGAGAAAAGCAAGGTAAATGAAGAACTTAGTGTTCACCGAGCAAAGCAAGGTAAATGAAGAACTCATTGTTCACCGAGCAAAGCAAGGTAAATGAAGAACTCAGTGTTCACCGAGCAAAGCAAGGTAAATGAAGAACTTAGTTTCTATCGAGTGGCACTATATCTAATGAGTCACCAATGGTTACTAAGTTCCAAGAAGTGTTGTGTGGCTAGTATGAACTGAGCTTCTACTTCTATCGAATGCGTGATGATGTCAAGTAATGTAGTGGATGCCAAGTATCAAAAGGTCACCGAGTCAACTTGAGGAACCTGAGTTTTCTACTATCTGGCCAACTCAGTAATGTTTTGTTCACTTATGTTTTGGCTGACCTTGTAGTTGTAAATAATGGAATGGTATATAATCATTTGTAGTACAATATATATGGTCGGTGTGAAAAAGATATTAAAAGGAAGAGATTGATGTTCACATGTAAAGAAGAAATTGCAAATCAGTAGCAAAATAAAAGGGATTCAGTAAGGTCAACATTGGAGCAGAAAAGTTATATCTATCACATCAGGTGATCTATGCAAAAAGGATCTTATCAACAAATAGTTGTAAGCAGATCCACTGCTTCATCCTAACAGTTAAATTAGTTTATAAATCCTTCAACAGGGTAGACTTAACAATCTTTTTGCAAATCTCCTAACAAAGTGCATACTTCACTGTATGTTTGTAAATCCTCTACCAAGGTGGATCTAGCAGTCCTACTTGCTCCTAATAGGGTAGATCACCAGAAGTGATCATTGTAAGCCTTAATAGGCCAACTTTATACTGCAGTATTAAATTTTTGTGGGCATCATCCCCACCCCAGTTTTACTTTCTATTTGGAAGGTTTCGGTGTCACCAAATCTTTGTGTACATGTGCAATGAATTCTTGTTCTTTCATTTATGTAGTAGATTAGATGAATGAATGGTGAATGGTTAAAATGCTGAATTGTTTGAAAGTTTTCTAAGTTACTAATTCACCCCTCCCCTCTTAGCAACCTATCTTATCCTAAATATTTCCAACAGGAGTGGCCTTGCTAGAGGTCTTTAGAAAAATTCAACTGAATTGTCACCTTGTTAGAGGATTTACAAAATGGTTGTTAAACCAACTCTCTTAAGACATTTGAAATCACTGCTACAATGGTTAGAAAATAACAATGAATTGAACTGAACAAGATGCAACTAAATTTTTTGGATAAAAGTCTCTCTTTAGCATCATTAGATCCTCCTTGATGAAGTATGACTCTGTTGCTCCTCAATGATCTCTTATAATCCTTCAAGTTCACTTCCACAATAATTAGTCTTCATATCATATTAACTTCTCATATCTCCACATCATGCTACTTTGAATTCATAACTTGAATTCTTATATCATTCAGGTTGTCAAGTCAGCCCATTTACATGTTACATTTATCAATAATCTATTTATCAGTCGGCTACAGATATTACTCTTAATCAAATAAACATTATTTCATAAGACAATGAAATCCTTCACTGGCTGACCCTGCTCTGTAAGTACTACTTCCAAGAATTTCTAGAGTTAACCTTCTTGACTCAGTTACCATTACAATATCCTTAAAATCCTTTGGCTACCAAGTTCACCTGGTAAGAACTGAATCTTCCAAATTTCCTTTGATGACCAAGTGAACTTGGTAAGAACTATTTTCTTTCAAATTACTTTTGATGACCGAGTGAACTTAGTAAGAACTATTACTATCATATTTTCTTTGATTACTGAGTGATCTCAGTAAGAACTAAAATTCTTTGATTACCTTGAAAGCTTGGTAAACACTATCCTTTGCCTTGTTGACCTTCTCAGCTTGGTAGACACTATCCTTTGCTTTGCTGACCTTCTGAGCTTGGTAGATACTATCCTTTTGCTTTCTGACCTTCTGAGCTTGATAGACACTATCAAATGACTAATGTGACATTTGTGTGACATCAAAGACAACACACAATTGAAAAATTGTATCCAACATCATGCATGTAACTGAAAACAAAATAAACACAAGAGACACCAGATTTAATGTGGAAACCCAATATGGGAAAAACCACCAAGTATCTAGTCACCAATTTTTCACTCTTCTAAAGTGAGCCCTATTAGGAGCCAACCTAGAACAAGATGCAACTAAATTTTTTGGTTATAGGTCACTGTTCAGTATCATTAGATCCTCCTTGATCAAATATGGCTCTATTGCTCCTCAATGATCTCTGATCATCCTTCAAATTGCTTTCACAATAATCAATCTTCATATTACATTAATTCTATTTTCCATCCACTTAGAATTCATGACTTGACCTCTTACTTATACCATTTAGATTGTCAAGTTGGACCATTTACATGTTACATTTACCAATAAACCATACATCAGTCGGCTACAGATATTACTCTGAACTAATAAATATTATTTCATAAAATAGTGCAATCCTTTACTAGCCAACCCTACTTGGTAAATACTACTTCTAGAAATTTTCTAAGTTAACCTTCTTGACTCAATTAGCATTGCAATATCTGTAAAATCCTTTGGTTGCTAAGTTTACTCAATAAGAACTAAATTCCTTCATGAGAGCTCGGTAAGAAATTCTTTTGCCTCATTTCTTTTGATGATCAAGTGAGCTCAATAAGAACTACTTCAGTCACATCTCCTTTGATGATTGAGTGAGCTCAGTAATAATCGCTTCAGTCATATTTCCTTTGATGATCGAGTGAGCTCGGTAAGAACTGCTTTAGTCACATTTCCTTTGATGACCGAGTGAGCTCAATAGATTCTATCCTTTTGCCTCGCTAACCATCTGAGCTCAATAAACACTGTCCTTTTCCTTGCTGACCTTCTGAGCTCAGTAGATACTACACTTTGCCTTGCTGACCTTTTGAGCTTGGTAGACACTATCCTTTGGCTTGCTGACCTTCTAAGCTCAGTAGACACTATCTGATGACTGATATGACATTTGTGTGACATCAAAGATAATACACAATTTGAACAATAGTATCCAAAAAAGGGCACATGTGAATATTGATGAGTTTGTAGAAAAGAGTGAAGAGCAAAGTAGTAAGGAACTTTAAAAACTATAGAAACTTTGTTTACTATGAGACTAACACTTTATCTAATGTAATTGGGAGTCAATTGTCTTCACCACTCGAGTCCCCAAAATTCCTAGTTCAACTTGAGTAATTAGAAGGACCTAAGTTTTAGTAAGTGGAAATTGAGTCATACTTTGATAGACCCAAGGCACAGATAGTGTGACCTAAGCATGACACAGAAGATCATGGTGAACCTAGTGATTTCATAAAGAAGGAGCCCAAACTTTCTAGATATGTCAAAAGGCATCATCCAACCAAGAAAATTATTGGAGATCAGTTAGTTCGTACAGTGACAGTGAACAAATTAAAAGTTACATGTTTTCTTATTGAATTTGAACCTAATCTATAAAAGATGTATTAAAGAATGAAAATTGGATTAAAGTAATGAATGAATAAATTGATCAAATAGAAGGGAATAAGACTTGGACTCTCGTTCCTAGACCCAAGGATAAGAATATAATTGGCACAAAATGGCTATTTAGAAATAAGGTGAATGAGAATGGAGAAGTTTCAAGAAATAAGGCAAGGCTAGTTTGCAAGTGTTATGCTCAAGAGGAAGGTATTGACAATGGAGAATATTTTTATCTTGTTTCTAGACTAGAAGGTGTTAGAACACTCCTTGCATATGTAGCTCACAAAGGATTCAAAGTATATCAAATGGATGTGAAATCAACATTTCTAAATGGAATCTTAGAAGACGAAGTCTACATAGAGAAACCAAAAGGTTTCACTGATCCTAAGAAAAGGGACATGGTTTATAAATTACAGAAAGCTTTGTATGGTCTCAAACAAGCCCCTAGAGCTTGCTATGAAAGGTTACACAATTATCTCATAACTATTAGTTTTTAGAGAACTAATGATAACAACAGTCTATACATCAAAGAAGGACTAGATAAGAAGATTGTGTTGGTAGAGATCTTTGAGGATGATACATTATTTACTAGAAATGATGACCTGTACAAATCTTTTTCTAATGAAATGAGTAAGAATTTGAAATTTCAATGTTTAGATAGATCAAATTCTTTGTTGGCTTGCAAATTCAATAGAAGAAATATGGTACCTACAT
Source organism: Cupressus sempervirens (assembly GCA_028749045.1). Taxonomy (NCBI): domain Eukaryota; kingdom Viridiplantae; phylum Streptophyta; class Pinopsida; order Cupressales; family Cupressaceae; genus Cupressus; species Cupressus sempervirens. Next base: position 705,574,198 of record CM053792.1, read on the forward strand.
TACTTAGTCTAAGTACATTAAGGAGATAATAAAGAAGCTTGCAATGGAGGATTCTAGACTATTGGGAAAACCTATGTCTACTAGACATAAACTTTCCATTGATGATGATTCAAAAGAAGTAGATCAGACTATATAAAAATCAATGATATGTAAACTTTAGCATGTGGTACATACAAGAGCTTATATAACATTAGTAGTTGGAATGGTGGTAAGATTATCTGCTAATCCAAAAAGAAATCATATGATGGCAATCAAAAGAATCATGAGGTATCTAAAGGGTACTAAAGATTATGTTTTGTGGTATAAGAAAGGAGGGAAATTTGAATTCAAAGCATTCACTAATGCAGATTGGGAAGGAAGCATTAATGATAGAAAGAGCACTAGTGATGGATATTTTTTTCTTGGAAAGAGGCTAGTATCTAGTACAAGTAAGAAGCATAACTGTATTTCTTAGTCTATAGCAGAAGCAGAATATTTTGCTATAGCATTCAATTATTCAAATACTGTTTGGTTCAAATAACTACTAAAAGGTATGCAGGAAGAAATGAAGGATATAGTAGTTGTTTTCTGTGATAGAACCAATGCAATTAACATTTCCAAGAATCCTATAATTCATACCAAAACCAAGCACATTGCAAATAAGTATCATTTCTTGAGAGAATTGGTGCAAGACAAGACAATAAGATTGGAATATCTTAATAGAAAAGAATAAACTGTAGATATATTCACCAATCCATTACCTAAGGATTCATTTTTGTATCTAAGAGGTAAGCTAAGGGCCATTACCCTATCTAAAACTCCCTAATCACATTTTAGTGATGCATCAACCAAGAATGTTGAGGACCAGTCAAGTTGATGCAATATTTTAAAGGGAATATTACATATGAATTAGTACACAAGGTACATGGAAGTTCATTGAATGTTTATTTCGGCATGAGATGTCAAAGAGGGAGGGTTTTTTGTTATATTGTCATAAATCAGAGAAATTTAATGTTTGATAGGGAGAGTTTACAGTCATATAAATTTTTTTTAATATATGTCAGAGATGTCAAAGAAGGAGAATAGACTTGAAAGAGGGAGAGTTTGATATTGCAGTCATTACAATTAGAGATCAATGATAGAGGGAGTTATCATAAACTAAGGATAATATCCTTACTTTTATTTTGCTCTAAAATTTCATTGTATTATGACATGTTGTCTTGCCATCAATGCCAAAGAGGGAGATTGTTGAAAATAATTGTTCAATTGTATATTGTCTTTGATGTTACACAAAATGTCAAGTCTTTACCAATCAATATCTACCAAGATCGCTCAGGTGATGAAAATAGTTTCCAATGTTTTTTGAACATTCTAGAGATAATCAAGTTTAGAGATAGTATCTATTGAGTTCACTAAAGCACCAAAGGAAGTTTGCAAGAAGACAGTGTCTTTCGAGTTCACTCAAGCACCATAGAGAAGTTGACAAGGAACTAGTGTTAACCAAGCTCACTTGGTTAACAAAGGGAATTTAGTTTAGGATGTAGTGTTAACTAATTTCATGTGGTTAACAAAGGAAGTTTGAAGAAATTCCTTTTTCAATTAGTGTTGACCGAGTTGGGTTAGCTAATGAAGGATTTTCTTCAATCAACATATTTTATTTGATGAAATTATTTGTTAAGTCTAGCTAAATTAAGGGATGAATATTGAATATTTGAAAGTGTATTCAAGCTGAATTGATAAGGTAAATGATACAAGTATAAGGTCAAGTTGTGGGATTGAAAGAGAGAAGTATGGGATTGAGAAGATAAATCAAGGAAGCAAATCAAAAGGATATCAGAGTATACTAAGTTAATCGAGCTACAAAGTTTTATCTAATTAAGGAGGATCAAGTATAAGCTAGAATAGAAATCTAAAATCATACATATAGCTACATCAACAATCAAGTTGTATCATCGTTACTCTCTAATAATTGTAGTAGTGTATCAAATCTTTTAACAGAGTTAGCTTAACAACTATTAGCAAATCCTCTAATAAGGTGGCATTTCTAGATTGAAGTATTTAAAGACCTCTAACAAGGTCACTCCTTGTTGATATTGTGGTGACTGATTAGGTAGTGGGGGTTGATGTTGTGGTTCCTTTTCTAGTAGTTGTTGACACATAGCACCAAAATTTTTTTGTGCTTTTTCAAGAAAAGAAAATTGACAACATTGTAAAATGCCTAAAATGGTTGATTTTAGATGTTGTCCTAAAATATTTCTATAAGTGGCTAAGATGCATAATGCATTGTAATTTTGGTGAATATTTTTGCTAGATAATAGAAAGGTTAAAATCTGTCTAGGTGGACTTAGCCTAGGTTTTGGGTGAACCACATTCAATATGTGTGTTATCTATGTTCTTTGTATTTTCTTTTATTGTTTCTACATATAATTGTTTATTCTTATATTGTTTCAAAACTATCAAACCCTAACACTACTAATAGTTTAATTTAAATTCTTTAATAGGGTCACACCTAATAGTGTGTTTTTTAACCTTTAACAAGGTTGGCTCCTAATAGGACTCACTTTATAATTGTGAAAAATAGTAACTAGTTGCAATTGGCGATTTTTCCCAAATTGGGTTTCCATGTTAAATCCTGTTGTCATATGTGTTCATGTTATTTGCTTTGTAATTTTTCAACTAAGTTAATTAAGTTTAATGAAATTAAACATATTAAGAAGCATTTATTTCAGTGATTACTGAGTAATATTAATTCTTAGTGTTTGTTGAGTAATTTAGTGCTAACTGAGTTACAACAATATTGTAGTTTCAACAGAGTTTGGTTTTGATTTGTATTGACATCTAAGGGATCTAGGATTTATTTTTGTGGTAAATGATTCACCCCTCCCCTCATAGTTACTCCTCTTATATTTCCAACAATGTTTACTTTGTGATTTTGAGCCCAAATTAGTAATAGATGCTATGGAGAATGAGGATTGGATTTAATTAATGAATGAAGAAATTGAGTAGATAGAAAAGAAAAGAAACATGGACACTGGTAGGTATACCTAAGGAAAAAAATGTTATTGGAAAAAAGTAGGTATTTAGGAACAAAGTAAATGAAAAAGGTGAAGTTAGAAGGAATAAGGATAGACTAGTATGCAAAGGATATGAACAAGAAGAATGAATTAACTATGGGGAAAAAGTCTCCTCTATTTCAAGATTTGAAAGAGTTGGAACACTACTTTCATATTCTACCCATAAAGGATTTAACGTATATCAAATGGATGTCAAATCTATATTTCTAAATGGAATACTTGAAGAAGTCTACACAATTTTTCTAGAAGTATTTGTTGACCCTCGCAAGAATAACATGGTATGCAAGATATAAAAGGTACTATATGGTTTAAAACAAGACCCTAGAGCATGGTATGAAAGACCACAATTATTTGCCAAAAATTATTTTTACAAGAACTAATGATAACAATAAGTTATACCCAAAGACCAGTAAAAAAAATGAGGTATTGCTATATGAAATCTTTATTGATGATATCATATTTGTAGGCACAGAAGCATATGCAAATCATTTTCAAATAAGATGAAGAAGGGATTTGAAATGTATCTATTTGGTGAGATCAAATTCTTTGTTGGATTACAAGTATATGAATTGAAGCAAGGTATTTTTATTTCTCAATCTAAATACATCAAGGAGATACTATTTTTTTGAAATGGAAGGTTCAAAACAAATTAGTACACCTATGGCCACTAGACATAAGCTATCTAAGAATGATGATTCTACTAATGTGAACCATACACTATATAGATCAATGATTGGAAAACTACAATATTATTTATAATAGACCTAATATTGTATTACTAGTTGAGATAGTTGCAATATTTTATGTAACTCCTAAGGAGAATCACATGATGGTAGTGAAAAGGATACTAAGATATCTGAAAGTAACATAAGACTACAGATTGTATTACATGAAGAATAATAAGTTTGAACTTAAAGTGTTCACTGATTCAGACTGGATAGGAAACTTTGTTGATAGAAAAAATATAAGTACAGGATCTTTCTTTCTAGGAAAGAGATTAGTTTCACAGATAAGAAGTAGAATTGTATTTCTCAATCAATAGATGAAGCTGGGTATGTGGTAGAAATAGTGAATTATTCAAATAACATATGGATCCAACAATTATTGAAAGGAATGAAGGAAGAGATTATCGATCTAGTTGTTATCTATTGTGATAACACTAGTTCTATTAACATATTAAAGAATCATGTAATTCACAAAAAGACTAAGCATATTTCTATCAAGTATCATTACTTGAGAAAGATAGTTCAAGACAAAGAAGTGAAATTGGAGTAGGTAAACACTAAGGAGAAAATAGCTAATGTTTTCTCTAAAAAATTACCTAAGGATGCTCATGAATATCTAAGAGGTACATTAGGGTTGATTCCCCTAGAAAAGGCTACTTAAGCCTAGGTGGAGCTCTAGATCAAATGTGTTGATCATACTATCTTACAAGTTGATGTAGATAGTCCAACTTTAGGAGCTACCTAAAGTAGGACCTGACAAAGAAGGATAGAATCATGTTGTATTAATTATACATGGATGACAAAGAATGAATTTAGTACTGAGATGGAGATTCTACATGAAAATATTAATGAGATAGATATAGTGTCTTTGGCCTTGCTGTCAAGGAGGGAGAAGATGTAATTTAGTTACCATGAAGATTGAGAATATTGAAGCAATTACCTATGTTATGATCAGCAAGAGGGAGGGATTGAATAAGAAAGAGGGAGAATGTAACATGTTTATGCAAATACAGATGAATCTAATGTGATAAAGGGAGCTTATGATTTTCACATTAGAGCTACATGGATGAGAATTAGAATGAAACTAAAGATATTAATAAATATCTAATACTATACATTGAGGGATTTTTCTTGATTCAGTACATGTTTTGAATTATGCAATAACTAGAGATGTTACCATCAATGCCAAAGTGGGAGATTATTGGAAACTACAATTGGAATAATTTTTATGTTTTCATTGATGTCAAACCTTATTGGTAAGATAGTTTTCTATCTAATTTGAGTATCATATCTAAATGATTGATGAAGAGGAATTGAGAAGTTGGTCATAAAAAAATAACCTAGAGGAAAGGTTGAGTTATGAGAAAAAACTACAATGAACACTTGATTAGTTAGAATTTGAGATGATAAAGTGATTGTTTAAATCATGTTACAAGTAAACAAGATAGTTGTACTAAATCTTTGAAGAAGAGATCAAAGATTGACCAAATGAATAGGATTGACCAAGAAACAAAGTAGAAGAATAATGAAATTGAAGTTTGTGCCAAGTGATGCTAGTGTTGACCAAACCATTGTATGTGTCGAGAAGAAGTAGTATAGACCTAGAATTGATATTGATCAATTGTCTATATATGTATAAAATAGAAATTTGGTAGTGATTGAGTAATATAGTAATGAGAGAGCATTAGAAAATAGTTTTGGCCGAGGGAAAACATTTGGAGAGATAATGAGAAATCATAATTTCTGGTTGATAGATTTGATTTCTTGGAATATATAAAGTGTGTTGAAGATAAGGATGGATGACCTAGAGCATTTAAATCAAGGGAAACTATGTTTATGCATTTCTATGCAAGGATTCAAGGAGAAGTATAGATAATTTTATAGAAGAGAAAATAAGAGATGAAATGTTGGAAGGACTCGATGAATCTAACCAAACCATAATATCTATAGTGATATTTAAGTAGCAAAGGATCAAAATTACCTATTTAAGGAGGTACAAGGGCTAATCTAGTGAAGGTCAAAGAAATTGTTTATTCTATTGATTGGTGAACTTACATAGAAGGCTAAGAAGAGTTTAGAATATGTGAAGAGTGATTTCTTGAAGGGTTTCCAAGAAAATCAAAGACTGAGATGACAATGAAGGCTAGTCAATGGATCAACATTTGAGCCAAACTGAGATCTATATTTGAAAAGTGAGCTCTATTTTCTACGTCAAAACCTTATATTAATTTCTAACCACTGTATTAGTATTGAAATCCTTCAATCAAGGCTGACCTAATAGTCATATGTAAATCCTGTGATCAAGGTGGCATTCTAATGGAATGTCCTAATGTCCTCTAACAAGGCCACTCCTAATAGGGTTATTAAATATTTTAACAAGGTCACACTTAATAGTTTTTCTTGTAACCTTTAATAGTGTTGGCTCCTAATAGAGCTCATTTTAGAAGAGTGAAAATATTGGTGACATGTAGGTGGTGGTTTTTCCTAAATTGGGTTTCTACATTAAGTCCAAGTGTCAAACTTGTGTGGATGTTACTTGTGATGATTTACTATTAATGTTTAAGTTTTACAAGTCTGTTATAGTATGTAGGATAGTTGAATGCTAGTTTATGTTACTAAAAGTTTACTATAGAGGCCAAGATAATGGATGTTAAGATCTAAAGTAGTTTAAGTGTTTGTTTATTCAATTGATACATCTGGATGTTGGATAACTGATTCACCTCCTATTAGTTATTTTAAACATTCTAATAGTTAGAGGTTTTAAAATAGACCGATTAAGGTCACCCTCCTAAGGGATTTAATCTTCCACAATAATAAGAAAATTTAAAAAATAAAGGTGATATGTGATTTTCACTTCCTTTCTATATCAAATCCAATAACTCTCTTCAATATATTAACATATCATTCACTATTTCCTTTGCTTGGAACATACATTTTCCTTTCTTTTCATAGATAGCTCTATTTCACTTTCAACTACTATTATTTTCTTCTCTCTTCTTTCCCTTCTCTTTTCCTTTCCCTTTTATACTTCATAAACCCTAAACCTAGGTCTAATAATTACAAGGATATATCTCCATGTGTGTATAGGCTTATCAAACAATCTTTCATTACTTGACTTGACTTTCCCACTTCATCAATTAGAGGTTTCATCACTAATAAGCCTTATGTCTCTAAGAAGATGATAAGATAACACACCACCTAAAACTTCTTCCATTAATCATTCTAGTTGTTACCCAATAAGGTACATTTTATATTTTCTCTTTGGTTACTCAGTGCTTCAACCAATAAACTTTCAAAAGATATTGTAAAACCATTAAATAATATGTCAAAAAAATTTCTTCAATAAAAAATAGTATAATTAATGATCAATAAAATAAATATATTTTATTATTCCATCAGTATCTTGTAAATCAGTTATGCCAATAATCCCCCTTTTTTTATTGATTGAAAATCTTGTTTAATGTAGTTATTGTGCTAGGAAATTGATCTTGCCCACACAAAATGAGTCTTTTTGGACTCTTCTCTTCATCTTACCATAATATAACCTTTTGGTTTGTATGATACAACTATGGATTGTATACAATAAACATCAACATCATACAATAAAACTTGAAATTGTAAATGATGAAACCCTATGGTGTGTGTGATAAAACACAAAGAAGAGTTTCATTGCACTATTCTGAAATATCTATAGGATAATATGTATGGACCCTAGTTGAGTCTATTTCCTTGACTCATACTAGTGCAAGTAGTAAATGGGTATGGTCACTCAAATCCATTATAAAGCCTCATACCATTCACACCAACTTCCATAGAAGAAAAGATATCATCTAGACACACCAAACTTTCCCTATCTCCCTTAAGACACATGGTTACCACTTGGACATATAGATCCAATATCTTGCATTGAGTTTTATTAGAACATTTGTTTATTTAATTATCACTTGTTTAAACCACTCCATGTTAAATTTACAACCACTTCAACACTGGAATAACTATGAGAAACTACCCTACATGTCTACTCTACATACCCTTTGTCATTAAATAATGAGTGCCACAAGGAAATTCAAATTCCCAACCCAACCCCCAAATAAATAATTACTCAACTTTCTTATACCTAGGAGTTCAAGTTGCACAAGATCCCACCATATGTATTCTTATGTGCATAAGGGTGGGTACAACCAAATCCATGTAAAATATTAAATTAACATTATGCAAGGGGATAGATTAAGGAAATGAAAATCATAAGAAAACAATAAGCATACTTAGGAAAGAAACTAAGTGAAAATCGATGGGAAGCAAGAGGTCACATAGCTCAAGCAACCTCTTTTCTAAGAAAATAAATTCTCAAGAATCCATAATTCATCTCATTATCATACAAGGATGTAATATGATGCCCAAAAGGAACCAAACTCAAATTCCAGTAAAATCAACATTTTAAACATTGGAAGAGCATTTTTGTGTCCAGATGTAAAATACCTTTGAATTCCCACTAACCATTCCAACTCTAAGACCCTACCATTTTTTGATAATTCTATTAGTAAGTACTTAAAATTATTATAGATTTTTAACAATTATAGTTATTTCATAGAAAAACCTAAGTTAGACCATAAAATATGCATATTTTCCCCCAATCAATGTGGTTATTGTAGGTAATTTTATAATCTCTTCTATATTTTAAACCAATTAAAATATATATAATTTCATAAATTTTTAATTTTATGTTCATGGTTTGATTGGTCATTTTTCCATTGTCAAAAATTATACTTCATCTCAAAATTTAATCCTTTAGTGCTTACTTTTAGTTAAGACTCTTATGTATCATATTTATAGAATAAAACAATGTAGACCTCAATAAAAGATTTGCAAGTAATATTTTGGGGTATAAAGAGGAAGAGATGGTTAGTGGGTTGATATCAGGTCTCTTACCGAGATGACACCCCTTAGGGAGAGACATGAATCTCTTAAAGAAATAACACCCTTGGTACATGTAATTCCCCTCTAGGGAACCCCTAAGAGCAAATGGGTAAAATATGCACTTAACAAAAGTTTTTTTTTTTGAAATGTAAATAAACATAACATAAAAATTATGTATCCAAGTGCACCACATATCCATATCATATACAAAAAATTGTATATCAAAGATAACATCAAAAACATCACATGTTCACACACAAGGGGAAGACTTCACAACTCTTCTAAAGGTTCTTAAACAAATCTTAGCATGCTCAAAATAGAGAGACACACTCAAAAAACCACCTTTTGTGGATCCAAACAATATCCATGAACCTTGTGAGGCTAACACAAGAAGACTTCATAAATAACAAAGGGGTAAAAATAAAATAATTCAATCCTACAATACTAATGTTCCTTTAAAACCCAAATATATGTTCCTACGATAATTTTCCATACCATTTAATTCACCTTCTAACCATGCATAAATCATTGAATCAATATATGATCCTCAAATGATCATGAGTTTTTTTATAGAGAAAATCAACTTGTCTTGGGAATCCAACCCAAAAACATATAGAAAACACCCATTTACTAAAACTTGTACCAAAACCACACTAGTAGAGCTGTCAACAAGTAGTTAGATATGCTAATCTACATTATGCAAATTTTGGTTGATGAAGATATTGATTTATGATTGGTAGAATTATAAGTTAATATCTCTCATTTTGGTGAGGTAATATATATTTATTGAAAGGAGGAGATGTTAGTTTGTACAAACCTTATTGAGAAGATGCAGATATTGATTTGAGGAACTTGGCCAAAATGCAAGAAATAAAGAATGGAACATTAGCCAAATCCAATGTATGTATAGAAAACATCTAGCTACACATTAGGGAGTACTATAATAAAACATATCGAGGTTGTAGCCACTTAATCAAATCCAATATACATAAATGAAATCATAAAGGGAACTAGAGATAATATGAACATTTAAGTGAAAATATAATACATATTCATATACCATTTCTATAAAGTAAATTAATTTCTCAAGATCCAAGTTCCTATACTTGGAGAAAGTCTATCCATGCATGTTGGTCCTTAGAAGTAGTATAGTAATAAATTATCCTAGTGAGTGGAATTAATGCAGGAGTATCCTAGGTGTAAGAGAAATCTTGCATCACCCAAAAATAATTCCTTTTTGTTTCTTGAATAAGGGTTGTCTCAGTGCAGAGTTTTTTTTTTTTGAAGGTTTGCTACTTAGCAAGTCAAACATATGAGCTCATTGCCATATCATAAGTATTCATATATTTATTATGGATTTTTGGTGCACAATTTTGGTATAAAAACTTCAAGCTCACCATTTAGGACCTAAATATGACTAGATGAGGCCCAAAAACTCGATGGATGGGCACTTGCACAAATCCAAATCTATAGAACAAAAGATAAGGATTTCAAAACATGTTTATAATAGCCAATTAGAGAAACATTTCAAAAGTTATCTCCTTCTAAAGTTGGGATGACCAAAACTTCCAAAATAAATGTCAAAGGTGTATTTGACCAACTCTATATGTATTGTTAGGGTCTATTGGCCCTAGGTATTAAGTTTAAGTGTCTAGAACCTTCCTAATTGGAATATTATTGCCTATTTAAGAAATGCCCATATCTTGTCTACAATGACTCTAGGTGATAGTTCATAGCTTTATCTTGCATATTACTATAATGAAGGTACCCATGTGGGTTAGCATGTTGTAATCTTGAATTTATAATTCTATATTTATGATGATAATAAGAAGCCCATATTTTTTTCTCACAAATTATTAGTATTTCTTTTCTTTCATTGTGTTTTATGGTATTTAGTGGAACACCCTTCATCAAGTGGTATTAGAGTAGGAGTTAGTAAGTGTGTAAACAAATCATCGACTATGAGGAAGTTACACCAGTACTGTGATTTGGGTTGAGCTTGTAGATAGATCATTGATTGTTAGGTAGTTTTCACTAGGGTTTCAACAAAATCATTAAGATACCTCAAGAAAGAGAGTGTGGTGGGAGAGTTGTAGGTGTTAAAACTAAGGCTTTTAGAGCCCTCTAGAGGAAAATGCAAAAATTTCAATAATAAATGTGTAGAGGAATGAATTTTTTCGTAAGAGATGATGAAAGTGATGATGACAGAGAAGAAGAAGGAAATATTGATCAAGTGGTAGTAGATGAAGTTCTTAACCTAGAGGAGGAAAACATTTTTAAGAATATTTCTAAGATTGGGAAAAGATTTAAGTTTGATCTGTTCCCATATTTTTGGGAAATATTAACCTAGAGGAATTGATTGATTCAATTAATGAATTAAAGGAATAGTTTGAGTATTAAGATATTGAGGATCTTCATAGAGTCAAGTTTTTGAATGCAAAATTGAAGGGACATGTGAAGATTTGGTGGTAGAAAATTTAGTTGGAGTGTAATAGAAGAGGAAAAGACAAAATCACTAGATTGGACTAAATGATAGCTAAATGGAAGAGACAATTAGTTCCTATAGACTATGAGTTTGATCTGCTAAAGAAAATGTAAGGGTTGAAGAAAATGGGGAGATCTATTCAAGATTATACTGAAGATTTTTACTGATTTATCATTAGAATTGACCATGAAGGTTATAAGATGTAATTTTCATGTTATGTTAATTGGTTAAGGCCAAGTATTCAAGAGGTGTCGAGTCTGGTTTGAATGGCTAGTATTGAGGAGGCATAACAATTTTCCCTAAAAGTTGAGGACAAGTTGAGAAAATTTTTTGATAACAAGAATAGTGGAAGAGGTCATCATGGAAGATCTGATAGATGGTCTTATGGACAAGGATGGGGTGAGAAGGAGAAGTTAGAACTAGAGGGAAAATAATTTTAATAATTTCCATGATCAAAATAATAGAGATCATAGAGGGAGAGGTAGAGGGAAAGGATCTAGAAGAGGAGGTTTCTATGGAAAATGCTTTCACTATAGAGAAGAAGGGAATAGAGAATTTGAATGTTCTCAATTCCAAGGAAGGACAAATTGGAGTATAGAAGGCTAAGGTAGAGTTGCACATGTTGATGAAGATGCCAAATGATCCAATTTTGAAGATGTTGAAAGAGAAGTTCTAATTAATAGGAGAGTCTTGTTGAGTGGAGAGAATAAACTTGATCAAAGGAGGAGTTTGTTTCACACTAGGTTCAAATGTGGAGATAAGTTTTGTGATGTGATCACTGATAGTGGAAGTACTAATATCCCGGTGTCATAAAATATGGTCACAAAGTTAAATCTCAAGAGTCAAAAATAATCACATCTACCTTATTGCCTAGGTACAATATGACCATGAGGTCATGGTCAATGAGAAGTGCCTAGTAATGTTTAATATTGGAAGCTACCAAGATGAGGTAATTTAAGATATCACACCTATAGACATATATCATATGTTTTTGGGTAGGCCTTGGTAGTTTGTGTAAGACCCCTTCTTTTATGCACTTATTTAAATATGAATTTCTTCATTAAATCCTTTATAGGAGATTTGAATGGATATATGATGCAAGGAGGGTAAAGAATAACTAGGGCCAAAGGCACAACCAGCAATCCAAACTAACCTTGCAAAGTTAACACAATAGAAGAAAACATAAAAAGAGAACAACACCAGAGAGAGAGAGAGAGAGAGAGAGAGAGAGAGAGAGAGAGAGAGAGAGAGAGAGAGATTCTTTTATTGATTCATGGATTGATTAGCATACATGCCCACTTATAAGGTCTTCTAGTTTATGGCCAGATGCAAAATACATTCAAGATCTAAGATCTAGCTTCAAATTCACAACTTCCAAACACATATGCAACAAAGTTTCCAAATTTTATGTTCTACTCTAAAATCCCCAAAATTTGGTTAACTATAAGCCTAAACACTCTATTTATACTTACCAAAATGGCTTACAGATCATTCTAGAACATTACATAATAGAAAGGCTATACCAACAATGGTCTAGAAACATCCCAAGAAAAGATTTCATCATAAATGTCATGATCAAAATAAATCCCACAAGTTGGCTTGCACCAAAAATGTAGAGATCACATCCAAAATGCTAACACTTGGCATAAATAGGAAAACTCTGCACTTGAAGAGGCACTTGGCATACACTAGGTAACTCAGCACATGAAGGATCACTCAGCACATGAAAGATAGCTCAAAATATGAAGAATATCTTGGCAAACACTATGGAACTTGACACACACTACAAAGTGAGATGGTATAACACACAAACTTGAGTGTTAACATTATGTGGGATAACCTAAACTTAGCTTAAACTACAAATTTACTAGCACTCAACAATTTCTACAACTCAATAATGACTAAAATTAGGCAACACCTGGCAGAAAGAAAATAAATGAGTAGGATAACATGTCAACCTAGGATGCTCCTGCATCAGACAACTAGGGTAGAAAGAAATGATTCTCTTGAATCATGAGATGTTACAACCTAAGCTAAATCCAACTTAGACTAAGAAATCCATGTAGCATCAATTCCAAAATGTCAAGCCAATCCACCACTATGCTTTTCCTTAATCAAATTCAACCTAATAGAACTTCTAAGGATACATAACTAAATACCTTTGAACAACATACCTTCTTGAATGAAATATTCATCATACTTACTATTGTGATCTATTAGATTTGGTGCTCTACACTCTCTCCACACCTCAGAAAAATTAGGATCGTTATCATACAACTCTTTCATTTCATCAAACCCAAGAACTTCAATCTTCATTTTAGTCAACAAAGAACATCTTCTACTCAATGCATCAAAAACTTTATTACTAACTCCACTCTTATGCTTAATCACAAATGTAAAACTTGGCAAATACTCAACCCACTTCATATGTCTCTGATTCAACTTATGTTGACTTCCCAAGTACTATAAAGATTTATGATTAATATACAACACAAAATCCTTAGGAACCAAATAATGTCTTCACTTCTTCAATGCTTGAACAATAGCATAAAACTCTTCATCATACATAGAATACTTCCTTTTAGCATCATTCAACTTCTCACTAAAGAAAGAAACAAGCTTACCTTCTTGACTCAATACAACTCCAATTGTACTACCACTTGCATTAGATTCAACTTGAAATACCTTATTGAAATTAGGCAAAGCCAATATAGGTAACTCAAAAACCTTTTGTTTCAAAGTCTCAAAACTCTTATCAGCCCTATGTGTCCACATAAATTCCTTTTTATCTCCTCTCATTGGCTCAATAATAGCATTACAAACATCACTAAAATTCTTTATAAACTTCCTATAAAAATTAGCCAAACCATGAAATCATCTCACCTCACCCACATAATTAGGTGTAGGCCATTACAAAACTACTTTAACCTTCTCTGGATTCATTCTCAAACCATCAACTAAAATCAGAAATCACAAATATTGATGCATGAGCATCCTAGGCTTTCCTGCAACCTTGCATGTTTGGAGGAATTTTGGTTAAGTGTTGAGGAGCATCAAGATATAATTTTGGTGGAGTTATGTTTTCATGATTGAGGATGTGTTGAAGATACATTGGACAATCTTTCCTCATGATTTTATAGAGATTGGATCGATTGAGTTGTAGTTTGAACTATTTTTACCTTGCTATTGGAACTATGTTTTCTCTGGTTTCTAGGTGCCTGTTGCAGACTATATAACTAATTATCCTTAATTAATGAGAGGCTGAAAAATTCAATTATTGAAGAGAGACTAGATTAATATCTCTAGTTAAGGGTGCAAGTCCTAATTCATTATAGGTTAGGAGATATGTCAATTCTCTTGAAGTATTGATTTTTGGCAGTTTTGTGTGACAGTCTGCTATGCGTGACTTTCTTGATGGATGTGCACCTTTTCTTAAGAAATCAGAATTTTTTAATGTAAGGGGTTTTATAGGACTTAAATTACTACCTATTATTTTAAGCATGAGTTCTAATTCAATCAAAGCTAAGAGATATCACGATTTTACTTACATATCGATTCTTGGACATCTAATTATTGTTGTAGGCTGACTTGTGGCATTTAATTTATGTATTTTTATTTAACCTTTGTTTTGGACTGACTTTTGGCTTATATTGGTATAATTAGTGGTCTTTTGGAATCTTTTAGTCATTGATTTTGGATAGAATGAAGAATAGATGTGAATTTGAAGAGCTAGAGCTATGACTTAGGAACTAGAGGATGTCTTGGTGGACCTAAGGGTACAAGTGTGGATGTCTAGACTAATTGAGATTGGGTTTTGTAAGTTGGATCTTGTTGGATCTTGAAAAAGTGATTGTCTTTTGTAATTAATGTTTATATTTGGCCCTAACTTGGAAGGCCTTATAGCTAGGCATATTGCATGTAATCAGTTATCTATTTATGAATAAATTATTGTGAGTTGGTATCAGATCTTGCATTGTTGTTTCTTTCTATTGTGTTTTTGCTGTGTGGTTATATTTTTGGGGACTAGGACTTCTCCTTTGGGGATACTCCTACCTTGCACTACATCAAATACACAATCTACTCTTGCATGAAAGAACATTTTTTTAGATTAATCATCAAATTCTCCTCTTTCAATATCTACAATACTTGTCTAACATTCTCAAGATGTTCCTCCTTAGTCTTGTTGAATATTATAATATCATCCAAATAAACATCACAAACTTACCCAAAAATCTTTTTAGAACTTCATTCATGAACCTCATGAAAGTACTAGGTACATTAGTCAAATCAAAAGGCATAACCAACCATTCATACAAACCATCTTTTGTCTTGAAAGTAGTCTTCCATTCATCACCTTCTCTAATTTTGATCTAATGATAGCCACTCTTCAAATAAATCTCAAACTATCCATTATGTCATCCATCCTTGGCATAGGAAACCTATATTTCAATGCAATCTTGTTAATAGATCAGGAATCAGTACACATTCTCCATTGTCCATTCTTCTTAGGTGCTAATATAGTAGGTATAACACATGGATTCAAATGTTCTTTGATTAATCCCTTTTTTAGAAACTCATGCACTTGTCTATTAAGTTCTTGATTCTCTATAGATGTCAATCTATAAGTTGTTTTGTTTGGAAATCTAGCTCTAGGAATTAGATTCATACAATTACTATACTTCTCACTGGTGGTAAACCATTAGGAATATCTTCAACAACAATATCCTTATACTCATTCAACAATTCTGTAATTTCTTTTGGTACTTGGCTACCACTATCTACTGTCACTCATTCATTACCAACTTCTGCTATTTGGCCATTACTACCAACACTTGGTCCTGTAGGAACTATAGAAAAACAAACTTGATTCTTCTTCACTTCTTTTTCAAATTGTTTCCCATTAACCAAGCAAACTTTTATTGCAATACAATTAACTTCGCTTCGACTTTCAATCAAAGGCAACAATATTTGATTCTTCCCATTCACCCAAAGAGTATATTGATTCAATGTTCCATCATGTACAACATACATATCATATTGCTAAGTTCTACCCAACAAAATATGACAAAAATCCATAGGCATAATATCACATAGCACTTCATCAAAGTAATATCCAATCTTGAGTTTCACAATGCATTTCTCACTTACCAATATCTTATGCTCATCTTTGATCCATGAAAAAGGATAGGGTTTAGGATTCTTTGACCTCTACAACTAGAACTTTTTAACTACTTCTTTTGATGCCAAATTTTTAGAACTTCCACTATCAATTATCACCTTGCAACATTTTCTAGCCATCTTACATCTAGCCTTGAAAGGACTTCTTCTAATGATAAGTTCCTTATCACTTCCCTTATCACATAAGGTTCTTCTCACCATTAGATTTTCTCTAGCCTTAGGTACACTTAGTGAATTCTAAATGTATCCTTGAATCACAACATTTCTATTACCTTGCCCACTTTTAGAGGATTTACATTCAAACAATCTATGCCCTTCTTTACCCCATCTAAAATAATTACCACAAAAACTACCTCTAGAATAAGAATTACCTCTTCCTCGCTACCACCTTTCTACTCAATCTTGTCTTTATCATCATTCTTTCATTTAGATTTTTCTTTATCTTACATAGAACTATCAAATCTGCCACCTTCACCATAAGATCTTCCTCTACCTCTCTAGAATCTACCACCTCTACCTCTTTGTCTTTGTTCATGTTTCTTTGTCAAGATCTCCTTAGCTTTCAAGGTATATTGATATACTTCTTCTACACTTTCCAATTTCACAAAACTTATTTCATCTTGAATTCTAGATCTAAATCCATTTATGTATCTTGTAATTTACTCAACATCATCATCCACATGTCCAGATATATATAGAGTTCCTTAGTATAGTATTTCACAATTATGTCTTTTTGTCTCAAATTTTGCATTTTTCTCAGCAAGCTAACTTGGCAATCAGCAGGAAGAAATTTGTTGTTTACCTTGTTCACCATTTTTGGCCAAGTGCTGATCTTCTCCTTTTTCTATCAGTTTGCAAATGCTCCCACCATAGTGAAGCATGACCTTTCAACCTAGTAATTTCAATCTTCACCTTCCTCTTATTAGGAGTATTTTAATACTCAAAGAACTTTTCCATATTAGAGATCCAATCCAACAAAGCATTGGTGTCCAACTTTCCATCATAAGGAACAACTTCTACAATAGGTAGTGAATGTTGCCTAGACAATTCTCTCAACAATCTTTCCTCATCTCGATGTTCTTTTGGTTCTATATTAGGGTTTGGTGCTACTGCTTCATCATCACTCACATCCTCAAAATGTGCTCCTCCTCCTCTATGTTGTCTCCACAACATCTAATCTAGCTATAATTTTTCTCAATGCATATAACACAACATTATTAACATTTCCTCTATTGTGAACCATCTTTAAAAATTAGGCTCCTAAAAGATCATAACCCTCTAAAAGTTATAGGTCAAATTGTTAGATCTGCAACCTTACAACCAAATCTGAAATAAGGTTCTACACAATACAATGTCTTGGTACAAACTACCTCACACTTTTTTGATCTACTTGTATACTCAAGAACAACTTGGCTCTGATACCACCTAATATAAGGCAAAGAATAACTAGGGCCAAAGGCACACCCAACAATCCAAACCAACCTTGCAGAGTTAACACAACAGAAGCAAACACAAAAAGAGAACAACACCACATAAAGAGAGAAAAATATTCTTTTATTGATTCATGAAATGATCAACATACATGCGTAGCTATAACGCCTTCTGGGTTATGGCTAGATACAAAATACATTCAAGATCTAAGAGCTAGCTTCAGATTTGCAACTTCTAGACACATATGCAACAAAGTTTCTAACTTTCACATTCTACTCTAAACTCTCCAAAAATTTCCTAACTCTAAGCCTAAACACTCTATTTATACTTGTCAAAATGGCTTACAAATCATTCTACAACATTACATAATAGAAAGAACAACCCAACAATGGTTTGGACACATCCCAATAAAAGATCTCATCATAAATTTTGTGACTGAAATAAATCCTACAAGTTGGCTTCCACCTAAAATACAAAAATCACATCCAAAATGCTAACACTTGGCATAAATAGGAAAATTTAGCACTTGAAGAGTCACTTGGAATACATTAGGTAACTCAACACATGAAGCATCACTCATCACATGAAAGATAGCTTGACACATGAAGAATAGCTTGACACACACTACAAAGTGAGATGGGATAACATGAGAATCTGACTATTAACATGATGTGGGATAACCTCAACTCAACTTTAACGACAAAATTATTGGCACTCAAAAAATTATGTAACTCAACAATGACTAAAACTCAGCAACAATTGGTAGAATGAAAACAAATGAGTAGGATAACACGTAAACCCAAGATGCTCCTACATCAATATATGAGCATGACAAGGTGACATTATGAGAAATTATCATGGTTATTGCTAGAAAACCATGTAAAGGACATTATGATAATTCTAACTATCTTATGTATAATGATTTGATGATTGTTGCAATAATATAATTTATTACTTACTCTCTTATTAATCTTTGGAAATCTAAACACAAAGTTCATCAACTCACTAGAAGTTCCCTTAAGTAGCTTACTCTAAATATTAAAAGCTTACTATGATATGTTAAGGTTGTTAGGGTATCATGTACAAGAGGTTATACTTCTATATTGGAACAAGTTATTTGGTTTCTCAAAATTATGGCTTAACTCATAAACATTGTTTGTATTTTCTAAGGATACATCTTCATAACTAGGTGATAGAAAATTATGGACTTAGATGATTATGATGATGTTATTTATGGCACCTTGATGATTAGGCTGTATGAATTTAGATAGTTCAATATGCTCTATTAATGATGTTTTTAATGTTTAGGTATATACATGCATTATGATGATTATTTCATTATTTTAATTTGAATTGACAAATATGATATGGTATTTTAATTATGCGATCAATTATGTGTTATTAGGTGTAGAACTAGAAAAGTTTATTAAAATGAGAATGTAGAATATTCTATCAATTGATTATATATATATATATATATATATATATATATATATATATATATATATATATATATATATATATATATATATATATATATATATATGATTATGCGATCAATTATGTCTTATCAGGTGTAGAACTAGAAAAGTTTATTAAAATGAGAATGTAGAATATTCTATCAATTGATTATACAATTATATGTGTGTGTGTGTGTGTGTGTGTGTGTGTGTGTATGTACATATATATATACATATATACATATATATATACACATATACACACACACACACACACACATGCACACACATGCGCACGCACACACACACACACACACACACATATATACATGTGATTTTTATTGAGTTGCCGATGTTCCAATTGAGTGTGCAGGAAAACACCATAGAAATTTCTGGAGAATCAGTAACCAACCATATGTACAAACTATAAAAGGAAAGGTTGAATCTAATGAAGATATTTGAACCTTGTTGTTAAGTTATGTATTTTATAATAATAAATTGTATGTATGTACTAGGCAATTTCACTATTAATTAGTGACATGTCGATGTTGTGTAATGTTATTTTACAATGTCACTTGACACTTGTCATGTGTATATGTAACAACATGTCTACTAAGGTTGGAAATGTAACCCTAAACCTAATTGCCTAATTATGAACCTAATTAAACCCCCTTGATTAAGGTAATTGAATAGTCCCACCAATTAGGTTAATTGAATTCAAATTTTGCTAGTCACTTATAGAGGCCAAAAAGGGGTCCTAGAAGCCAAATTTAATGAAAACCAAGTACCCATGTGGTAGGGGTATGGGTTGGGCACCTTTTTAACCCTTATAAAGTCTCCTATTGACTTTTATGACCCTCAAAATATCCCATTTTTCTTGGTTGCCAAAATTTAGCAACTTCATGACCCTTCCCAATCCTTACTTTTGTCAAAAAAATTGCATATATGGAAAGATCAAGTTGGGAACCAAGAGGCTTAGGGTCAATGATGGATTGATTTACATTTTAGGTGGTTGAGTTTTAGAAGCCATTTTGAGGCCCTTTGAGGAGTTGTAGGGTGTTCACCCACTCTCTACTTTTAGAGAAATTAGGGTTTTGGATTAAAGGAAGAAAAGGAAGGATTGGGCTCTTCTCAAGCACCATTAGACCATAACACTTGTGAAGGTTGGTCTCCACCATTTTCATGGAAGTTTTTATTTCTTGTTGCAAATAGATTGTTAGGATTAAACCATGGATAAAAATAACAATTACATGCAAATATAAACAATATCAAAAAATATTAGATCACACAAAAGAGAACACAAGACACCAAGATTTAACGTGGTTCACCTAAACCCTGGGCTACGTCTACCAAATAGAAAGTCCAACATTATTAAGATCTAGTGATTAAAACCTAATTAAACTCTATAATCCCTTATAGCTCAATAATACCACAAGAATTAATTTTTGCATGACACACTATGAAAAAACCCTAACCTTAAGCCCTTTTATACAAGTATTTTTACCACTGTAGGGCTATAATTAATAATTACATGTCAAGCCAAAGAATTATGAAGTATATAGAGTACTTCTCTAATCAGTCACCACAAACTAATAATCTCCCACTTGGGGACTGATCACACTCCACACTAGACAACAATCTCCCACTTAGAGACTGATCCTGTAGCAATATCACTACTACATGGGGCTCCAACTGGATCAAACCACCCTAGACTCTATTGTTCATTTCTTCTTATTCAACCTAGAAGACCAACCAAAGTTGAAGAGGAATTCAAATTCTCCCTTGTCACTACCTTTGTAAACATGTTTATTGGATTGTCATTTATATGTATCTTGTCCATCTTTAACTATCCATCATCTTAAACTAACCGAATGAAATGGTACCACAACTGAATGTATTTTGTCTTTGAATATAGAGCTGAATTATTTGCAGGATGAATGAAACTTTGACTATTTTTAAACAAATAATTATCCCTCTAAGGGTGTCCCAATTCTTCTAGGAAGAGTTGAAGCCATATCATCTCCTTGGTTGCCTCTATAGTAGCATCATACTCTTCCTATATAGTGGATAAAGCATTAACCTTCTGCAAACAAGAAACCCAACTCACTACTACCCTAGCAATAGTAAATACATAACCTATAGTACTCCACCTAGTATCACTATCCCCTACCAAATCTAAGTCAATATGTCCTTGTAAATCAATAGTAGGGCCCTCAAAGTATAAATACTTACTAGATATTCCTCTCAAATATCTGATAATCAATTTAACTACATTCCAATTCTCAAGCCCTAGATGACTCATATACCTACTAATGACTCCCACTACATGTGCAATATCTAGCCTTGTACATACCATATCATACATCAAGCTTCCTACAACTAAGGCATAGGGTACCTTAGGTACCATATCCTCCTCTTCTTGTGTCCTTGGGACATATCTCCTTAGTAAACTTCAAATGACTAGGTAAAGGTGTGCTGACATGCTTAGCATTCTCCATAAAGAAATGTTGCAACACCACCTCAACATAATCAGCCTGACATAGCATCAATTTCATATTCCTACTATCTCTTCAAATCTTCATACCAAGGATTTTTTTTTTCTACCCCCAAATCCTTCATAGCAAATGCATGTGCGAACTAGCATTTTAGCCTATTAATATGATCCATGTTAGACCTAGCTACAAGCATACCATTAACATATAAACATCAAATAATTTAGTTATCATCATCCAACCTCTTAAAATAAACAAAATGATCTAAGTGACACCTACTATATCCATTCTCATGCATAAAACTATCAAATTTTAGATACCATTACTGAGGTGCTTGCTTCAAGCCATATAAACTTTTCTTCAATCTACACACCAAGTTCTCCTTACCTTTGACCTCAAATTCCTGTTCCTATACCATATATATCTCTTCATCCAAAATTCCATAAAGGAAGGCCTTTTTAACATCAAGCTACTCCAAATGCAAATCTTCAATAGCCACAAGACTTAAAATAATATGGATAGAAGTCTATTTAACAAGTAGAGAGAATATCTCATCAAAATCAATGCCTTTTTTGTGCAAATCCTTTTACAACTAACCTAGCTTTAAATCTTTTCTTACCTCCATCCTCTTCTTTTAACTTGTAAATCCACTTATTCTATAAAGCTCTTTTACCTATAGGCAACTTGCATAGATCTCAAGTCTTATTTTTCAGCAAAGAGTCAATTTATTCTTTCATTGTAGACTCCCATTTAATCTTAGTATCCATCGTAACATTTAGGACATCTATTACTAAAATAGAGTATAAAGAAGGAGAAAATCTTTCTCAAGGTCTACTTAGCCTTATTGACTATCTAACATTCACTGGGGTGTGTGGTATTTCTTATTGCAGTTGTTGCACATCATGAAGAATTTCTAGAACATCATCTTTTGGAGTATCATCCAACACTACATAATCATATTCTTTCTTCTCATGTTGTTGCAACAGATCTTAATACAACACTTTCTCATTGAATATGACATCAATTTTACAATTTTTAAAATTCTAAAGTTGATAACTAAATTCATCAATGTCGTATCCAACAAATACACATTTCTTTGACTTAGCTTCTAGCTTGGTTCTATTTTTAGAATATATATGAGCAAATGCTTCACAACCTAAAGTTTTGAGAAAAGAATAACTCATGATCTTAGCAGTCCATGCTTCCTCTAGAATACCATAGCCCAAAGGAGTAGAGGGACCTCTATTAATCAAATATACAATAGTATTGACAACCTTCACCCACATGTTTAAGGGAAATCGAACATGTAACCTCATGATCCTCACATGCTCCATTATAGTCCTATTCATGCGTTCAACCACTCCATTTTCTTTTGGAGTCCTTGGAACAATTTTTTGTCTATGAATACCATTTGTGGAGAAATAAGATTTAAATTTATGACTACAATACTCATCACCATTATCAAATTTGAGACATTTTAATTTCTTTCCAATCTCATTTTCAACCAAGCATGTCCATTTCTTAAAAGTTTGAAATACATCAGATTTCTATCTAAGGAAATAAACACATACTTTTCTAGTTGCATCATCAATAAACGTAACATAATAATGAGAGACACCAAGGGAAGATACCTGAGCTAATCCTCATACATCTATATGCACAAGCTCTAATCTCTCACAATTCTTTTCCTTCCTAGTCTTCACAAAACTCACTCTCTTTTGTTTTCCATACACACAACTTTCACAAAAATCCATATTAACACATTTTAGACCTTGTAAAACTTTCCTTGAATGAAGTACTTTCATACCTTTCTCACTCATGTCCCCAAGTCTATTGTTCCATAGCACCATATCAGAATCTACAACATTTATTTGTTCTTCTTACTCAACTACAACAACTATTCTTGAACATTAATTTTTCTCTCAAACAATCAAAGTAGAAGGAACAATATGACCTATAAAAAGATATAAGGTGCCTATTTTCACATGTTTTTCTACTACAAGGGAACTTTTTAAAACCTTCCATTTTTTATTATTAAAAGTAACTACACAACCCTCATCATTGAGTTTTCCTGCTAAAATTAAATTCCTACTCAAGCTTAGAACATGTATTACCTCATGTAGTAGCCAATGATTCCCATTCTACAACTTAATCTTAACTTTTCCCTTTCCAAAAATTTGATAAAGTTAATTATTCCCCAAATAAATAAGCCCAAAATCCTTTAGGACAAAAAATATAAAATAAACTCTATGAGGTGTAGCGTGAAATGAAGCACCAAAATCTAAAACCCATGAATCATCAATGGTTTCTAAAGGCAGAAGCAAAGAATTCTCTTCAAATTTGTTACTTACTATATTTTCCTCCTTGTTCCCTTCTACTTTATTTCCTTCATTGTTCTATTAAGTCCAATAATCTTTCTTCTTATGCCCTAGTTTCCCACAATACTAGAAATCTCCTGGTCCTCCAGATTGAGATCTCTTCCCCTTTGACATTCCACTTGATTTCTCATGATTTCTAGAATTACTTCCTCTCTCAATTGTTTTGTCTCTACTTTATGAATTCAAAGCACTTCCTGATGTAGATCCACTTAAGGTTTTCCTATGAGCTTCCTCAATCAAAATAACATCAATCACATCATATTTTAGGGTATTAGATCTACAAATAGAATTACTCATAGCCATTACCAAGTTATTCTAGCTTTTAAGCAAAGAACACAAAATCAAGAGAGCCCTAATTTCTTCATCAAAATTAGTACCCATAGAAGATAAATAACAAGTAATAGTATTAAACTCATTTAAATTATCTACAAAAAATCCACCTTCTGCCATCTTCATATTAAATAAATGCTTAATGAGAAATACCTTGTTTGAAGCGAAGGGATTTTCATACAAATTCATTAGGTTTTCTATCAACTCTTTTTTCATCTTCACTTTTGTAATATTAAATTCCACCAATGGTGCTAGGCATAATCAAATGCTTCTAAGTGTCTCTTTGTCTAAAATATCTAAGTTTTCATTTGTCATAGATCCCTAATTCTTTATTTTTCCTTACAACAACTTTCATAAATCCTTTTGATAAAGATAGTCTTCTATTTGCATCTTCCATAACTGAAAGTTCTGCCCATTAAACTTGTCAACCCTCATCTTACCCTCTTCTACCATTGATAACCTCTATGAGGTGTAGCATGAAATAAATTACTAGAATCTAAAACCTGTGAATCATCAACAATTTCTAAAGGCAAAAGTAAATAATTCTTTTCAAAGTTTTTACTTACCACATTTTTCTCCTTGTTGCCTTCTAGTTTATCTCCTTCATTGTTCTATCAAGTCCAACAATCTTTCTTCTTATGCCATGGTATCCCACAGTACTAGAAATCTCTTGGTCCTCTGGATTGAGATCTCTTCCCCTTTGACTTTGCTATTTATTTCTCATGATTTTTGGAATTACTTCCTCTCTTAGTTGTTTTTCCTTTACTTTGTGAATTCAAAGAACTTCTTGATGTAAATCCACCTAAGGTTTTCCTATGAGTTTCCTCACTCAAAATAACTCCGATCACACCATATTTTAGGGTATTAGATTCAAAAATAGAATTACTCATAGCCATTCTAGCTTTTAGGAAAAAAACACAAAATCAAGAGAGCCCTAATTTCTTCATCACCCACAGAAGATAACTAACTAGTAATAGAATTAAAATCATTTAAATAATCTACAAAAAGTCCACCTCCTGCCATCTTCAATTTTGTAATATTAAATGCCACCAATGGTGCTAGGCATAATCAAATGCTTCCAAGTGCCTTTTTGTCTAAAAGATCCTAGACGCCATTTTTCATTGATCCCTTATTCTTTGTTTTTCCTTCTAATATCTTTCTTAATTTCTTCTAATAAAGATAGTCTTCCATTTGCATTTTCCATAACTAAAAGTTCTTCCCATTAAACTTGTCAACCCCAGCTTACCCTCTTCTGCCATCGATAACCTCTATGAGGTGTAGCATGGAATGAAGCATTAGAATCTAAAACCCATGAATCATCAACACTTTCTAAAGGTAGAAGCAAAGAATTCTCTTCAAATTTGTTGCTTACCACATTTTTCTCCTTTTTCTCTTCTAGTTTATCTCCTTCATTATTCTATCAAGTCTAGCAATCTTTCTTCTTATGCCTTGGTTTCCAATAGTACTAGAAATCTCTTAGTCCTCCAGATTGAGATCTCTTCCCCTTTTACTTTTCTCTTTATTTCTCATGATTTCTAGAATTACTTTCTCTCTTAGTTATCTGCCTCTACTTTGTGAATTCAAAGCACTTCCTATTGTAGATCTACCTAAGGTTTTCCTATGAGTTTCCTTTCTTAAAATAAAATCAATCACATCATATTTTAGGGTATTAGATCTAGAAATAAAATTACTCATAGCCATTACCAAGCCATTCTAGCTTTCAAGAAAAGAACACAAAATCAAGAGAGCTCTAATTTCTTCATACCCATAGAAGATAACTAACTAGTAATAGTATTGAACTCATTTATATAATCTGTAACAAATCCATCTTCATATTAAATAAAAACTTCATGAGAAATACCTTGTTTGAAGCAAAGCAATTTTCATACAAATTCACTAGGGTTTCTATCAACTCTTCTATCATCTTCACTTTTGTAATATTAAATGCCACCAATTTTTCTAAGAATAATCAAATGCTTCCAAGTGCCCTTTTGTCTAAAAGATCCCAGTCGTCACTTGTCGTAGATCCTTGATTCTTTTTTTTTCCCCTTCCAACAGCTTTCATAAATCCTTCTGATAAAGATAATCTTCCATTTTCATCTTCTGTAACTAAAAGTTATGCCCATTAAACTTGTCAACCCTCAGCTTACCCTCTTCTACCATTGATCACCTCTAAGAGGTGTAGCATAAAATGAAGCACTAGAATCTGAAACCCATGAATCATTAATAATTTCTAAAGGCAGAAGTAGAGAGTTCTCTTCAAATTCATTACTTACCACATTTTCCTCCTTGTTCCCTTCTAGTTTATCTCTTTCATTGTTCTATAAAGTCCAAAAATATTTCTTCTTATGCCTTGGTTTACAACAATACTAGAAATCTCTTGGTCCTCTAGATTGAGATCTCTTCCCCTTTGACTTTCATCTTGATTTCTCATGATTTCTAGAATTCCTTTCTCAGTTGTTCTACCTCTACTTTGTGAATTCAAAGGACTTCTTGATGTAGATCCACCTATGGTTTTCCTATGAGTTTCCTCACTCAAAATAACACCAAAAACACCATATTTTAGGGTATTACATCCAAAAATAGAATTACTCACAGCCATTACCAAGCCATTCTAAATCAGGCAAAGAACACAAAATCAAGATAGCCCTAATTTCTTCATCAAAATTAATATCCACAAAAGATAACTAACTAGTAATAGTATTAAACTCATTTAAATAATTTACAACAAATTCACATTCTGCCATCTTCATATTAAATAAATGCTTCATGAGAAATACCTTGTTTAAAGTGAAGGGTTTTTCATACAAATTTGCTAGGGTTTCCATCAACTCTTCTGTCATCTTCACTTTTGTAATATTAAATGCCATTGATGGTGTTAGGCATAATCAAATGTTTCCATGTGTCTTTTTGTCTACAAGATCTCAATCATCATTTGTCATAGATCCCTGATTCTTTATTTTTCCTTCCAATATCTTTCATAAGTTCTTTTAATAAAGATAGTCTTCCATTTGAATTTTCCATAACTAAAAGTTCTTCCCATTAAAATTTTTAACCCTTAGCTTACCCTCTTCTACCATTGATAACCTCTATGAGGTATAGCATGAAATGAAGCACCAAAATATAAAACCCATGAATCATCAATAGTTTCTAAAGGCAAAAGTAAAGAATTCTCTTCAAATTTGTTACTTACCACATTTTCCTCCTTGTTCCCATCTAGTTTATCTCCTTCATTTTTCTATCAAGTCCAACAATCTTTCTTCTTATGCCCCGGTTTCTCATAGTAGTAGAAATCTCTTGGTCCTATAGATTGAGATCTCTTCTTGTTTGACTTTTCTCTTGATTTCTCATGATTTCTAGAATTACTTCATCTCTTAGTTGTTCTACCTCTGCTTTATGAATTCAAAGCACTTCCTGATGTAGATCTAGATAAGGTTTTCCTATGAATTTTCTCACTTAAAATAACACTTATCACATCATATTTTATTGTATTAGATCCAAAAATAGAATTACTCATAGCCATTACCAAGCCATTCCATCTTTCAGGCAAAGAACACAAAATCAAGAGAGTCCTAATTTCTTCATCACAATTAATACCCATAGAAGATAACTAACTAGTAACAATATTAAACTCATTTAAATGGTCTACAAAAAATCCACCTGCTAGCATCTTCATATTAAATAAATGCTTCATGAGAAATACCTTGTTTGAACCAAAGAGCTTTTCATACAAATTCGCTAGGGTTTCCATCAACTCTTTTGTCATTTTCATTCTTGTAATATTAAATGCCACCAATGGTGCTAGGAATAATCAAATGCTTCCAAGTTCCTTTTTGTCTAAAAGATCCCAATCATCATTTTTCATAGATCTTTGATTCTTTGTTTTTCCTTCCAACAACTTTCATAAATCCTTCTGATAAATATAGTCTTCCATTTGCATCTTCAATAATTGAAAGTTGTTACCATTAAACTTGTCAACCCTTACCTTACTCTCTTCTTCCATCGATAACCTCTACAAGGAAATGAAGCACTAGAATCTAAAAGCCATAAATCATCAATAGTTTCTAAAGGTAGAAGTAAAGAATTCTCTCCAAATTTTTTACTTAGAACATTTTCCTCCTTGTTTCCTTCTAGTTTATCTCCTTCATTGTGTTTTCAAGTGCAACAATCTTTCTTCTTATGCCCTAGTCTCTCATGGTACTAGAAATCTCTTTGTCCTCTGGATTGAGATCTCTTCCCCTTTGACTTTGCTCTTTGTTTTTCATGATTTCTAGAATTACTTCCTCTCTTAGTTGTTCTACCTCTACTTTGTGAATTCAAAGCACTTCCTAATGTAGATCCACCTAAGGTTTTCCTATGAATTTCCTCACTCAAATAACATTGATCACATCATATTTTAGGGTATTAGATCTAGAAACAAAATTACTCACATCCATTACCAAGTCATTCCAACTTTCAAGAAAAGAACACAAAATCAAGAGAGCCCTCATTTATTCATCAAAATTAATACCCATAGAAGATAACTAACTAGTAATAGTATTAAAGTCATTTAAATGATCTACAAAAAATCTACCTTCTACCATCTTCATATTAAAAAACACTTGATGAGAAATACCTTGTTTGAAGTGAAGAGCTTTTCATACAAATTTGCTAGGGTTTCCATCAACTCTTTTGTCACCTTCACTTTTGTAATGTTAAATTCCATCAATGGTGCTAAGCATAATCAAATGCTTCCAAGTGCCTTTTTGTCTAAAGGATCTTGGTCATCATTTTTCATAGATTCCCGATTCTTTGTTTTTCCTTCCAACATCTTTCATAAATCCTTCTAATAAAGATAGTCTTCCATTTGCATCTTCCATAACTAAAAGTTTTTCCCATTAAACTTGTCAGCCCTTAGCTTACCCTCTTCTACTATCACTCCCACTCAACCATGAGACTTTCTTATAGAGGATAACTAAAAAAAAATAACCTCTCCCTAATACCACTTGTTAGGATTAAACCACGGACATAAATAACAATTACATGCAAATATAAACAATATCAAAAAATATTAGATTACATAGAAGAGAATACAAGACACCAAGATTTAACATGTTTCACTCAAACTCTGGGCTACATTCACCAAACAAGTCCAATATTATTATGATCTAGTGATTACAATCTTATTACAATTAGTAATCCCTTACAACTCAATACCACTGTGAGAAGCAATTTTTGCATCAAAAACTATGAAAAACCCCTAACCCTAAGCCCTTTTATACAAGTATTTTACCGCTTTAGGTTTATAATTAATAATTACATGTTGGCCCAAAATCCTAATAAAATAGGGCCCCAAAGGAATATGAAGTGTGTACAATACTTCCTTGATCAATCACCACAAACTAACATAGATTAGTATGTATTTTCATTCTCTTACATTTGTGATCAATAGTTTTTGTGTTGTTTCTATGTAAATGGATGGGATTTGATTTTGATTTCATGTTATTGTGTTCTTCTTGGTTTTGAATGAGGGAGTTTTCTAAAGGGTGTATGACACTACTCACCCTTTTGGGTAAGGGAAGAAGTGGCCAATATGGTTGAAGGGGTTAGTTGGACACCATGATAGTGTAGAGTCTCTTCTCATGGTGAGAAGAGGGAAGAAATGAAATGTGTATGGGCCCCTATATGCCAATGTTATTGCTCTTGCTTTGGGGGGATAAGGAGGAGAAAGTATAAAATTTTATTTGAATTTCTAGCCTTGGAAAATACATGTATATTGTATATTTTACGTTGAGAAATCTCCTACTTGATAGCCCACCTTCACCCCCATGTTCTGACATTGATGTGAACCCAATTGTGCAAGCATTAGATGGGTGTTTTTGTCTTGTATTTTATGTTGTGAGATTAGTTGTCACTTGTTGGTTATTGGTTCTCCTATCTCAGTGGGTGGTCTCTTTTGAGACCTAGGATGGGAGGTGAGTACTCCATGGTTAGTTTTATACGTTTTCCCAAATTTTGGATAGGCCTCATGATGGAGTCATTATGGAATTGGAGCATTGAAGGTATTCTTGATGTCCTTGTGTTGGAGATTTCTCCATTATCACACATCCTTGTTGAAATTTGTATCCTTATACTAGGAAAAGGACTTTTATATTCATTTTTATCTATTGAAGTGTATTCAATATTTTAGATTTTACTTTCTATAATAGGAAAAGTAATTGTTGTATGAACAAAGGTATTGAATAGTAAAGATTCGGATTGGTTTCATTTCAATTTTTTCTTTGAAAGGTATTTGAATAGAAAAGTATCAAAAGTTAGTTCATTTCATAATTCACCCTCTTGCAACCTAGAATTTCAATCATGAAAGAATTAGATTTGATGATGGTAGAATCATAACATTTCATTGAGTTATTAAATCCAAAATGGATCAGTTTACCCAAGTTCATAACTTAAATTTAATTATCAAATTGATGTATTTCTCTGTAGTTACATATTAATTTAATCTAGTGGGTTTAATGGTTAAATATTTTATTAAAACTCAATTTGGTACACATGTAAATTGCCTATTAATAACTCCTTAAAACATTTAAGATAAACCTAATAACATTACCCTAGAAATTAGAATTATTCAAATTATCTATTTGTGCATTTGGAAATGACTTTCCATTTTATTTCCAAAAAAAAGAGAGACCCTAAAGGTCTCTAGAAATTGTATGGGAAGAAATTAAATTCATCCCATACAAATTTCCAACTTTCAATAGTTAATTAAATATAGGCACATAATGCCTACTTGACATATACCCTCTATTAAATCAATATTTGAAATAATGCTTTTATGAAAATTAAAAGCATATATATTAAAGCAAGTAATATTGGAGGGGATGAGTGGATCCCACACCACCCATCACCCTCCAACTATCCTCAACCCACATAGGTCTTTGGGTTGCATTAAAAAGAGAGTCATTTTTTCTGCAAATATTAAACCTTACTTCTGACCTTTACCTCCTAGTCAACTTCAACTTATGACATCTCTCCTCCCTAGGAGTCCTTTCTCCTTTCTAGCTTTGACATGAGCTTCATGAATCCTACAACATCTAGGTGAGCGTACAAAAATTCCCTTTCTTTTTATGTTGGTTGGTTGAAATTTTGGGTAGGTATTGAGTCCTCATCATTTCAGACTTTTACCACCCTTATTCCTTATTGGTATAGCTACCTTGTGCTTTCACACTTCCCCATCACATATCTCCCCTTACACTTGCATACTTAAGGCCCATAGTACACCACACCAAGTCAATTTTAGACTTGGGCAATGCTCCATAGCCTTGGGAAATCGCCCAAGCCAAGTGGTTGGTCCACTTATCAAGTGGAAGGAGGGTTTAGGAGTGTAGGAGTTATTATTAACAAGTGTTTAGGGTCAGTTAGAAATTAGTTTTTAGTAGATGATGATTATTGTTAGGCATTTTAAAAATTATAAGCATTTAACGTATTTTGTTTTTATATAGAATATTCTTTTTAAATTGTTGAGTGAGTGTGTAGGGATTGGTTATATGGGGAGAGATTTGAACATAGTTATTTAATGAGTATGTTATTAGAGTTAGTTAGTTAGAGGTTAGTTGTTAGTGTTAGATGATTATTTTAGAATGGTATTTTTGTGTATTTAATTTCATTTGAATAAATTTTATTTGAAAATATTTTATTAATAGGTGACTTCACAGGTTTTGGCATTTGTTAAGGAGGTTAAATATAAGGATTAGAAGTTATGATAGGGAGTAAGGGTTATGTTTTGGTTTTATTTCAATGTTATAATATTAAGTGAAACTATATTATTTTATTAAGAAAAGTTTTAAAATAATATTTTATAATGATTTTATGTATTTAATTATGGGTTTCATTAACTCAAATTGCTAAGGTTATAAGGTTATTGAATGGGTCTTATGTAGATAACCTAGTAGTGGTTTAAGATTGTGTTTTAAAGATGAAATAAATATCATAAATGATTTAATGATGAATATTTAATGTTTTAATTAATTTTAAATAGTTTATTATTGTAATCAAGATCAAGTATTAAGGTGATAGGTTAACTCCTTAAAAATGCAAACCTAGTTCACCTAGGGGATTGAACTAGGATATTGAAATGAATATAAGGTATTGAAATCTAATCTAATGTAACTTATGTGATTGGTCTAACCTAATGTTTTGAAATGAAATATACATAGGTAAGGTTGAATTAACCATAAATTAGGTTTAAAATCCAAAAAATGACAATGGAGAGGTGTGTTTCCACCCTCATGACCAAAAATGAAACTTGTGATATAAACACTACTAAACTAAACCTATCTAACTGATTCAACTTAGAAATTAGGAACCCTAAAAGTGTCCTCAAACTTGATATCATATCTTAATAAACATGAAACTATGGTTTAATCAATCAACTTAATCAATCCAAACTAAGTTTCCCTATAACACTATGATTTATGGTTTTGGATTTGTCCAGTTGTTGGATACTGATTCTGCATCCTCGTGTAATATAATCAAACTTCAATTGATACCTAAACCTTGTGACTCAAAAAATAACTTTATCATATCATCATCTTTTCACAATGTATTTCAGGTTTGTATGTATTAACCATAGTTATTATTACCTTTAAAAAAAATTAGTTTATTTTTTATTTAATTTTTGGGCATGATACTTTTACAAGCATGTTGTACATGATGGGTGAGCAAATACATATACTCTGACAAAGGATGGAGTAAAACATGAGTGGAAGCCATTGAAGGAGAGAGAAGAAAAGGTATGTTGTGTTGTCAAAATATGTTTTTTTGATGGAAAGGAATTTCTCTAAGGTATGTAGCATGATCATATGTGTTTTGTTGTAATCCCAAAAGATGCTAAAGATAAGTAGAGGAGGTACCCACAAAAGTTGTGAATTTGTTGGGAGAGTTTCTTGATATTATATCAGATAATGTACCCAATGGATTACACCTAGTGAGGAAGATTAGCCACCATATGTATTTTATTTTAGGAGCTAGTTTTCCAAACAAGGCAATGTACAGAATGACACCATCAGAAAGAGAAGAGTTGAACTAAAAAATTCATGAGTTATTGTAGAAGGAGTTGATTTGAGAGAGTCTAAATCCATGTGTTGTACCAATAGTATTAGCATCAAATAGGAATGTAGAATTGAGGATGTGCATAGATTCATAGGATATGAACAAGATCACAATCAAGTACATATTTTCATTGCTAAGGATGGATGATATTACGGATTATTTGAGTGGAGCTATATATTTTGCAAAGATAGATCTAAAGAGTTGGTACCATTAAATTCATAGTAGAGAAGGAGATGAGTTGAAGACTTCTTTCAAGAAAAGGGAAGGACTATATGAGTGGTTAGTCATACCTTTTAAGCTAACCAATGCACCAAGCACTTTTATGAGGCTCATGAATGAGGTACTGATAGAGTTTCTGGGTAAGTTTGTCATTATTTACATAGATGATATTTTGATCTTTACTTAGACATTGAAGGAACATTTAATACATATTCAAAAGATGTTTGATAAGTTGAGGGAAGAAAATTTGCTAATAAACATGAATAAGTATAATTTTGTGAAGGAGTTGTTGTACCTAGGATTTTTAGTCTCAGTAGAAGGTCTAAAAATGGACTTGAAGAAAGTGAAAGCTATTTCTAAATGGCCCATTCCAAAGAGTGCTATAGAGGTAAGATCTTTTCATGGACTGGCTAGTTTCTATAGAAACTCCATAAGAGGTTTTAGTAGTATTCGTGGTCCCTTGACTAAAAAAATGAGAGGGGATAGGAAATCATTTAAATAGACTATAGAAGAAGATAAGAGCTTTAATCTATTGAAATATAAATTTATAGAGTAGTATATTTTAGCACTTCCATATTTTAACAAGGTGTTTCAAGTAGACTATGATACTAGTGGTACTACAATAGGATTTATTTTGAGCCAAGAAGGTATACCCATTTCTTATTTCTATGAGAATTTGAATGATGCCAAAAGAAACTATTTTGTTTATGATTAGGAGTTTTATGCTATAGTTCATCCATTCAAGAAGTGGAGACTCTATCTTCTTCCTAGGGAGTTTGATTTGTATATTGATCATTAAGCTTTGCAATATTTGAATAGTCAAGGAAAATTAAACCAAAGGAATTTGAAGTGGGTTAAGTTTTTATAGAGTTATCATTTTTTTAGAACACAAGAGTGGGAAGTCTAATAGAGTTGAAGATGCTCTTAGTAGAAGAAAACTTTTGCTAGCAGAAATATAGATTAAGGTGGTTGGGTTCAAATAACTTAGTAATTTGTATCTAGAGGATCCTGATTTTGGTGATGCATGGAAGGATTATACAAAACCTATTACACCTGATAGGAAAAAGTGGTTGGATTTCATAATCCAAGATGGTATGTTGTTGAAAGGAAAATAGTTGTGCATTCCAAGAAGTTCAATGAGAAAGAATCTCATCAAGGAGAAACATAACAGAGGATTGGTTGGACACTTTGGTAGAGATAAAACTATTGCTTTGTTTTTTGATAACTATTATTGGCCATAGTTGTAACAAGATGTGAATAAGTTTGTGCAAATTTTCAAAGTATGTTTGTAATACCCTAAAATTGGCACATTGCCATGCTAAACCAATTCTGGTCTATTTGATCAATCCTAAGTCCTATTTTACTAAGAAATTATGATTCTAATAATCTCTACTAGACCTAAGTGTCAAATGTAGAAAATCATAAATCTATATTAATCATAAATCTTATTTAATTCCTAAACATCGACTTGAATTGGCTAAATTAACCTTCTAATTGAATTAATTTAACTATAAGTCATAACACTTTAATTAAATTAAATTCACACCTTTTAGCTAATATAGATGAGGAATTAAATATATTTGATTTGATTAAATATTCTCACTCTAATTGTTGAATTTAATTATTCAATTTAGAATACTCAATTATGAGGTCATATTTAATTTCCTTAAATCAAATATCTTCTCCAATATTCTCTCTTCAGTTCAAAAATGGAAACTCTAAGTGGACTAAAATTAGAAAAGGAATTAAATTAGTTAACTCCTTATTCCACTGAAAAGAAATCAATTAAATTCCTTTTCACAAGGAAAATTTCTATTCTAATTGAATCTTCTTCAGATCACAATTGTATAATCAAATTAATCTTGACCATTGATCAAATTCTTGGATTCTATTTAAGAAGCCCTTAATTCCTCATTTCGAGGGTTAATAATTGATTTGCATTGAAGTTATGTTGAATTAATCACTCGAGCATTTTCATTCATAAAATTGTTATTCTTGCATAGTAATCTCATTTAGTTTAACTGCAACCATTTAAGATTAATTGTTCTTTCTTATTTCTAGCTTAAACTTTCACCTTATCTAGCTTACTATTGCATCTCATTTAGCTTTAAATCCTTCATTCTAGATGTCTGGTTGCTAGGTTATCAGTCTGAGAGCTATAGCATAATCATTCTAGTTAGGAGGTAAGAGATCAAATAATTGGACATTTCAAATGAACAATCCCATGTTTATCCTAAGATGATCCCTCAAATAATGATCATGTTGAAGTGTGTGTGAAGATAGAGGCCCACATTTCCTACATACATTTATGATGCTGACTATTGGGCTGAAAAATCAATTTTTTGGCCTCATCTGTTCCTTTTTTGCATATTTTAGTGTTATGTTGCTTTCTTCCTTACTTGTGTGAAAAATCTCATTCATGCATGAAGAAACTAATATTTCACTCCCTTTAGTACACTTCCTCATGTGAAAAAGTGTATAATTGTGTATTTTCTCACATGGTACACATCATTTTCTTGCTCGGGCATGTGCAAGATTTCATGCAAAATTCAACTTTAGTAAATGAAAAATGCAATTTTTAGATTCTATTTTTATCATCATGATTTAACTAATTGTTATTTCTAAAGAATTTTTATTTTCAGTTTCTAATTTTCAACAACTTAACTATGGTTTGTAGGACACTTTTCGAAGATACCTTATTACAAACCCTTAAAACAATTTGATGGTTTGATTGTAGGATATTTTTTCAAAGATATGCATGTCAAAGAATCAATTCAAACCCACTAAAACATTATGTCCTCTTTTACTACTTTCTTACACATAGTTTAATAGGGCTTGTGAACTTTGTAGGGCTTCAGACAAAGGAATAGTGAAGTATACTCTTTGCTATTTGGAAGTGATGCCCAAGAGTAAATTAGAAACATAGATGCCTTTAGAATATGGTACCCAAGGGAGACAAGAAAGATAGTGGTTCTCCCAAGTAAAACCTTTGATGAAGAGATGATGATTTCCTTTTAGGAGATCAATGTCTTGGAATAGGAAAAGTTGGGATCGATAATCTAACTTGGTGATGAACATGTTCTACATGTTTGGGTATGGTAACAAGGTAGAGGAGTATGCTCTTTCCCCTTGTGGGAAATCAGAAACTTGGATCCTTAGATCTAAACCACCAGTCTGAGTCAACCTTTACAAGGCCTATTGGAATGATCCAAACTTTGAGAACAACCCAAGTGAGCACACTTCTTCCAACAAATATTCCAACTCATAATAATAAAGAAGCTTTGTTGAGTGAAAGACTCCAAAGCCATGTTAATTCCTTCTTCTTCATTCTGATATCACATATCAAGAAGAGGCTTTGTAAACTATACTAGTCGATGCTGACCCTAGTCTTGCTATTTAAGTGTGTGCACTTATAGATGCTAGTTTGGGCTAATAGCCTCAACATTGTTCATCAAGAAAATAGGGGTTAATATGAATGGAAGCCAAGTAAAAAGCTCTTAGTTAAATTGTGATATGAATATCAGGATTTAACTATGTGATTTTGAGTCAAACTCGATGACCCATGTTTCATGAGTAGTGATTCAACATGAATCCATCTCTCATGAGAATAAATGGAACACTTAGCACTCATTGGATCTAGGTGATGCTCACAGGAGTGAAGCACCAAGACTTCCCAAGAGGTCACCCATCCTAGTACTACTCCAGCTTGAGCACACTTAACTACAGAGTTTCCTCCATAGTTAAACCCAAAGCTTGCAACCGCATTTGCCTAGCTTTGGGTTTAACTATGGAGGAAACTCTATAGTTAAGAGTGCTCAAGCTGGAGTAGTACTAGGATGGGTGACCTCTCAAGAAGTCTCGGTGCTTCACCCTTGTGAGCATCACCTAGATCTAATGAGTGCTAAGTGTTCCATTTATTCTCATGAGAGATGGATTCATGTTGAATCACTACTCATGAAACATGGGTCATCGATTTTGACTCAAAATCACAAAGTTAAATCCTGATATTCATATCACAATTTGACTAGCTATGGAAAATATCTTCTACTTATCAAGCTCTTAGTTAGTTGCTACCTAGTTCACCTCTGAAAGGAGGCATAATCTTTGTGCAAGGAGGGGGAAGAATCTCTCTTGTAGATACCCATCATAGGCATGTACTTGGATTTTGGAAGCTTGTATATGTGCTTGACCCTTGCTAAAAGGTTTTTCATTCAATGTATATGTTATTGAGTCCTTGGAATACACCAAAAACATGTGCACCCTCTAGTGGGGTGACACAACTATGTGAGGTGAACGCATGCACATAAGTTGTGAGACAAAGGTTTTGCTTCCTCTACCATTTTTGGTTATAGGGATAAATATTGCCCTTTTCAAGTCTTTAAAGTTGTCCAAATCTATCAAACAAACAAAAGATCAAGGCTCCTCTTTCCCTCTGAGTTACTTTTTCCTTAGTTAGATTATTTGCAACTACTACTTGCTTCCTATGTCTAAAAACAACTGTCTATTTGAGAACCAAAATGATGTCCAAAACTTGAAATATGTGTTGATATCTACTTGAAACTTGTAAAAACAATTAGTCTTCTATTCAAAATTGTTGAATTTATTGAAAATCTCTTCAAATTTAGTCAAAAACTATTAGTCTATCCCTTTTCTCATGCCGAGTTATGCAAATTTTTGTGCAAGAAAACTCCCTATCAGCACTTCCTTGCGAGCTTCTTTGGAGTTCCTCACATGACTATCTAAAAATCTCCACATGAGATTTTTCCAAACACTATATATTGATGCCAATTCCATCTTTTAGTCAAATTTTCAAATCCTCACATAGCTTTGTGCAAGTCCTTGTGCAAGAAAACTAGTCAAAATTTTCTATTCTAAAACTTTTTCTAGTTCATTATGATTTCTCATGCGGTTCCCTATGAATCCTCACATAGGATCTTGTTCTAAAATTGTCAAAATTTTATTTTAGAGTTATCTACACTCCAATTGTAATTTGTGTCTGCAACATTTGATCACTTCTCTATCTATAAACAATGTCAAATAGTAACTTCTTTCTTAGTTTACAACTTGCAATCTACACATGAACTAGTCTCCTCACTTAGTTATCTTATTTTGTCTTTTTGTGTTTGTCATACTTTGTATCATAATAGTCATAAATCTTGGTTGTTCTAGACATTACTTAGATGACTCATACCTAATTATACAACACTCTTATCTCATTTTGAGGCTACATTCTAGTGTGGTCCTTGTTTAGGCTTTTGCTTTTGGTCATTGTCTATGACTATTGGAACAAGGAGTGGAAACATGTTTCATCCCTATAGACTTAGATAAGGTAGAGCTAGGGGTCATAATCATGATAGAGGCTACTTCTTAGCTTATACATAGCCTATGTCCATTACATCTAGTGAGGAGTCTTCACAATCTCCTTCATCAATTAGATCTCCTTCTGTCCAAAGAATGTTTTCCATAAACTTACAACAAACTAGGAATCCCTTGTATCAAGAGGATCCCAAAACTATAAAAGGTCATACATCTCCAAACAACATAGCTGAATTCTCATTTAGACAACCTTTTCAACCAACATACATTGAAACTTATCACATTCCTTAAATGGATGATCAAGACCAAGAAAATGAAGGACATAGTGGAGAACAAGATCACCAAAGGAATGAAAGATGCAAAGAACCTTTTATTGATGAGAATGAGGAAAATGAAGAGATACTTCCTAAAAAAATTGAAAGATTTTGTAAGGATAAAGACTTCTAGAAAGTTGTGGAAATCTTTCTTAACAAGAGAAAGAGAATAACTTTATCAAACTTGCTCAAGAGGGAGCCAAGCTACCTCATCACTTTAATGTCGAAACAATCATAACACCTGAAGAGGAATCTCAAACAACTAAGTTGTAAAAAGAACTAAAGATCATGCAAGAATAGTAGCCCAAATGATGCATGACAAGGATAAACTAGTCCAAACATACACCCTAGACACTCTTTGTCCATTTCCTTTTGATAAGAGTATAGACATACCTTTTTTTACAAGAGGAGTTAAGTTACCCAAGTATAATGAATACTTTGGAACTTTTGATCCCCAAGATCATTTGTAGGAATTTGCTGCCTTGTCTATGGAATTTATGCATAATCAGACATATATCATAGATCTATTTCCATGAAGTCTAGGTGGTCAATCCATAGAATGGCTTTCATGATTATCTACTAGTATCAAAACATTTGATGAGATTACTAATTTGTTTGTTCAATAGTACTCCCACAACATACAACATCCAATTAACATACAAGACTTGTGTAACCTCAAATAGAAATTTGGGGAACCTTTCCTCACATTTCTTTAGAGATGGAGACAAATTTACACCAAATATTCACAAAAGATTCTTGAAATCGAAGAGCTTGATATCTTCACTGATAATCTTTTACCTAACTTTGGGTATAAATTTAAACTTCAAGGTCCATGCACCTTTGAAGCCATGTTTACACAAGCTATCCAAATAGAGGAATTCATGGTCAAAAAGGGAGAAATAACCCTTTAAAAGGACACCAAACAAGGATTAACCTGTAATAAGGACAAATCTAAGTATATGAACAAGAACCAAAAGGTGGTACATGATAAAGTCATTGATGATATTACTCCTAAGCTTGCTAAAGAAACTTTCAATCTTATAGACAAGATTAAAGCATCTAAAAACATTGTCAAACCTCCTCTTGACAACAAGATATTTGGAAAAAACCAAAGAAATCATCTTGGGTTACATGCCAAAAATGAGAATATACACCTCTTCACGAACCTCTAGATGTGGTCTATAAGACTTGCTACAAAACAAGCTCATTTCTCCATTGGATAACTCTCATCATTATGATCCATAACCATGACCTTCATAGTAGAATGCAACTACATTCTGCAAATACCACTAGAAAAAGGTCACAAAACTAGCAATTGCATCAAAATACATCACAAAGTTCAAGACTTAATTGACAATGGTGACATTATTGTGCATGGACATAACAAGAACTTGAATCATAAGGCTTTCAAGGAACCATGCCCATCTTATGAAAAAGGAGAAAAATCAAAACAAAAACCTCATAATAAAGTCAACTACATTTACTCTAATGATGATGAGATAGTCCACATGGTTGAACTGGTGGATTTTGAGCATTGTGACATTATCACCATCAAGGGAAAACAAGACAACACTAAACCTAAGACAACATTTGTCTTATGTGGCACTACATTTAAAACATCTAACAATGAACCATCACAATCTTATGCCAATGCTATTACACATTCTCATTCCAAGATAGTACTCAAAGGCCCTGTGCCTTCTGCTTTTAAGTTAGAACAACACAAAACAAACCTCTTGCCGGTCTATTTGGCAAAGGTATAAAAGTTACAACATCTTTTGCAACTACTAGCTACAATATCCTCAACCAATTACAATGAACAAATGCTCAAATCATGATCTTTATAGTGCTCAAAATCTTGCCTACTCATAAGAAGATTCTTGACAAAGCCCTCATTGAGGAAAATGTACCTCAAGATCTTGATCTTGATATATTCCAATCTATGGTAGGTCATTTGACCTCACCTTACACTATGTCCTTCTTTGAGGAGGATGATAATTAACTGAGTCATCCACATAACCAACCTTTATACATTGAAGTCATGATACACCAAAAACATGTCTACTTTGTGCTCATTGACAATGGAGCTGGTTTAAACATTGTCTCTACTTCTCTACTCATATAATTGGGCTATTTTGAAGAGTCGATTAACCCTCGCCACAAGATAACCATCAAGGCACATGATGAAGTCGAGCATAAATCTTTGGGTCATGTTGTGTAGCCTCTCCAAGTTGGTCCTATAGAAAGGGATGTCACTTGTCAAGTCCTTGATATCCCATTAGTGTACAACATCCTACTAATGGGACCATGGATACATGAAATTCAAGTTGTATTCTCAACTTAACATCAATGCATCAAGTTTCAATTTCACGGCTCTGAAGTCACCATACCTGCAAATACTAGCTATCCTTGTAACATGTTGAAATATATTGAAAGCTTTGCACATACTAATAGGGAATCTATAGAAAATAGTAACAATAAGCTAAAAAAATTTGAGCTGTCACTCAAGCTAAAAGAAATTGGAATGGGTGAATACCACATAGAACTAGTTCTATATTTGACATCTCTTCCTGAGTCTCCTTGTCATTATGGGAGACCATTTGAAGTGAAGAGACCTTTTGTGTTAACAACTCAAACTAAGTACAATGTTACCCTTGTCAAAGCTACTATACCTCTGAAGGAGAAAGATAAAAATAGAGCCATTGCTTCATGGATATACAAAGAGGAAACTCATTTTGACCTCATAGAACAATCTCATGAAATTACTCCTAAAAAGTATGGTCGAAGTCTTAACTCATGGAAAAATTTTGCTACAAGAGGAATGGTCCAATTAGATGCAATAAAAATGGTCTAATTGATCCTATCAAATCAATAGCTA
Source organism: Cupressus sempervirens (assembly GCA_028749045.1). Classification (NCBI taxonomy): domain Eukaryota; kingdom Viridiplantae; phylum Streptophyta; class Pinopsida; order Cupressales; family Cupressaceae; genus Cupressus; species Cupressus sempervirens. Next base: position 705,616,464 of record CM053792.1, read on the forward strand.
GAAGGTCTCAAGATACATCTAATCTAGGCTTCAAGAAGATTTCCTTCCATCTAGGGCTTAACAAATTTATACCAAAACTTGAGAGTTCACCTAAACATGAGTCACAAGCTGAGTTAGATGACCATGATGATGAAATTGATGATGAGTATCCATATCCTTATCCAATTCCTATTGATCTTGCTAAATTCTTTGCAAAACTAGATGACTTTGTACCATGTGTCAATACTGTGGATGGTGATAGTGATTCTTCTAATAACACTACTAATTCTCCCCATATCCAACAAGAAAAAGGAGAGTCTAGGCATGATTTTTTCATTGAAAAACTTTGTAAAAATCTACATCATGAAGGAGAATGGGTCCCTATTACTAATGGGGAATTCTATAATCTATCTCCATGTACCACAGCTTCTCAAGAATATGAATTCAATTCTCTCTCAGAAGCAACTATAAACAAGGATATAGATCAAGTTCATGTCTATGAAAATTAGTTCAAAGTAGATGAATTATCTAGGATTAAGTTAGATGAGTCTCATCCAACTAGTGTCATTGAGTCTTTAATTAATGATGTTAGAAATCAAAGGCATTTGGACACACTTGTGGGTGAAGCCACTCTAGGTGTCAAATTGCTTGTCCAAGAATTTGATGATTATATTGTGAACACTATCGAACCCACCACATATCTTTCACTCACCTATCTTGAGCTCATAGACTAGAATTCCAATACATGTAGTGAAGTCCCTACATTCCAGAATGACTATGCTCTTGCTTGCTACTTAAAATTTGTTGAACCTATAACATCTTCCACCAGTGAAAAAAGAATCAGCATGACTAAAGCTGACATCAAATATCTCAGTTACATAATAAAATATTAAATTAATAGAAGGTTTGATGGTGAAAATTGCATTATGGTAGTATTGGGACCTAAAATAGTAAAAATAAAAGATTTATCAAAAGGTTAAAACCTCTTTGAGGTGCCCACCGATGAGATATATGATGCACTTCCTACTCATTTTCAAGAAATATCATCAATGTTGATAGAACCAACATAGTCAATAAATTTGGGAACATAGGAATTACGTCACATGATTGCCTCACATGATACATCTTACACAATCTCTATCTCTAGAAGAAAAAGAGGAAATCATTGCCTTCTTCCAAGAGAAAAAGATAATTTTTGTGTGGACATGCTCAGACATGCCAGGCTTGGATCCTGAACTCATTATGCACCATTTATCTATTTCACTAGAAGTTAAATCAATCAAATAAAAACTTAGGAAAGTGCATCCTCATGTTGCATTACTTGCCAAAGCTGAACTGGAAAAGCTTATGAAAGCTAGTTTCATATGCTCTATTGACTATGTTGAATGGGTTTCTTACATTGTTCCAATCTCCAAACATGAAAAATCTATTAGAGTTTGTACAAATTTTTGAGATCTGAACTTATCATGTATGAAGGATTATTTTCCACTCCCCAAAATTGATATCATAGTAGGATATGAAATGTACTCACTCATGGACATATTTTTTGGATATACTAAGATTAAATTTACACCAAAAGATTAGGAAAAGATTGCTTTCACTTGTGCATGGGGAACCTTCCATTGGAATGTGATTCCATTTGGTTTGAAAAATGTTGGTGCCACATATCAAAGGGTAGTTACTAAAAATTTTTGTGATATGATGCATAAGATAATGGAGGACTATATCAATGATAATTTGGTTAAGAGAAAAAAACACAACACTCACCTTCAAGATTTGGGGCCCATCCTAGATCATATGGAGAAATTTAGTTTGAGACTTAATACCAAGAAAATATGCATTTGGTGTAACATATGGGAAATTACTTGGTTACATTGTGTCTACAAAAGGAATCAAGGTCGATCTAGAGAAAGTTCAAGCAATCATGGACATGCCTCCACCCCATAATATAAGTTATATGAGAGGATTACAAGGAAGAGTTCAATCCATTTGTAGATTCATCTCATAGTTGGTAGATAGGTCACAACCATTTACTAAGACTTTGCATAAAGGTGTGAAATATAACTGGAGCCAAGTTTGTTATTAGAGTCTAACACAAAAAAAGAAATACCTTGCTAATCCATCAATCTTGATGCCCCCTATCTATGAGAAGCCTCTAATTCTATACATCTTAGCTATAGAGTCATTTGTTGGTATCTTGCTAACTCAAGAAGATAATGATAACAAAGAAAGAGCTATCTACTATCTAAGTCACACATTGATTTCTTATGAAATGAATTATAGTATCATTGAGAAGGCTTGCTTGGTAGTCATCTTTGCTTCCCAAAAGTTGAGACACTACATGCTCACTCATACTACACAAGTGGTTGCTAAAATTGATCCATTGAAGTACTTACTCAACAAGGAAGCTCTAACAGGAAGGTTAGGTAAGTGAGTCATGATACTAAGTGAGTTTGACATTCAATATGTTGAGAGAAAGGATATCAAAGGAAAAGTAATCATTGATCAATTAGAAGAAGCACCAATGTAGAGTCTTCTTCTGCTAAACATTGACTTTTCTGATGGATCAATTATAATGCTCACACAACAAACTTGGGTGATTTTTTTTTATGGTTCATTCACACAACAAGGATTCGGTGTTGGGCTCTTATTCATAACACCACAGAGGCATTCATTGCCTAAGGCATACAATAATTTGTTTCCCTTTACAAATAATATTTTAGAATAAAAATCCCTAATTAATGGCATGAAGATTGTAGTTGAGTGGAGAGTGGATGAATTAAATATCTTTGATGATTCACAGCTCATAATTAACCAAGTCAATGATGTGTATCAGACAAAGGATGAGAAATTGATACCTTATAAAAGCATGGTGGATGACCTAAAGAAATACTTTGCTCATATCGCTTTTCAAAAAATTCCTTAAGCAAACAACAAAGCAACTGACACAATGGCTAATCTTTCTTCCATGTTACAAATGTTAGAGAATGATCTTCAAAATGAGTTCTTGGTGGAAATGTTACTCTACCTTGCCTATAATTCCCCTGATTCTTAGATGATCTATTCTATTTTAGGACATGACTCCCCTTGCTACCACCATATGTATTCTCACTTGCATGAGCAAACATTTCTAGACTATCTAACCCAAAATTAAAAATGTCACCTTATTTATAATGCTTCACAATATGTTATTATTGCTGATGACTTGTTTAGGAGAGGTCTCAACAGAACACTCCTTAGGTGTCTAGAACCTAATGAGTCCAAATACACATTAATTGATGTACATGAGGGCATTTTTGGATCTCGCTCTAATGGCTTAACACTAGCTCATAAACTTATTAGAGCTAGTTACTACTAGCCAAATATGGAGCAAGAGGCAATCAAATATGTCAAGTCCTAAAAACAATGCTAGCTCCATGGAAATATAATTCATGCTCTAGCTCGGGAGCTAGTTCCATCTATTACATTTTAGCCATTCCAATAATGGGCCTTTGATATTGTGGGTCAGATTCACTCATCTTCTTCAAATGGACACAAGTTCATCATTATAGCTACAAACTACTTCACTAAGTGGGTAAAGGTAGTCTCTCTCTATAGCAAATGGAAAAATTGTAGCTCTTTTCATTATGAATTACATCATATGTAGGTATGGTGTACCTTCCTCCATCATTACTAAAAATAGAGGATAGTTTAAAAACAAGGATCTCAAGTAGTTGTGCAAAAAGTTTAGAATCACCGAACATTGGTCTTCTATTTATTACCCCTAGGGTTATGGACAAGTGAAGGCATCCAACAAGGTGATCCTTAAGATCTTGCATCATATAGTTAATAAATCTAGAAGGGAGTACCACCTTTAGATTAATCTAGATTTATGGGCTTATAGAACTAGTATCAAAACTCCAACAAGTACATCACCCTTTTCTTTGGTAAATGGAGTAGATCTTGTGCTTTCAATTGAGGTTGAGATTCCTACTTTGAGAATCACCACGAATGGCCTCATTACTAATGATGACTATAGAATGTCTCAACTTCAAGAGCTAGAATTGTTAGATGAATGTCAACAAGTGGTGTATGATCATCTTTGAGCTTATCAGTAGTGTATGTCTAGAAGCTACAATAAAAAAGTTAAGCCACGTGACTTCCAACTAGGTGATCTCATTCTGAGAGAAAACCCTAAGAATTGAAACAATGGGTATAGAAGGGGAAGTTTTAATCCAATTGGCTTGGTCCATATATAGTTACTACAATGTTTGGATCTAGTGCTTACTAAATTTCTATAGCCAAGGGAGAGGTGCTCAAGGAGCCCATCAACACTCTCCATCTAAAGAAATTCTATAGCTGATCTAATTTTAAAAAGCTCTCTGAATATACTTAAAAGTCCTACAAAAAGTCTAAAAATTGTAAAAATTCCTTAAAAAATCATTATCTTGGTGAAAACCTGGCAATACAAAACTTGGTAATACCAAAAAAATTAAAAATCAAAATACAAAAAAATTACAAAAGTCAAAAATTCAAAAAAAATCAAAAACAAAAAAAGTGTCATTGATGAAAACTTGGCAAACAAGCATTGTGGTAGCAAAAATAGAATCTCTACCAAGAAGGTGAAAACCTGGTAAATAGGCACCTCTTGTTTCAAATGCGACATATTATAGCACATCTTCTAACTTCTTGTACAGTTGCTTTCATGCTTTATTTTGTTTCTTTTTCTCATGAGTTCATGGATTGAATCTTGTCATAGTCTTGGGTGAAAAACCCTATAGTGTCATAGGAATCTCTTTCACATTAGTCACTAGTTGTTCTAACTACATCATCCTATTTTCGCTTGTGTTACTTTTGAGATTCTTCTCATGGACAATGTCTCTTGTGTTAGTCACCAATTGTTCTAACTATATTTATTTACTATCACTTGGTTTCCTCCAAAGGTTATTCTTACTATAGGTTCCTCTTTGACTTTAGTCATTATTTTTTCTAACTACATTTATCTACTATCATCACCTTACTAAAGATATTTCTTTCATATATGTTCTAATGTTGACACTTGACATAAATCCTATAGTAAAAAATGATGAACTTGTTTGGGATATGCTGATCTTTTCTTTGTTTGTTTTTCTTTCACTCTATCATGTCTCTTTAAGTCACTCAATGATTTCTCTTTTGACTAGAGTAGCAAGGACTAGGGGCATGATCTTTTCTTTTCTTTTTATTTGATGGTTTAGTTCCAATGATCTAAAGCATCCATATTAAAGGGGTGTCCAAAATAAGAGCCTCTATCACATATTGCATGGTTGTGTGTACCTTGACTTGTTTTATATGGTCTCTTCATTAAGGTTGGTTCTTCTCCTTGATTGTTTGAGTGAACTCTCTATGTTATATTAAATACTAATACTCATACTACTAAGTGAACATATGGGTCACTGCAAGTATACCTAGCACACTTCTATCTCAGGTTATGAATGCAAGGGTCATTGTGAACATAATACTTACTAATTACTTAGCATAAGAAGGATCTCTTGTTTGTCTAGTGTGTCTACACATAAGAAACATTCTAGTCATCCTAGCATTTATGCTCTAATTTTTATGTTAGCTTGCTACATCAAAAGGGACAAATATTGTGGTCATTCTGGCTTCTTTTTCCTTGAATTCTTACATTTAATCCCAACAAAACTAGAACATAAGTCCTATTCATATTCCCATGATTGCAATGTTAATGGGAATCATATGACATTTGGGATTTAGGTATATGCTCAATGATGATAATTTTCAAATCTTGATAACTAGAATTAGGGTTGCATCTAGCATAGGGCTACATTGCATAAACATATGGTTTGATCATTGATTTACTTGCATCCTTTATTATGAGGGATTGCTAGTTTCTTCAAACTGTCATGTTTCTTCACGACTACACAAGCTTTTAGTTCTTTGGTTTGTCTTATCGATCTTCATGGGACACCTTTCACTATCAACAAAATGGAACACTACATGAGATGTTAGTTCATTCACATTTTCCATTTCAAATACATAATTTTATGACTCATCTCATCTACACTACATTCATACATCATATAAAATTTGAATTCATAATCATAGCATTAACATCACATGTACAAAAACTATAAAGAAAGAAAGACGATACATGTGAGGATACTCAAATCAAAAATCTTGTATATATGTGTGAACTCAACTATGTACATCACTACAAAACTGCATGCTAATTAAGCACTGTCGATCTCAATATGATAAAAAGTGATATTGGAACACTAATTGATACACAACCAAAGAAAAATTGGAAGAAACTAAGATAATTTTGTCCTTCTCCCTCCTCTATAGCTAGTGGAGGAGGAGGAGGCATATCTAGTCTTGTCAGAGGTTGTGAACCTCCTGACTCTCTAGCATACTAGGAAAATTGGGACACTTACTCTACCACATCTAGCACTACCATAATATATGTCACATAATAGTACATTTCTCTAGATGAATGAAGATGAGCATCATCTTCATGTCACTCCATATGCTCTCATAGCTCACAGATCTCTCAATCTCACTCTGATAAACATGTATCTTGCACTATAAGCTATATATGCATCTCTCCCAACTACCACTATGTTGTCCTTGCTCTCAAGATCTCCTTAGAGTATCCTAGGTCTGTGCTAGGATATCTCTGCCCTATGGCCCCATGGTCAATTTTTCTTGCATCTCATCATCTCCTATTGCATGCTTTGTCTGCTCACCCTCTGTACATGGCCTCTAGGTGTCCCCTTCAATAACTCCTAGGAATCCCATATCATTGTGCAAATGTCTATGTCCTATCCCACTACCACAAGAATCTAGATCTAACCCCATCTACTGAGGAGGAATAAGATACTATCATGTCCTTTTTCTTGTTCTCTCCTACTATGGCTGCTATAGTGGTGGTTGTGGTGCTTAAATTGGTTGTAATAGTATAGCCATCCCTACTGGGTCTATGAATTGAGGGAAATGATGACTCACAAAGTGTTCCTTATATGCGAGTATCATCCTCTCATCTACTATAGTTGGCATGTAATCCCACTATGTTTCTACTATTGTTCATACATCAATCATCGAGTGACCTTGGTCTAACTTTATTGACCACCCATGATCTAGATCTATGGGAAATCAAGCATATGAGAAATACTCCTAAGAGATATCCTATTGTCGACCATACTATTGCTAAACACAAGTAAATGAGAATCTCTTAATGACCTACATGGAGTGACCAATCAATGTTTGAGATTAAAACATGTATCCCACCTTTTCAAGTGCATCATCCCATGCCTCCATCTCTCTCTAGGGTCTCCATACTACATCTACTAGGTCATCTAGTTGACCTCTCCACTACTCAGTCTTCCCCAAAGCTATCTAGGTCAATTGTCCTCGATATCTACATATATATGACTCCAATACCTATCTCTCATCAGCAAAAAATGATCTCATGATGGGAAAATGCTCCCATGGCCACACTTGAACAACATAGAGCCTAGCGTCCATGCTCTTCCTCTTGTGATAAATGATCTCATGCATCTCATGGAACATATGTGCAAGAATGTACTGAGACCATCTATATCGCACCAGCTCATCCAACATCTTCTACAACATCCTACCGCATCCATACTCAAGTTCATGCTAGCCTTTATTGGGCATTAGAAAATAGCTAATGAATATTCTCAATACTATTTCCAACCTATGAGTGGGATAGTAGGTATGCACTAGCTCATCCCATGTGATGACTCTACCCATAATGAAGTCCTCTTAGAATATGGCCCTCAATGTTGTTGTGACTATACATGGCACTATGTCATATACCACCCGTGGCCCATCCGTAGAATCATGTAAATGTGCTTTAGAGTGATAGTCATCTCTCCTTGGGGAAAATGGAAGGTTTTTGTCTCTGAATGAAAATGCTCATGTAGTACTGTCAATAGGTCGCAATTCACTAGTAATACGAGAATCTGGCAAAGATATGACAAACCAAGGGCATTGATGTATGCCATGTTGGCATCATTTAGCTATCATAACAAGGTACCATAAGGAGGATAATGTGATCTAAAAGTGATATTAAGAAAGCTAACCTACACACACAATAATAATAGGCAAACAACTAGTCTTAGATAAGCAAAAATGACGAATGAAAATGAAAAATATCAATGGAAAATAAAATTTCAAACATTAAATTTTACAAATTACACCAGATTTTCATACAAGACTTCATCTTCTCGCACAAGATTGCACCTTTTTGCATGAGGAAACACATCTTCATGCAAGAAATTTCAAAATACTCAGCAAACAAATTGCTAAGTATACGGTTTCTTGCGTGAGATATGGTTATCTTCCATGCAAGGAAACCCACAATACCTAGTGAAGAAGTACTAGCTTGGTACTTCCTCATGTGAAAGGTGATTGGAGTTGCATGAGGAACAACATCCTCATGAAAGAATGAACATGACAAAATTGAAATGCATGAAATTTGAAAAACATAGTGAGATTATTGATGGCTCACTATAGGTTCATAGTCCACCAGCCAGTTGTGTCGCTTGAAGCACTCAAATTGATGTGTATGCATAGGGACCAAAATCTTTCTCCTTGGAGCTCTCTTCTTCACAAAGGAAAAAAGCACAATGAATTGAAAATGACCATTTAGGCCCTTATATAGGTTTTGACCCAATTTTTCAAAGTACTCTGATTGGCATGAAAATCACCCCTAGCTAATTTGGCTTGTCTAAACCCATTTTTGGGATCAAATTTGAAATCTGATACACTTAAACAACTCAAAATTGTATTTGAAAATTTTGGGACTGACGTGATCAAATGCTTGTGCAGTCCATGTTTTTTGATACTTTGTGAATCTTGGAATCTTTTTGAATCACATTTTCTAAATTTTTGGAAAAATTCAACTCTAGTCAACTTAGGTCAACTTTGGTTAAACTTGGTCTTTTGGACCTTGAAATCACTTTGAATCAACTCCAAATTTTCCTTTGATCCTTACAATATCTTCTACATTATTCTGAATCTTAGATTTATTTAGTATCTCTCAATGTAATGCTCTCCATCAGTGTTCTAGTGTGTCATCTTTTGATTTTTCTCCCAAAGGAGGCTAGATGATTACATCATTGAATCTTTCAAAACTAGATTCAACTCAATCTAAATCTTATGCTCTCATCACTTGGGGCATCTTGTTCCCCTCTATTTGGAACCATATGTCATCTACCTTATCTTTTAATCAACTGATCAATCTTATAACAATTCTCATTAGAGTTCAATGTTCAAGTATCAGGATAGTCCAACTCTAACTCTTGAGAATTAAGCCTCATTTTGGGGATGATTCTATGACGCATGATCTTTTATGGACCAGTATTTAGGTGTTCTATCTAGACTATGGGAAATTAAGCACCATTCTAGAGATAATTCCAAATTCTTGTTGAGGATTAAGATTTGTTATTGAGATAATCCTAACTCTCTCTAAGAATTAAGCCTCTTTCTGGGGACAATTTTAAGCTCTTTATTTTCATCACCATTCAATGGACAGTTATCAGGATAGTCTAACCCTAACTCCTAAGGATTAAGCCTCATTCAGGGGATAATTCTACGAATCATGATTAATCTTGTCATCTTCTCATGGATAGGTATCAAGACAGTCTAACCTTGACTCCTCAGAATTGAGTCTCATTCTGGGAACAATTTTGTGAAGTTTGATAATCTTTGTTCTATCAATTTTGGTATCTATGTGTTCTATCTAGATTCCCTAAGGTTAAGCTTGTTTCTAGAGATAACGTTAAAAAACTTATCAATGTTAGTATCTAGGTGTTTTATCTACATCCCTTAAGGTTAAGCTTCATTCTAGAGCTAACAATAAAAATCTTATCAATTGGTCTCTATATCATCAATTTCAGAACCAATCTCATTTCTTGATCTCTACTTCATACTTTTTATTTTTTTGAATCGACATGTTGCTCACACATTCATTCAAACAGGGGAAAATGTAATACCCTTTAATTAGCACATTGCCATGCTAAACCAATTCTGGTATGTTTGATCAATCTTAAGTCCTATTTTATTAAGCAATTTTGATTTTGATAATCTCTACTTGACCTAAGTGTCAAATGCAAAAAATCATAAATTTGTATTAATCAAAAATCTTATTTAATTCCTAAACATCAACTTGATTTGGATAAATTAACCTTTTAATTAAATTAATTAAATTATAAATCCTAGTACATTAATTAAATTAAATTCACCCCTTTTAGCTAATATACATGAGTTATTAAATATATTTGATTTAATTAAATATTCTCATTCTAATTGTTGAATTTAATTATTCAATTTAGAATACTCAACTATGAGGTCATATTTAATTTCTTTAAATCAAATATCTTCTCCAATATTCTCTCTTCAGTTCAGAAATGGAAACTCTAAGTGGACTAAAATTAGAAAAGGAATTAAATTAGTTAATTCCTTATTCCACTCAAAACCAATCAGTTAGCTTCCTTTTCACAAGGAAACTTTCTATTCTAACTAAATCTTCTTCGAATCTCAACTATTCATTCAAATTGATCTTGATCATTGAAAAAATTCTTGGTTTCTATTTAAGAAGCCCTTAATTCCTCATTTTAGGGGTTAACAATTGATTTGCATCAAAGTTATGTTGAATTAATTACTCAAGCATTTTTATTGATAGCATTGTTATTGCTGCATAGTAATCTCATTTAGCTTAAATGCACCCATTTAACATTAATTTTTCTTTCTTTCTTCTAGCTTAAATTTGCATCTCATCTAGCTTACTATTACATCTCATTTAGCTTTAAATCCTTCATTCTAGATGTCTAGTTGCTAGCTTCTTGGTCAAAGAGCAATAGCATAATCATTCTAGTTAGGAGGCAATGGATCAAACTGTTGGACATTAGGATGGTCAATCCCATGTTTATCCTAGGATGATCTTAGATAATGATCATGTTAGTGTGTGTGAAGACAGAGGCCCACATTTCCCACATACAATGTCATATGGTAAAAGGAATAAAGAAAAATATAGGGTTGTATCAATCATTACCTATACTAGAGAATCTTTGGGAGGATGTCAACATGGATTTCGATCTTGGACTACCAAGGAGTTAGTGAGGGTATAATTCTACTTTTATGGTTGTTCACAAGCTTTCAAAAATGGAACATTTCATTCCTTACAAGAAGGCTAGTGATTTTGTTCATGTGGCAAAGTTATTTTTTGGAGAAGTGGTGAGACTACATAGTTTTTTAAAGAGTATAGTTTCTGATCATGATACCAAGTTTTTTGGGCATTTTTGGCATAAATTATAGAAGAAATTGAAGAAAAAATTGAAGTTTTGTTCATCACATCATCCACAGACTGATGGGAAAATAGAGATGGTGAATAGTAGTTTGGGGAATTTGGTGAGATGCTTGTTTGGAGATAAACCAAAGGGATGGGATCTAATTTTACCACAAGTATAATTTTCATATAATAATTCTATTTTTAAGAGTAGTGCTAAATCACCCTTTTAGATTGTATATGGGAGCACTCTTTGAAATGTTTCTAAATTGAGGCAATTGGATAAATGAGAAATAAGTAGTGTTGAAGTAGAAGAATTTGTTGAATATTTGAAAAATATCTATGAGGAGGTGAGGACATACATTATTAAGATGAATACATAGTATAAAGTCAAGACAAGTGTGAGAATGATGTATAACAAATTATAGACTAGAGATGAAGCCATGGTTCATTTTAAAAAGGAGCATTTTCCACTGGGTACATATAATAAGTTGAAAATAAAGAAGTTTGAACTATGCAAGATAGTCAAAAGGCATATTTTGGAAATTCCTATTAAGTGGAAGTGCCTTTTGAATTGAATATTTTACCAGTATTTAACAATTCAAAATTGACAAAGTATTATGAAGAAGGTGAGGCAAATGAAGTTGTAGAAGCATAGTGGAATATTCTAGTAGCTAGGTTGACTCTAAAGGATTTTGAAGAGATACTAAATAGTCATGTTGGAAAAAGTACAAGGAATAGAGCTTATGAAGAATAATTGGTCAAATGGAAATAGAGATCAATAGAGGATTCATCGTGGCTATGTTCATGTTGATATATCAGCCTACCAATTTAGGCTCAATGTTATATCATGAGTATTTATGGATTTATTATAGATTTTTGGTGTGTACGTTTTGTATAAAAACTTCAAGGCCACTATTGATGACATAAACATGCCTGGATGGGGCCCAAAAATTGGACTGGTGACCACTTACATGGATCCAAACCTATAGATTTGGAGCAGAGGATTCTAAAAGTAGTTATAATAGCCAATTGGAGAAATGGTTCAAATGTTATGGCCTTCTAAACTCGGGCTGACCAAAAATTCCAAAATAAATGTCAAAGTTGTATTTGGCTAACTCTATATGAACTATTAAGGACTATCGGCCCTAGGATTAAGTTTGAGTGTCTAGAACCTTCCTAGGTGGCATACAAATATTTATTTAATAAATGCCTATATATTGTTTAGGAAAACTTTGGGTGATAGTTTGCAGCTTTGTCTTATTGATTACTATAATGAAGATTCACATGGTGGTTAGCATATTATAATTCCAAATTCTATAATTCCACATTTGCGGTGATATTAAGAAGCCCATATTTTGTTCTTCAAATTTGTTGTTATTTCTTTATTTATGTTATGTGTTTATGGTATTAAGAGGAGCACCCTTCATCAGGAACCCCTAGATCTATCTACCCATGCTCATGAAAATAGTATCCCTACCCTAATTAAAATGTAATCATAGATATAAATCAAGGCTACACTCACACAAAATAGAATTCATGACTCAAGGGTGATGTACCAATCTAAATAATAGAGACAATGCAATACATAAGGTCCATACATAATACTTGACATATGGATCACATTGAATCTTGATTGTAAAATATATATCCAAACTCATCAAGATACCATACAAGTCTACTAGTCCTAGAAATAAGATTACTAACCATGGTATTAGACTACATGTATAAGCGTTAATCCTAGAATTTGGGGTGATAGTATGATCTACTACCCAAAATAGGGTCAATTCTAACCTCTTTGGGAAATAGTTTCCAATTAATACACATGGGTCAATCTTGACATTTATAAAATACCAATTATTCTTATTTAAAGTTTTAACCCAATTATTTATTATAATTTTACATTTTAGTAAAATCCTAGATTTCTCCACTATAGTTACTTTTGGGCTAGGATCACCATAAGCGGATAATCCCATAACTAGTCAATGTACATAGTCCAAGGCTTAACATACCACTACAAAAGACAACAAAAGGAATGTCCACTCAATATTCATGAGGAGAAAACTAGATCTTCATCAATTTGGATACCCAAGTATGGTAATAAGGACTTTATTCAATTTTCTACAAAAGGACATATAGAATTGGTTTCATTTTCATGGTCTACACCAATGAAAAAAATAAAGAAGCATAAAAAGAATAAGGGGTTGGAGGATAAATCCACTCCAAAATATGTAGGAGTGCAAGCATGATGAAACATAACCAAAAACTTTTAAACAATTCTTCTTAATTAATGACTTTTTTAAGGGTGCATATTCCCAAGAAATCCATTTAAAACATGATAGATACTCACAATGGTAGAAAATGACCAAAAACCTAATTTTTGGCAATTTTTGACAAAGAGTGAAAATTAGTAAATTTGTATTGAAAGGGAATATATTTTGATTGTGATACATGATAGTAGAATATCCTATAACCATTATTATTTTTCAATCCCAAAATAGGCATGAAAGACTACCAAAAATACTCAATTATTTATTTCTAGAATGATTTTAGAAATATTCTAGGTGGCACAAAAAATTATGAGAACCCAATAACACCCAAGATTCCAACATCTCAAAAATCAATGTAATTAAAACCCATTTGAGATTTATACCCAACATCACATAAATCCAATGAAAACCTATTATAGGAACTTCACAAAATCCCAATAGCATAAATATTCTAAAACCTAAAATACAAAGTGGGAAAGCATATATAAATTTGCATAAATCCAACTTCATAATATAATTGCACCAAATCATTAGAGAATATGATAATTCTCAACCTGCCAATCACAATCAACTCAAATAATTTTATTTTTTTAAATGTCAAAAAAGTTATTCAAACAGTCCCACCTCTCACAAAAAAGGGAACCCCCAAATGAGGAGGAAAAAACATAGAATCCACTATATTAGATGAATTTTTTTAGGTTACTCCTTAGATTCAAGTGGATTTTTATGGAACCACAAGAATATTTATGTGTTGGTGTCAAGTGATATTCATTATTTAGGTTTTTGTAAGGCATATTGTATGTTATATTTTATACATCCTAGCATTAGAAGATGTGTGCTAATCTTAGAGAATTATACTTTTGGGAAAGTATGATACATTCCATTTTTAATTTAGTGGCTTCATATCTTGAATGAGAGAGATTCAAGGTAGAGAATCAACATTAAAAGGGTGTTTTTCAACCACATTCTATTCTTGAATGGTAATGGGACACTATATCTATTGATTTCATTACCTGGTTTCCTATCTCATCACATTTTTATAATACTATTATGGTTATAGTGTACAAGTTATCCAAGGTGGCTTATTTTTCACTAATAAGAGCTTTATATACTATTAATTTGGAAGTACATGTGTTCATGGAGGATATAGTTTGGTTTCATGGGATACCTTGTAGGATTATTTCATATAGAGATCTAGTGTTTCCTTATGCACTATGGATATCCCTACAACATGCTTTGGGTGCAAAACTCAAATTTAGTTTAGATTATCAGCTTGAGACCAATGGTCAAACTAAGAAGGTGAACTAGGTTCTCAAGGAAATATTTAGAAGTTCTTGATATGTTAAAAATGAGGTGAGGAGACTATTTTTAATTGGTTGATTTTGTATATAATAATGGGCACCATATTTCTCTTGGCATTTCCCCTTTTTAGGCCTTGTATGGTTGACTATGTTGTACACTTTTGGGTTCGAATCTATTAGAGTAGCAAGTAGTTTTGGGTCATGTGATACTTTAGTAGATGGATGAGAATGTTTTTTTTGCATTAGAGAGCATTTTATGACTACCCAAGATGGATAGAAGAAGTATGTTCTTGTCTATAGGCTTGATTATCACTTCTTAGTTGGTGACTATGTAGCTATGTGAGTTTGGCCACAAAAGATCCCCATCCATTATGGAAAATTCTCTAAGATAGTATCACATTTTTGGACCTTTCAAGTTCCTTGAGAAGATTTTTCATCTTTCCTATCACTTTGTGTTTCTACCTAATCTATCATACATATGTTAATATAATATATGCTTGATGTGACCCATGTTTCTAATTGGGATGCTTTATAGCTAGAGGATGATAAACTTTATTTGGAGCCCATTTGTATCATTTAGCATCAAAGGTTTAACCTCAAAGTTAGAGACATAGAGTAGATAAAGGTCCATGCAACCTGAGTGATGAGACTCCTACTATGTAGGAGGATGCTTTGTAACGGAGAGTTTTGTACCCTTATATTTTTGTAGGCTTCTAGAAGTAAGCATATTCTTAAAGGGGGAGGATGAAGTTACTCTCATGTTTTCATTTTTTCCATGGTGATTTTGATTTTATATATACACTTTTTGTGATATTGTATGATTATGTACATGATGAGTTGTGTTGATGGAAATTAATATTTTTTTCCTTCTAGTAGCTTGCTTGTTATATATGGTTTTATTGTGTTACAATTTTCTATTTGATCATATATACATGATAGTGCTTGTAATATGACATAATTCCTTATGATGATATCTAGTGTATTCGTTTGAGATTATAGATTCTATCATCAAGATTATTTTAGGATTATTACATGATTTATGTTCTTTATATTCTATTGGGTATTTCAATTTCTTAATTTCCTAGATTATTCATATATTACTATAAAGTGATTTATTTAAATTTACTATAATTAAATGGAATTTTAATTAAAATGATATAATGTTTGCTTCTATGGTCACACAACCACTATGCATTATTTTCCTTGTGCTTGTATGAAGTGAGACAAAGTTTTAGTCACTCATTTGTGAGATCTAAAAAATGTATCACTCTCCTTCATTATTTTCTACCATGTATTTTATGTGTTTCAACTATTTAAATATTATTAGTTATACTTTGATGTTTTCATGTTTCGCTAAATATGTACTAGACACACTCTACCTAAGTAAATTTGGTCTTTCAAAATCAAATAATTTCATCCATGTATGGACAATGTATCTATGTTTATTATATTATTCCCTTTGTTGCATATTAATAAATTGATATTCATATTTCATATTATGTTAGATCCATAAGTGGGTCTATACACTTAAAGCTCCACAGTTTTTGGGGACAAATAAATTTTTACTTTTATATGTTGTAGGAATTTTAATGTTATTTGTATTTATCCATTAATTTTTCATAGTTGTGTTCTACTTGATTGGGGCAATTTTATTTAATTTTAAAATAGGTCATTTATTTTATCTAATTGTTTAAATAATCTATTTGAAAGTTACTTTTGGGAAAAGTGCTTTGTATTTTACAATGAGCTAATTGTTACTCAATTCTCATTTTTTCTTGTGATAAAATTATGATTTAATCCAAATTTAAATTGGAAATATCCAAAAAAATCTTGTTCTAGGTTAAACTCATTTTTGAAATTCTTTGTTAGAGTGGTTTATTAGATTTTTGTTGAGATTTATCTTCTTTGTCAAAGATCTTATGTGATTTGGTAGGTTCTTCAATCTAAGCTCTCCTTTTTGGTTTTATCCACTTTGTGAGAGGTATGGATAGTTGGATCTCTAATTTATTTCTTTTTTTGGGTAAAACTAGTTTCTTTGGATTGGTGGGATGAGAATCCATATTTCCCATTTTTTGTTTTATTTCATCACCTAGTGGAATGGGTTTGAGTATTTATGTATTTTTCCATTTTCTTTTTGTGGTTTTAGTGTAGTTATGTTTAATTTTCATGAAGTGGCTAGACATAGAATTTTATGTGATGAATATGCCAATAGGTGGCTAAGAGAAAATGAGTTTTGACGTTGTCAATTTTTATGATGTTTTCTTTTGCACATTTTTAGGTTTTCCTCATTTTGTGTGCTATCCAAAAATTTTTATTAGCTTGTTTAGCACAACCAAACATTGGAGTAGACTTTCCTCTATGTCTGAGATCACCCTATGATTTTTTCTTTAGACTCATTCATGAATCCACTATTGAAAAGAGATTGTTTGAAGTGTATAACCAATCATGGAACAATCATTATTTTTTCAATGATGTCAAGCCTACTACTTGCTAGGGAGATAATTATTTTTTGGTCTAAATGCTATCATTTGTTTGATTGATGAGGAGGATTTGAAAAGAGGAGATAGCAAGACAACCTAAAGAAAGGTTGAGTTATTTAGTGTATAAAAAGAGCACTAAGACCAAGTAAGACATTGATGATATTATGTATTATTGATCTACTTAAGGCTAATGTAAATGGTTACTTTAGCTAAGCCAAAAAGAAGTATTTTCATAAAAAGTGTCTTCCAAGCTTGGCTGAGCAAATAGTGTAAGCTAAGAAAATTCTAGTTCAAGTTGAGCAAAAGGTTAATATAAGCTAAGCATCAGTAAAATTTATTAAGTATCAAGCATTAGGGAAATAATAGTAGTGGCTAAGATGAGAATATGTAGTTGGTGCAAAGCAACCTACTGTTGGTCGAGCATTAGAAGATTATTATTGCTGAGTGAACAATGAAGATGTTGAGTGACAATAAAAAGAGTTTAATCAAAGATTTGACAAATCATAGCTGACTAATTTTATTTCTTGATTTATGTGAAGCATGTGGAAGATAAGTATGATGAGTTGGTGCAACAAAATTCAAGATAAACTATTTTGAGGAAAATTCAAGGAAGCTTGTAGAAGAAGTTTCTAGAAGAGATAAAATAGAAAAGTGGATAGATTCATCAAATATTACCTAACCCTAAAATGTACAATTGTGGTTAAATGAAAAAAGATCTAAATTCTCTATTTATAGAGATAGCATGCTAGAAGCAAAGGTTGTCATGTGTGATAAAATAAGGAAGACAAGAAGTCTAGGGTGTTGCTTCATTTAGTGGCCAAATAGAAGAAACTACAATTGGCATACAAAGCAAGAAGGCTTAAGAGGTTGAATTCTTGAAGGGTGAACAAGCTATCATACATGAAGAGAAGGAATGCCAAGTAGAATGGAGGACTGAACTAGGGAACTATAATCTGTAGATGTGTTGTACTTTATTATCAAATCAAGTCTTGTTGTTACTTTCTAACAATTATATTAGTCCAAATAAATCATTTGGATTAAGGTTGACCTAATAGTCCTTTTTAAATCTTTTAACATGGTGACATTCTAATGGAATGTTCTAAAGTCCTCTAACAAGTCTCCCTCCTAATAGGGTGATTGAAATTATAGTGCCTCTCATGTTTGTAGTCTGAACCTTGTTATATTTTGATTTGAGAGATACTTGATACTCTTGTTATGTTTCATTTGAGATGACCTGAGGGTCAAATATTATATTTTGATTTCAGTATCATAGATGTGATATTGCTATGTTTTTCAGTTGATCATATTTTCATATTGATGTCATTTTGAGATGATAGTAGGTCTATGATGATATATGGTTATCTAGTATTTGGACACATCTCTAATTCTATTATGTGATAGATTTTATGCTATGGATATTTAGTTCATTCTTTCTTCATTATTTTTTATGCAAACATGAGTGATATAAATGGATTATATCATTATAATGGAGTAAATTACTAAATTAGGAATTTAATGTATTTATTGCTTCAGCTATGATATTATATACAATTACAATTTATCATGTGTTTTAGTGTGTAGAATTTATATCCTTGGCAGTGGCACATGGAGTTAGTGATTCAATTATTCATTTTACCAATGTCATCCTATATGATCGACATATCTTTTAAAATGTTTAAATTAAACCCTCCATTGATTTGTTAAATTTGAGCTCATTTGCATTATGTGGCTAGACTTGTGAAAGTGTCTATGCACTTAGAAGTTTGCATTGTTGTGAAAGTTGTTAAGGAAATTTTTGTGATTTTGCATTTTCAGGATTTATTTATTTGATTTTTTTAAAATTTTGGCAACTTTTTCATAGATGAATTTCAATTACTTGGAATAGCCTATTTTTGTCTGGGTTGATTCTATGAATTATTTATTTGACCTAACTATTTTCCATTTTAGCCCTTTTGGCTATCAGGTAGGGCTCTCCTATTTTCATGTTTCAGTTTTGTTTCTAGTAGCTATTTGTTTGGAGTTAGCACTTTTTGCTGTCAAGTAGGGCTCTCCTATTTTCATGTTATAGTTTTGTTTCTAGTAGTTATTTTTTTGGAGGTTGAGAACTAGTGTTTCACTCTGATCTGTTTGATGGTTAAGCTCAGTTGGTCGGGTATGAACTTTTTTCCAATTTTTGGGATGAGGGTTTGGGGTTTCACACTGTTATGCTAGCCATTTTTGCATACAACACCTTAACTCAAATTTTATTGGATTTTTGAGGCTTTTGTGCCCTAAGACCAAATGGGTTTTTATTTCAAATTTGTCTACTTTTGGGGTTTTTATCGTGTTTTGTGTGCTGCCCTATTTTCTTGAATTTTCTTGGCATGATGTTGGTGATGGACCTGGATCATCCATTTGGATGTTATTCAGACCATTGTTTCTCTTTTATGTTGTATTAGGATATGTGTCACATCCATCCTTCTAAGCTTGTTTTTAGTTGAGTGATATTTTGCTTGTGTTCTCATCTAGTCCTTATGTTATGATCTTCATGATGGTGGTGCACCACACGAGTACATGGATGTACATTATTTTGTGACTTACACGGCATCATGTCTCATTTGTACTTTGGTGGAGTTATGATCATTTGGGGTTGGGCTGGGAATATGAATACCTACGAGCACTCATTGTTGGATGAGAATGGGTAGGATAGGGTAGTAAACAGAGGGCGCTTTTATCTTGTAACTTTGTGTTTAGGGAGCCATAGCATTGGTAGAGAAAGTTTTAATTAAGTGATAACTAAATAAAATATTGGGTGGTAATAAAACTTAAGATAATAAAATGCTTCAGTGTGAGAGCCTTCCATTGGAAAGTTGAGTTTGCACGATCAAAACTTAGACTTTCTAATGCCAAGCAACTCTCCATGGTGTCAACCCCTACATATTTACCCATTAAGTGACTTACTAGGACTTGTAGTACTTGCATTATCTCATGATCTTGGTTTCAGTCATCATTACTATCTAGTGTGAGTATTAGCCATGGATATTTTCATTATGTGTATTTGTAGTTGGAACATTATCTCCATCAGTATAGTGGGAGTATACCTATGGTTTTACATGGTTGGGAGGCATAGCTACCTATACCACTACTAGGGATTGGTGTATAAAGATAGTCTATTGTCCTATTGTGATCATTTCTAGATGTTTTCACTTAGTGCTTCAGGTTTTGGAATATGTTTTCTTGTGATTTATGCTTTCATTGGAATGCCTATATATCATGTTTAGATTATGTTAGTTTATTGATACATTCCATTATTATGATGTTTAGGATATGATTTGATCATGTGATTCGGTTAGTTGGAGTATCTATTACTTTTGGATTAACATGTTAGATTTCCTATTCTTATGATGTTATTATGCTTTAGTAGTGACATCCTTATAAGATAGCTCTAACTACTTAGTTGGTAGTTGGGATGTTATGCATGGGGGATAGCTAGGACCTTCGAGGTTTCATGATGCTATTATAGTTGGGAGGAACTACACACTTAGCTTACTATTTTAGTATATTGTGATGTTTCTTTTAGTCTTTCCCTTCATTGTTATGTTAGATGATTAAATGCAATTTTCATCTTGCAATTTAGTGTTTGAGTATCTATACCTTGATATGTGGATTAGGTACTCCCAATGTGGAGGTTATATCTCTTCTTGTAACTTTTTAAATGCTCATTAGAGTGTTCTTGCTTGTTCTAGGTGACCATGTTCTAGCAATAGGTGACACTTATAAAGTGTCACATGCCCAAAGAAGAAATATCGTGCGATACTAGAAAGTATCACACATCTTAAGGAGAAATTTCATGTGATACTAGAAATTATCACAAGCCCATTAAAGAAAGGTCATACGATACCTATGAAGTATCACATAGCTTAAGAAGAAGTGTCACCTAAACCATCAAAGTGTCACACACTTTCTTTAGAAAGTTTGTATGATACTAGAAAGTATCACACAATGCTAAACTAAAGTATCTTGGAATAACCTATTGGGCGAGATAGTAAGCACTTTTTAGTGTGACCAAAAGTTTTTGGGAGGTGTTATGGCTACCCTCTATGATGTTTTTGAATACCTTGGAATTGAATTTTTATTTTGAAATGTTTCAGATTTGAAATCATCTGCATCCTTTTGTGGTTAGTCATTTTAGTCAGTAGTGGCATTTGGAGATCTGTTGGTGATTGCATGTTTGTTTAGTCTTCTATTGTGATATTTATGATCCTCATATGTCATATGTCATGTGAATCCATACTTGTTTTTAAAAAAATTAAAAATTAATCTTAGCTTATATTTATCCATGTTCCAAGGATCTCCAGGCAGGGCATTACATCTAGTATTAGAGCCCATATTGCAACATTGGGATCTCTATGTTATGCTTCCATTAATTTATTGTTTTTAGTTGGTGTTTAGTTAACTTATTCTTGTTTTTTTTTGTCTCGTATGGTTCATGCTTATGACTCTTATGTTTATGATGTATTTTTTTGACCTTATCTTGTTGCTTCCTTAGTAATGCCTCCTTCATGTAGACCTAGTAGTTGGAGTGGTAACTAATAATTTTTTCAAGGAGAAGAATGCCATGAAGAAGAATGGCAAGAAGGAAAGGGAGAACAAGGTAATAATGAGCAGGTTGGCATTGGGCCACTAATGTTAGTACTTCAAGAGATTCTAGCTCGGTTGGGACCTTATGCAAAGGAAAACCAATGTGACAATGGTCAGGAAGAGGAATCTCATCATGGAGATTCACACATGTCTAAGCATAGGGGAGAGGAACATGGTCATGAGCATGAACATTCTCATACACCACCCAATGGTAGAAGGCACCGATGGAGGGGTACTAGTTGAGATAATGATGATTTCACTCAAGTTGAAATGATGTAGGAACTTTGGAGGTCCAAACCACCACTATTTGATGGCTAGGGGACAAGAGTCAAGGCTATGGCTTGATCACTAGATATGGGGTGTTTCTTCTCCTCGCTACCTTACAAGAGTAACATGAAGGCCTATTGCACTAACACATAGTTGAGGGAGCATGGTTCTATTTGGTGGGATATGGAGTGTGTGAAGATTCATATAGGTGTGGTAGATCTCACTTGGGATATCTTCAAGGAGAGGTTCAGGGAGAAATTCCTTTCTCCACAATATTATGAAGCTTATATTGATGAATTTCATGAGCTCAAACAAGGAAACATGATGGTAGACCAATATGAAAAGTGTTTCCATGGGTTGAGACAATATTCAAGATACCAACATGATGAGGCACTCCTCATGCAACATTTTGTTAGGGGCCTTCAGGACTCTATCATTGGGAATGTCCATGTTCACTAGTCAAACACTTGCACATGTAATGGAGAAGGCAAGAATTCTATAGAGTAATGTGACCAAGGGGTTTCAATAGAAAATCTAATTTTTAGAACCTAAGTGCATGACCTTTGGGTTAGGATTCTTAGTCCTTCAGAAAGGACCAAACATTGTCAACACCCTCTCAGGGTGGTAAACATCATGGTCAACAATGAGGCTATTGGACCAAGGGTGGGCAGCCTTTAGGAAACTCAAGGAAGAAGGGAAATGACTAGAGCCATTAATAGAAATCCCAATAAGATCACCCTCCTTAGAGTAGTCAAAAAAACTCTAACAAGGGTAGTACACCATATTCTAGTACTACTCAAGGCGGTCATAGAACTAGTTCTAGCTTTAGGGGAAACTATTATTCTTGTGGCCAGCTTGACAATAAAGCTTTGGGATGTCTTATTAAACCCCCTTAAGGATTTGGTAGAGGTGTGGCTAGATTGAAGCCTACTATAGGAGATGTTGGTAGGAATCATCAAGATGAGCATCAAGGTACCATAGTCGAGGCTATAGGTAGATTGCATGGTATTTCATCTTTAGTAATATTTGGTTTAGGTAATTTAGATTCTTTTATTTTACCATCTCTTGTTCAGTGATGTGGGCTAGTGGTAATCAAGTCAATAGGTGGCAGGTTGAGTTAGCCATGGGATGAAAAGTGGTCAAAGTGGTTATAGACTCCTTGGTTAGTAGTTGTAGTTTGAATTTGGGAACCTTCACCACCACAACAAATCTTTGCATTCTACCTCTAGGATCATATGATATTGTGTTGGATATGGATTGGTTAGTCACCCATTAGACAAATATAGATTGTCACTATAAGTTGGTGCAATATGTTGATGACATTGGTGGGCAGGTGGAACTTTTAGGGGTTTAGAGACTAGTCTCATTTTGTATGGTCTCAACTAATTAGCTGAAGTAGAGTATGTAGAATGGTTGTTAGATGTTTCTAGTTTATATTAGTGGTCTTGAGGAAGTTGAGAGTCATATTGTAACACTTGATGATCACCTACTCCTTTGTGAATATGTAGATGTGTTTACCGATAAAATACCACGTATGCCACCACAATGTGACATTGATTTTCAAATTGATCTCATACTAGGATAAAAAATATTTTCACAAGCTCCTTACCACATGACTACTTAGGAGTTGAGTAAGCTCAGATTGTAGTTGGAAATTTTTTTTTCCAAGTGCCACATTCATCCTAGTGTATCCCTGTGGGGTTTACCAGTTATCTCCATAAATAAGAAGGATGGATTATTGCATTTTTGCATTGACTACCAGTAGTTGAATAATGTGATGGTGAAAATGGTATCCTTTGCTGAGGATAGACGACTTGTTCAATTAGATGAAGGGAGCATTAGTATTCTAAAAGAATTATCTTAAGTCAAGATACCATTAGCTTCATATCCAAGATGTGGACATTCATTGAACAACTTTTCATACATGGTATGGGCATTATGAGTTTATAGTTGTACCCTTTGGGTTAACCAATGTGTCATTGGTGTTTGTGAGCTTAATGAATAGAGTATTTTGCATGTACCTTGATTAGTGTATCATTGTATTCTTGGATAACATATTGATCTATTTAAATATTGTTGAGGAACATGAGGTCCATTTACGTTTGGTGTTGTAGTGCTCGAGAGACCATCAATTGTATGGCAACTTGAGTAAATGTGGATTCTTCTGTAAAGTATTTGGGGCATATCATCATCAGTGATGGTATTGTGTTGGATCCAAAGAAAATATGAGCTATCATAGATTGGTTGTTACCCACTAATGCTTTAGAGGTTCATAGTTTCATGGGATTGGTGTGTTACTACCATCACTTTGTGAAGGATTTCTCATGAGTGTCTCATCCCATCACTTCTCTTCAATAAAAAGGGAAGAATTATGTTTGGTTAGACTAGTGTTATGAAACATTTAATGCTCTTAAGGAGTGTTTGACTAGTATATCAATCCTTGCAATGCCTAATCCTATAGGTGAATTTATGGTTTGCACAAATGCTTTATTGAAAGGTGTGGGTGCAGTGTTGATGCAGGATGTTCATGTGATTACTTATGAGTCTAGGAAACTCAAGGAACATGAGCTTAACTACCCCACTCATGATTTGGAACTTGTAGTCATAGTGCATGCCCTAATTCATTAGAGACATTTCCTTTTGGAACATAGGTTTGAGTTGCATAGAAATCATAGGAGCTTGTAGTATATCTCTACTTAGCCAAACCTAGATGCCCAACAATGTCACTAGATGGAATTCCTATGTGAATATGACTTTGATGTTTAGTACATTAAGGGGAAGGAAAATGTCATCACAGATGCCTTAAGTAGAAAGTGACATGTGATATCAGTGTTGTCATTGGGCATGGATCTATGAGGCCATATCTTGAGGCTTTTCCTAGTGACACTTGGTATTAGGAGGTGAGGGAAAAGATCAAGTCTAGACATACCCTTGAGGGGAGGTTTTCAAGTTACTTGCTTGAGTCTAATGGACTACTGTGGCAGTTGGAGTGTATCTATATACCTATTTCTAGTGATCTTCATACCTTGGTTTTGTTGAAAGCACATCATGCACCATATTTTGCACATACTGGCATCAAGAAGATGCATGTTGATCATAAACAATTGTATTTTTGGGTAGCAATGAGGTGCAATGTTGCTAATTTTGTTGCTTGATGTCTTGACTATTAGAGAGTGAAGGTAGATTATCAGCATCTAGTGGGCATTTTGCAACCACATTCCATTCCACAGTGGAAATGGGAAATGATATCCATTGATTTTATCACAAGGTTGCCTATGTCATCATGGAAACATGATTGTATTATGGTGATAGTGCACAAGTTTTCTAAGGTAGCACATTTCTCACCCATGAGAGCATCCTACACAACTTCTTCTATAGTGTATGTTTTCTTGGAGGATATTGTTCTTTTGCATGGGATCCCTTGTCAGATTATTTTAGATAGAGATCTAGTGTTCATTTTTGCATTATGGACATCTCTCTAGCACACTTTGGGTACACAACTCAATTTTAGTTTGGCTTATCACCCAAAGACCAATGGTTAGACTAAGAGAGCAAGGTAGGTTTTGGAAGATATACTTTGCATGTATGTGATGGATAGGTAGGTGAAGTGGTAGGAGTACTTATAACTTGTTTAGTTTTCATACAACAATAGGTATCGTAGTTCTCTTGGCATGTCACCTTTGTAGGCCTTGTACGGTAGACTATGTCATACCCCTTTGAGTTGGGATTGTTTGGAGGATCAAGTACTTTTAGGTTAGGAGATGCTTTAGGATATGGAGCAATTGGTTGTTCATATTAGGGAGCATTTGGTTACTACTTGAGATAGGTAGAAAAGGTATGCAGATGCCCATAGGTTGGATCATCACTTTTTTGTTAGTGATAGGGTGTTTTTGAGAGTGTGACTGATGAAGAGACCCATCTATTATGGAGAAGGCTCTAAGTTGGCACCACATTTTTTTGGATCATTTGAGATCCTCAAGAGGATTGGTCATGTTTCTTATTGAGTAGCATTGCCACCTAGCCTATCATGCATCTATGATTTTTCTCATGTTTCTATTTTGAGACAATATATTCTTGATGTGATCCATGTTCTTGATTGGGATGCTTTATAGGTGGAGGAAAAAAAACTTTCTTTGGAGCCTATTCGTATCCTTCATCATCAAAGGCTGACTTTGGGAGGTTGAGACATAGAATAGATAAGGGTCTAGTGAGACCCGAGTGATGAGACCTTTACAACTTGGGAAGATGCTACATGATTGAGATAATTGTACCCCTATCTATTTCTGAACTTTTAGGAGTAAGCCAATGGCTAGTGCGGGAGGATGTAGTGCCTCTCATGTTTACAGTCTAAACCTTGTTATATTTTGATTTGAGACATAATTGATACTCTTGTTATGTTTCATTTGAGGTGTCTTGAGGGTTGTATGATATACTTTGATTTTAGTATCATAGATGCTATATTGCTATATTGTTTAGTTTATCATATTTTCATGTTCATGTCATTTTGAGATGATAGTAGGTCTATGATGATACTTGGTTATCTAGTATTTGGACATATCTTTGATTCTATTATGTGGTAGCTTTTATGCTATGGATATTTACTTCATTATTGCTTCATTATGTTTTATGCAAACATGAGTGATGTAAATAGATTATATCAGTATAATTTATTAAATGATTAAATTATGTATTAAATGCACTTATTACTTTGGGTGTGATATTATATGCAATTTTACTTAATCATGTGTTTTAATGTGCAAGATTTATATCACTTATAGTGGCACATGAAGTTAGTGCTTTAGCTATTCATTTTACCAATGTCATCCCTATATGGTTGATGTATCTTTTAAAATGTTTAAATTAAACCCTTTGATTATTTGTTAAATCCAGCCTTATTTGCATTATGTGACTAGACTTGTGAAAGTGTCTATGCATTTAGAGGTTCACATTGTTGTGAAAGTTGTTAAAGAAATTTCTATGATTTTAGGTTTTTTGGCTTTATTTATTTGGTTTTTTAAAATTTTGATAGCTTTTCCATAGATGAATTTCAATTACTTTGAATAACCTATTTTCATTTGGGTTGATTCAAAGTCTAGCTAGTCTAATTGGCTATTTACCTTAATCAATTATTCACTCGAAAAATGAATAAATATTGAAAGAGAAATTTAATTCCTCACTTCTCACTTTTGCAATTTGGAAAATTGTGGGCTTTTTCTAAAATCCTATTCTGAAGGATTGGTTTTTTGTTCATTGAGAGAGCTATGGGCATGGGATCTTCACAAGGACATACTCATTAGAGCTAGCTCAAGGAGACCTTGCTTTGTCACAATTTTTGGTCATATCTATGGATTATTTGTTTTACCTAGCTATTTCCATTTTAGCCCTTTTGGCTATTAGTTCAAGCTCTCCCATTTTCATGTTTCAGCTCTATTTTTGGTTTTGATTCTAGTAGTTTTTTGCTTGGAGGATGAGAACTAGTGTTCCCATCTATTTCTATTTATTGGTTCTATCCCATTGGTTAGGTATGAATGTTTTCCCAATTTTTGGGACAAGGGTTCGGGGTTTCACACCATTATGCTAGCCATTTTTCATACGATGTACAAACCAAAATTTTATTGGATTTCTAAGGATTTTGTGCCCTAAGACCAAATGGATTTTTATTTCAAATTTTTCCAATTTTGTAGTTTTATCTCATTTTGCATGTCACAATGTTTTCTCAAGTTTTCTTAGCATGATGTTGGTGGTGAGCCTAGATCATCCATTTGAATGTCAGTTAGACCTTTTTTTCTCTTTTATGTTGTAATGGGATGCATGTTGCATCCATCCTCTTGAGCTTTTTTTCGATTGAGTGATATTTTTCTTGTTTTCTCATCCAATATTTATTTTATGATCTTCATGATGGTGGTGTGTCACACATGTGTATGTGCATGTACATTTTTGGGTGACTTATGAGGCTTGATCTCTCATTTTTAATTTGGTGGAGTTATGATCATTTGGGGTTGGGTTGGGAATATGCATACCTATGGGTACTCATCATTGGATGAGCATGTGTAGGGTAGGGTAGCACATGGAGGGAGCTTCTATCTCACAACCTAGTCTTTATGGATCCATAGGGTTGGTAGAGGAAGTTTTAATTAAGTGATAACTAAATAAAACATTGGGTGGTAATAAAATTTAAGATAATAAAATGATTTAGTGTGAGATCCTTCCATTGGGAAGTTGAGTTTGCACGATGCAAGCTTGGGCTTTCTAATGTCAACCATCTCTCCATGGTGTCAACCCATACATAATTTCCCATTGAGTATCTAACCAAGACCTATAGTACTTGGATTGTCTCATGATCTTAGTTTCAGTCGTCATCATTGTCTAGCATGAGTCTTAGCCATGGGTATTTGCTTTATGTGTTTTTGTGGTTGGATCATTATCTCCATTACTATAGTGTAAGTAGACCTATGGGTTTTACATGGTTGAGAGGCTTAGCTACCTATAATACTTCTGGGGACTAGTGTATAGAGACGGTCTATTATCTTAGTGCAACTATTGCTAAATTTTTTTATTTGGTACTTTGGGTTCTAAAGTATGCTTTCTTGTGATTTATACTTTCATTGGAATGCTTGTATATCATGTTTAGATGATGTTAATTTATCAACACATTCCCTTATTATGATGTTTAGCATATGATTAGATGATTTGGTTTGGTTAGTTGGAGTATCTATTGCTTTTGGGTTAGCATGTTAGATTTCTTGTTGTTATGATGTTATTATGCTTTAGTAGTGACATCCTTATGAGACAGCTCCAACTATTTAGTTGGTAGTTGGGATATTATGTGTGAGAAATGGCTAGGACCTTCAAGGTTTCATGATTCTATTACAATTGGGAGGAACCACACAATTAGCTTACTAATTTAGTATAATGTGATGTTGCTTTTAGTTCTTTCCCTTCACTATTATGTTAGATGGTTAAATGTAGTTTTTGTCTTGCAGTTTAGTGTTTGGGTGTCTATACCTTGATATGTGGATCTAGTACTCCCTAGTATGGAGGTTCTATCTTTTCTTGTACCTTTTTGAATGCTCATTAGAGAGTTCTTGCTTGTTCTAGGTGACCGTGTTCTAGATTTTGGTGCCACTTATTAAGTGACACACAACTAAAGAATAAATACATGTGATACTGGAAAGTATCACATGTCTTAAGGAGAAATTTTGTGTGATGCTAGAAATTATAGCATGCCCATTGAAGAAATTTCATACAATAATTATGAATTATCACATAGCTTTAGAAGAAGTGTCACCTAGACCTTGAAAGTATTGCATGCCTTTTTTAGAAAGGTCATATGATACTGGAATGTATCGCATAGTGTTGAACTAAAGTATCACTTAGGTCTTGGAAAAACCTATCCGAGAAAAAAATGGGCACTTTTTCATTCGACCAAATTTTTTTGGGAGGTATTATGGCTACCCTCCATGGTGTTCTTGAAAACCCTTGAATTGCATTTTGATTTTGGAATGTTTTGGATTTGAAATCATCTGTGTCCTTGCATGGTTAGTCATTTTGGTCTGTAGTGGCATTTGGAGATCCATTGGTGTTTGGATGTTTACTTAGTCTTCCATTGCAATATTTGTGATCCTCGTATGTCATATGTCCTATACATCCATACTTTTTTTTAAAAGAAAAATCTTGGCTTATATATATCCTTGTTCCAAGGATCTCCGGGTAGGGCATTACAAAAATCCTTTAACTAGGTCACATTTAGCAATGTGTGTTATAATCTTTAATAGGGTTAGCGTTTAATAGGGCGTCACTTTAGAAGAGTTAAATTGGGTAGCATATTACTGGTGTTTTTTCCCAAATTAGGTTTCCACATAAAATCCTTCTATCAAATTGTGTGAATTAGTTTGCGGTATTTCATTTTTACATTTTTGTAAAGTTATTTTGACCTAGGACAGTGACCTACTAAGTTAAGGTATTGTATGATCTAATGGATGCATGCATGTTATGATTTTATTGATATGAATTTGTTAAGCACTAAAAATTTATTTTTACATTTGGAGCTTGGATAACTAATTAGTTATTCTAAAGATTTCCAACATCGACATGCTTGGCAAAATTCCTAGTTGAGGTTTTCATGTGCACTTGCTTTGCATATCCCTTCTTGTATATTTTGCCTCAATTCTCAAATCAAGACTACATTTTGATTATGTGATAAAGGTTTTTGAGATTGATTCATGAGCACACTAATTATTTCTTGCTAAGATCTTGAGAGACCCACACTCATCATTTGAGACCAATATAAAACCATGTGTATTTTAGGTTTCATTGTTTTTCTTATCTATTTCATTTTGCATTGTGATCATTTTATAATGAGAGGATTTTATTAAATGGTTAGAGTTGTGGAGTGCATTCTTGCATTTTCCCTAGATTATAAGTGGTTCAATCTAGTAACATGTAGAAATTCTTAATAAGTGGAAACATATTAAATGAAATTAGGGTTAGAACTTAATAATAAGAGAAAATGAATACCTTTCTACTTGAGGGTGTTGATCTAAGGTAAGTCTTTGTGTGATCATTTGAAGATTTTAATTCAAGACATGTTTTCTAGCCACCTAAGGGTCTTATCAAAGATACATTTTATTCGTCTTCTATAAATATTGATAAAATAATTGATGCTACTATGATCCAAGTTTTACCACTCCACAAGAATCCTTGCATATCAAACCTCCTATCACTTAGAAGTGACCCTAGGATCATGTGTCATATTTATACTTGGATTGTGGTTTCATCCTTAAGTCACACATTTTTTTTGGCATGAGTGTATTTGATGTAGGAGCATCCTGGGTGTAAGCAAAATCTTGTATCACCTAAAAATATTTATATTTTTGTCATTTTCATTAAGGGATGTTTTAGTGTAGAGTTGTTATTTTTAGAAACTTACTAGTTTTATTAAGTTGGTCATATGAGCTTAGAATGTTATAATTTAACAATTGGAGGCTCATCTTAGATATATCAACATGCCAATTGAGTTGCATTTCAATATCATATGTATTGGTGAAGTTACTAAAGAATACTAGTATACATTTTTGGTATAAAATATCTAACCTTAATTTTGAAGGCCTTAAAGGCTTTAAAACAAAGGTCAAACCCTAGGTGACAAATGTTAGATGAGATCATGAGCTATCATTTCCAAAATGTGGTTATAATAGCCAATTAGGTCTATAGTTAAGAATTTATGGCCTCCAAAATTAGGGATACCTAAAATTATAATTTGAAATTGTTTTGAATTGAATCTATGTAAAAAAATGTGAAAAAAAAAGGGTTGGTTGACCTTAAGGGTTGGGGCTAAGTTTATAGCTTCTTGGGTAGTGAAAATTTCCCTATATAAAGAAGGCTCATAGGGTTATCTAGGGAAGTTCTAAGTAGCTTTTTGTGGCCCTAAGTTACATAATATTGTAACAAAAAGACCTTGTATGTGGCTTCACATGGTGTATTTTTGAAATCTATAATTCTATACCTTTTGAGATAATAAGAAGCCCATTTTTTCTTCTAGTGAATTGTTGTTGTTTCTATATTTTCATTATGTGTTTTTGGTATTAGGGGGATTACCCTTCATCAAGTGGTATTAGAGAAGTTTCTAAGTGTGTAGATAGATTGCCAACTATGAGGTAGTTTACACCATGACCATGGTTTGGGGTTTCAATGACAAGCATGAAAATGCCTCCATAAAGGGAATGTCATAGAAGTAATAGATTCATTTTCATAAGCCCAAAAAATCCTTATTCAATCTTCTTATCTTCTACTTATTTTTCTCAAATTCTACTAGCATAATCTCTACTTGTACTTAAACTCCTTGTGAATGTAGGTTTATCCTTTTATATGCTAAACTTTGTTTCCACTCTAACCAGTTCTTCACTCTATTTAATCCATAATTTAGATGAGTCCAATATTGAAAAAATAGTTTCCTTTGTAAGTTAGGTTTATAGGGGACAAAATTTATAATAATTTGTTCCCTTTGGTGTAAAGAAAGTGTCAAAATCTTGAAAGATTTCCACACAATCTCCTATTCTTTCTAGATCCACCAAAATTTCTGATTCCAACAAAAATTACCGATATTATAGAAATTAGTCTCTTATAATTTCATCATTATGCATCTTAGCATCTTGAAACATGCATATCAAACTCTATGATCTATCCTTCTTAGCATGATCATCACCTTCAAATGTTTTATGTAAAGCATTCCAAATTTCATAAGAAAGTCTTAAATCTTTTACCCCTCCATATTCTTATTTCATGAAGAGTTGGTAGTGCTTCTTTAGCAAGCATATTTTGCATGAGTAGATCTTTTTCACTTTCTTCACTAGAGTCAAGCTTATCCTCTTTTATCACCTCCTTTAAATTTGATGTAGCTAGCCAATATTCTAGATCCATGCATAACAAGCGAGTCTTCATCTTTTTCTTCCAACTGTCATAATCAATTCCATCAAACACTACACTTCCTTTTCTGAAATAAGAAGCCATGAATCTCCTTAACCTATTAAAATTTTCTTTCAAGGACCCAATGTTCTAATACCAATTATTAGAAAGTAAAGTCCACTAAGATAACTAGGGGGGGAGGGGGTGGGAGATAAATTACTTATGTAATTACAACAACTCTCAATCAGAGATAACTTTAAAAAAATCCCTCCACAAAAATTATATAAATTTGTGGAAAATCCAACATTAGTTTCAAGAGAAAACATTAATTTCTTTTATTCATTTATTTTCAACATCAAGAAAAGTTTAATTTTACATGTGATTTTTCTTATTCCATAGTAAAATTTCACAAAATCAAGGTAATTTTTTCCTTGAGATAGTTAAAATATATAATTTAAGAGGCATTTTTTTCCCTTGTGATAGAAAAAAAATATATTGTATGAGGAAATTTTTCCCATTTAGTAGGAAAAATATATATTATTAAAGGTTATATTTCATGTTTAGTGGAAAAAAAATTATTTTGGACTAGGTGATTTTTCCCATTTAATAGAAAATACAATACTTTATTAGGCAATTTTTCCCATCTAATGAAAAAAAATATGTTAGGAAATGTGCATTTTGAGATAGCAACTACGGTCATATCATCTGCAAATGATGTGATTACTCAATGAATTAGTTGTTTGAAAATTTTCAAAGGTAGATATTGAATGTTTTCATTTATGGAAACATATCTTCGTTATGAAGAAGGAAAACCTTGAAGATGAAGTTATTCCATTCATACTTAGAAAATTGTTCAAATATTAGTTAGTTTATATGGAAAATCAAATATAGTTTTGATATGTGAAGTTGACTTGAGAATAATGGTAATGTTTATAGTTAGGTATGGATAATACAAAGTGTCAGGATGATGTGCTCAAGTGTTAGAGTTAGTATAGTCAATACAAAATAAGACATAATAGTTTTACCAATTGCAACAATATATAGATAGGAATAGAGTATGATAAAAAAATGGATAATTATGGATTACTTGGAATTATTTTATTTTCAAAATAATTACTTAATTAATTAGGGATGGCATCCTAGATATTAAACCTAAAAGAACAAGTTGTAATAATATTTTGTCAAGCATGTGAAAGCTTGAAGGTTGACTAGACAGTACTATGTGAATTACAAAGGTATAAAGTAAAGTTTGTAAATGTGAAGTTAAGTGTTCTTCTAAGGAAGACTATGTGAACTTCATGTAATGTTAATTTTTATGTATGATTAGAGGATTGTGAATTTTTTGAAGAGTAGCAAGTGCTTTAGTAGATATTGAAGATATTAGCAACAAGCAAGAGGTTTTTGTGTCTATCTTTTTTTATCAAGGAATTCTACTATATATTTCATGCTAGCGTAGTGGGATCTTATTGAATACATTTTTTACTTGTACATAACAACTTCTAACAAGGTTGAGGCTTCCAGCAAGGCCTAAGTCCTCTAACAATGACCAAGACACTTTATGTATGTAATAGACTCCTAATAGGGTCAATATCATTAACCATATACTTTTGATTAGTGGATCATTTTGTTGGTACCATCCTCACCAGGGTTTTCCCTTTTCCAAGGTTTCACTAGTTAAAAAAATATAGTGTTATGAGTTCTCTTATTGCATGGTTATGTTTACTATTTAGTATACATAGTTTTATTTCATATGCAAGTTATAAGGAAATTAATAATCTTCATTTTTGGGCTAAATTTTCTAGAATATTGATTTACAACCCCCCTCCTCTTAGTATTTCCTATATCTAAAAATTAGTATTAGAGAATACTTACTTAGAAGAGGCTTAACAACTTTAGTAAGATCCCTATGGATATGGGACAATTAAAAAAGAATCTAGGAGAAGCTCTTGAGAATATTGACATTCTCACTAGAGAAAGAGAGATAATCTGAATGAGTGATATGAAGATGCAAAAGACTACATTGGTAAGTTAGAAGACAATATTGATCATCTCAAATCCATAAAGGAATCTAAAGATCAAATTAAGGATAGTCATGAAGTCTCAATATTGATGAAATAAAATGAGATTCTAAAACATGAGTTGAAGATCACTAAAAAAAAGTTAAGTTTAAAGAAAGATGATAGGAAAATTGAGTCAGATCTAAAATCTAAGAATACATACCTAAAATCATGTCTTGCAAAAGTTATATCTAAACTTGAATCCACCAAGTTAGAATATGTATAACTTGAGAAGTAAAATACTATTATGAAAGGAGAGTTAGCCTAGACTAAGCAACAATTAGAAAAGTTATATCCTTATAGTGAGAGAATTGATGAGAAATTACATTTTTAGAGACCTTCCTATGATAAGACTAGTCTTGGATATTTTATTGGATAAAAGTTAGCCAAGAAATTTGAAGCTAGAAAGGAAATTAGTTCATAGATTCATCAGCTTACACAAGAGAAAGAAGAACTAAACAAAGTTGAGGCAAATCAGTCTAATAATTCACCTGAGGAGATTGAACAAGTTGACCAACCTAAATAAACTAATAAACCTAAGTAAACTAATCAAGTTGAATTACCCAAGGAAGTAAGTGTAAATCTAGAGGTACATGTTATGAATGCAATTAAATTGGTCATATGATAAGGGATTTTACTTTGGTAATTTATTCAAACCTATTTTGAATTTATATTGTTATAATTGTCATAGTTTTGGTCATAGAGAAGTTGATTGTAAGAAACCTAAATTTGATAGTAATGATAGAAATAGTAGAATGTTTAGAGGTAGTAACCTCGCATGATAAAGAAGGAGACCTAATGAAGGAGCTAATGGAGCAAGGAGCAATATTGTGATACAAATGTAATAACTTTGGACACATTACCTTAAATTGTAGAGAAGTTGTTACCAACCTAGACCTAATTATAGAAATAATGCACTAGTATGTCAATTATGCAATAAGTTTGGTCATTTAGAAAGATTTTGTAAAATGTATATGAGGAACATCAATAGGAACCAAAATTTCAGATGGAATGATGAAATAAATGTCAAAAGGAATGATAACAACAATAGCAATTAGAAATATAAGTTAAGAGAGCATATAGAATAATTCAAAGAAGTATTTGTCAAAACTAAAGATCTATCTAGTTGACACATAGTATTAGAAGAGAAGTCATTTGATGCACCTAAAGCAAGACTAAAGTCAAAAATTATATGTGATTCATCCTATTTGAATTAATTATCTTTTATAATAGAAATAAGCATTAGAAAGATAGAAAAAGTAATAGAAGGAGAATTATGACTTGTGGTATTAGTATGAGGTACTTCATGACCAATTTAAGACGTGGTTAAGAGTGCATATGATTTAGAGACTATATGTGTGTGCACAAAAGAAAACAAGTCTACTTGTAATCATAAACAATATTTTATGAATTGTGTATTTGCGCAAATAATACAAAGATCAATTTGTTAAGATTTAAAGGTTGTGAATGAGATATTGTGTATCATTTGACTATGTGAAAACTTAAGAAGATAATTTACTATTAACCCAAGGCAATCTATGAAGCATTAAAGAGAAGTTATCACAAACTCTGCATTCTGTTGGTCTGATTTTTTGCAAGATAAAGTTTTCCCAATCTAGGTACAAAAAATAAAAGCTGAATCCATTTTTGAAGGCTAGGTTTTTTGGTTTTTGGTCTTACAATTTTTATAACCTTTAAAAACCTAAGTCAAACTCTATATTTCATTTCTTTTGAATTTATTTGGACACGAAACTTTTTAAAATGTGAATATTCCATGTTTAATTCAAATCTTTCGCAACCCCAAGTGACCTTTTTCCCTTTTGTTTCACACTATCTGATCCTTATTAGATCTATAGTAGTCACATCATCGCTATCAATAGATGCAAGTTTTTTACCCTACGCGACAAAGTGACTATCATGAAATTGAAGTGGTAATGTCAAGAAATAGAAGCACAGTGACTAGAAAGTGTTTTACTTCAAAAGTATTTAGTCATGTGTTTTATGTTAGATCTAGCAGAACCATTAAAGGAACCAAAAATAACAAAGTGCAAAAGGCATAAAAAAAATATAGTTTTTTCGATGGGTCACTATGTCGCTGTTAGACTAACTTTACACCCTATAGGTAGCAACATGGAACCTTAATGAAAAATATAGATTATAGTAGCTTTTAAATTTCCCAGTGACCATAAAAGCTCCCAACTAGCATGGTGGACATGCAATTTTATTGTTCTGTTAGAACATTAATTAGGATAATCATGATTTGACAAGTATTTATCTTTGTGGCACCAATTTTTTACAAGAAACCAGAGGTCATTATGTTGTGATCAAAAAATGAATGATCTTCATCATTAATGACATATTGCCTTGACAAAAAATGATAATGCAACAATAATTTCAAAAGATGGGTCCTAGACATATGCTTTGTCAAATATGAATCATGTAACCTTTGGGACATGATGGCATCAAGTTGGAGACATGTATTCATCAAAAATTCTAGGAACACCAGAGGTCACTATGTTGCGATTAGAAAATCTTTGGATCCTACTGTTAGTGACATAATGCCTAGCCAAAAAATGTGCATGTGGTGGGACCTAAGCTATGAGGTGATACAACAAGGATTAAAGTATTAATTTGTGAGCCAACTAGATAGTACATTCTCATGTCAGCAATAACCTGAACCCACACTCTAGTCAGACACTAGATGAAGAATTGTGATCGTTTGATCAAAATGAGATCAACGATAGTTGCTATCTTGCTATGAAAAGATGTTCACTATTTACTCTATGTGACATAGTGACTGGGGACCCACCATAGCTATATTACATGATGCATCAAATGTCCTCCGCTCAATTAAAATGGAATCAATGATAATCACTTTGTTGCTATTGGAAGTTGCTCACTCTTTATGTATAGCAACATAGCAAACAAGGAAAATGTAGGAGGGACCCACCACTCTAGTAGTGAAAATGTAGTAAAATGCATGCCATCAAATTAAGATTAGATCAAGGATTGTCACTTCCTTGCTATGGAAACATGCTCACTCTTTATGTATAGTGAGGTAGCGACTCAATGACACGTGTCCTTAGAAATTAGTGGGTGCAATTTAAAGTGCCAATAGTGAAGGAAATATACACATGGAAAAAGCTCATTAGGTTGAATGCCAAAATGTCAAGTAGAACATGAGTCATCCTTGCTTGTATCCCTAGATCATTGAATTTTTCAAAGATCAATGACACAATTTTGATCGTAGAAGGTGGTGCCACATTGTGCATTTATGAGGAATGAAAGCTTTGTGTGTGAGAAAAATAGAGTATAATATAGGAGATTTCACTAGTTCCATCTCACACAAACAAAGATTTCTAGTTTTTTTTGAGCAAAAGTCATTACTGGGAATATTGTGTTGAGCCTGACAAGAGTGTGAAACAGTTTCCCATTGTTCATGAAGATATTATAGAATTACAGAGAGGAATGAGTAGATAATCAAGTAAGTACTTATATTATAACCACTATAGCATTTCAGTTTTTGCGAATTATAATCAAGATGTCTCCAAAGAAGGTGTTTTCTCATCAAGAGAATTATTTGGATAGCAATATCCACAATAACTTGCTTGAATTGCTCCCTGACTCCACTATTGAGATTGTACAAGTTTAAAAACTAACTTCATTAAACCCTAGGTTGAGAATTGGAGATGGATATATTATATGGCAAGGGAATTGGGTCTAGGATGCTAATGTAGACACCTAAAAACCTTTAGAAAATAAAGTATTTTTATTTTCTGAAAAAGTCCTGATGACATCATCATTAATTAATTAATTAATTAATTAATTTTTATGCCATTAAATCCCTTTATCTTAATTAAAAATATTTAATTAAGGAATCCCTCCCAAAAATGTTTAAATCTTATTTAAACATTATTTCCTTATTTATTAATTATTTAATTAATAAATTGACCAAAAATCCTAAAATAAATAAAAAATTTATTTTTTGCCCAAAAGTTGGCCAATTTCCTTATGACCAATAACCTCTTCCAAAATCTTCTAATCCTTCTTTAATTTTGATTAAAGGCTAATCCCATCATTTCCTACCCCTAATCCCAACTCAAAATATTTAATTAAGATTAAATATTAATCCTCATGTTTATTAAAAAAGTTTTAATAAATATCTCCTCAACCCAAACCCTTGAAATAAATAAAACTTTATTTATTTCCTAAAAATCTAATTTATCCTCATCCTAAGAAGTTCTAGACTATTCTAGAAAGTCTTTATCCTCCTCCAAAATCTAGACTCTTCTAGAAGATGTCTTTAAACCTAATCCTAATCCCCTCCTAACCTTGTCACATTCCCTAAACATGGGTTAAGACTTACTAACCCAAGCCAAAGCTAACAAATATCTCCTCCTTCACCCACCCTTATTAAATGCCATCCACTTGCCTATCCCTAAGCTAATCCTAAACCATCCTAATCCATCCTCTAATCATTTGCACAAGCCTAAGCAAGCTTAAAACCTTCCTAATCAAGTCCAAGTCAAATTTTCTCTCATCACCCTCAAAATATCTCAACCATAAAACTTTATGAAGTCCACTAGGTCATAAATGACTCTTACAAACCCTTTTATTGCTCTTACAAGTCATTATGAGGGTCTTTATGAAGATTTTATCTCTTGAGCCTCCTTTGTTGACTCATCCTTGCCCTTTCCTCCATCCTCTCACCATGTGACATGTGTCACTCCTTGATTGGCTATAAGGAAGCACAATCCATGTGCTCTCCTCTCATGCAATCTGAGCCTTCCATAAGCTTTTTCCCATCCTTGCATCTTAGCCCTCAATCCCTCAAGCCTCTTGCCTATAAATTGGATCCTTCCCCTTTACAAAATAACACAATCCATGAAGTAAAGTTATAATGCTATTTTGAGAGCCAAATCCATACTAAAGCCATCTATCCACACCAAAAATCCACAATCATCCATTGAAGCCTTTGGAAGCATATTGAGCATACATCCTATCCATTTAGACAAAGCCACTCAACAAGAGAGCTTCTTATTGAGAGAGTCCATTAATGGCTCATATTCTCAATTGAGAGCTCATCTTAGTCTATCTTGAAGTTTATGAATTTTTTTTAGTTTGTAGAAGCTTTATTTAAATTTGGCTTCTATTAGCATACTAACATTGCTCATATACATTTTGGCACGCCCGGTGGGACCCTGCATGGGTCATCTTCATTAGCTTTTTTAGTCAAGTTTTGTATGTCATTTGCTGATTTTGGCTAATTTTTCTTGTTTTTGTGATTGGTAGGATTGTATAAATTTGTTTTGTAGGTCCACATGAGCATGAAGAAGACAAATGAACTCATAGTCTATCTCATAGTATTTGCAGATTTTTCAAGCTTATAGGTGGACAAAGCACTTGGAATTCTTCTTCCTCTTCTTGTCTATATTCTTCTTATTCCATCTACATCTTCTTCTTCTTCTTGTGGGAGATCTTGGCCATTTTTTTTTAAGGAAGCAAAATCATACACACTTCTTTTTAGTGCTTAAAATGAACCCCCAAATCATACTTAAATCCATTGAAAAATTAAAAATTTGCAAAAAAGAAAAAATCTTTTAACAAGTGAAACTAAACCAATCTAATCATTTGCATCCTTGCAACATCAAGGTTTTAGATGCATTAATGCAAAATTAGGAACACTTCATTTTTGGGAAATTAAAAAGAACTTCAAGTTTCCATTTCAAAAGGTTCAAAATCAACACTAAGTGCACACTAAAGTTCTTTTAAAAAATCTCATGAAAACTAAGAGTCCTAAATGGTTGCCAAAAATTGTCCTAAAAGCTTTGTTATTTGTTCCAAACAAATGTCTTATTGCCAAATCTTGAAATGTTTCTTAGGTTTTTCATGCATCAAAATAATCTAGGAATATCATTTTTGGGCTTAAAACATGCAAACTAGAACACAAAATCTTGAATGAAAACCAAAGTCCAAAGAGTCATTTTCACTTTTGAGTCCAAAACAATCTTGAATGATCTAAGGTTAAAACAAAGCACTTCAAAGTTCTTAAAACAACACACAAAATCTCAATCTTGAATGCTCAAAGGAAAAAACTTGAATGTTTAATCACTTGTCTTTGAATGCATGTTGCTAAACACACTCTTGAATGCCATGGATTAAAATCAAATTTTCCTTGAATGCACATTAATCTCGCTCACACTTCATTTGGGCATAAAAATTGGACAAATCTTGACGTGGAGGGCCTCCGGGTGTGCGCTTGGCAATCGAGTTTTACACATCTTTGTTTTGGGCTTAAAATAAACTCACACTCAATCTTGAATGCCTAAAAATCAATGAACATCGCATGGTTTTGACGCATTTTCAATGGTGCTCGCATTTCTTATGTTGACGATCTCTCGACTTTCATTATGCTAATGACGCTATCAAATTGGAATGAACATTGTATGCCATAATCAAAAGCGTCTTCAATCATAGCTTACAAAATCTAAATCATCAATTGGAAAAGAACTCTACTTTTTAGCCCAAGGTCATCTGAATCTTCTCTCCCCTTGTCGCCTTTGCAGGCCATCTTGGGTGCATAAGACTAGGATCCAAAACCTTGTTTTTAGTTTTAGGAGGCCTGCTTGGGGATTTCATCACCCCTTGGAACGACCTCAACTCCAGCGTTCCGGCGGAGTATAAAAATCGGGAGGTGAATCCAAAGACACCTCTCTTGGAATCAAGATTTTGTCACTCGGGCTAAGCCTCAAGGAACTTTATACCCTTGAGAAGTGAAAGAGGAGAAGTGGGTTACCGCTCCTCTCGGCTGTGTGACATCTTTTTGGTTTCATCTATGGATTTGGGCCTCACGTACCTTGTGTATATCGAGGACTCCCTAGCGAAACCAAATTTCATCCTTGTAGAAAGCTTCCTAGGATGTTGGTGTGTTTGACGTGCTTGCTGAAAACTTTTGTCTGCTTGTTTGTTCATAGCTTTTGAATGAATATTTGCCAATTTTGGTCAAAATCCCAAAAAAGTAGAAATCTCCCAGCTCAAGGCATACTTCGTGTAGTCACTGCCTCATCAGAAAAT
This sequence comes from Cupressus sempervirens, assembly GCA_028749045.1. Classification (NCBI taxonomy): domain Eukaryota; kingdom Viridiplantae; phylum Streptophyta; class Pinopsida; order Cupressales; family Cupressaceae; genus Cupressus; species Cupressus sempervirens. Next base: position 705,658,209 of record CM053792.1, read on the forward strand.
CATCCAAGCTCCTCGGATGCAATCGAATCTATCTAGTTCTTTGCCTTAGAACAATCCCAAATCCAAAGTCCATCCAAATCATCCCCCCAGCCAGCTAGCAACCCAATCCAAAATCACCCAAGCCTTTAAAGAGTTGTTGTTACTCTGCCAGAGTTTGCTATCCAATCAATCTATCCTACCAATCAACCAATCTCACCAAGGTTATCCCTCTGACAGAGCATTGTCTAGGGTAATCTAGCTTTGTCACTTGCATCCCTCATCACCTTGAGCTAAAGGTTGGGATCCACAAGTGGTCAATCTTGTGTCATGCCCATAGGATCATTAGTCTATCCTCAAGTTGACACAGCCACCACCAAATCTAGTGCATAGGAAAGCAAAACTCTCACCTTTTGACAACATGCCCTTGAAATCTTCCATCCATAGGAAAGCCAAAAATCTCCAGCCAATCCTCCTTAGGTCTGTCATACAACTTTGACTCTCCCTAGGAAATCCTTCATCAGCCAATCAAAAATCTGTGCTTAATCCAAATCCAACCATGAGCTTCCGTGTTCATCCATATGCAAGACCCCATCCCCATCAAACTCATCATCAAAGCATGAAGTGCCAATCCTATCATGATGTGTTTGGTCGCATTGTCCTTGCTCCTGCCACCTCTTATTCCAATGATGATGAAAATCTTGTTGACTATGACGGGTATATTGAAAGCCTTAGAAACATTCCCCTAAGCATCCCCCAAAATCCAAGAGTTATTCCAAACTATCTAGTCATGCCATCTGATATTCCAGCTTCCCCTCCATCACCCCATCAACCAAGCTTCCAATCTTCCACCCCCATCACACTAGCTATTCCTGTCAATCCACCTCCACCTTCAACACACGAGTCTCCAAGGAATCTCCTAGAGGAAATACAAGAAAAGTTGCCTCCAATAGTTGATAAGCCATGTCATATAATCCAACCATGTGAAGTAGTCAGTGATGAAGCTTCCCCATCTATAATATCACCTCCATCTCCCATAGCTATCATCCCCATACCATCCATCAAATTGCTTAAAATCCTTCCACTTCCCGCAAGCATCAAAATCCCACCACCTGTCAAATCCCTCCAAATCCTATCCACATCGCCTCCAAGCATTTCCCAAAGCTCTCGTAATGACCCTTATGCATCCATCTTCTACTCACCCATCTCCACTACTGAATCTCCCATTTATCCATCCGCTGCCTTTGAAGAATCCATCCCTTCACCTCCTATCGCACCATCCACTCCAAACCAATCCTATCAAGATCCTGCCCAAAAGCATGTTGACATCCCCCAAAGCATAAATGAAGATATCATCATACCATGTCTTCCATCCATAGTGCAGTCACCATCTCCTCCATCTCCAAAACCTCGAGCCATATCTCCTCCACTACAAGATATCTTGTCATCCCACCAGCTACATCAAGATCCTATCCTTCCATCTCCCCCGCTCCATGCTTCCATCTTACCACCTATCCAAGCTATTCCACCATCTATAATCTACCCTCTTGGTTCACTTACATTCATCCATGGTGGCCCTCTCTCAGCAGAAGAATTAAGAACAGTATCTCCCCATTGCAATACACCTAATAAATCACTTCTACCATTTTCTGCAAGCAAAAAGTTTCCTCAGCTAGTTCAAATGCTCAATCGATGGCATTATCAAGATCAAGGTTTAGGACCACAAGAGCAAGGAATCAGAGAGCCTATTATTGCACAAAAAAATCTAGGATTTCATGGTCTTGGATATGTATCCAAAGGCTCACCATCTAAAGGTGTTGGTACACCACACCCCCAAACCAAGCCTATCTCCAAGCCCACCATGCCAGCCTCCCATCACTCCTTCAAGAAATCTTATGTCATCCCCCCTCCACCATTTTTGCAACCCAAAACAACCTACCATATCCCCCCTTCATCCGCTAAATCCATTTTGGGTCCCTATGTCCCAAAATCTACCATCCTCCATCCTCCTATTAGCCATCATAAAAATCCTATTCCATCCATTCCTATGCAAGATCAACAAAGGCACATATCAGGGCACATCATCCATCATCATCCCCCTACATGCTCTTTCATATCCTCTCCATCTCACAAAGCTTCTCCTAACCATCTTCCCAAAGCTTACCATAGCAATGTGAATGCCAACTTCAAAATGCATAAAGCTAAAAATCCACATCCTAGGAAATCATATGTCTATTCTAAAAGACATACTCCAAAAAGGAAAAATCCAATCAAAGAATGCAAAACAATGCAAAAGCCTATGAAAAGAAAATCCAAAACCATGTGGATCCCCAAGAAAAAAGTTGAAACCCAATGCATAATGGCATCCACCATTGCTAATCCCCCATCTAGTGACTCATGTCTCCCATCTCCTAACTCCATCTTGAGTGCCTATATCCCCAAGCACACTTTCACAAATCCTCCATCACGCCCACATCTACCATCTATCCCCCATATGCTCTTTTCACACCCGTTCCAACATGTGCCAATGTTGCTCTTGCAAGCATCCCCATCTCATGCTCCTTTCCAACATTTTCATCCCTCCATCGCCTACCATCAATCCCATCTAATCCGATCTATTGCATAAATCACACATCCGGTGTACCAACAGCTAGCAACAAAATTGAACATTCCAACAGCCAGTGAAAAATCCCAAAAAAGCCAAAATAACTGAAGAAAGCCAAAATCATTCCAGCTAAGTCCAAAGTCAAAAAGTCAAAAAAAGAAAAGAAAAATAAAGCGTCCACTGGTGAAAACTTGGCAATTCAAGCACCTTGGACAAGTACCATGATGAAAACTTGGCAAACAAGCGTCATGCGTAATCCTGCCATCCCTAGCTTAGCCTATCACCCTCATGCTTTTGGTTATCTCTTGACATCCCACTCCATCTTCCAATCTATCCACCTATCCTCCATCCTCCAGCTTCCATCTCACACCATCCACTAATCTTATGCAACTTTAGCCAATCATCTCAGCTATCATCCATCTCCCTATCCCCTTTAGCTTTTTCCATCCTAGCTTCAATCCTATCAAATCCATCATAAGACCTCCTTCCACATGTTATCTTTTGATTGGGGGCACTATATTCCTTGGAGATCTTTTCTTGTCCATCCTCCCTTGTCATTGGTATCTAGCTCTAGGCTATCCTCATGCAAACCCAATGCCATCTCTTTATATCCATCATAATTCTAGCTATCTACCATCCTATCCAGCCATCTCATCCTGCTCCTCTAGCTATCCTTGGTCACAAAATCTCTCATCATCATTGGATGCATCCTTCCAAATCCATATCTTTCATTATCACCCCACCCTTAGCTTTCACATCTTGCACAACATCGAACCATCCCGCTATCCTATCATCCTGAGCTTTTGCCTGCTTGTAACTATCTTGGTCAGCTTCAACTTGTAAATATCTTGGTCCGTCAGCTTGTACATCCTCTTTAGCTTAGTACCATTGTATCTATCCAGCTTTTGTGTCAGTTCCTCCTTGATCAGCATCTTGCACACATCGCACATCTTGGTTAGCTATTCCAACGCATCCTTTAGCCAGATTTCCTATCACCAAAGTGTTATCTTTCTTAGTTCAGCTTGCTAGACGCATCACTCATCCAAATCCACCAGCTTTAGTGCTCTCCGATAGGTCCTTGCAGGATATAGCTTTCCTCATGTCTGATCTTGGTCCGTTAGTACCTCGTCCTACCCATCTCGTTGGCAAACAGTTCTCTTTTGGATTTTCACTTTCTTTTGATTTGGGATCTTCCCTTTTGGGTCTTGAAGTATCTTTTCCAAGCAATCTCCTTGTTCCCTCCTCAAGGTTGCCACGATCTTCCATATCATGGTATGCTGCGAATGGGGCAATTAGAGCGTAAGGTCTTGATCATGTCTTTTGCTTGTTTTCTTTTCTGCTTGTGGGTTACCTAGTGTCGTTTCCACACTGCTTCCTCTTGGATTCATGTGTGATACTGGGGCAATCCTTGCGTGTTTGTTTTGAGTCAGTTCGTCAGTCCTTTGGACGGTTGGTGAAAAGGCCTTGATGTTCTTGGTAACCTTGGCAATTAACCAATAGTCCTATAGCAAATCTAGTGCTCAACTACATGGTGGTACTTCTCTTTGAAGTATCCCCTCGCTCAAAAAGCTTCAATGGGTTTCCTTCATCTCCATTATCCCCCATCCATATCCAGCATCCATCTCTCCTACCCCGGCTGATGCATCAATATCTCTTTGAATCACTCATCACTCTTAGCTTTAGGGATCCACAATCCTAGTCTTAGGGATCCACCAATCCAAATCAACCCACCAAGCCTCATCTTTTGAGATCCACAATCCTAGTCCTAGGGATCTCCGAAACCCATCTTCCACCAATCTAACTCTTTGAAATCCTGTTGCATCAGCTTTATAATCCCCTCATCCATCTCCCCATCCTAGATTCCTTTTTATAGCGCTCTACTCCTTCATCCTCCACCTTCCCTAAAGTCTTAAGCTTGCTTCCTCTTGTGCATCTAATTCTCCTTTATCATTCTCCCATAGTGAGAGTTTGAGCTAATTCAGCCCCTTCTCTTTGCCAATCTGAGTTTCCTTGCTCATCTGAGATTCTTGTACTTTTCAAGAAGCCATCGAGCCTCGCTTTCTCTCCCCGCTACCTTCTTGAGGGGGCATCTCACAGCCTATTCTCTCCTCTTCTGCTCTAGCCTTGGGCATCTTATTTTCTTATCTTTGATGCCATGCCACTTGCGGCATCACATCAAAGAGAGGCAAAATGTAGACACCTAAAAACCTTTAGAAAATAAAGTATTTTTATTTTCTGAAAAAGTCCTGATGACATCATCATTAATTAATTAATTAATTAATTAATTTTTATGCCATTAAATCCCTTTATCTTAATTAAAAATATTTAATTAAGGAATCCCTCCCAAAAATGTTTAAATCTTATTTAAACATTATTTCCTTATTTATTAATTATTTAATTAATAAATTGACCAAAAATCCTAAAATAAATAAAAAATTTATTTTTTGCCCAAAAGTTGGCCAATTTCCTTATGACCAATAACCTCTTCCAAAATCTTCTAATCCTTCTTTAATTTTGATTAAAGGCTAATCCCATCATTTCCTACCCCTAATCCCAACTCAAAATATTTAATTAAGATTAAATATTAATCCTCATGTTTATTAAAAAAGTTTTAATAAATATCTCCTCAACCCAAACCCTTGAAATAAATAAAACTTTATTTATTTCCTAAAAATCTAATTTATCCTCATCCTAAGAAGTTCTAGACTATTCTAGAAAGTCTTTATCCTCCTCCAAAATCTAGACTCTTCTAGAAGATGTCTTTAAACCTAATCCTAATCCCCTCCTAACCTTGTCACATTCCCTAAACATGGGTTAAGACTTACTAACCCAAGCCAAAGCTAACAAATATCTCCTCCTTCACCCACCCTTATTAAATGCCATCCACTTGCCTATCCCTAAGCTAATCCTAAACCATCCTAATCCATCCTCTAATCATTTGCACAAGCCTAAGCAAGCTTAAAACCTTCCTAATCAAGTCCAAGTCGAATTTTCTCTCATCACCCTCAAAATATCTCAACCATAAAACTTTATGAAGTCCACTAGGTCATAAATGACTCTTACAAACCCTTTTATTGCTCTTACAAGTCATTATGAGGGTCTTTATGAAGATTTTATCTCTTGAGCCTCCTTTGTTGACTCATCCTTGCCCTTTCCTCCATCCTCTCACCATGTGACATGTGTCACTCCTTGATTGGCTATAAGGAAGCACAATCCATGTGCTCTCCTCTCATGCAATCTGAGCCTTCCATAAGCTTTTTCCCATCCTTGCATCTTAGCCCTCAATCCCTCAAGCCTCTTGCCTATAAATTGGATCCTTCCCCTTTACAAAATAACACAATCCATGAAGTAAAGTTATAATGCTATTTTGAGAGCCAAATCCATACTAAAGCCATCTATCCACACCAAAAATCCACAATCATCCATTGAAGCCTTTGGAAGCATATTGAGCATACATCCTATCCATTTAGACAAAGCCACTCAACAAGAGAGCTTCTTATTGAGAGAGTCCATTAATGGCTCATATTCTCAATTGAGAGCTCATCTTAGTCTATCTTGAAGTTTATGAATTTTGTTTAGTTTGTAGAAGCTTTATTTAAATTTGGTTTCTATTAGCATACTAACATTGCTCATATACAACTAACACCTCTTAGACTAGTCTGAATTTATTCAAAAAATGGTTTTCAAAGAGGAATTTGTTTGCCCCGCATACCAATATTTAGAACTTTGATTTAGGAAAATTAGTAGTTCCAAGTGTCTTTATGGATTATGACCTCCTTGAGGCTATGGAAAAAAACTATGACCAAGCCATTAGAGTGGTGAGAAGAACTAATGGTGAGATCTTGGTCACAATCAACACAGAGGTAATTAGGGAAGTATTTGGTTTAGGGCATCTCACTGATTATCTTGTGCCCATTGACTTGAAAGGGTTAGAAAAGGAATACATGTCCAAGAAGGATTTAGTTAGGCAAGCTGCACTAAGGGCACATATAGGAAAAAATGGAACTCTATTAGCAATAAAAACATCCACTTGGGAACCTTTCAAAAGGGCATACTTCAACACCAGGGCTGTGGAGGCATACATGACTCTATGCAAAGCTTTTGGAGAAGATGAAGAGGAGTTTATGCCCATGAGTTTTATGTACATGATTACTCAGCTTTCCTCTTTTGGTGTGGACATAATTTTTTATTTTGCTTGTTATTTAGCTGAAGAAATTCATAAGGGCCTAGTTGGGATTGCAAAAGGCAAGGTGGAAAAGATTTTTGGTCACTAGTCTTTGATAATGCACATGTTTTTGTTCAAAGGAGTAACATATTTTGGAAAGGAGATGAAATTGCACAAGGAAAAAGATGGGGAAGCACTGCCAATCCAATTATGGAGTGCAGATATGACCTAGGAGGCAGAAAAGGCTAGTTTTGTCAATTTTGATAGGTATTTTGCTTCCAAATTGAGATGTTTACTATTAAGTGAGAATCCCAGAATACCCAAGGCATTGCCAAGTCATATTAGGCCCCTAGACAATCCTATTGGTTTAAAGGTTTCACACAATTGAGGAGACATCATCCCATATTCAGTCTCAACTATCATTAGGATTCATGGTTTTAGAGGTGCTCCCTGTGTATTACCTTACCAAGTGCCTTTACATGTAGGAATAGCTGAATTTTTGTGGTAGCTAGGTGGATTAGAGGAAATTTATTTGTTGAAAAGGGATAGGGGCTCAATTTTCCCTACTTGCATAGTGGCCCATCAGTTTGTAATCACAAAAGGGGGTTGACTTTCTCTACACAATATTTTGGATTAGTATAAGATGGTTGTTTCCCACCCTTATTTTTTTGACACTGAGGGATTTTATCATTTGGCTTTTAGACATAGAATTAAGCTTGGTAAAATTGAGTATGAATTCTATTTTCCTAAAGATATAATAAGAAATGAATACTCCCTACAAGAGTAGGAGACTAAGAAGGAAAAGTGGAGAGTTTTCTCAAAAGTTTTGGATTTCATTCATTGTTTTGATGTAGATTATAGCCCTTTAGATAATGTTGTTAAAACTACAAATAAATAAATAAACTTATGAATACCTTTCCAAGGATAATAGAGGCCATGAATGAAAAGAAGCAATTCTTTTTTAATTCTTTCCTACATAAGGCTAGGGAGGTAATGAGAAGACTGAGATTTACTCCCAACATAGGTGTAGGTCAATTAACTATCCAAAAGAGGCCAAGTTATACTATTATTCAAAATAAAAGGACCACTATTGACAAAGGTAAACAAATAATTGGGTCCACTAATGCTATCTAGGAAGAGAGGCCTACTGAGTCCTCCCCTAAGAGGTAGAAAGTAATAAGG